>OX454266.1:34873744-36073744 GCA_949715065.1 Periphyllus acericola
AACGAATGAGCGGGTATTTATATTTCATTGATTTATAATAGTTAATTGTAATAAATATTATGTGTTTATATTTTAAATTGTTTTGTTGCTTTTATATATTATTTTTAAAAATTGAAACGATCTATACTATGCACTATATCTGAATGACGCAATCAAAATTAAATTAAATAAAACAATATGGTAATGGTTATGATACCGTGATAAATTCTTTCGACGATGTGAATAATGCAATAACTGAAAAAAATTATTCAGAAACGGAACGAGGTGGAAGCGTTAACCGGAATTTTTCCGTTGCCGATGTCTAAAAATTGCTTGGGAAATACATCCGCCAATTCATCATTTTCCGACGCGACTCGCATATTCGATGATCACTTGTGTGTTTTCACGTAACTCCACGAATTCGATTAAGAGTAAGATCAATTACTGGCAGCGTTTGGCGAAAATCGCCGGCCAGCAGAATAATCGTAATTCCAAAGAGCTCCTGATTTGTTCGCAAATATTTTTAACGTTCGATCGAATGTCTCCATTTCTCATATGTGCGCCATCGTAGGCTCATCCACGGTGATTATTTTGCAATTCTGCTGTACTTTCGCCATTTCCGATCTTTTATCGTATTGCCGTTCTCGTTCTAATTCTCGGCAAGTAAATGAAAATATAGAATGTTTGCAACCGACTTTCGTGCAAAATATCAATGAATTTATTGTTGTTGTGGAAACGTCACATTTTATTTTATACTATTTTATCACAGACGGCGGTTGCCTTTAGATCATTGCATTGCCAAATCTTTTTTTTTATCCGTGTTACCAAAGTAATCCACGAATCAACAAATTAATTTTTTTTTTTCCAAAATTACCAAATTATATTTTTTGATTTTATGACCATTTCAACCTCTTAAAATCAGAATACTTTCTGATTGCACGCCTAGAATATGATACAAATATACCTGAATATGTCAGAAATGTTTATCTTTCCTAATAAATTAATTAAATATTTAATCATAGAATATATTTTGAGAATATTGAGCATTACAATTGTATTTGAATTGTTTAGTATAACTATTTACTTGGTAAGCTTTAGCATAGTTCATGAACCACTTACATACAGTTTTTGGAGGCCACTCGTATACTATTTTTCATTAATTGACCACATGAGACAATTATTGTATTTTTAAACTAACCTTTATTGCCTTCCAACGTAGGATGGGAAGTACTTCTTATACATTGAGATGCTGTACAAGTATGCACCAGTTTATACAGAAGTACACCCGATAGTACTGAAAAAATGTGTTGGTACATAGCGTATGATTTAATTAACACACTTAGCCGTGTAATTATTCCGATCATTTCGATATTTTTCGATCAGACATATAAACGTTCTGCCCATAAAAAATATTATTATTGTGAACGCGTGTCGCGCATTCCGCGTGTAATGAACGCATCGACAAACACATTTAAACGCGAGTACCTAGGTTATATTATAATAAAGTGTACGACGTTGTGTAAACGAAACGATAAACCAACACTGCTGCGATGCACGTTCAGGCGACATTGTCAAACGGTCGTCCCGATTGCGTTTTTTCCGTCTCGGGAGGTATTCGTGTGTACGCGTTTCACGATGTTCAAGTTGATACGGCCTTAAATTGTGTTTTTTAAATCGCTATTCTCAGACGAGTAAACGATTCTTGTAGGCCGTCGAATATTATAAGTGCGACTGCGCGAGTTTACACGATCGAACGAGTAAACAACGGCGGCTAAGACTGGCGGTCTATTGGCACCGTCATGCTTTCTCAAAACACAACTTAGGCGTGGGAAAACCGAAACTGAGCAAAGATGATTTGATGATTTGAACAAGTTTACAAAGTTAAATAGTTTTCAATTATTTTTAATTTACTATAATTGAAAATTATTTTAAACGAAGTGCAACTAAAAGTAACGTTTAAAAACCCATTAACTTGGTAACTTAGTTCAAAGCTACTTCAGAAAAACTTACCCTATATATAAATTAAAAGCTAAAAGTTTATTATCTTCTTCGAATATGCGTAATATTATACGTATAAAATAAAGTGTCCTATGACCTACATATTCGGCTGGAATAATGTCCGAAAATGTAAAATAATAGCTCGATTTACATGTGCGTTCTTTTGTGTTTTGCTGATTAGACATAATATAATAGGAAAGGCGTAATATGGACTCGTATTGGATAATAACAATATACAGAGGCGCAGACCACATTTTCAATGTAGATATACCAATTTTCTGACGATAATATTGCGTAATAGTTTTCCAGTTGGTTTTCGTAGATTTGTACCATACTAGTTCTTCGAATCGTGTACAAATATACGCGTTAAGTAGGATGTTCTTCGAGTCAACGATAAACCCACATATAAGTTGGTCGGGCCAATGAAATGTAATTTCAGTTCAGTAAAAAGTTACGAGCAAAAGCGGTTGAATGACAACTTGAAATATATGCTTTGGTTCTGTCTAGAGATATGCTCAGTGTTCTTCTGAATCGGTTTGAGTTCGTCGTGAGCGGTGATAAATCATCGCGTTCAGAAGGCGACCCAGAACCGCGCACGATACAGTCGAAAGTTGTTAGTTTTTTTTAATTTTTTTTTTGTTTTGTTAACCTTGGGCAAGCGGAAATGTCTTCATCGTTTATACGATTCTCGGAAATGTAAGTTGCCGAAATAACCGGGACGACGATCGATACTCGTTTCAGTTATTATGCGATGCTCGACACGACTTTTTGACCGCGGTTTCAAAAGTCGCAAAAAATGTTTCCGAAAAGTAAAAAAAACAAGTTTTTCAGATGCATTACTCAGACCGAGTGTCCGCCACTGTTCACACATATACATATTGAAAATAAATAAATAATAGTGTTATAATATACCGGACGGCTTCGCTATATAATATGCGATATACCTTAGCGGAGGGCTTATACGGGGTGCAACACAACCCCCAACTCCGGCTCACACGCTGCACGTGCACGGTGCGGATGGAAACACGTTTATAATGCAAATCCGTGTTACAATGGCGTTCCGGTACATACTGTAATATACGCGTGTATTTTTCCGATCGATTAGACTAATCCGAAATATTCACTTTTATTCGCGTGCGCGCGTACATCGCGCACGGATACGCCCGTGCAACAATCCCGGGTCGGAGATTATTATTAATACGGCGTGTTTAATAGACGTTTATATTTATACCGCGTACAACGGATTTCGGTCGTCTGCGCGAGTTTTTTAAAGACTCACCAAGCCCGGGTGGTTACTGCAGTTACGGAGCTGCATTTATTTACGATTCCGGATAATCCCGAAAAATTCGTTTTTTTCGCCGTTCTTTCTTTTATTCTCATCCGTATCTCGAATTTAATATTACTTACCCTCTCCCCCGCCCGCCGCCGCCACCACGCTCTCTAAATCCGTCACGAGAACCCCGTTTTTTTTTTCTTCTCCGTCCCCGTCTCTTTTTAGACGACCGGTTTTTTTTTTACCATACGCATATAAATCCCGTCCGCAACAAAAGGAGAATAATGTACAATAATACGCGAGCGAGGAGGGAAAAGAAAAAAAGTTCCAGATCCTTTTCACCCGCGGCGGCGGACACCCCTTGTTCATGTTGGCGGCATCGTTTTTGTGTTCGCCGCTCCTCGACGCTCGACAGACGATAGTACTGTTGTGTACGACGACAAATCGCGTACACGTTATATTATTATACATCGTATTGTGTTATACGACGAGTGCGCGCTACCGGTAACCGTCGAATGATACCGGACGGCCCTTTTGATGTGTGCGGCGGCGCGGACCTAAACAACAGACGATTACGTTAGGAAAAAAAAAAACAAACAGAAAAACGGCGACTGCCCGGTATCTAACCGAAACCAGGTTCAACCGCCAAGTAGCTGGTACGAGCACGCGCAGTAGGACTGGTGTCCACCGACGACGAAACAAAAGGACGGACGCACGTCGTACACTGTATATGTCCTCGTGTATTGTATTGCACTTAATATTATATTATTATAAATGCTCTGCGGAGACGTTGTAATGTACCCCGCGCGGTGTTTATAATGTTCGTATCGATGCGCGCGTTCGTCCTGCGGCGACGTACCGCGGGGAACCGAGGCCGAACCACTTACGAAACGTTTTGTGCCGCATAACATAACATCATATCATGACTCACAGGATGTAGGACCACCGCGGTATACGCGTGTGGTGGGTGGAGGGACCCAGGGACGAGGAACGATCTTGTTGTCCGTTCGGAAACGTACTGATAGTGGTTAAACATCCTTTGCCTAACAACGCACCGTTTGTGTTAAAACGCTGTTTTCCTTCCATACGGCTAGTATTATGTTGGGGTGAAAAAAAAAATTAAAAATTAAAAATGTGATTATAATTTATGTAATAGAACGCACGAACGGCGGAATGCAATTCCGGTATATATACGGTATATACCTGTTGTGTAAAAAATGGACCACGGACGAACGCTTCGCGTATATTGTGTACGTACCGTTCAACGCACGCACATAAATAATGTAATACTAATAATTTATACATCTATATTGTGTACATGGACATTAAGTATTCGCTACGACTGAACACATTTTGTGTGTTTTTAATAACTTCGTTATGAATTAAAAATGATTTTCCGTCGTCGGACAATATAACTGCAGTGTGTATTGTTATTTATCATCATACATACGTATTGTGTGTACGCGCATATAATTCTATTATAAACTAACGGATTCGCGAGTAAACGCGTACATTTATTGAAAATAAGGTTTTTGAAATCCGATTAAAAAAGTGCACGGTTCAAATCGTATTCATCAAAAAAAAAAACGCCGATTTTATTTTACATATTTTGCACAGCTATTTTTAACTTTTTTTTGCACATTTGCAACTTAACGATGCGTGTTTTATAAAAAGCACATATTTTCGCTCGGTCATCCGTTACAATCAGGTCAATTGATTAAATACATTCATAAATTCTACGACGAATGACGTACATATGATTTTTACTATTTTAATTGTGAGCTTGTTTATTGTACACCGACTCGAATTGGTAACGTTAATGGTAAATGTTGAGACGGAAAAATTGGCGAAGACCAGTATAAATAACCACGAGAGCTATAAATAATTGAGTTTTCATACGCATCCCCGTGTCCATAATAATGTCTGATAAAGTACATTTTTTTTTCACTAGTCGTATATTTAATTTTGAGCGCGTGTTTCAAAACAAATTCATATTTTTATCGGTTTTAAGTGCACACAAATCCGTTTCCCGACTGTAATACAACAATATTATAATGCTGTAAGCTACTGTGTGCGATGAACCGTGTGAGGCGTACGGATTTTAAAGAGCAGCGAGCACGACGACGCGAATAATGGAATTAAATTGAATTTTTCTAGTTTTCGTATTTCTTTTTTATAATCGTATGCGTATAAATTCCTAATAGCGTTTTATCGACAGGTCCGGATTGTCCGGAATTCCCTCTTTTTTTTCAATATTCTCGTACGTAGCGCTATATATTATACGAATGTACTAAACGCGCGTATAAATGGTATTCGCCACTCTCGTACCGGCCATAATATTTTCGTACGCTTAAAAATTATAATACGCGCGCGGTACCTCTAAACGTTTAAATTATTATTTTTTCCACCGATCAAAAAACATAAATTATGTATTATTATTATTATTATTACTTAGACAATCCGAACGCAACGATCGTAGTTTTTTTTTTTTTTTTCCAAAATCGATTATCCATATTAATACAATATTATTATACTTGTACGTGTACGTACACGTAGGACGCGTTCGAAATAAGTTATTATATTGTTGTTGACGACGACGACGACCGCGACTGCGCGGCCACATCGGACCAAACCAAATATGGTTTTTTTTATTTTGAATTCCAATTATAATCGTAATTATTTTTCATTCTCAGGGATGTCAGTGTTGCGTTCCCTAAGGGTTATTTACCGACGGCAAACGTGCACGTGTCTGTGTGGTGTGTGTGAGAGAGAGTGTTTCGTTTTTTTTTCAGTTTTTTTTTCATATTAACTTGTTATTCTCTCGTCGACGCGTCATCGTTGTTCTTATTTATCCGCACGAGAGCCGCCGCCCGCCGGGTGGTGCCGAACGAAACGAACTCTTGTAACAATCTGGATTTGTCGAGACCATCGGGAACGATGTTTCCACCGTTCCGCGGCGGAATCGATCGGCGTGCGCGTCACTTAAACCGCTCTGCCTTCGTGGAGGACGACGGTGCGGGGGCGCGATCGGCAGTCGACGGAGGGGCGGGGGGGAGCGTATCGGTACAAACGGATACGACTCAAGACCCGTGCACGTGCGCGTATACTATTATTTCGATATTCAAATATTATGTTAATTAATAACATCGCCAATATGTAACCGCGCCACGTGCACGGTATCACCGCAGCGCGATGTCTAACGGACGATGCTCAACATATTTTGTTGCGTCTTTGATTTTAGTCCACGGTGAAAACCGCCTTGTTGCGCACAAATCTGTAGGTATAATACAGTCCTCGTGGAAGCAAAGCACGGAGGATCTTATTTCATATCATAACGACTTTTGATTATTTTTGTCTTAGTAGGTATCTATGTAGTTTTCACCTGGTATTCCGTAGCGACGTAACATTTTCATTACCTAATACGTACTACAATATCGTAATATGAAATCAAAGTAGATTCTCCTTTTAAACAACCACGGCTAATATATTGTCCTAAAAGCAGACGATAGAATTTTTTTTACATATAAACATAAAAAATTACTTGTATTGCTATCAATTAAAATAATTACGTGCCATTCACTATTACATACTATATGTTTTTTTTTCAAACGGAAGCCAATAAAAAAGCTATGCATGCATCTATCAAAACATGGTAATATGAATCGTTCAAAAATGGGTTTAAATTTAAAGTCACTAAACAAATGTTTAACAATTTTTTGAGGATAAAAACAACAAAAACAACTAATCTAGTCTTAAATGGAATTAGTAATGCTGTTATGGTGTTAATAATTTTTCTTATTGAAATGTTTCTCAAATCGATATTGATTTTAGCATACAATTCGAAAAGCTCTAAAATATTAAAATCAATACTCTCGTATTCGCTATTTACTGAAACGTGTACTTTTAAACCATTAATAATCATTATTTTATTTGAACAGGATTTACGGCTATAGGTAAAACACCTTCGTGGAACACCTTATGTACGTATAATATATTTGTTGATCGTAATACTTATATATGCAAAGGACTATAGCGACTTTTTCATGCCAATTTCGCTTTACATGATGCGTCTGATGCGTCCCTCCGGTTAAAACGTTTCGTCCGCAACACCGGTTGCAGGATGGTACAGTAAATATAGGTACTTGGCACCGTGGCTTTATTATTTTTATTGTTATTCTCGCGCCATTCCGTTTATACTGCGCCCGCGTGTATTGATTGCATTATGTATAGCGACAATATTTTATTTTTTTTTCGATTTCCGACCACGTGTGTTTTTACAAGCCGGAATCGTATTTATCAGACGCGAAATTGGGTACCCGAAAGTAGTATTTTTACCCGTGTCGGACGTGTCGCAATATCTATGACCACTATAGGTGGATGCAGCTGTAACACTCCATGATAATATGAGCGTGGAACTCATAATACATCGTACCAAGTTTAAGGGGCTTACGTGCGACGTTGTACAGCGATTATGTGACTACGGTGTGTCGTATGTCATTATGCATATGGAAGCTGACACCGGAAGAGTTAGGTCGATAAGTAAGTCGAAATTCTGCCACCATGCCGAATCGATGCTGTAATATTGACTAGACTGGCCACCGGCCTGCGCCCACGGTTGTGCGGTGCATCCGATGCGTTTTCTAATAACGAGATACCAACGAGCGACGTGACGGCGACGATATAGTTCCATCGGCACACTACTCGCCAGCCTATGTCCAGGACGTTTAGACGACGTGTAGCCATCGTGGCCGCCTGATCGGTTAGTTGGTCACTCGGACGTCAGAAAAAAATAAAAATTACGTCGTATCGTATGTATCGTTTATCGAATTTATCATATCTTATATACATTAGGGCAGTTGTAAGTATAGTTTAGCCTCCATAAGTGTTCCGAATGATTGAGGGGACGTTATCCGTACATCGTCAATCAACAATAATAATTCAGTGGCGTAGATCATCTGAACAACAGGTATTACTTTTTAGATATTCTATGAAGAACTGGCTGCGCTAACGTTTGATGCAGTTCGAGCCGATTCGATGGATAAATGTGTAGCGAAAAATTAGCTGAAATCCTAACACCTCCGATCCACCGAAAAAAGATACAGTTACACGTTTAACGCTTGATGAGGAAACCTTTGCTCCGGGCCGCATGCAACTTTTATACTCGAGGGCTGTGTAAACGTGGAAGTTGATAAATATCTGAAGCAGGCGGCTGTCACCGTTGTCAACTCTCGCTCGGCCGATCGGCAATCGATCCATCTCTGCAGACGTTGCCGTTCATCGCTGTGTTGCAGTACACAGCAGTGCATTCTATTATTATACTACAAGTACGCACTCCTGGTCACGGACCTGAAATATTATCAAAAATAATAACAAAACTTTTGCAACACCGGTACTGCTGTGTTTGAAGTGTCGAGAAAAAAATTGTGTCTCTACGCACTATATCGAACTGCGATCACGTTGTGGTTAGTCGAAAGTACTATTTTCCGAATCAGTGACAGCCGTTTGCCTACACGTTCGGAAAATATTTAAAATCAACACAATATTAGTTATGCTAGTGAATCGAGTACTCAAAACGTGGGCTAAAATGATGTGCATAATTACAAAAATAGTATCGTTATAGCTGCAGCACTCGTCATTTTTGTGTACGGAACGATGACATTTCCAAATGAAATAAAAGGAGAAAAATTTGACGAACGAAATCGATGCGTGATGATACCGATTAAACGGTCGGTGTGTCTACGTCATGTTTTTATGTTCGCTGTCGGTTTTTGGTTTTTCGATACGACAGAACGCGCGCCAACCCCTCTCGCGTATATATCATTGCCGTGGCGAGTAAACCGATTTCGGAGGAAACGACGGAGCGCCGTTCGATCCAAATGACTTGCTTAATATCCACCCCGTGTCCTCCGAGAAGCTATCGAAATCGACTATCGCCGGATACGTTTCGACGTTGTCCCCGTATGATTCATGGTCCTCGGCAAGACGTAATGTTCGAGCAAGAGGAAACATTAGGGTAATCGGAAGCGATGCGTATGGCGGAAGAGGAGTCCGTGGAAGTACGTATCTATTAAAACGCTTTGAAGGCACACGTCATTATGTTACACTGCGTTATACGCCGACTTGCGTTCAGTACGTAACTATCCCTCGCTGTTTTTTCCGCGAAAACGTATTACACGGTGAGCAATATCCCTGCGCAATATCCCGATGAGTGAGTGCGAACGCAAAAAGAGAATGACCTATATATACGTCCTGGGTTGAAGACCATTAGGTAAAAATAAGAACATGTTTCAGGAAACGAAAAAGCAGACCAAGAAGCATTCAAAGCAATCATCTCATCAGCATGTACTATACTATAGTGATATCACCACGTAACCAGATGCGGTGGACGAAATCAATTCCCAGATAAACAAAAAATGGCATATTCCCCCGCTGGCTTAATCTTAATACCAAACTCAGAATGAAAAACAATATCAACCAATGGCAAAATCCTGAACTCAGTATAAAATAAGAAACCTTATAATTAACTGACTTCGAATAGGACACACTCACCTAACACACAGCTTTTTGATGACTCAACATGGACTTTCATCATGTGACACTACTGTCGATTAATCACATTATAACGGAATGTCAAAAATGCAAACACTATCGCCATCAATAAATTCCAAGCAAGATAAAGGAATTTAATTTCATTTCTTAAACAATCCGAATTCCATAATTTAATGCAATATAAATAATATAAATGTAGGTACTATTCTTACTTATTGCCTATGGTTGTCGATATACTTAAGACCGATAAAAAAAAAATGGTCTTATTGTAAAGCTCGCATGCACCACAAGGAGGAGGCGAACTGTATACACCCCGAAAATTTGTTTTCGTTGTTTCCTTTAAACAATTTAATATATTTTCGGATAGTTGTAAAGTTATCCTAATGGATAATAATAAATTGTTTAAATTGTTTTTTACTATAGTTTACTACCGTTTATATCAGCGTAAAATTGCATGAACTGCATAGTATTACGTATCTTATCGTATATTTAATGAGCCATTTAAGAGTACATTTGAGTTCCCTGTGCATAGGGTCCAACAGTCATAACGTGGTCGCAGTTTTACCTGTACATCGGCCTACTCATGCATTACTAACCGAATCTTCGGAACGCGTGATACAGCACGTAGATGTATAGAATTTGTAATTTCATTTTACGATAAAAAGCCGTTTTCCCGGAGAATCGATTTCCAGTTTAAACAAAACCATTAATAAATATTGGCGGATATTAGTGTTTTTATCGTTAAATCATAAGGGAGGAACCCACGCGCGACGAACATCATCATAATTTATTCATTGCCTACGTAACATGTTTCGTTGCGCAACGCGAACGCGTATTAAATCTTATTGTTCCGGGCAAACGTTTTCAATAAAGTTAATAAAATAAAAAAATAAACTCATTACGCGTTCGGTACCGCTATGATATTATATAAACGTGATGGTTTGGGTGTAGCATCAACGGTCGGCGGAAGAAATCGATAGCACAAAGCGTATAGTACCTGTAGTGTTCAAGGATGAGAGAAAACGCGAAGGGCGTAAAAATATTATATTATAATTCACGAGGAGGAACTGAATAATGATTCCGCCGCGGATGACGTTTAAGATTTCCGAGTACGTAAACTTTTTATTGAATGGATTCGCGTGTGTCCTTATACGTTCCAGCCGTCGGGAGAAAAAGATTACCTTGCGGTCGAAGGGAGGGAGGAGGGGAGGAACCCGTGTTTCCACTCTTCGCAACCTCCCCACCGCACCACCACCCACTACGTCACCAGTTCCTTTTAAATTTTGTCATAATCCCGATTAAATATAATCCGGGTTAAAAGCCATTTAAATTCGTCGTTCCACGGTCTTCGAAAACAAATTAAAAAGTTCCACGAGAAAAACTTGAAACCAGCTCCCTCCTTCCCGGCCTCACCGCCAACGCCATTCGCTCGGTCGCGAATCGCGGGAGCTTTCCCTAATTTATTTCACGAACATTCGGAATAAGCGAATAATACTCAACGACTCGGCCGTATTAACGTTCTCGTTTAATTGCGAGTTATTATAATATTTTTCCGGCACGATTGACGGAAACTCGCGGAAGGAAATTCGTAAATAACATTTTTGTGCTTTTCTTCGCCGAACAACACGGACAGTCGCGAACGGTACGGGCGATTCAAATACGACTTCGAATTAATACAATATTGATCAATCGACTTGCGACGCAAACATTCGCGTCCCGCGCGTAAATGCGTCTAACTGCAGCATTCGGCGTACCCTACCGCTGTACAGTGTTACGATTTACTCGTCTCGAACGATTTCCGCGAACCCGCGAGCTTCTACGATCGAAACGGCAGTACTTAGCGTCGTAATAAAATGTACGTACACGCGTGTCTACATACATAGTAGATTCGGATAGCGGACAATTGGACGTGGCCTTTTGGATGTGAAACAAACAATAAAAATATAATTAAAACATCGTTACTTATACCGTAGCAAGTGTCGTAATCAGATTATGTCATAATAATAAGTATTGAAATTTACGGGATTATAAGTCAAACATACAAATAAATACTATTGTTGGAACCCACCCACCCACCGCCACCAGTATTTATATTGATAAAAAAATATTGACAAAATACAAACTTCAGTATCCCAGACATGATCCAAAAATTCATTCATTTACAACTGTATACGTTGCAGTTGGTTCCATCATATAGTTTCTCTAGCACCACTTTTCAAAATTCCACACTGAGCTCTATTCGCTTCTACTCTTGCACCTTCCGGGTGACGCGTGCATTTGTGTTGTGTTTGATAACAACAAAGTCATTAACTTCATTATATTTTACACGGGTATTTTATGTTTTGTACCCACATCCCCAAAAGCCTTTTTAATCCATCGGAACTAAAAGCATCAAATGAATAAATAAATTTCGTTTAAAAAAAAATATTTCCATTGCGGTTCGATTCGACTAAAGTAATTTGTCGTACATTCTTAATCTCACCGATGCACATTTTTACACGGACTAATTATACAATCAACATACGATATATTGTATATATATACAATAGAACAAATTATAATCTGCTGATCAAATGTAACTATTAAAATATTAACAATCGCGCTATAAAAAATGCGGTAAACGATGCGATATAATACGGCAGTTTCCCAACCTCTATTTACTCAAGGCACCTTTCAGATTTTCAAAAATCTCACACGAAGCTTATTGGAATACCATTTCGCTGTTATTCCCTGCTATCGTAGTATGTACAAATATTACGCTAACCTACATAATTTTGAATGTTAAATTTGGTACATTATTATTTTTGATTTTACGCTACACTTTCATGTATATTTTATTACAATAAGTTTTGAACAATATAAATGAAAGTCACAGTAGAATCGCCCCCTTTATAGCGCCACCTTAAGTAAAACACCCCCCTCAAAATAAAAAAAGTAGTATACGGTGTAGTACCTATATATGTATATATATAGATCGATCAGGGATAAATTAACTACCCTAATTAGTAATATGATCAATAATAATAATTATACGATAAATAATATAATATTATTAATGAGTTTTATACTGAGCTGATGCGTACGAACTATAGGTACTCGGACATGGTCAACACCATAACCTGGGGCACCGACGAGCCGGTCTCTTGTGCACGTGACCTATCGACCCAGTTACTGCGATACCCAAAACGTGTGCATTTTTCACGTTTACAAAAACAATAATACGACGTGTTCGCAGCGTTAAGTAATTATGTTCACCAGTTATGCGCGTACACGGTGTACCGCTAAGAGCGTCTTTCGTCGTTCATCACCACCACGATACACCGCGAGGCCGTGATACTTATTTCTCATTCGGGTCGACGTCTAACGATGTTTTTCGTCGTCTAACGCCACGGACCGATTTGCGTATCCTAGTCCCGTACTCTTGCTATTCGCTCGCGACCAACGCCTGCAGTGCGTGCCCTATAATAACAGTACGCACAAAAGGTTTAGCTCACGCGGAAGGAAACCCGTCGCGGAGTGTTCGACCGATTGAGAGCTGTACGACAACCGGGAAAAATGTCCGGCGTGTGATATTTTCAATTACCGCGAGACAGTCCCGAGGGCGTTATGGACAACACTAAACAGAGCAAGAACAGAACAAGGGAAATGCAACTATCTAATGCACACATGGGGAAAGGTAGAATCCCCCCTCTGTGAATGTGGAATGTATCAAACGATACGCCATATCGTTGATAACTGTCCACATACATATTTGGAAGGAGGAATGAAGAAACTGCATAAAGCAGAGGAGGATGCAGTGAAATGGATGGAGAACCTGAAGTTAAGACTGTAAGCTAGCACTTCAAAAGTTACCAATGTTGCCTGTAAACCTTTAACAATAGAGTCATAGTATTAGTTTGTTTGTTATATAATCTCACAGTCTATCTTGTTTTTAATCATGATCATTCTAATGTATTTGTACCTTATTTTTTTTATTTTTTTTTATCTTTATAATCCGATAATGTCATATGCAAAAAAAAACCGCGAGACAAGCGAACGACCAACGCGCGTGACACCTATAATAATTAGTGTGGTTGCGATTTCCGAAAACTTTCACCCCGCACACGCCGTGCTCGCGACGTACGTGTAGAGCAGGGGTCCTCACTAGGATTTCTGAGAGAGCCAAATAGTTCATATCAAATTTTCCTCAGGGCCGCAAGTACAAATTGTACAGCTTAGTCAGGGCCTAAACCTAAACGGTATAGGTAAATAGGTTAATTACGAAATATATTTTTCTTATTGTTATAATACACTATGAGGTGGCGTTAAATAACTTACAAACAATATGATTATAACATAAGTTTATTACATCAAAAAATCAACTTTTTTGCTTATATAAAGTAGGGAAATGTCTTTTACTTCATTTCATGAATAGGCCTACTTGAATTTATTAATTCATTGGAGTTGAAGGGCGAAATCTTTCACAACTCTCTAATATGGCACAGGCTTTATTGTAAGTATTTTTTCCAACTGCACGAATAAAATATTCAAAACTGGACGCGTCTGCTGTTGACGTCTATTTTCAACACGTTCGACGCCGATGACGACTGACGACACGTAAAAGCCTCTCTCGCACGATAACAGTGTTTCATGTGTGACCGCGACTAGCCTCTGATTTCACGTAATAAGATAATACATGTATTATTTTGAATACCTTCGGCAAAATAATTTTCTATGTATTTCTCAAGTGCGCATATTCGATAAGTCAACTGCACATTTTATATTTCTTAATGCACAATTAGTGTCCTACTGCACCTTACAATAAAGCCTGATATGGCATCTATGTTAGCAGGTTGGGAAGAAACTGAAATTCTCAAAATGTTGTCAACGTTCTCTCTTGTTAACCTGAATCTGTACTTGTTTTTTATGAACTTCAGCTTATTGAATGTAAATCCATAGACATATGAAGATGCAAAAACACACAAAATCTTCCGAGCACAGTCAATTAAGTTAGGAAATTTGTCCTTTTCAACTGCTTTCCAAAACTCGTAGTGACCTTTATCCTCTTTTCTTCAAAAACACTTTTGACACTGTTGAGGTACGTTCGCGATTTGAACGAGTGCGACTGATTCGCGGAAAAAAACGGTTGCATTTTTCGCGCGGAAATGTACACGCGTTTATTTTAGAGGTGGATTCGACACACCAAGTCAGCTGCGGTACGCCGCACTACACGGCCCTTGAACAAATGGCTCGCACTAAAACTAAATTTACATTCTAAAATTAAAAATTGATCAGAGAATAGAAAATTCATTTTTTTTGGTTTTGGTGTAATGCATATATTTGTGTGTGTATATATATATTTATGTTATAATTTTAAGTTATATTATTATTCTTGTTTATTTTATTGATTTTGATGTTTTCTTCGAAGTCTTTGTAACATGATTTCACCACCTTGGTCCAACTCTGGAATTTTCATCGTGACATAGTTTAATTTCTGTACATTTTTTATTTTATTATATAATTATCTAATATTACACATCGAATAGAAGTTAAAGTATTATAACTTTACGTATAAATTATAACTTACCTATATTTTGTAAGGTTCTTCATTCGACGCCTAAACAATAAATTCTTCTGTGTCAAACATGGCAAACTTCTTATACCAATTATGTTACATTTATTTTACAATTATATATTTTAAAAATACAAATTAATACAGTTTATACGGAGGCAACTATACTCGTAGTACAAGGTTGAAGGCAAACATTATGAATGAACGTGAATAAAACGAGGCGCGACCGCGCTTCCGAATTATTGCCCGTGTGTCATCATTGCTATCAAAAACGCAAACGCATTGAAAATACATTGGAAAAATATTGTTCAATAATTACAGTTGAGGAACGCTCAAAATTGAACAAGCGCGTTTTATTTACACGCGTGAATAAACCCATATGTATTTGTACGTGTTTAATTTTAAACGATAATCGTGACGTTCGAATCGCTCAGTGCGCAATCCACTTTAATGGGTTCCACGAAGTTTCTTCCGTTTTTAATTCTTCGAATGTAACATGTTTCGCGTCGAACTTTCGCACGTTGGTTGGTTCCTCAATAGCAGTTGATATATGTATTATACTTTTTTAAATGTCTGTACATTGAGTTAAAAATAAATTCGTTCGAGGAATTTCTTGGAAGTTTCGGGTCAAAATTATTTCTAAAACTTTTTTTTTTTATCATAGTGATGGTAATTTTTTTCCCCCGAGTTGCAAATGCTGACATCTGAATACTGTTTCGCTCGCTCGCTCTCTCTCTCTCTCTCTCTTTTATTTGGACATTTTTTCTTCTACATCCACAACACCATTATTCACGTCCGGTGCCTGAAACACACGCTTGGCATGTGATGCCGGAGCCTTTTTTCAGTTTCCCTCTTTCATTGGCTCGGCTACTTTAGTGTTTTGTGAACCATGCGAATCCCTAAACAGTAATACAATGGTATAACAGAACATCGGTTCAAAGCGTGTACTTAGGCTAATGCATTTGGTATATTATCGTTAGTTGTTATTATTATTACTATTTTTTTTTTTTTTAATGGTATTTTTGTGGATGTGCATAGCAGATGGCACGCACTGCAGATTATTATTTGAACAACGTAGATTATTAATACGTAGATTATATTATTGTCATTCAAGTGCTAATATTTAGGCACGTATTATTTTTTTTTTCTTTATTTAGCCTTTAGTAATACTATTTAGCTCGACCATTAGATTAATTAGATACATATATACAGATATTACTATTGGTGATTAATATATACAAAAATATAAGAAGACAATTAAGGATTAATATATACAATAATAATAATAATAATAAAAAAAAAAAAACAATTAGAGATTGATTATACAATTATATAGACAATCCAGTCTCCAGGATAAAATTAATAGTTTTAATAATCACCCCCTCCACCATCAAAGGCACGTATTATAGTTACTTGTGTTTAAAGGAAAATAACCCGAAAAGTAATAACTTTAACGTGTTGGTCTAACAACGAAGCTGTTTTAAGACGAAATTGTTAATCTATTTTTAAATATTTCATTTCCACGAAAAATAAAACGGTTCATCGCGGTTTTTTCAAGGAATCCTAATAGTATCATACAATTACTTTACTAGAAAAGTAGAACTATAAGCTTTCGTCTTTAAAATAGCATTTCTCTTCACCATTAATATTAATAGTATTAATTTATTATGACATACGTGAAGCAATTTAAAGTATTTTTGTTCGATTTTTTTTCGAGTATGCACTAGTTTCGGTCGGACAACTACTGTTATCATAGAACTATGGTAAGTATTATGTCTACTACGCTGTCCATAATCGATTTAGAGTAAGTTAATTTAGGTCATAATGTGTAACCAGAATTTATTACCGATACGGAAATTGACCTCAGTTAAAGACTTGAAGTATACTCTACCATGTAAATAAGATTATCTTGATTTATAATGGTTCACTTTCAACGTTGATATAATATACATTTTTTATATTTAAGGCATCGAAAAAACATCAAGTTTTTCCCATCATTTTTAGTTTTAAGTGTCCTATACATTTTTTTCCTGTTCTGACTGTAAAATAGTCAATATAATCTTCAATAGAGTTTTTTAAGTATAAAACCATCGTTTATAGAATATTTATTGTACGTAAAAAAAACAATATACATATATTCACTGTTAAACTTTTACGAAAATAAATGTTTAGAATAAACGAAATATTGTCTTGTAATTTCTTCTTTAAAAACATCATTTATTATATTAAAAAAACAACTGAAACTAAATTAATATTAATGGCTATTCAGATAATATGATTAACTGAACATCATAATAATGATCTTAATTCTTAAATAATAACCCGCAAGCAGATACGATTTTGGCACGTTTTATGTAGAATTAATTTTTCGACGAGAATGACGAAATTTAGTGACCGTTAAACCAAAAGCGTAATAAAAAGACTCGAGCTGCAATTAAATATACACTTTTTGTTAGATAAGTCTGTAAAACGTGAGTATTAAGAACGTTGGTTTCACTACGCGACGTAGGTACTTTTCTCGTCCAATTATTTTTAGGCATCCAAAAGTGTCATGTTCCGTGACCTCCAATTTCGCGCATGTACCGCGTTGCCCTCACTACTCGTGTACGATATGCCGCAATTACCTATAAAAAAAGACAGAAATACTCGAGTTACCAAAAATCGAAAAAAAAAAATTTTAAAAATAAATATTTGTTTCGTATTGTCGTTAGTTTTCTGCAGTGTGTATGTACAACCGCTGAAGTCAACTATAATAACAATAATAATAATAATGCTACGACGTTATTATTATTATTATTTATATTATCACAGAGAAACAATGATCAAAAAAAAAAAAACAATTTCAGTGCTTGCACATTGAAACACGCGATATTGAACGCCGTCAGGGCCGAACAATTCCTCGTTGCTATATGTAAATATACCAGTCGATTCGATATCGCGAACACCGTCGACCATCACCGCGCGCCGTTCCGGCTGAATATTCCAAAAGGGTATCCCCGGGGAGCCGAAGAGGCCCCGCGTTTGTAATGACGTCTTCGCGTCTTCGAGGCACAATGGACGGGTTTCTAATTACACGGAATTCAATCTCGGTTATCCTTTCCCTAAAGGAAACACCGGAACAAAATGAGCGTATTACAAAATATAGTTTTTTTTTCTCTCTCCGGAGCTTCGCTCTCGTTGTAAGTCGATCTACTTCATAATTGGTAGTTTCTTTTTTGACGGAAGCCAGAGCATTAATTAAAAAAACAACCCTTTACTTCTTAAAAAGATTGCCGATGAATAATACCCTTAATTAAGAATCCCAGGCGGAATAGCGGAAGCTGGTTTTTTTCTTTTTTTTTTCAGTTGTGTGTATATATTATGCGATGTATATACGTATAATTATAGCTGCAGAGTAAGAAAACCATATTTCTTATCCATTAAAAACATAAACCGAACAAACTTTACATAAGCCGAACTTTTTACACTCGTAAACTTGAAATTCTAAATACACTTTCACGAGACGCGATGCATAGTTTTTAATTAATACGTATATTGTTATGAAACCCGAGGGCTAAGCAATTCGAAAAATACATTTCTGATCACGCTTAACGTAGTAAGTAAAATACTCGTGTTGTACACGCATTATATTTACTATATTTATTTACTATCAACTAAAACGGATAAAGTCGCTCGTTCGCGCTTTTGATGTACGTCGTTGGGTTTCAATGTAAATTTACAGATAAATGTATATCGTCACAATGTTTATGGTAATGGAATTGAACATGTTTACCGATTAAAGCGAAATGTTCGTCATGAAATAACGAAAAATATCATTCCGTACGCATTCTCGTCCGAGGGTGGTTTTAGTAAAAATGTATTCAGTCGTTCGTTTTTATCTTCTGTGGTTCTAAGCTACAAGACTTGTACATTTATTACATTTTTATAGCTATTAGTACGTTCGTACGCATGATAATTTAAACATGATAGTCTTTATCTGTTTGAATACGACCCTATTGTTATTATAAAAACAAATGGTGCAAATTTTTAAATGTGTCGCGGGAGCAGATTTCGTGTACACTAAACGGCACTGCTTTAAAACTCGGCAAAATCACGAAAGTCACATGGTGTAATATCGTAAATTACCAACACGCATAATATATGGTTACGTCGAAGGGGAAAAAGAAACGGGATTTATAATCGTGTACTGCGATCGATGCGAACAACTGAGCTCGCGAGACGACCGCAAAGAAATGGTTATTATTTTTATTGTTGTAAATAAAAAAAAATCATCGTTGTACTGCAGCGATCGGTCGAAACGGAAAACATTACGTTACTATACATAGGCTATATTTTTTAGGTCACACGGATGTCACGGTATGGTACGTACCTGACGGTAGGTGTACAAGCGAGATGTTGTTTCCCGAGAGCATATTATTATTATTGCTACTGCTGCTGCAATAGTATCGCCAAGCTCGCCCGGAGACGGTGAAGAGTCAATAAGACACGAGTAAATATAATAACGTAATTGCGTTAAACTTTGTTTAACTAATGCAACGTATAATGTCTTTAAAAATACTTGCTTTTGTTACAAACTGGGATGTACGGCAACCCTGTACAGTAAAAGGACTACTACCATCACGGCATAAATAATGGACGAATAATATAACATACGTTTTTTGTGTTTATTCATCGGTACACTATATTAACCCTGTTATACGCATTTTACACCGCTCGTACGTGGACAAACCGGTGATAAACGTAAAAGTTTAGAACTTAAAATTAAGTTTAAGTTTATTCATCACCCGATCGCCGTCGACCACGTCTCATCGCTTTTCGTCTTTTGCGGAACGGGTCTGCAATTCGAGTAGGTACCGTTTTATTCGTGGCTTCCGTTTTTGGTCACATCACAAATTCACAACCACATCATTATGTTTTTACATTTTGCCGCATTCCTGACACTTCTTGAAGAAACGATCTTGTCCTAGAGACCTGCAGCTTACTTAATCTGTCGGTCGGTACTGTACTGAGTACTATATTTCCACTCCTTAATTTTCAGATACATAAAATTGTAAAAGAAATTACTGTACATTGTACAAACTTAACGTACGGATTGTAATTATGTATTTCTAATAAACGAAAGAATTCGTAACGAATAATACGTGTACGAGAACCATTGACAGACATAGTGTGAAACGTGCGTTTTATCGTAACAGAGCGATACGATAACATTAAAAATGTCGTAATTGATTTTTAACATATCATAACATAAATTAATAGTTATACCTGCTGGCACGTGTTGAAGCGTTAAGTGTTTCAAATGTACCATGTATACACGTGTAAGTGCACACATTAATTGTGTACACATTCGGATCGTGCACATTACGTACGGGAATATGCATAAAATTATAAAAAACCGTTTTGTGACGAAACAATGGGAAACATTGCACTACGCCCGTGGACGTATTAACCGCATAATTTTTTTTAACGGGAAGTCATTCGCCACACACAACTTAAAATAATTATAATATCCGATATAATGTCCAATCTTGATTCGAGTACAGCATGAATTGTGAGAAAAAACCAACAAATTAGCACATACAAAGTTACTTTCGTTTACTTCTCGTGGAACGACAACGTCGACTGACACAGTATAATCTACACCGTACCGCAGAGTCGGATAATATTATAGCGCGGAGCCCATATACGTTTATTCCGTACCGAGTTTTACGATATATACGTATATGTTTGCAGCATTATGTTATTATGTTTAACAATATTATAGAATAAAATCTACTACCCAAAACGTACGGTTTGAAGTTTGAACGGAATTCGAGTAATGTATTTAGATTTGGTTCGGCCGCGGCGCGTATTATTATAAGTTATAACGTTGAATAAATACTCGTTCCTCGAAAGAAGTTTTAAACGTTAGTTTTAATTTATATGTTAATTATATATTATTATAATGTTCGCGCGCGGGAATCAAATTTTCAGATAATATAAGGACTAGGAGGCAGGTACATATATAATACTACTACACGTTTTTCAAGTTTTAATTTTTTTAATCTACATGTTTTACTTTCTCTAAATAAATAAAGAAGACGTTAGTACGCGATTAATCCCAATATTCATCACACTATACGCTCAGGTTTTTTTTTTTTGTTATAATTTCTGTTTGGTATACAATATACCTACAAACGAGTGTGGAGGATAGCTTCACGTAATCACGTTTGATATTCTTTTAGTACGTGTACGATGAGTGTGTGTGTGTGTCGTAGACATCTTCGACGTTTAGCGGAGTCAAAAGTCAGCAGCTGTATACTAATTGTTGTTTTCAAAAGTCGAGTGTTACGTTGAAGTCTCACTGTGCAGCTAACTCAATTACTTCTGATCTAATTGATACTCGATCGTTATAACTTATAACGACAGTCCAGGTTTATAATATAATAATACATTTTGCGTTAATAATAATTAATAGTAGTAGTAAAATGGGGCTTCTGCGTTCATTTTTCCACGGAGAAATTTTTTTTGCAAGGGCACTTCTCCCGTTCGCACGAACTCAAATCTCCCTGTATGAAAAATTTAAAAACATTTTCAAATATGTATAATGGGGCTTCTGCGTACATTTTCACAAAAAGATTTCAGTGCATACACCGTTTTCACTTACTCTAACCGTAAATTTCTACTGACTGTTAAACGAGTTACACGTAGCAATGTGGAAAGATTTGGGTGCACACACCGTTTTCTCTTACTGTAATCATCAATTTTTCTACTGACTATAAAACGAGTAACACGTAAAAATTTACATTACAATTATTAATTAAATATACTTTTATTTAGAATATATAGATAGGGGTGATTAAGGTTTTACAAAAAATTTAAATAATTGTATGACTGCATATTATGTTCTAAGAAATGATTATCTACGATTTCTGAATACTCAAGCAAATTAAATATTTTTACGACTCTAGACATAATTATTGCTATACCTGTTAGATTTTTTACGATGTATTTCTAATTTTATAGAATAATTGTATATATTTATTTTATTACATGTAGTTTTATAATCGGTAAATAGTTATTACATAACGTACATTGTTTTATAGTATACACAAGGTGAATAATAAATTAATTTAACGGATTTTTCTAAATGGTAGGAGTGCTTATTTCTAGTATAAAAGGTGAAAGCAGTTCATATAATATTATCAGTTTGCAGTGAGACGTTCAACGTGTATTATTTATTGAAATTGTGGACTATATTTATAAATAAAATAGTGTTTTAATTTTAAAACAATCTTGTTAAATCATTCAGTAAATTTTTGTTGTTCTTATAAAAAATGGAAAGTAATCGGGAATATACAGCAGTTTCTGAGGTAGATACAGACGAGGAAGTTACAACTGAAACTGATGTACCTAAGTAAATAGTTGTTTTAAACATAAAACATTTTTCTATATTATTATTATTATTTCAGTATACTGAAAATTTGAGTAATATGGGAAAAAATAAAACTAAAGGGAAAGCTAAAGTTGTTAAGCGAAAACCTATGACAAACCCAACATCGCCTGCAAAAAAAATGAAACAGCAAAAGGTATTAAAAATAAATAAAATGTTTGAATTTCATAAAAAATATAATTCGAATTTGCAACCATTTTTTAGAATACATCATATTTGGATGAAATCGGTGAGATTATTCAAACAGAACATGTGCATGAAGAAAGCATGAATTCGATGACTGTCAAGCAGGATAAGCATAATTATGCAATTAAATGTCCAATAACGAATGATGAAGATTATTGGATTTTGCAACATTATAAAATTCAAGATATTAAAGATGATTACACCTACAGAAAGGTAATAAAATTATTTAATTATTTAAATTTTATAAAGAGTTTATCTTTGTTATTCAAGAATTTATGTTTTAATCATTTTATGATATAGGAAATTATTGAAATAATTATGTACATGTTTTATTAGATGGAAACATTCTATGTGTTCGATACGGATGCATACATCAAAAAAAAATAGCAAAATATATTAATATCCATGTTTATAAACCAATTGAACAAGCTAATTGAATCGATATCGGAAAGATTTGCAGATGATCCAAAAAAACTGATAACCAGACGCAAGATCAATAATAACTGACTATAATATTATTAAATAGTATTCAAAATAATCTATAAATAAAAAAACGTAAAAAAAATATTGTGTTTAAATTTTTTTTTTATTTCTATATTTATAGCTTTACTGATATCTGCTAATGCTAAATAATTACAATGTTATATCAAATTGAAAAACAAAAAAACAAACAGAAAAAAACATATATTTCATACATAAAATAAAATATAAATACAAAGTTATATTTCAACCGGTTACTTATTTTATTATATTTATTAATACCGGGTAATACCAAATAATTGCAATATTTCTAGTAGTATTATATCGAATTGAAAAACAAAATTATAATAAAAATACAAATACAATATTTATATTTCAACCGATCATTTATTTTATTATATTTTTTAATACTTGATAATGCTAAATAATTGAAAATTTCTATTGGTATAAATCTTTTAATATTAAATAAGACAATGCAGCATATTGATACTGTTGGATTTCGCTTATTAAAGACATACCCTTCAGGTTGGAGTTATAATTATCATAATTTTGTATAAATTGATATATAAAAGCACTTGATTGACAGCTAGCTGGGAGATTTGATATAGATTCTTTTAATGCCGAGTAGAATAAATTGAAATAATTTTGATAATCACTAATTTTCTTCTGATTTTCTAAGATGTATGATTCAACACAAATTTGAATTTGTTTTAAACGACATAGATCAATAACACTTAATGTCATCGGATGATTATCTAATTTTAATGTAATTGAAGAGTATTTTGCATTTATTGTATAACATAACTTATCATTTATTGACTTAGAAGTACTATTGTTACTTTTAATCGCTAAAGAAAATGGGAAACAATTGAATGGATACAGCTCGCCACTGCTCCACCTAAATACGGTCCTACGCGTACCAAAATCGATGGTGAAGCTCAATTGTATTGAAGTTCCATGCAGATTCGTGATGAGTCTGTCTCACGGTGAACTCGATAACGGTGTTTTTCGCAACGAATGTTGTTCAGCTGCAGAGAGCTTAGGATCGAAATTCCGCGGCCGTGGTGTCTCTAAATCTAAAAAAAACCTTAAGAACGTAATAATCTATTCTCTTTTATCCCTTCCAACATGCTTTGCACTGTATTTTTGACGGATTTCATATTGGTATTTCGGAATCATCAGATTGTACAGTACATATTCCATAGATGCAAAACTGGATAAAATATGCTCTTTTGCGTGTACGCCGGCACAGGTCTGAAAAAACATGTTTTTTTAAAAATATGGTTGAAGTATAAATCGGAAAATGTCAAAAACCGTGGCCATCGGCTTCGTTAAAACTTAAAACACACTGTACCGTTTAGAGAAAATAATCCGACGATTATGTTTTTCGGATGAGTGCTGGGAATTAGACGATGAAGAAAACTAAATCAACCGACTACGAGCACAAAACACGACAAGATATGAGATGTTATGTTTGGGTTCGTTATCGTACTTAGTTTCTGATCGCAACTCGAGTACCCAAGTGTTTCACTGACAATGGGTCTTAGTTTTTTATTTTAGCCGCCGCGGTTACTTATTTCATACACTAATTTTGCAGTTTTCCTCTTGGTTTGATCAATAACCTTATCGATGATCAACACAATGTCAATACCAAGGTCATTATTATATTACGTTTGAATCATTACATAATATGTAACAACGGAATCGATCAACAATGATTCAATTCTCGGTTTCGCCACACACCTCAAGAGGTCTGAGCGTTGTGAAAATTACAAAATAAATCGAGTTTAAAATAATCCAAACCATCGAGCACACTCGAAATACTGAAGTGCTTGGTCTCGCATTTATAGATCTATCGATTAAAATAAATATAATTCTGTAATGTATACATCGTCTCGCGTACAGTAGGTATAAAATCCTTCCAGTGATGGACAAAACGTATAAAATGATAAATAGTTATTTAAACGTCTAATCGTATTGCCGTGTGATGCGTGTAAGTTATTCTTGACGGTTCCTGGAAGAAAGAAAATACTGCGCCCGAAATGTATACATTAGACGCGCTCGACCCCGGTCAAGATCTCAAAGGGCGCGAATGACAAATGACGAAAAATATTAATCCATCGGAGCTCGTAGCCATTGTGCATGCTATTACAATATTTCAAGTATTAATCTCTACGGCGCCGGTCCGATGGCGGGGGGAAAAACAGAGAAAAAACAGAAGAAAAAAAAATCACGCGTCTCGGACGTCCGGCTGCAGCTCTGTACACGCAGTCGCCTTAGACCCACCCGACGGCGATCGTGAAACCGGTTAGTGTGTGTGCGCGTGCGTGTGCGGCAGGGTGGAAGGGGAGTCCGGTAATCATAATTATGACTGTTGACAGGGTTGTTACTTGTTAGTATGACGGGAAACGATGATGACGACGAGTTATGCTCGAGGGCCCCAAAGCGAGAGACTTTTACACAGACATAACGCCGTGGGCTGTGTATCGTACGAAATATTATGTTATAATTCTTCTGCATCAAAATATTAAACACGTACAATATAATGTATAGGTACTGTACTGATGTATTATGTAAACGTGCAGCGGTGGGCAATGTGTATTTTTAAAGAAAGAAAAAAATTGTCTACGTTTTATTATTATTACCGCGATTACCATATTCCGGTTATTAAATACGACGCGTAATTATACTATCTGCTCGTTTCGTATACCATATTAAATGTGTACTACGGGTACGTGAATTCGTTATTAGCTTCTACTAAATATTACAAGTATAATATGTATATATAAAACACTAGCTGACGTTAAAAATGCACGTAAATACGGTTAGCACACGGTCGACGGACTGCGTTGGTACAAACTCATGAGTGTGTGTGTGTGTAGACTAGGGACGGGAAGAGACTCACGAGAGCCGCGCCGGATACTGTGAGACGCATTGGGAGAAAAAAAATGTTTCTCCATCACAAATAAAACAATTGAACCTCTACGAGTTGTAAGTACATCCATTTTTTTTTTTATTGATATAGCGCCGTATTTACCGAAACAATATTGCAGCTTGAAGAATTCACGGTAGTACTGCCATCTGTAGTACCATCACTGTCAGATTATAAAAAAATGAGAAAGCTCGCGTCCTATTATATAATGTAGGAATTGCGCATAAAGCGGTTTAATTGCGCAGACATGAAGTGTATCGTGTGGAACGAAGAAGCTACCTATAGAGTAGTCTATATGGATGATAATTATCACGAATAAATGGCCAATAATAGTATTGAAACGGTATCAAAAATGTGTATAAATTGTTCATAAACGTACTTCCGGGTTCTTCGGGTACTACGCTCGTATTCCGCTCGTCGTAATAGAACTGCGGCCGAGGATTGGTTTTGTTCGAACGCGTAACAGCGCCATTTCCATTTACATTTTTCGTACAAACGATGCCCTGGAAAGCTCCGTGTACACGAGTCGTCGTCGTCGCATGTCCGTCAACAACAACAATTATTTTACTCTCTACCGATCTCATTATCGTTTATTTTATTATTATTTACCCGTAGACTTTCTCGTCCGTCCTTATTTCGAAACATTAAACGAGTCCGTAGGCCGATCGTTTTTTTTTTCTTCACATTTTTACATTCACCTGTGCGCGGTGGACACAGAGCACGGTTTCCGCCGCAAGACGTACGCAACATAATTTATAGACAACACGACGCGCACAAGCTGGCCACCGCTGAACAAAAATGTGGACCTAAACGCGTGTATTATTATATAATTAACAATGTTAGATGCGCACCACGCGACGGTAGTACGAGTAGTCGTACAGCAAGTGCGACGTGTAGGCACGAAAGATTCGTCCGCAAAGATAATATAATATGCAAACCACTATAGTACCGCGTGTGCCGTATATTATAAATACGTACATGTACATACATCAAAACAAGAGGCGTTTGACGTGAGTGTGCGGCGCGTGTTTACGCGATAAACGTGTACGAGCCGCGTTTTCCGTCGTCGGCCCGCGGCTTAAATATAATTATCGCATCCGTCGACCGGCACGGGGAGAAGTTAACACTCGGGGACCTGTTCGCCGAAAACGCGAGTGTTACCATTAACGCGTGCGAGCCCCCTACCCCTCCCCTGACGCGTATACCCGTTGTACAGGGTGGTTCTGAACAGTCATGCGTTGTACACAGTTGCATGTTGATTCTGAGCCGAGAAGCACTCGGTGTCGACTTCACGTTAAGCAATAATTAAAATAATAACTTTCCGTTGATATAGTAAAATACACATTGATAAGTGGTTAATGTGATGAGCACAGTACTGTTCATATCTAAACTTTAACCCGGGTGTTGGTTGAACATTGGATATTGTTACCTTACGTTTGAATAGATGTTAAAATGACTACCGATGGCGTCCTTACAACTATTTATTGAAATGCTGAAAAAAGAAATGTAATAAAAGTAAAAAAAAATTCTCGCACACAATATTTTTCACGATCGAAGAGTGGGTACTGCTGTTCACCTGCGATTATCTACCTAACGCCTAAACCTATCGCCTATCATCTAGTCTGATACAAAACTGTTGTTTAGACAAGTAGTTTATTATACGAGGAAACAATGTTGGGTTTGTATACTATAATACGTGTATTTTTACGCACCCAAAAAGTATAAAAACCAATTGTAATCAATACAAGAATAAACTGGTGTTATTCTAACCGTGAACTAGCGGCTAATTTTAGTGTTTAACTATTCAACGTCGTTCAGAGTTTAATATAACTGCTATACTAAATGCTGTTTTGAGAAAAAACGTCTAGTGTTAGCATATATTATATTGCATTTCGCTCTACTCACACCGTTGTTATTTTAACACTCCAAACCATATAATTTAAATTTTAGCTGTTTGACACATTCAGTAAAATGTTAAATCAATTCCAGATTTCTGACTGTGAGTGGATGGCGCCGCGAGAAACGCGCTTTGCTATTCGTTCCGTTCTCGTCGGACACGTTTTTCACAACATTTCAGCGTTCGCGACCACACCGACCTCTGCACCGTTAATTTCTGTCGCACGTGACGAATCACACGAGCGGTCGCGGTTGTTCTAAATTTGTCGAAAACATAATTTTCACACGTTTTAAAAGCGCTTTCTAATTATTGCTCTCGGCTTCCGTTTGAGATTTTTTCGTTCGTACTTCACAACATTTTTACGATATGCGTTCTACGTCTTATAGTGTTTGAAACGGTAGACGGTCGATTCATCACGGTGTGTAGTTCGTCGCAGTGAAATACATCGCGATCACGATGAACACTTCGTATTTTTATGCACATTTCGTTCACAAACTATTGAAATGTCTTAAAAATAAAATTAAAAAAAAAATACAAAATAATTATTACTATTATATGACGCTTGTAGCTGAAAATCGTACGAGCTGTCCCCCTTGAACATTCTAAAACCGGTCTGGTCCGTTGCATATCGACACTATATTCATTCGGCCTGGTCCGCATATTTTCGTTTCACCCCGAGACCCACGTAAAAAGTCGTGAACGTCGTGAGAGTCTTGTCGCCGTAGTTTTGGTATCCGTGCGAGGGCTTAAGCGGCTTCGGGTGCGCGTATAGTATTATAGTAGCTAGATCGAGGAAACGTTCCGCGGACGCGGTGGAAAATACGAACACGAAGTCGTTTTCGGAAAGAACGCGGGGTGAGAAAAAAATACTTCGGACCGGCCGGTTGAGAGCGATGAGGGGCGCGAGAGGTGGAAATGTTCGAGCGTTGATTTTGTCTGGTCAAAAGGTTTCGGAAGACAAATCGTGGACGAGATAGAATCGAGAACGAGTAGAGTTTAAATCTGTCCGCGGAACGGCCAACTATACTGCGCTACGCGCCCGTACAATACGAGACGGTTTTCAATTATTTGTTTCCTTACCCTCGGCTGATGATAATTGCACAAAGTTCGTTTTGAGAATTTAACGCGCGGGGTGGTCAGTGTTCTACGCTGTCCTCCGTAACGATCCGTAACTTCGTCCAGCCGACTGCAAGAGACATTATATTTTAACGCACGTGGACCGTCGGCGAGGCGTCTGCAGAAACGCCATAATACGCCTATAACATTCTATTCAATCCGGAAACCGGGTTTTTCGGGTTTTTTTTTTTTTTTTAATGCTTAGATTTTATCCTCGTGCGGCTGTTATATACCTTTCGTTACGTTTTACATAATATATTGATCATAAATCATAAACATTGAAAATATCAATCATCCACCTGCCCGAATTACCATAAAATTATTATAAAGACTATCTGCATTTTTCGCTGCCTAACGAGGTATAGAATCCTATTACAATAAATTAAGTTTTCAGACGCGGTGACTGCACAATAATTACTACACGTACTACCTACACGATTATAAACATTGTGCTACTTGTTTTTTGTTCTTGTTGTTTTTTAATTATTACTTTTTAGTTTCTCCCGTGCGTATATACGTACGATTAATATAATATTATTGCCCCGTGAGATTTATATTCTAATCCGCCCACGAAAGTATATTACATTGTAATATGTATAACGTATTGTGCACCAGAATAAACCGTTTCGCTCGCGGTATCAAAACTTTTTCCCGGTGCGTGTACAGTCAAGAACGCGCTTTTCGGCTAACGAACAGACCCCGTCGCTATTTGCGAATGCCCGTGTAACCGACGCGCTCCCCGTAATAGCGTTTATACGATTCCGTAGTACCCTCGAGTGCCAGAACGGTTTCACTTTGAACCGCCGTATGAAATAAAAATCGTTTAAAATCCCCGTATGATCTACTTAGGTGTGATAACAACAATACACAGGGTGATTTATTTACCGTGTTCATCTCGTTTTTTGGCAGTAAAATTGCTTAAATTTGGATTGTTTTTGCTGAATTTTGCTGTATCAAAATCAACATTTGAACATTAGGAGTTTTTGAATTTTTCTCAATTATGTATTAAGGAAATAGCCTTACAATATAACACATTACATTATGACAAAATATATAATTACGTGAAATCGCTAATTGCTACTGATTCGAGAAAACGCACATTTTACTTTTACTTATACTTTTACTTTTACTTACATTTTACTTATGACACGCAGTTTTAAATTTGAATAATAATTCTGAAAGTATTGGTCCAAAATTTGATTTCGCTACGTAACAGATCCCAGAAAAATATACTGAAAAATATTTTGCGTAAAAATTTGGTGTTTCCGTTTAAAAAAAAAACGAAGTTTGTTTAGCAATAGGATACCCTTAAGTTGGCATGAAAAAAAAGTTATAGATAACACCGCTGTTATGATAACTTAAACATTAAAAAAAAAAAAATCCCTTTTTATGCATTCTTACGGCCAAAAGCGTGGATGAGCGTGGTTAAAAAATCACGCTATATGTTGAAACTTGGTTTACAGAGTATCAAGAATATCCATGAATAAGGTATTCGAATTCCACAGAACCAAGAGGATGATACACCCGCATGTGTTGCCTCCGTCTTACAAACCTAGTTAACATACAACATTGTTGTGTTCAGCAGCTCACGGGTTGTGTTGTTGTAGCTTTACAATTAGGATACACTGACTCGTAATTTTTAAATTGATGCCAGTATCTAGTGGTAAGCAATAAAACCTTCAACTTGTCAGTGACGTACCATATTGTACAATCAATGTAAAATCACCTGGCACGTGCACACGCAGTAATTTGAAAATAATTAAGTTCAAAAAGTGAGTGGTCTCTTTTTTCGACGTGCAGTTTAAAGAACGGGTAGCCCTATAGGTTCTCCAAGCGTTGGAAATCGTCCGAAAAATCATCCAAAGTACACGCCACCGTAGACACCTACATCTTCGAAATCTTTTGTTCGTCACCACGCTGTATTCTCTCTAGACGCGTAGACGGTGCGCGTATATAACGTGGCTACGCGTTATATACATTGCCGTTTAATATTTATTTAAATAAGCGTCTTCGCGCGAGACCCTATATTTTATAACGTGGAAAGCTTTTACGTTTTAGTACCTCATCATAATGTGATGGAAAATAATATTAAACTTTTGTACGCCGAGACAATAATTTAGGGTGAAACGTTGAAGAAAGGTTAAGCCATACTGTTTAAACAAGGATTTAATACCAATTAGTCCGTAATTAAAGCCGTAACCATAATTGTATGTACGTAAAGCCCCCATCATATTGTGTGCAGTGCGTGATCTACCGCGTATAGTGCCTTTTTAATTTCCGTCCGAACTACGGAGTCTTCATAGCGTTATATTGCTTTGAGATGTTTTCGGTGTTCGAGAAATCGGTCCGGCGCGTGGCCGCGTCGTCGACTGCAGTGTTTCAGGAGTATTACGACGATTATTTTTCCTTAACTCTCGCAGGTCACTTTTCTCCACCCAAAATCGCCTTTGAGCCATTCAAAAAGGGGAAAAAAATGTTGCGCGCGTGCAACAGAGAGAAATAGAAATCATTAACACTATTCGATGTTAAAATGGCCGTTCCAGCTTCGCAGTATTACTATTGTTTTGATCGATTATTTATTTTCAAGGTTAAAAAAAAAAATTATAAACCGAAATATTATTACTGCGTTGAATATATTATACGCTCACGTGATGCTTGTAGATGTTTCGATGAATGTACAACTATTTTATATAATACTAGATTATTTTAATAATATTTTATAAATTACTGAAACCGAGAAACTAGTGTATGTCGTTACAGTCTATTGATAAACATGTCGAAGTATTATAATATAACATATGAAGCCCCTGTTCGGTAATAAATACTAATAATCAATTAAATAAAAACATTTTTTACTTCTATTGACCTTCGGGATTTTATTGTACAATAGGGATACATTATTTTATGATCATTATTGTGCGTAATATACTTTCAGCGTAAAATATACTCGAATACTTCGTTGAAATTCGATCGCCTGGTGAAAAAATAAATTTTATAATATTTTTCTGCTTACGTGGAAACCACCGCTACCGTGCGTTATATTGTGTTACGAGATTTACTTAAAATGCACATATACTATCATAATACATCGAAAGGTTAGTGGTATGTATAAGGGTGTCTTGGGGGTTTCATCCCTATATTTATTGTTAACGCGATCTTATGATAATATTACTATGTATACTCGTAGGTACGTACTATGATGTAATGAACACAAATAGTTGATATATATATATATATATATATATATATATACATATATATATATATGTATTTTATTTTTATTGAAATACTAGCTGGATTACCCGACCTCGCTCGGGAGATGTTTTTTTGTTTTATAGATTATAGAGCAATTACTATTTCGAAATGAAAAGAAAAAATGTTGGTTGAACAAAGCGCGCATTATTCGTATATATTCTTCTTGTATTATTTGTATATTCCACGTTACATACCCAAATCGGTAATTATATAAATATATAATAGTCAATAGTTAAAGCAGAATAAAATTCCTAGGTAGGTAACCGAAAAGTGAAAAAAATGCGTGCATACTAAATTTATCTTTCATCTATAGTATATTTTCATAAAAACTGTATTGAAAATTTGTCGGTGTAACATATGCGCTGTTTCCAAGGCTAGACATCCTAAATATTGTAAATATGGTCCAGGTTCTGTTTTTCATCCCTGATTCCACCCTCACCTCGATAGCCATCTTAAATGTACGTTTACGTCACCGATATAATATAACTCATACATCTTTTCATTTTAAAATTGTGTTTAAAACGTGGAATGTATTGAAATATTACACGGAGTGATAACTGAAAAGGTTTGCACACCAGCGTTGATCAAGATTTCAAAGAACAGTATAAAACGTTCTGTTCGTTGCAAACACATTTTTCTCCGACTTCAATCTGAACGGCTCGGCGACATACAAGTACAGTTTAACGTTATATAATTCAGTTGAACTTGGTTAACTCAAAGTTGAAGGGACCAGAAAAAGTTCGAGTTATCCAAATACAATTTCAAAATATATTTTTATTTGAACAGCGCAATATGTTAATTCTTATGTATTTATTATGATATGTGATAAAAAATATTTACTATTTGTATATTATGTATAATCTTAAAAAGGTATGTACTCGTATAAGCAAAAATAAGAAAATTATATAATTATATAAAATTATAAATTATTTAAAAAAGGTATATTTATTTTTGTTTGCGTTTGGATTGGAGCATTTGCAGTGAATTGTTTTATTTTATTTAAAGCTTTGTCTTGACCAAACTGATTAAAGGTTTGTTTTCGATAAATCGCCTCAATTCAATATAAAGCATCTGTGATTGTGTAATCGTAGGAATGTGTGGTTCAATACATTATTATTCCTCTTCTACATCCGATGATCGAATACATCGAAACTTCGAGTTATCGAAAATATTCAAGTTAAACAAGATATTTTGGCGTTCTTTAAATAGGAATTTCTAGGGACCGAGGAAAAAGTTCGAGGTATCGACGATTTCAAGTTGAGGAAGTTCGAATTAACCAAGTTCGACCGTATCAGCGTTCGTTTGAATTGACTCGCGACGCCGAACCGTTTAGAAAACTGTGAAGAGTTTTCCTTTCATCGCGCTAGGCCATTCGAGGGGCGTTTCATTGTCTTTCAGTCTGGAAACTCGTTCACGGGAAATCTGTAACGTTTGGTTTCTCGAAATTCCACCTCGTCAGGAAATACGGACGAACACGGACGTAGGTGCAAAATACACGTATAATATAGTGTATACACGCTGCATTCTCGGCATCTACACATACGTCGACGGTCCGTTCCTGTTTCTCGTTTTATATTCGCAATTATAGCGCACATACTTACCTATGTTCTTTCCTTAAGATTTTCGTTTCCACCACCGCATCCCTACCTCATTCGTCTCGCCCTCCCACCGCACGTATGCTTCGTTCTTATTTTTTTTCCCCTCTTTTTTTTTCCTTTTTTGCTCCAGATTAAAACGGAATTTATAGCTTTCCGGGCCAATGACGTCGCTGTTACAATTTATACAGGAATCCCATAAAGTCGGTGTTTATGAGGGTAGAATTTGAACACGTTTTAATACCGACACAACCGTTTTCTTATTAGTTGCCCGCCGTATTTATCGCCATCATTATCGTTGTTATTATTATTATCATTATCGTTATTATCGTTGTTATTATTATCATTATCGTTATTATTGCTGTTATTATTATTATTATAAGTATTGCCGCGGATACCAAGCTACCATCGCCATGCCGTTGCCAATAAACGCATTTGAATAATAAACATTTCTCAACGTTTTTATCGACCATGTGCTCTCGGATATTCCGGCAACTTTTGGCCGAAACGTGCGTGCCACCGCCAATCAACGCGTCTCGACTTTCATATCATATTATCGTACACGGTTTTCCAAATGGTCAAATGCGAGTGGTCGCTTACGTCATAACGTCGTTTCATTGTTAATCGGTGCAAATCTCGGCAGCGTGAAAAGTCAAATCGACGGGATCCGATAGATAGGTCTCGTAGAACCAGAAGCGAATTACCATAATATTGCTATTATTTTTGTAAAAAAACGTTCTCCACTATATACGGCTGCACTCTTCGCATGAAACGTACGTACTCCGACGTAGCGCCATGATCCTTCGACGGCGGCGAGGTCCACTCAGGATTTCTATATGTACAGGGTGCGGCAGAAATAACTCCCTAGTTTGATAAGGTTCTAATCTGGGTTCGGATTCAGATAAACTAATGGAATTTACTTCGATAGAAAGCTTCATGTTTCATGTTTCATGTTACATGTTTCTATATGTATTACGCTCCTTAACGTGGCGTATATGTGTACGTTAGGAGTGTAACAATATCGAACTGGACCGATTTATTACGTGCATTCGCTGTTCGCCCGGCGCGGAACGTTTAGTGTGTCGTACACAGGATTTTCACCAGTGGGAAGGAAATTAAGTATCAGGATTTAATGTCACAGCGGTTTTCTCGTACGAATAAACAAACCACAGCTGCAGAGAAGATCATAAAATGCAATTTTTTCCAAACGAGATGATCTACATTTATAAATATTTTTGTAACAAGAAATTCTGATCGCTCTGCCATAATATTCTCATTCTTCTGAACAAGCTAAAATCCTTATTTTTTATGTTTTTTTCTTTAGAATTTCATATTATAAGACCTTTATTGTTGAAGAAAATATGCGAAATGAAAATACAATCATTAAAAAAAAAATACTTATTAAAATATGAGTTAAAAGCTTGTTTTAAATTCCACTTATTTCAACATAAAAACCATAAAGCCGGTAGCACCATTTTGGCCGAAAGGATGTCACACTGAGTCCTCGTTGGCCATGTGCGATTGCAATTTCTGACTTTTCCCCTCCACGTTTATTTTTTAGCTCTCAACTAGAACGCTTAAGTCTTTTTGTAGACTTCAATTGGAATGAGCACATGTTACTACACGATTTAAAACGTACGTTAATACACACACACACACACACACACATGTGCGCGCGCGCACATTCAGTACATACCAATATATTAATAATAAATTATGTCCTTTTGTCGATTTTCGGGTGGAAAAAATAAAAAATAAGTCGTAGAAGTTTTGTATATGATATGCGCAGTTTGGAATTCACTGTAAGGAAACAGAAGATAAAACACGTCCCTATACCATGGTATAAATATCATATACACGTACGTACCACACGTGCAGACTGTCGTGTTCGGTTTTATAGAAAATAATGTATATTAAATAATATAATTAACGTGGCGGTGGCGTGGACTGGCACACGATAACATCGTACTTCGCAATCCGTGTGTCATGGTATAGTGGTACGGTTACATTTTTTTTTCTCTTCCTTTAACTCTCTCGCGTTTAATTCGTTCAAAAGCCTACACCAACTCGTATACTATGTTATTATGCGTATTATACCCGAGCCTTTTTGTCTGCCCTCTACGTGATTTCGGCGATACGCGGATTAATCTGCCCGTGTATCGTTTTAATTCGATTTTCTCTCCGAAAACGGTCGGCGTAATGATTAAAATTGCTCGCGTGCACCTACTACAATAATATTGCGACACGTTCCCCGACGAACCGATCACCGAATGATTACGTGCGTGTTCCCGTGATTCATATTTTTTTCCGGTCAGGTAGTTCGGGGTTGTTGATCGGCCGGGAAGGAAGAAACCTAAATCACAATCCGACGGCGAGAGCCGACCGAACCGATCCGTTAGGCTATGTTCACCTGGACGCGCGTTAGTCAGCCGCGCGTGTTTAGATATACGAGTTTCTCATACATCGTTCACATAGCGATAACGACGCAAGTTTCTATTTCCGTGATACCGCGAAATGAAATACTGTTGATTGTTGATGATGAAACAGCTCGTTGTACAGTATTAAAATAATAAAAAAAAATAAAATCAATTTTTCCTCGTGATCTCTAAGCTTCGGATATAAACTAACGTAATGGCTTGAAGAAAGTCTAGTTTTTAAAATGAGATGGACCCGATATTTTCTTTTTTCTTTTTGTCTTCTCATTCTTCGATATGTGACCCACAAACACACAGCATCTGACACGTCCATTCTCGTTGAATGTATAATACAGACTATGTTAGATTTTAGATGCTATATGGCTGAAATGTATGCGGAAACAAAAATGTTTCGCATTTGACGCGCGTACATGTAAATGATCGTAAAAGTTAAACACGCGTTACGCGAATGTGAACCTAGCCTTAATATCGCCGTACTGCGTTGTACCTATTATTACAACTCGTGGGGCGCCCGCAAAACAATTATTATTGTAATCGTGAACGTCCGTTTTGAGTGCGCGCGATAAGCCATTACAATTCGTATTCAGGCGCGTAGAGTCCAGTGTTTCCCAAATTATTTTACTCACGGAACCTTTGCAGGAACTTGAACATTTTGTGGAACCCCCATTACCATAGTAACCAAGTCATATTTTCTGTATAATACAACAAATACTTAATAAGATTAGAGCAGAAGCTGATATCAAAGATAAGAGGTCTCCTTCTTGTTCATAGTTCGTATAGTATAGTTGAAATCGAAAATGTTTTTTATGTTATACCAATTTATTTTACCCGTACTTCTGAAGGAACCTTTGGTGCGGGGTCACGGAACCTTTGGGTTCCACGGAACACTAATTGGGAAACACTGGCGTAGACCAATGTTTGCTGTCGTACGTTCGGTGTCGTCACACGCGTATTATACTTGTGATGTGTGCGCTGCGTGTAACAGGTGAATCGCTGTGCTATTTGGTATTTTGAAAACAACACGGACACGTGTATTTTTCCGGATGAAACGCGTGTGCAAATGCGTAAATGGGTTTTCCGTGTTCCGAGGTTAATCGTTATTCGAATACGAAGCCGTTACGCAGCACAGGGTGTCCCACCGGGATTTACACAGACCGATATCTACCGTATTGATAGTGATCATCAAATTCTGTTTTTTTTTTTATATGCATCCCTGGGCAAACGATAATTTTGTTGAAATTAATATAGGTAGTGAACATAAGTGTTTTATTCGAGAAGTTAAATAATTAACTTTTTATCTTATAATTTTTGTGAAATTCGAAAATAGCCGTTTTATAGAGCTTCTTTTTCTGAAAACGTTGACCGTTCAACTTGCAGTTTTCAATCATTTTTATTAGTTTACAAAGAAACAATGTAAATCATTATCACCTGGTCATTTTTCCGAAAAGGTTTGTTAATAATGTTATTAATATTTGAAATTGTGTACACTGTTTTCTTGTAAGCTAGAAAACAGGGGCGTAGCTATAAATTTTTTTTGGGTAGGCCCACATAAACCTTCCACTGTTAGACGGAAGTGGGGACTTATCCCAATTTTGGTATTGGCCTCTTATGGTTTCAAAGTTATCAATGATTATTTTTATTTAAAATCAAAGTTTGCAATTTTTATTATCTGGATACAAGAGTGTCTTACAAGATAACTTTTTTATAATTATTAATTTCTATTCTCGTAACTTACAACATATACGTATTGTTCATTTATAACATATTTTCAATGTCAAAATTCTATCTTCTTTCCTTTATGATAGCAAACTCATCAACAACAGCTGATGGATTATCAATACATTGCTCACTTATTTCTCTTTCTATGGAAATTAACGTCAAATCGTTTAGCCTAGGACTTTTTATAGTTGACCTGAGGTGTTTTCATTCTTCTCATTGTTGAAATATTTCTTTTTCTTTTCAGAGAAAATCTGGGTAGGCCCGAGTCTACCAGGCCTATCTACTGGCTACGCCCGAGCTAGAGAAAATATTAAAAACCAAGAAATTAATGAAAATCGAAAATCAAAAGTTTTCTTCGATTCTCAATTTTCGAAATTCACAAAAGTTATGAAATAAAAAGTTATTATTTAAACTTCTTTAATAATACTCTTACGATTTACCAAACCATTGTCAACAAAATCGCCTTTGCCCAGGGAAGCGGGTGAAAAAAAAAATCAGCATTTGATTATCTATACGAGCACGGAAGATATCTGTGTAAGCGCCGGCGGGACACCCTGTATGCACCGCTATTTCCCGCTCCGAATCGTCGGCTGTTATGTTGCGCAGCGCACCGACGGGCGCGTAGAACCCAATTGATAACTATTAGCAAACATTGTAATTACACGTGCGGGTGCGCCGACCGAAAACCGTTTCGGTATTTTCAAAGTCACGTGAGATTCCGATTGCCCCGGGAAAAAAACGAGTGCGCACGACCCGTGATGATCGGAGTCGTGTAAAACAACACGGGTTCCGCGAAACGATATTACAATATTCAAATCGCGATTTCCGTATGCGATTCATATTGCATTGCGTTCCGGGTACCGTCAAACCGAGTTAATGTTATGCGATATCGCCCTTTGCGAACACTTCCAGAAGTTTAACAACGCGTGCCAACTGTCTGTCATCACGAAGTTGAAAATTAATTGTTAATCGTCCCGCTCGGATGAAAAGGATAACGTTTCGCGTATGTCGGCCGCGTCTTGGCGTTACACGGTCGGTGTACAATATCGGGGGTGTTCCGCGGTGACGGCACTTGGCGATAATATTATATTATATTTCCCTAGTGCATGTCCCCGTTTACACGGGCTAAAATAATATTGTAGTCGATCAACGCCCGAGGCTACCATTCGGCCTTGGCCAAATCGAAAAGTTCAAAAATTTACACTAAAGCCATACTTTTCGTTTAAAAAATGTACCGAAAGCATGCAATATGGTCGTGTATGTCTTATAAATCTGGGGATCGGTCAAAATCTCCGATACCGACCAAACACGAGCATTTCGATCCCGAGTCTTTCTCGCACTATCCCCGTCACATCCCTACGTGTTCCCGGTGACATGAAGCAGCCAAACTCCATCACAAAAGATCCCGAAACCGTTTCCACGATCATCCTAATCCGCTAATTGCAAACCTAGCTTCCCATATTATCCCTACAAATCCACCCCGTTGCCCGAAACGACAATGGAATAGACCGTAGAGACATCTTAAGTTAGTAAAATCTCTTTAGTCACTGGAATTCCACCAATGGTTGCAGGAATCTCCCCACACGTGAACTATTGCTAATTACTTATTGTAATTTAATATGCTAAACCGTATGCCTACGGATTGTACATTTTTTTGATGAAAATAAAATTAAAAAAGAATAATACATACTTGTATTATACTATACAGTTTCAGCGGGTTGTGGAATAATTATTATACAATAAAATGACAAACTTCTTCAATTTCAGTTCAAGTTAAACTCTACTATATAGATAAAATATGATGAAACACGTATACATCGAAACGATCGAAATGTGAAATTTAATACTACTACGGCCACGTGTAGATGCGGAGGATTCTTGTTGTTATCCCGGTACTCCGCAAAGTCCGTCAGTGCAAAGGATGCAATTTTCCGATGCCGAATCCTGCAAAGGCGGGGGTAAAACTATTGCACGAGACGATATACCATGACCTCCGATGAACCGCCGTCGCAGTAGTTATCCCGCAGACAAAAGACACACAACTATGGGATTCCCACCAACCCTTTATTGCGCAGCCCATCGCGTCCAAAACGATTATGATAATGATGGCAGCGCGGAGAACACCGATGGATGACGAGGTCATTAGATCGACATTGATGTTATCGTCGTCGTCCGTCGCTCGGACGTTCTTGTCAAAGACCATATTTTGGTCGATTCCGCGACAGTTCACAACTGTGTAATGTACTGCGTGTATTACTTTAATCCTTGAAAGTTTTTTATTGTATACATTTATATAATTTGTATAATGTATAATTTGAATAATGTATAACATTGTTAAACAAATACGCATAATGAAGCGACACGTGCAAACCACACACGGAAGTTGCAAGTGCCCTCTTAATCAAGGACTGCATCGGGCCAGATGCAATAAGAAAAAACAATAACTGTACGAGCAGCACGAACAGGGTATATAACAGCTCCGGATTTGCACATAAATCAGACGTATCCAGCCATCCAGTTCAGAAGCTCTGCCTGTTATCATCATTGAAAGTTTAATTTGTGTTTTATGTTGTTTGATTAAATTTACAAGTGTTAATAAACGTAATACAGTACAAGTTCATGTTATCTTATTCTTTGAGTAACTAACATTTTAACACTTGAGTATTGTTACTGCTGGCTTCAAAACCCGGCACGCAACAACTGTTATACTGCGCGTAGAGACGAAATTATGAATTTTTTATTATTTCATTTTTTTTTTACGCAACGATTTCGGTATAATTTATTTTATTTCGGAGTAATAAACTTTTATGCGTTCGCGGGTGCCAACATTTTTGTTTCGAGTTGGTCGCACCGCGACCTGACGAATCGCGTTTTTAAATTCGATAGTAATACAAAAACAACTATATTATATAACACGATATTATGCCGTAGCTATTTTTATTATATTTGATCGAATTGACGAAGACGGAAATCACGCTGAAACGCGAATAATAAACACACCGCAGATATGAGATCTCTGTACGATGAAACTAGTCCCATCCGCAATGCGTTTGGAGCAATAAACGGAACATTCAACCGCCCGTAAATTGAATTAACTGTTTGACGCCACGGGGTGACCTTAAAATAACTCTTGAATAATATCATCAAACACTGTTTTATGGCTTTATTCCGTTCATAACCACGCCATAAAATATTTTACGGGCGAAATGACAATTCGAAGAAATCCGTCAAATTAAAATAAAACAACAAATTACGCGGTTTATTGTGCAACCGACGACGACGGTTTCGAACCATAAAATGTATTTCGGGACAAAACAACCGCGAGTCCAAACGTAATATGATTATTACCGAAACAATGGTAACAGTAAGCAATACTATTGTCGCGTTAAGCTTAAAGTTGCTAATAGTACAGTTTGTCATAATAAAACTATTTTAACACGTCGAGTGCATTATTTCAAACGTTATTCCAAATGGTGAGTGTATTATGTTACGTGTACACGCGCGGTTTACATCAATACTACGCTATACTTTGTGGGACCCACTCGCGGCTGATCCATGAGTCGCGGCGAAACAAAAACGTTCGTCGTTCAACTCTTTAACCGTTATTTATTGTTCATCGACAACTTGGTAACACACATAATATTATAATACCCGTACCCGCATACGTTGTTTCCGTATTGAATCGAATTGATCTTCGTCCGTTCTGAAGGGGTTGAAATATCGGTCTGCATGGAGGTCAAGTTCAACACATACTTTTTTGAATCCTCCGTTTTCAGGTTGTGTTTGATTCATGGAATGTCAAGTCGCCAAAGTCTAGTTTTCTTTAATTCTATTATTTCTTTCTTAGTACAGTAAGTTCCCGTTACAACGAACTCCAAGGGGCCGAATTTTTTTTTCGTTATACCGGAAATTCGAACAAAAAAAAATGTAAAAACATTACGTAATTCAAATATTAATTTAGTTTTTATTATATGTAATATATATTAATTCCCAACAGCAGTGCCGGATCTAGGACATTTGACGCCCGGGGCTAGTAAAAATGCAGCGCCCTTAACTGTGCACGCCTTATGTGGAGCTACGAGGACCCCTCAGTGAGGGAAAGAGGGGGTTTTTTAATATAAACCTTTTTTCTATAATATTAATAATTTTTATATTATAATAATAATAATTAATTTTGCATATTGAAAAATATAAACATTTTATAAACTTAAATATGGAAACTTTGCAATATTTATATAATGTACATTTATATATGTATATAAAATATCATATTTTAAAATGTTACACGTATAAAAACATAGAAAAAAACATAATTAATATATTACTTGGTTGTTTTTATTTAACAAAACACATTTTAATATCTAAAAGTTTACTTTTCTAGCCTATTTTGCAACGAAATCTTTTATAATTTCATCATAATTAATCTTTCTTGCAATTTTATGATAAGTTATTAAGTCTTCCTTGCTTTGTAGTAGATCGCAAGTATGATTTTATATATATATATATATATATATATATATATATATATATATATGGTTATATTATAAAACTTATATATAATATAGTCATATCATTATCGTCAGTGCCGGTGTCTTAGGATTCTATTACCCTCAACAATTTTTACCCCCCCCCCCGGTAAAAATATCCTAGGATATTTTTACCGAGGGTAATTATATCCTAGGATATTTTGATATCCCCTGGGGGGTAAATATAACCTAGGATATATTTACCCCCCGGCAAAAATTTGGTCTCTGGGAGGTAAATATATCCTGACGTATATTTTTACCTCCCGGGTAAATATATCCTAGGTTATATTCACCTGGGAGGTAAGAATCTACGTTAGGATATATTTACCTCCCAGAGACCAAATTTTTGCCGGGGGGGTAAATATATCCTAGGTCATATTCACCTGGGAGGTAAGAATCTACGTTAGGATATATTTACCTCCCAGAGACCAAATTTTTGCCGGGGGGTAAATATATCCTAGGTTATATTCACCCGGGAGGTAAGAATCTACGTTAGGATATATTCACCTCCCAGAGACCAAATTTTTGCCGGGGGGTAAATATATCCTAGGTTATATTCACCCGGGAGGTAAAAATATACTTCAGGCTATATTTACCTCCCGGAGACCAAATTTTTTCCGGGGGGTAAATATATCCTAGGTTATTTTGACCGGCGGTAAAAATATCCTAGGTTATATTTACCCCCCATGGGATATCAAAATATCCTAGGATATAATTACCCCCGGTAAATATATCCTAGGATATTTTTACCGGGGGGGATAAAAATCGCCTGTTACACCGGCTCAAGGATTTGCGGGGCCTGGTGCGAAATAATTTTTTTTATGAAAGTGTTCTCTTCCTGAACACTTAACAAAATATACAAAATGGCTATTGGGACACGATTTGATCAATAGTAGGGCCCCTTAATAATGGTTTAAATAAATGTGCTTAATGAATAAGTCTCCCCGATTTCATGAATTTTTTACGCTTACTGGACTAGCGACTGATTATTATTTATTACTTACAAGTTTTTAGTTTTCAAACCAACCGTATTTCAATGTTTATTTGTAGTGCGTCATACCTTATACGTCTACATTATATGCAATATAAATAGTAAATACTACGTATTCATTAAATGTTCTTAGTTTCTTGCCAACAATTTTAATTATTCTAATAGGTTCAATAGTATCGTCATACCTTATACGTCTACATTATATACAATATAAATAGTAAATACTACGCATTCATTAAATGTTCTTAGTTTCTTGCCAACAATTTTAATTATTCTAATAGGTTCAATAGTATGTTAAATAAATAACGATAAATCCTCTTTTAATACATAAAATATTAAACAAAGAAAGAACATGAGAAAATAGTTTTAACAATATTACTGGTCAAATTTAAAACAAATAAAATGTATACAATAACTAAATAAATTTTTTTTTCTGGCTTTTTGATGTTCAAATCGGTCGATAAGTTGGCTGTATTCTAATGTTTCTGCTAATTCATTTTCAATTGAAAGCGTCGCTAGTCCAGAAAGTCTGTCTTGAGAAATGGTACTGCGAAGATAGTTTTTTATGATTTTCAATTTCGAAAAAGCTCTTTCTGCACCTGCAGAGGCCACAGGAATAGTCAACCGAATTCTAAGTGAAATGTTTATATTAGGAAATGAACTACAAGATGTTTTAAGAATCTCAAGAGCTGGAAGGGCAGTAATATTTTCGTTTACCATGGTGCGAAAAATTATCAATTCATTGCATAAATCAGGTGCTTCGATATCTCTGGATTCACCATCTGTTAGTGTCATTTGTAAATCTTAACAATGTTTAAATAACTCATCTTCCCTCATATTTTTCAACTGATCAATTCTGTACAAGAATCCAAATTTTTCATTGTAGTTAGTTATTTGTTCAAATCTTTTTTTCACTGATGCCAGTTTGGTTAGTTTGGTCAACTAACACTAAAAAGTATTTCACTCTGAAATTTTCTTCCTCGTTAGCCAAAGAATCATCTATATTCTCATAATCAAACATTTTGGTTTTTTTTTAAACTTTATTTCAATTCCCATTGGTGATATTATTTCTTCTGCTTTAACCTTAGCTAATGTATATCCATTTTCTCTATAATTTTCCAATAATATAATTAAACTATTTAGCAGACTTGCTGAAACATCTAATCAATTGTTACTGACTGTAGACTCTTACTTACAATATTTATTTCACATAAAATATCATACCATATTATCAAACTTAAAATAAATTCATAGCTACATATTTCTTTGGCTAAAGAATGTGTTTCACTTTTTATTTTTAAATCTTTCGTTGTATCCGAAATCTTCTCTAAAGCTTCTACAACGTTTAATTGAAATCGGATGGCTTTCACAGCATTCACACGACTGTCCCATCGAGTTTCTGCCCATTTTTCAATGTTTATCGCATATTCCATAGATACTAATAGACTGATTGCATATCGATTAACGATAATTCAATTCCGTTACAACGTACAATGTTTTCGTACAATATTTAATATGAAATCACAATAATAACAGTAGAAGAATACTTTGCAAATGCAAAAGATACTGAACATAGTACATATTTTAAACTTATAATAAAATTAGGTAATTGAATAGTTAAATAAATTTTTTTAAGTAAGACATTTTTGAATGCTCCCTAAGTACTATATTGGTAGAACAATATTTTAATTTAAAAAATGTATCAAAGTTTAGCGCCCCCATTTAATATATAAGGTAAAGGTGCAAAGCGCGGGGCCTGGTGCCGGGGCACACATCGCCTCCCCCTTAAGCTGGCCCTGATTATCATAGAATTTCCAAACCCCATCAGTCGATTTTTCTCCGAAAACAAAAATTAGATAATATCTATGTTTGACGAATGAATTTTAAAAGATATCTACATCAGACAAAAATAGTTATATAAATTCCTAAATAATATGTAATATTATATTAATTTTCAAGTTTAAAAATTTTAAATGAAAAAAAATTTAAACATATGTACATTTTTAATATACCCATACTGGGGCTTTTTGATTTTTCATAAATTCAAGAGCGCCCTCATACCGACGGCGCCCGGGGCAATGATACCCACTTGCCCCCCCCCCCCCTAGATCCAGCACTGCCCAACAGTTAGTTATTGTTAATTGACTGAAATCATCCCAAGCTCCGCATATCCATTCGATACCTTCCTTCACATTGCATTTTCTTTGGATATTTTTCTCCAAATCACTAACGTGTGAGCTTTATGAAAATGTATTGACTGATTGTATCACGTTATCGATTGACGTGGAATAACACGGTCACACATAACGACAATTTAATGACTTGACTATCTCATAAAATTGTATACTTGTTATCTTTAGATTAAATTAGAAGGGACAATATATTTTAACATGTACAAATACTATTTGTCAAATAGTTCGTTGTATCGGGATTTTTAAAAATCAATAATTTCGTTAATAGCTATTCGGTAGGGGACCTCTATGACTTTCGTTATAACGGGATTTTTCGTTGTATCGGTATTCGTTGTAACGGGAACTTACTGTATTAATAATCGTTAAGACCACGTACAAAACGTCGTATTTATGTTTATTATACAAATTTACTGAAATAAAACTAAGATTTAAGAAACGCACGAAACATACTATTCAAAAGTATGGTTAATAGTGTTAATACCAAACCATCGAGATCATTAAGTGGTTGTTAAGAACACAATCAATTAAAGCAGAGATATTCAAACTTTTTCATCCCGAGGCTCCTTTGAGTCCTCACAAAATGTTGACGGCTCCCAAATTATAAATGACAAAAAAATCAATGTTTATATGAGTGTAATTTATATTTTATACTAATTATTTATTTACCATACTAAATATATGAAAAAATTATAAATAAGTAGTTATTGTAGAAAAAATTGTGATTCAATATTTTATGTTTAGTCTTAGTAAATATAAATCAATATTAATTAAAGCTATATTTAGCGAATTATTATTGTAGACAATTCAACGTTTCCCAACCGGTGTGCCTAAATGATAATATGTAATAAACGTTTTTCGTAAAAATATTTATTGGTTTTCAATTATATGACGGTGCTCGCTTCGACAACTCCCGCGACGCCCCTGGGAGCCGCGACGCACAGTTTGAATCACTCTTAGTTAGAACTGTGTACAACTGTAATCAACTACCTACCTAAAAGATAAGTAGGTTATAGGTCGGATCTAGATAAATATAATTTAAAGCTTACTAAAGGGTGACGGATAACCAGTAATTTAATGCAAGACCCCGTGTACGTTACGTTGACCGTACACTAACGACGTACATCATCACGACAGACACCGGCGTATTTATTGTGGGAAGCCCTTTACAAACGTACAACACACCAAATATGGGCTCGTCGGAACTGATTTCGTGTTGTTAGCTTAAATATTAGAGCAAAGCGATTTCTCATAAAATGTTAAGGGGACAAAATTATTCGTGCAGCGACTTTGGTTGTTTACGATATCTTCAATTTCAAGCGAGTTGTAGCTGTGAAAAATATTACAATGTAAAAAAGCTCATAACTCGCTCCATAATGAAAATATCGTAAAAAACCTACGACAACGCACAGACAATTTTCTATCCTTAATGCTCCATAATATGTCGGATCACACTTGTGTTAAATTTAACGACACAAAATCGATTGTTCTGGATGCAGATTTGCCACGTTCTACTACGTTCGTAAGACGAAAGCAACGTATGCACGGATATCGTCTTACTTACTATTACTTATTTACTTCGAACGCGAAATAGATTTTGTGAGGCGAGAAGAAAAATATGCAGTTATTAAACGGCATGTCATTTCACGTTATCGCGTAAAACCGAGGAAATTGGATTCGGCTGTGCGAAATATAGTTATTTATTTTTCGCGCGTATAAATTACAAGATGATCCGAAGTGGGTTACAAACCGCAAATCGAAGGAACCGTTTGAGACCGAATGACGATATTACTCTAGGTGGAGGATTTTGCATGTTTTCGGAGCGTAATCGAATCCCCAAATACGCACACGCACATAGTGTATTACAAAAAAAAAAAAGATGGTAATAATAATAAAATAAATAGAACACCGTGTAAACGCGAAAAAATAAAGTTTACCGAACATCGTTGTGCTAAAGGTCCACCGTAAGAATAATATGTAAGCATATAGTTCATTCTGCATTGGCCGGATTTCAAAAGCTGTAAAATAGACGATAATAAAAATGATATAGCAAATGCTTTGTGTGTGTGGGTATATGTGTGTGTGTGTGTGTGTGTGTGTGTGTGTGTGTGTGTGTGTGTGTGTGTGTGTGTACAAGTTCGTAATAAAAAGGAGAAAAAACGGAGAGGAAAGAAAAGGAAAAGAGAATGGACGTAAAAAGGGACGCCAGCTTCAAATCCGATTGCCCATTACGTCAACTTCTCTTTTCTTCGTCCGCGAGCATTACATAATATATTTTTGTGTCGTTCATTACTACAAATGACCCTTTTTTCCCCTCCAGAGGAGGAGAAATCGCCAAAAGGAGTGCGCACTCGTTTCCTTCCCGTTTTGTTTCCCTCCCTCCACCGTAGCCAGGGTCCTTTTGTAATCGAAGCCGAAGTCTCGCACTTGTGTATACATGGATTCCTCTCGAGAATGTCTGCTGCTCCGCGACGGCCGAGGAATAACGTACAATAAAACATTTTAAGAAATAAAACGCATTTATTATTATTTATTACGTCAAACGTACCCTATACATAACGCACAAACATATAATATATCCTCGGGTTCTTCTGGAGTTCGGCCTCCGCTTGTACAATAATATAATATATATAAATGTCTATGTACATAGGATACATTATGCACACGAGTATGTTATATAGTCCGAGACTAACGTTTTTGTCCCGGCCGAAGTCGCCGCAGCAGGCCTTTACATTATTACGTTTGGCAAACATTTGTTATTTTTTATTTTATTTTTTAATCGTGCGAAACCCGGTGCACGGTATCGCGTACGAATATTATATTCATGGGGTGCGTACGTTTTTTTACCGACCCCGCGCGAACGCCTGACGGAGATCCGACTGGCCGCGGCAGTTAGCACGCGTATGAAAAACATATTATACATCTATGCTGCGATAAGCACAATACGTAATCTTGGTGGTACGACAAAAACCCTATTAACGACGCCTTTGAGCTTCTGATGATAATTTATTCAAAGGCCGACCGAGTGCCATTGCAGCGCTGCAGAGCACGGTAAATGGTCGTTTTGGCGGGGGGGGGGACGAAGGGTTGACGAAATTTTTAGCCGAGCAACAAGTTCGTACTTTGGAACAATATATTATAATGGTACCCTGTACATTCGGGGAGGAGAACGTTTTGCGATACAACACACACACACACACACACACCTAAAATACGTAAAAAAAACATCTGTTAACTACTATGTACAATATGACTGCACCTGTTTGCATATTTTAACTACCTACGATCATTTATTTCCGTCCATCCGGACTCCCGAGACCGCGCGCTTAACGATATTATACGCGTGTAATACGTTTCGGCTAGAACTTTCAACAGTCTTTCGCGAAACTGTTCTATACTCGTACTAATATAATAATTATATATCATATGTGTGTATGAATATAAAATTTCTAATAAATATTTTAACACGCACGCGATATAAGCAACTCTGGGCAAAGGAAATTCAGTTGACAATAGTATGGGGTAAATAAAAGTGTTGCATTAAAGAAGTTAAAATATTAACTTTCATACATTTCGAATACAGCCATTTTATAGAGGTTTTTTTATGAAATTGTTGACGGTTTCATTTTCAGTTTTCATTGGATTCATGATTTTTATTATTTTTTTTTAATTTACAAGATAATAGTGTACTGTTTAAAAAATTATAAATAGTAATTACAGTATCGGAAAACGACGAGGTGATAACAATTTACACAATTTATATGTAAGCTAAAAAAATTATTAAAAACCATGAATCAAATGAAAATCGAAAATAACGCAATGCATCTATATGCATGTCTTTATGTCCATAAAACAAATAACATACCTTTCACCACATTAATTCGAACATTTAGAAAAACATTCCGTTGTTAAAACCGTATAAAAATGATTGTACCCTTTATATCCAACCGCCGAGTTACTATATTGCTCTAAGATATAGTCATATACTCATATAGACTATAGTTTTAACAGCGTTTGAAAAATTATTAATTTGTTTCATTTGCATTTTATGTTTATTGTACATTATGTTTACAAATTAATTTGTCGAAAAAAAAACCACAATCATTACAATGTATTAAATCTATATAAACGTATAGTTACAATATTTACATTAATTATTTTACGAATACTCTTTTATTATTATTTTTTTTAATGTTCGTGAACCAAATATATTAAAGAATTACACGAAAATCCGAATTAATGATGTGAACGCTTTTTCACTGGGGTTTTTTTTCAAGGGAAACACTGGGAGATAATGTAAAATCTCATCCATCAAGGGTTCACAGTATTGTGTTTCTTTTGATAAAATATAAGTACCATATCTTTAATTTTGTATAAGCGCGCAATAACAGTAAAAGAGGGACTTAAGCCAGCAAACCTGGAGCATTATAGGTAATACGTGCATTTGATAATGTATAAAAAAATAATAATCGTGACATCGTAACCAACAGCACGTCTCGCGGGAAATAGTTCGAGGTTAGTGCAGGATTAATATACCACGACGAAACGAGACGGTTGTAAGGAGAGAAAAAATGTACACTACACTAACCAAACGTTTAACATTTGGCGTATATACGTCTAATATATTATATATATGTGTGTATAAATGCGTGAGCTTTTCGCAAGCCCGCGCTACACCGGCCGAGTTATATGTACAACGAAATCGCTTCAATATTTCAGTCGATCCGCGGGCACAGCAGCTGCTCCGTCGCGACGGGTTTACCGTGGCGTACACGCGGGGAGGGGGTTGGGGGCGAGGGAGGGGAGTTCATTCATTTGTGAAATGGACTTTATGCAGAACCGTACTTAAAGCCGGCGCTCCGGGTCCGTTTGAATGCCATATTTAACGATGAAAGTCCAAGCCGCGTGGGTTACCAGTAATGGCGGATTATACGCCTATATGTATATACTATAAGCGTGTGCTGTGCTAAAGCTGACCAAGCTGTTTTGCTTTCTTTCTTATTCGTTTTCCTCTCGATTCGCGGTTAACCGCGTTTCGCCGCGTTCGCACGACTCGGGTAGGCAAAAACGCGCCTACGTGTTTGTACCGCAACAATAACGCGTGACTTCGACGACGACGACGGCGTGCGCTGACTATAATATTATCGTCCCTGGTGTCCCCGAGGGAGTTATAGGGGACAAGCGACTTCGTACATCATACGTCCGATATCGATGGAAATTCAAAACAGATCGTGGAGGAAACACCGAAAACAAACTATTTTCATAAAAAAATGAATGAATTAAACGCAGAGTGTTATATAATTAAAAACGAACAAGACGTTCTTCGAGACTTTCCCGAGCACTACGGGTTGATTGTCAAACTAATATGATATCGGGTCTTGCATAAGCTACGAACGTCGGAACGTATGCTTTTTAAATGTTTTGCTTTGTACTTTGTAATTAGTTTATTTAATTTATCTAGTTTATTTTAGTTATTAATTTATATTTATCTGTTACTACTTTTATTTTATTTTATTTTATTTTGTTGTACACCAATACCATGCCATATACATTAAAAAAAATAATGATTTGCTAAGCCTAAAGGTGTTGGTCGACTGCTGGTGAATAGTATACTACCGAAACGGCAACCGTATGAGAAGAAAAACGAGTGATCCCGAATTCGAGTATGGGTAACAAAAGGACAATGAAGCAAATGAGCTGAGACGTGAAATCGCAACTAGGTTATATAGAATAGGAACGAGGAGAAAATTTGGCGTTAGAAAAACGTATGTGTACTCCGTGCGAGCGACCTTTTTCCATTAATTTTCCAAAGGCTGGACAAAATACACTCGCACACACACGGTTCCGAATGTCAAATTACAGCACATGGTCTATCGTCTTTCCGATGTTAAGAACCGCTGAACTATGTTACTTTTGAATATTACGCTCGTCCTGTTGTACTCAGTGATAATTTATAGCAATGGCTGATAGGTTCTACTTGTACTGCTGTCTCAGGGAACCTGCTGATCCACCTTCTTTTTGTCCGAACGACTGACCTTATGGAATCTGCAGGCTTTGAGTTGACACGAGACATCACGGTCATTGAATAATTTAGTTTATTTGGAGCATTTTGAACAATATTATATTACTATCGTAATGAATTATGCGTAAAGCGGTAAAGTATTGTAAAGTGCAAGTCAATGCGTATCTCGATTTTATTAATTGTACTTGAAACTCTCTTTCAACAAAAATCGATTATTTTAAGTAATAAATTACATTATATTATACAAGTATATATTCGACAACGTTATAGATGTAATCCTGCAGACGTCCAGCTGCCATGTACAGAAGTCCTCCGGACAGGACATGACATATATTAAACTCGTTTAAAAGGAAAAGTATATTCCCTCTCTGCGTATAACAGTTGCGACAGACGATGAAATTATTTTCTTTACGTTGCGATCGAATCGCAATCCAAACACGAACGATCTCATACGGACAGGGTTGATAAGTCATCGGAAATGTTCGCACCCCTGAAACGGTCTAGAGTCAGCGGGGCTGTACATATTTTTACGCGTTAGCCGTACACGTAATAGTACCCCCCCCGTTACGCGAGTCGTACACAGTAATATACAGTCGAACTTGGTTAACTCGAAGTTGAAAGGACCGGAGTAAAAGTTCGAGTTATCCAAAAAAAATTATTAAAACAGTACTGTATATTAATTCCTGTGTTTATTATAAATAAAATATGTAATGTGCAATAAAAATTAGTATGTATGTATATGTAATTTTAAAAAGGGAGGTAATGTAGTTCTTTAGCTATCAAAGACTTTGTTTTAAATCCATTTTCAACTTCCCGTATCACTGCCGCTTTTTCCTCGTATGTTAGCGTTTTTAGCATGCGTTTTGATGATGACATTACGAACGATCACGTTGAGACAAACACAGAGCACTGAACACGAAAGTCATGCGTTGTCGTGAACCTGTCGTCGTCGTCGTAAACCGTAGATAAACAACTTATCGGTAACTATAACATTAATGACTAATGAGTAATGAGTAATGGACCTTTATAGATAAATAAGGGAAATTTTATACAAATACATATGTATTAATAAAACTCAAAACTTCGAGTTATCCACGAAAATATTCGAGTTAAACAAGATTTTTTTACATTGTTTAAATAGGAAATTCTAGGGACCGGAGTAAAAGTTCGAGGTATCGACGATTTCGAGTTAAAGAAGTTCGATATAACCAAGTTCGACTGTATTATGGTAAACGGTCATCGGACGAATGTCATATTTCGATCGTTTTCTCGTCGGCATCCCGTGCAGGCACGTGGCGCGGAACACAAAAAAAAATTGTACCGCGATATTTATTGCACGGTAACACCGATACATGTACCGGCGAAATAACAATAATAACAATCGCACCCCGTTCGGAGGAGACGGTTTACGAACGATTTTTTCCCTTCTCGACGACCACCCCGGCAACCCCATCCCCTGCACACGGGTCCGCGGTCGCGCGCCCGCTTATGTCTCGTTTCGGAGTCGGGAAAAGCGTTTTCCATAAAATTACCCATGTCACGTGTTGTGCGTGGGTTCATAATTCATTGTGCCGTACACCGTTTCCCGGTAAGCCGGCACCGAGTTATTGCGGTGTAAGTGATGTACTGCTTCATCGCGCCCTTACGGAGCGCCGCCGTTATCCTTTGTGCGCTCGTATCATTTACAATAGTATTCCGTCGAAATTAAACCCCGCGCGAACCACCCCGTTCGACCACGCCAGAGTATTTCAATCGCGGTCCCCCGCCAAGGGTGGTCGGCGTTTCTTTTTTTAATTATCATTATTTTCCACGTCGCCGTTATAGTATTAATAACGCGATTATTTGAGCACATTTACAATACGTATCAACACATAATGTGTGCGTGCGTGCGTGCGGGCGCGTGTGTGTGCTGGTTACGGGTTATTACTTTTAAGTGGAAACGAAAAATAGATAATAACACGTGTAGATTTTCAGGATAATAAGCGGAAGGATAAAATACAACCAGAGGTACTTAGATACACGAACCCGTAAAACATAATGGAAGTGTTATGACGTGTACGTACGGCAATCGCGCAGCGTATACACATACCGCATGTACTACTGTATTATACATTATGCATGTACAACAGTATCGTTGTTGAAATATTATTATTATTATTATTATTTTACGGTTTTTAATTTAAACTGGACGCGATTGCTTTGCTCACATTTTTTATTTCGTTATAATGAGGAACTACAATTATAATATATAATATCATATGTACTATAACGTTGTAATTATATTTTCAAAGTGAAAATATATTACCAACTCGTTGTACCTATTGTACGTTCGTGTATTATATAACAATTGTAACTTATAACGCGTCTTAAATGCATTAATGAAAATGTCGAATTTCGCGTTGTGGTCCTCTAACAAAACTCTACGTTAAAATATTGAAATTTATTTCTCCCACCGTTCGTTTTTTTTCCCTCGGATTTTAATTTAATTTAAAATATTTTTGTTTAAAAGTAAACATGAATATTTATTTCCGTTGGTTTTTCATGGTATAATGTTACTTCAATTTATGTATTAAAAATTTAAATTTTAAATTAACTTCCACCAGTTGTTTTGTATGCAATATTAAATTTATTTCAATGTTACATAAAATACATTGTATGTCCACCACCGATACTAAAAGATTACTTTTCAACAATCGTCTTTCATCTTTTGTCGTTGTAATTAATTCAATTTCAAAGTTATTATGTATTGTACGCCATAATACTTCGTTTCAATTTAAAAACATCGATTTCTTTTTTCACCCGAGACACCTGTAAGGTGTCGCATTTAAACGTGTTGCGCAACATTATAGACTGTAGCACACCCCTCCTCCTCCCACTGGTCAGCACATTAATTGGTTTTCCTGACGATTGTCATTTCGGTTTTTACGAAACCGATATTGATTTACATTGAAAGCTCCGTGCTTAATGTGAAAATAACAAATTTAATAAAATAACATTTTACAGTGACTAAAATGCATATTATTTCGCATATATAAGCGTCTAATGTCCCGTGGAAACGTTTTTTACTGTAAGTACAACCGCACAATGTTATCGAGACGGCTGTGATGTTTTTATCGGTACGGTTGGGATAGAAAAAAAAGAAAACGTTTTCGAAACTTCAAGGTCTGAGAACACGACGTGAAAACGGCAACACGTGTAATCATATTATCAGGTACGCAACACGTAGAATTCTTAATTCATAATGTGTTTGTGATATGTTCATGGATTTATCGCCGAGGCACAACGTCGGTAATCGTGTTCGTTGTGCTGTTGAATGATATGCAATAAAAACGAGTTGATGGCGGTGAGTTTTTTATCACGTCTCGAAGGAAAAAAAAGAGAAAAAAACATGTAATTTTCATCGACACAATTTTCCCCGTCTCGATAACGCGAGGGGGGGGGGAGGGGAAACTGTTTTTCGATGTTGAGAGAAAAAATAACCATACGTAATTCGTTAGCGAAACACGTCCTGAAGACGACGCGTCACGGCCGCGGCGCACGGTAGCCGCGTAATCGCGGTTATGATAAATCGTCTCGTTTTCCTTTTTCAATTCGTCGCAGCTTTTACGGAGACCGCGTGTCGACACACCGTACGTGTACAGGTGATATCACGCGCGAGACGGATTTATCGTGCGCACTTTGATATGTATACGGGCGCGCTCGTACTCGGTATAACGGTCAGACTCGCGGTCGGAACGAGCATGTAGAACAGTGACATGGGAATCCAGGTGCGCGTCCAAACGGTCGTCATTGTTGTGGGCGGATCGTGTTCGCGGAGCGGGTGCGAGATCTCTACGAGATGTTCGAAATACATGTGTGGGGGTAGAGGGTGTTTCTTGAACCGTTCTCACCACCTTTTCCGGCCGTAAAATTACTTAAATTTGTTTGGGTTTTTTTAACGATCGAGTTACCGTTAAGCCTATGTTTTCCATAACTATTTCTTTCACGCTATCTAATGTGTGTGTCCTGCGGCGCATAAACAATTTTTTTCAATTGGAAACACCTATTACACGGAAGTACGTTTTTTACAAAATTTGATGTATCCAAATCAAAATTTGAACTAGCGGTTCTTGAATTATTATTATTTTAGTATAAAGGAACATAGTCCTTTTGATGATATCTAATATTATGATATGATTCGTGATTTCATGTATTTGCTAATTGCTACTGATTCGGGATACTACGAATTTTGTACTTTACACGTGTTATTTTCAATTTGAATAATGCTGAAAGTTTTGGTCCGAATTTTGATCACAATACATCAAAAATTCTAGAACAATTGACTGAATAAAATTATGCATAAAATATATGATGTTAGTTTTTGAAAAAAAAAATTGTATAGCCACAGAACACCATTAAGTTGAACGTTAAAACAATAATTCCAAATTTAAAAAATTTCACGGCCAAAAATTGGTATGAGCTTGGTTAAAAAATCATACTGTATAGTTGTATTGTAATTTGGGTTAACCACTCGTTGAAAACGTGTCGCACGGTATCAAATCTATTTTACAATTTATAAATTATTTATTTAAGTTATTTCATGAAAACTTATAAAAATATTACTAAAATAACATTTCATCAATATAACAAAGCAGTTGATTGATATGAAAGCTGTATAACAGCCTCATCGCCTCCATAGTAATGGATCATATAGTACGGACCGGGAACAGTCAACGTATTATCATAAAAGTGTCGACTGCAGAATATTTGGGACTTCAATTACACGATGTTCTCTTCTTATATTTTCGCGATAAAAATTTCGAAAATCATTGGTGCGCGTACGTTATGCGGCTTGTACATACAGCAGTGGAAAAAGTATGTATGTTTAATGACACCCTGTGAAATCGTCTCGCCCTAGCGTACGGGTACAGAAGTAGGTATACGGTAATAGTTTTTCGGCGACAGCGGTTCGAGCAGGGTCTAGGGGTGTCCGGGAAGAGGGATTCGATAAAAGTCGTGGGTACGCGTGTCCTCGGTATAATAATAGTCGGACAACTCGCACGCATCGTGGTCGGAACGAATGTATTGAAGTGACAGGGGAATCCAGGTGCACATCCAAATGGTCTTTGTCCTTGTGGGCGGATTGTGTGCAGATGGGGTGTGTCGCGGTGCATCGAAAACTCCCGCTATGAAATATTTAAAATGCATGTCTATTCCGTATAATGTGTTTACGTGTATGCTGTATGATTTTCGTATTTTTTTTAATTCATCCCGTTCGCCTCCGCGGATCATACGCACGGGAACAGTCATCGAACTAAATACAGGTATGGTCCGTTGCACTATCGTAAATGTCTCGAATCGGTATCTATTGCAATATCGTAATGGCTTCAACTGTAAGCGAGGAATATTTGAATATTTATCTTTTTTTTCGCGACGAACACTTCGTTTTCTAATCATTCGTACGCACGTTATCTGACATATCTATAATCCACAGCGTGCGCAGGTATACCTATATATTTGGTCACACCCGAAGTATATTCACTTGCGGTATCGTCTCACGAGAGCGTACGGTATAGTACGGTTATAGATTTTCTGCGACAGCGGTTCGAGCAGGGTCTAGAGACGACCGCGGGAAGAGGGATTCAAAAAAAGTCGTTACGAGGAGGCGTGGTGCTCGAACCACCCCTTTAGTTCCCCCTGCATCTTACCTACGCCTGTGCAATACCAGTACTATATTAATCTACTGCAGGGTCGAACCTCATCGCGCGTATATCGATATATAGACAGCGTGGACCGATATTATTGTCTTGAGTTTGTGGTCGGAGAATGGTCGAGGGTATATTACAACCGCCTACCGACACGATACGACCGGGCGTGTGTTTTCACCCGCTGAACGCTTCTCATTTCAAATTTTCGATACCGAGGTCGTATAATTTGCACATACCTCGTATTTTTATTATTATTTTTGTTCGTCTGCGCGGGACAAGCCACTGCTAACGGACCGTTGAATCTCATATAGTGTTCGGCGAGAGAAGACGTGGGTAAGTCTGCGGACAAAGAAGACGATTAGGGATGAGCTTTTGAGAGGGAAACACATTCCTCCCCCCCCAACACTCACCCACTTCGACTTATGTGCATGATATTATATACGGGGTGCATCATGGAGACTTGACGTTTCTCCACGTGGCTCGAACGCTATACGAATAACGTGCACCATCTTCGCGATACATCCTATACGCTTGTGCTTGTGCGTGCGCGTGTGCGTGTAGAAGAACTGAAGGATTTGTTGTCCGTCGGATTACGTCGGCACCGAAGGGTGTCTGAATATTAATGTAGACCGCGGTGCACGGTCGGTGAAACGGTGGTAAGGGGAGCGGAGGAAAATTCGTTTGGGTGTTATCGTCCTGCAGCTCAGAACCGTAAACTTGCCGGTGGTGGCGACGGTAGGGATGAAGGGGTGTGTAAGAGGCGAGAGCAAAAGAAATACCGCCGCGCCTTTGCTATTAACGTCATTTATCAACTCGGGGTCGGACGACGACGCCACGAAATGCCCCTCGACTTTTTGACTGCAGTAGCTTGCGATACTGAGATAGATAGATAGAGAGAGAGAGAGAGAGAGAGAGTGAGAGAGAGAAAAGGCTGGATGTCAGTCACTACACGGGAAGGAAAATGAGCGCGGTGGTGAAGGAAAAGTCCGAAGAAAGTAGTTCGGCTTTTGACTGCGGGTGTCTGCCGCAAATACGTTAGGTACGTACACATTATATATAAAGTATAATTATTATCACTTTATCATAAAGTAATAATAATTTCGTGTACATGACGCGCTTCCGTTAAAACGCGCTCGGGGATACGATATGTATGTACGCATGACTCGTGTTGCATTGGATATTGTACATAATTATTATTTTCGTTATATTCACGTTCGCGCGTTATAAATACGATTTTTTTCAATTTTACGGGTTTTCCGTCGACAAAACCTTTTGGTTCTCAACGGAATTGGTTCGTCCCGATATCGCGGTTTGCGCGCGCGATCACATCGACATTTGAGAACTTACAGTTTGACGAAGAACAGCACAAGCTATACCGAAATAACAGCGTTCAAATGTCGCAAACCCTTCACCAAAACGTTGGTTTTGTTGTTAGTTATGATTTTTTGATTTTATTTCGAACGGTCCGATGACCGAATAAAGCTCTCAAAGTTTATTCAAAACTCGTTTTAGAAAAACCGTGGTAAAACTGTTTAATACGTTGGATTTTTTTCGTAGAAAGATAGACCGCAAAAAAAAAACGATACCAGCCGCGTATACAAGGGAGATTTAACCCAACCCTCCCCGAAATTATACGAAAACGTACATTTATATATGATTACACCCACGCCCGAATATTAGAAGTATTTGTCCATCTATAAAAGATATGTTGTATAGTCTTATCCGGCAACTAGTCCGTCCGTGAATTGTTAATATACGTTGTCACCATAAACCCTCGGAAACCTAAAAAACCCTCCGAAAAATAGTTTTATTGTTCACGCGCCCGCACGACACGTCCACGTGAGTTGTAAGAACGTCAAATTATTATTATTATTATCATTTTTATTTTATATCAGCCGGGTGCGCAGAATTACATAGCACACTAGTGCGGTGATTCATTCGCGTGTCGGCCGTAAAAACGAAAAGTCGGCCAAATCGCTATCGAGAAATCATCCGTCCACGAAGCCCCGTCGCATTTGTAGTTTTGTACCTAAAACGACGCGGCAAAAGGTAACTTTGCGGTAGAATGTGTTCACAACAATATGGTCGTCATCATCATTATATTGAAAAATATGTCTTTCCATTTTTCTTTTGATGTTTGATCGCTTTTTTTTTCCCCCGTTGAATTTTATCCATTTTTACGTCAAAGTAAATATAGTATAAAAGCGTTTGACGCGAAAACGAAAGAACAAAAAAAATATATATACTGCACTGCACGATTTATGTTTCTATAAATATTGTTATAACCGAAAAATAAAAAAATTACACCGCTTTACTATCGAAATTCCGTGCTACACAATATTATATGAAATATTGATTTCGCTCCTAGTCTTAATACTATAACGTACCAATAGTAGCTGTTTCTAAGACTTAAGTTTTCGCGTATATAACAATTCTATTTTTTTTTATTTCTTTTTTTTTGTAATCGCTTACATGTTTACTACAGTTATCATAACATATTGCTAAGAAAATATCATCCACGTTTTCTAAAAATTAGGAAAAAAATATTTTTATTTCTAGCACTTCAAACGGTTTCAGGGTGACAGACAAATTATATTTTTACAAAACGTTGACATTATTGAAAGTTTTATGATTAAAATTGTATTATTCGAATTGTACCGGCAAATTTCAAATCTATTATAATTTATTTCCATGGATAATGTTATAATCACTATTATTCGCATTTCACGTGGATTCAATATAACCATATAGACAAAAAATATTTAAATACATAGTCTTACCTCAGAGGCCGGTTCAAAGTCTACGAATCCTATTATATATGTGTTCAATGCGAAAGCTATAATATTCTGAAATGCTTCATAGATCTGTACCTACCGAGCAAGATCGGGTGACGATTGTTGTCAAGATAACCATAGTAGTCCCAAGACTAAAATATTCGGTTATGTTAAACGAACCCTCGAAACAAATAGTTTTTTTTATGTTGTTAGGAGTCCTAGTGAGACTAGGGACCGAGGAGTGGCCTCACTCTTAAGCATTATTTTCCTTCTTGTTCCTGTTACTAAGCAACGCGAACTGTCTTACGCGAGGAACACGTTACCTATATCATAATTTTATAATACGTACACTTACTAAATAATGCGTCTTTGAACGTTATCGATTCCGTGCATAATTAACGGGACGACAAAGGTATGTTATCGAATATACGTCGTCATGTATTATACCTGTACAATGTATAATACCCAGCCGTTCACAGGCTGCACAGCATATAATGTATTTAAAATGTACGCCAAACACACTGAAGCACGATCAAATAAATATACTTACAATATTTTATTATTATAATCATCTGACGAGTTCCTGAAGTATACGGTTTCGTTGATTTCTAAGAAATACAATTTATATACCTGCAGACTTACAAACATGTAATTATTGCATTTTTCTAAGATTATTATTATTAATATTTGAGGGCCACGAGATATTACAGCTCTAAGCGCGCTATTCTATATTGTAATCACAATGTTGATAAAAGTATCATTAATATTTCAAATAACGTTTTCGTTCATCTGTGCGCTACATATTAGTGTGAGGTAAGTATGGATGACATTTTGACGTAGCTTAAATTATTAATCGAAATCATCCTCTAAACGCATCGTCATTACCGCAATTATGTTATGGATCTTTAACTGTTACTTAATTCGTTCACATAATACCGAAGGCAAAACTAGACATTTCAATTGGACTTACAAACAGTCACAAAAATGCTCAAGATAAAATTTTCAAAAATCAAAAGGTGAGATCAGAACGCCGGTGTACATCTATGTAGACAATTTCAACTGAAGAATATAGATTTCCTGCCCTCACTCAAATGTATACTGGTTTAGGAGGAGCTTTTTCTTAATCGCGTAAAAATATCTTTCGATCCATACTATTAGTATCCAAAATGTGTAAATAACATTAAACCTAGTCTATATTAATATTATTTCGTATAGAAGTTCTATACAAGTCAACATTAAATAATGAAGAACAATGCGTTATACGTTTTCGTGGTTTTCCTCGTCTTCGTTCGCACTTTTTTATACATATTGAATAGCACATTTAGTTACGTATATTTCCCATTGATCAGCGGGAGACAACTGGACTCTACAATAAAAAAAGAAACCGTGGTCTCTCCGCGCTCAAATGTGTTTGTACTAGAAGTCCGTGCGATCTAAGAACTGAGACTTACGCTCTAGACGAGACAATATTATTGACCACCCGATAGACGTAATAATAATAATTATACGACTCCGAATTCGACCTGACACCACAAATTGGGGCAGCAACCTTACAACTGTCAACTCATCTGTTTCATGTGCCGTATAAAGCCACAGTCAATGCCTGGTTAATATTATATTGTTTCGTCACATTTGCCGATTTTCATAAATAAAAACCTAAAAGTACATTTTAAATTGTAATCACTCTAGTTTGGTTTTTTCCTCATTCTTATATATTATGACTAGGGTTAGGATGTTTATGATTTTGCATATTTTCTTTAGGTTGTCCAATAGCATCCATTCTTATACAGAAATATGTTTCATGATATCTATATTCAAAATATCAAAATTTTATTTTGCATATAATTGCATATTTTACCATTTTTTTAAAAAAGTGCATAATTTGTGTTTTTTTTATGTTTTTAAGCGCATATTTGACGGTTTTCGATGCAAAATGCTGAAAAACACTGTAATTTTATATTTTACTGAATCTTATATAAGTTTGATTATCTGTATTTCACATACTCGTATTATCATTTATCACTTATTTACTGTTGAGAATTCAATATGGTTATACCTATAGGTACCTACTTAAATAGAATTTTCGATAAGCCTCGTCAATTGACACAGTCAAAACTTATCTTAAAACTGCGAGCCATTAAAATTTTATCAGATATTTTAACAGAACGTTTAATAATTTATAGTTAGTTTCCGTCTTGTCTACGAACGATGTAGAGTACCGTATATTGCACGTTTCGTATTTTGTCGTGAACGTATTTATTAAATCACTCAGTTATGCCTAAAGTTAAAAGCTCTTATTCTAACCGACTAAGAGGTTTTGTAAAATAATTTGGAGAGCACGTTTTAACTACCGATGGTTCAATCCTTTCTTATTCATAATTTATGACGGTTAACCCTACAATGCATAGTATTGCTTCAGAGTCACAATGTTTGTATTACGCAAAAATACAAACTTAAAATATTAGTAGTTTAATGCTATTGATTAGTTTAGTAACTAAGTTGGAGTATATTTATCTTAATAGCATGTACAGTGGTAATTAAATTTATTGATTTAAATGATTTGAAGTTTTTCTATATTTTTATGCGTTATCAGCACTATCAGTGATTGTTTTCTACGAAGTACGTCAATATTTAATGTGCAATAAATCAACCTTATTGCGTACCGTAACATTCAAAAACATGTCTTTTGTCAAGAATAAGCTTTATCGTACAAATTGTTCTTTTGTCGCAATTATATACTTGTGCATATGCGGTAACGCTGAACGAAATTTTTTCAAAATATACAATTATACAATCTGTACGCATATGATACAATAAGCATACGTGAGTGAAAGAAATAACAAACAATAGTATGTATAGGTACAATGATAACGTTTTACATGAAATGCTTGAGTTGAAGAGACTATTTAGCAACAGTATTTATTTATTTATTTATTTATTTTTATTCATTTTTTTTTTTTTTTTAGTGTAATTGAACATTTTGGACTCGGGGACTATGCTAACCAGAACATTCTTCAAGTAAGAAGTCTCTGATACGAAGATTGTATTTTACCTTAATCCATATTTGAAAACCGTAAACGGCAAATTATAAACGTTGACGTAGGTATAACATTCAAGTAGTTTTTGTTTGGATTTAAACTCTGGCAAAAGGCTCAAGGCCTATAGCCGGCCCGGGCCGCAGTTTCGATTATGCGTAAACGAAAAGGAAATCTTCCTCTCTGCGTTATAGAATCCACGAGTTGCGAGACGTCGAGATTCCTATCGCTGGAATATTATTCCAAGGGGAATATGTAAAGATGTGCATTTGCATTTAAGCCCCCGATTCTTCCCACTCGTGTAATCATAAAATGAAAAAAAAAAAAAAAGAAAAACAATAAGCAATACAAATTCAATTGATATCATGTGAAAGGCCAACATTTTTGTTCCACGCGCAGGCGCATGTTATGTACGCCGTAACTCTGCAGCCTACGACGCCGATCGTATACATACTGTGTGAACACAAAATGTAACTACAAATACGCGTCATTATATTAAGCGTGGACGGCAAAAATGAAATAATTATATCGCAGAAACGAACGGACCGTTTTAAATAAGTTCTCGAACGTGAATGCTAATAACATTCGAACACGAGCACTAATTGAGCAATTGACTTTTTGACCCTTTCACTTAAACTTTATTTCACTAAAAGTAATGTCGTTTCAATGGGTCTAATGAGTCATTAAACCTCTATACACTACGTACACGCTGCGGCTCGTGGCTCTCCGTAGACATAGAGCAAGATTTAACGCGGAACGCAATTAATATGAATAATACTAATTTCATATTTCGATCGAATAAATGAAAACGAACCGAACGTGAACGCTGTTCCGACCTGCAGCGCGGTCCCGGCTATATAGTGTCCGGCGTTCGATGCGATCGCGTCCGAGAAATTCATTAGCGTACGCTAGATGTAGCTTAGGTCGATAAATGTTTACCGCGGTTCTAGACACGATTTACCGCCGCGTCCATATAAACGCGCTCACGTATTGCACATTAGACTGTTCAAACGGACGGGACCCGTTTCGTCCAAATCGGACATTTCCCGTTTCGCCCGACGCATTTTTTGTCAGCACGAAATTAAGCTGACAGAAGATATTACTCGTATATCTAATCGAATGCTTATAATTTCGCTCAGACCAAGAGAACACCGCGTGGGGGGTGGAACGCATTATTCTCCAAAAATTGTTTCCGCTCACAGATCATGTGTCTGCAATATTGTCAGTTGTTGAATTGCGTTAGTCCGACTACTACACAAAGGTATTCATTTTATATCATTTTCTGTTTGGACGTCATTCTGTATGATATTAGTCCAATCGCATATAGATAACACCAGTAGTTTTAACACCGTCTCGAATAAAATATAACTCATAAATATAAATCAAATGTTTTCTCACGCACGATTTCACGTCATTAGGTTTAAAAATTTGATTTATCAACAGAGTACGGAAATATAGTTCTAGTATTGGTATACGAGTTCAACATACATGTGGGTTATTATTCTTAAGCTCCGATCAAGCTTTTGACTGTTTCACAACAGATTTGACGAAAGGTCATTTGAATATTGCGATTATATGGTGCACAACTACATTCTTAAGGACAGTGTATTCAATTGTAAACCATGGCCGTGTAAGCAATCAGCGATCTGCAAGCAGAAACGATTGTTGGAGAACAATGGATTTCGCCTCCTCGCAAAGTTCTCCGGGTAACGCAAGACGAAACTTAAAATTCAAATAAAACGATATTTCATTGGATACATGTCTGTTGCCGAATTAATGTTATACTTACAAAAAAATGCGTCGGGCGAAACGGGTAGCGCCCGTTCAAACACTGATCCCGTTTCCTCTACCTTTTTCGATAAGTTTTGTCTATGGGTGATAACAACTGTACGTGTGTAACAATACCGTAATCTTACCACAGTAATAGGATAATAGTTTTAGTAAAAGTATGATTGCTGTAAAATGAGTGGGAGCACGTCCTTTTGTGAACGGGATCACGTATATCGAACGATTGTTAAAGTACACGATTTTTCCAAGTTTGCTAATATTTATATACACAATATTATTATAACGCATCTTTAATCGTAAAAAATTAGTTAATTTGCATACTCATAAGATAAAAGCGTCATTACCCGATATATCATTTTATTTATATTCGATTGTATTGGTTGATTGGACGGTGTCTGGGTGAAAGTCCATTTCAACGATTTATTTTTATTATATATTCCTGTAGATCGTTTTAATCCGAATCGGCTGGCGTTAAAAAACGAAAAAAAATTTTGTTGGTCTTGTCATATAACATATATGTATGGAAAAAGTAACTCGTTGTTAGCGATTGTGCAAATATAAATAATCCAACAAATTTATTTTAAGTTTTAACACATTTGCTCATCATGAATTATTCATATAATATAATACCAACGATATTAATAATATTTTAAGTAAACAGTAAGTAAAAGGAAGTACGTCAAAATATAACGAGTGTTTATGATGTTTACAGTACTTACTCGTAGATTATTAAATTAAAAAACGTTAAACGAGTTCGCGTGATTAAGAATCAAACATATATCATCAGAGACGTGATGATAACATAAAAAAAATCAATTATTTAAAATGTATAAATGAATAATATAACATGTAGCAATAAGCGTTGCAGTTTCTTCTTTGGGTTCAATGTTAGGGGATCTGTCAGCTGTGAGAAGGGTTGAAGCTGTGGAAAATAATTACATAAACACATCCAATGGTAAATAAATGACACATACACTTTTTGTACATCTTGTAATCATATATTTTGATATTGCATGAAAACAAAATGGAAGCAAGGTCTAAGTTTCCTAAGGACTTTCGCAATTATTACAAAATCCGTTTTATACACCAATAAACTCAAAAACCCAACTTTCCTCTTGTCCATTTTACTTTTTACTTTAAGGACATTTTTGGCGTTTTCGGGTCATTTATTTTTCATTTTTAGAGTAAGTTTTTAATGAGTTTTAGTAATCACTAACATTTATAACGTACCTGTATTATAAACTTACCCGTACAATAGACACAACACACATCACATGAAGCTTAAATTGTACAGAATTGTCATCATTATAATATATAAGTACTCGTTTCAGATTTTTCCATACGCAACCTTTGCATTTATAAATTAGAAGCGTTCGAATGTTATGGATCATAAAAATTATTTTACACAATAAATATTTGTTCATAACAACTACACTGTACAAAACTATCCGAGCACGTATTTTATCTATACGGTAAATAATTTGTTTGATGACTTTTGGACATTCAACGATGAGCCATAATATATAATCACGATCGACCACCTTAATTTTCTAAAGGTTACATAAGAAACTGAACCACTTAATGATGTTCATATAAATTATAAAATATTATTTGCACATAGATAAACATAGAAAAACATTTAAATTGAAAATAATATTAAGATTTTATGATTCTTAACCTTTACATTGTCGAGTGTTAACTTTTTATCAGCCAAATAAAAATACAAACCACAAGCAGTACTGGATGTGATAGGTTAATCAATCATTGTTGATACTTTGAGCGATATTAAAAATATATTCTCTAAAAACGCGTATGTTTTTATGGCTATTATAACATTATTGACTTTATAGTTATTTAACTAATAAAAACACCCATCACCATTGAAATGTTAAGCACTTCAAACGAACCGCAACTTCTTCACGCCCTATGAACCGCAGATAAGGTGCGAGTAACGATCAACGATTGCAACACAGTTATCGTGCCCGTTACCAAATTGAAATTTGCGCAGTCGAGCGAAAATGTTTAATCAGCGCTTAAAACGTTATTACAATAAACCGTATAATTATTATCGTACCTTGTCTCAAGACCATTATATACACCGATTCTACTTTAGAATTGCACTTTTGAGAGGTATGAATATTCAATTTCAAATTTGATCCAAGAAAACAGTTATATATAATCACGTACATATTTACGGACAACTATTTATCGTTATCGAATTCACTTTTAAGTGGTGATAGTACACTATGTTTTGATTCCTGTGCCAGTCAATAATATGTAGTGTCGTGAAAATTTTCAATCAGTCGGTCGCCTTTGCCAAAATGGTAAATTTTTTGTGTTGAACTCAAGTGTCGAGCTTTTTCAATATTATATTGAATTATAAAAAATAATTTTTGACCAATTCAATAACGCAATCATATAGCACCGTCGTTATTGTATTTCTTAAAGCCACCCATTAGTAGACGTGTATTTATTATAAAAACTTTAAAATTCACTTCAAAACGTTAATCAGACAAAAATAATAACAATGACCCTCAAAAACTGTAGTCGTAGCGCATTATTGAACTATCGAAAGTTTTAAAAAACAATTAGATTCATTTGATCGTAAAAATACAATGATGTTGTTTACTCAAGTCGAAATACATAATTACAGTATGTTTCAAATGACGAATAAAAAAACTAAGCACGATGTATGCATATATATCTAGGTAATAACGGTTAGGGCTTGGGAACGGAGGACGAATATATGTTATTAAAAGCAACACGGTTTTAATTTCTAAATAATATTTTTATAATAACATCGATTTACATTTGGCTAGGAAACTGACACGCGCTACGTGTGAATAGTGCATGTGCGTATCGACGGGCACCAACAATAATTATACATTACCGTAAAAAGAACGAGGAACATCGAATTCGTTTACGAGTGATGACTTTTACATCATTTTTCGGAACATCATAGACATTGCTTTCCTTGTTAAAAGTGTGTTATAAACAACACACGAATTTACATAAATAATTTATTTTTGAAATGTATTCATTTTTTTTTCCTTTTCGAAGTTGTAGGGCGTTTTTCTCGAACACGCATTAATAATGCGATACACAATTGGAAATGTACGGGTATGATTAAAGCATTGAACTTAATTCAATTGTATGTAGAGGTACCTGTATAATAAAAAAAAATACTCGATACAATATTTATTTTTTTTTTATCGTCTTCTAAATTAAAAACAAATTTTCACGTTCAAACCGAAATACGAATATGCATAAATTGTAATCGTCTGTTTGAAAATCAATAAAAAGTTTTATTAATTTTCACAGTTTTATAAGCGTTTTCTGAGTCGTTAAAAGATAAAAAAATGTTTGGGCATTTTCTTTGCGTTTTCCATGTCGTAAATGCATTTTCTTTTAGGGAATTTTCACAGGTTTCATTAGGACGTCAACACCCGGACCCAATAAATTATACATACATACTACCGTGTTGTCACGATGGTGTTGTGACGGCGTTTACCTCGCGAAGAACACGATATTTACCGGGGAATACACGAGAATCGTCGTCGTTTTCTCCGCCGCCCACACCGCGTAATCGTTACGCTCTCGGCTTCAAATACGTCTTAAACGCCTGGACGCAACGTGGCCCCACCGCGTTTGTTTCCAGCGCGACCGCGGTAGCACCCGGGGCATAGCCAGTAGGTAGGCCTGGTAAAAAAGAGAAAGAAGCGGCAAGAAGCTTTTAAACAACGAGAAGAATGGAAACATACCACAGGTATAAAAAGTCCTAGGCTAAACGATTTGACGTTAATTTCCGTAGAAAGGTAAATTAGTGGATAATGTATTGATAATCTATCGGCCGTTGTTGACAAGTATGCATAAAGTATGTATCATAAAGAAAAAAAGACGGAATTTTGAATTTGAAAATATGTTGTAAATGGAAAACGTGTGTATTTTATAAGGTACGAGTATGAGTAACATGCGATTATAAAAAAGTTATCTTGTAAAACACTCTTGTATTCAGGTAAATGATGATTTCAAACTTATTAATCATCCATAACTTTGAAGTAATAGGAGGCCAAAATAAGGATTAGTCCCCACTTCCGTCTAACGGTGGAAGGTTCGTGTGGGGCCTACCCGAAAAAAAAAATCCATAGCTGCTGGATATGATACGTCGTGCGGGCGTCGACCTAGCGGAGCACAGAACGCGTTCCGTAGGGGCCTCGAACGAATCACGCCTGACGAAAACCGTTTGGCCGCGAGGTCGAGAGGATACCGCAGGATGCCACGGCCGGTCCGTACGCGATGACCCCGTGGAGTCGTCTTGCGGTTTTCGCCCGGACGGGATAATCACTCGTGCTGCTCGGCGCTGGACTGAACCGCGTCCGTCGCATTACCTACGGTATACGATGTAATATGTATGTTACGGGTAAAGTACAAAATATGGTTAGTGTTCACATTATCCGGGTAATGTGTACACTACCTGTACCTATTGGATAAAGTAAAAATACTATTTATAAAACGTTTATTTCGTACTTTACTCGGGTATTTTACGCATTATCTACGACTGAGTGGGTAAGGTAGGTAACAAGATAAATTAATATTGCCGTTGTTGGAAGGTAATACAAACATTTTGTACTGTATTACTGATGAAAATATCTATGATGTGCTACACGATGTACATTTGAGTATTGGGCATGGTGGAAAACACCGCATGAATGCTGAAGTTAAAAAAAAAGTATAAAAATGTAACACAAGAAGCAGTGTCTATTTACTTAAAATTTACTTAAAATCAATATTACGAACTCGGTTATAAAAATGGCACTCTTCATCAACATTATTCCAGAAATCAATTTACTGTATGCTCTGAACCATTAATAGATATTTTAGAAGTTTTAGCCACAAAAAAATCTTTGCGTGAAATAGCTAATGAACAATCTTTTTCCGGTGGTCAAGGTCTTAAGAAGTGTTTATGTCAAACTAAATGCTTAACAAATAAATGTAAATGCAAATCCGGGGGAATACTTTGTAATTCTAAATGTCATCCAAACTCAAATTGTTCTAATAAATAATTGTATTTCGCTTTTAAATTTTAATTAAGTAAATAGTAAAATTGTTCAAATATATAATTTATAGTTTAATGGTAATAATAATAAATAATTTTTTTTTGAATTAGTATAATTTGGTTTTTCCTACTAGAAAGACTAGACTCTGTATTATCTGTACCATTTTAAGTGTTTGATGCGTTGGACATGTTGTACCGACGTTATAAGTTTACGATTGTAGTTATACGAATACATTATCCACAGCACACCGGATAGTGTATAAATTTATTGAATACTTAATATTTAAGTTGGATAATGTATACATTACACTGCTCGCATGGATGAGGTTCACATTACCCGGGTAATATGTACACTAACCGTTTTTGTACTTCACCCGTAACATATACATAAAAACGCGTACGCACGTGAACGGGACTTGACTGCTGCACAGTGTATACACATATAATATGACCTAACGACGTGGTGGTGGCGATAATTCGTATACGCGCGTGCGTGTGCGTGCGTACGGTATGCACGGTTTATACCGCGGTGTACGTGTGCACGGGAAAATTGGACCCGCGTGATCCGGCGCCGCCGTTTCCCCTGAACTCGGCGCTCGCAAGGACTCACGGACGATCGCGGGGCGGGAGATAATTTCGAGGTGAACACAAGCGCGACACGCGTAAACGTTCATAAGTGTACACCGGCCGCAAGACGTCGAACAATAATCACAATAATATACGCCGCGTGTATAAATATCATCGTGCCCGGACGACGAGGGCGCAGACCGCAGACGGGAACGGCGCACGTACGAACACGGTTTGATGGTGTTTTTCGTTTTTTTTTCATTTTTTTTTTCTTCCAAACGATCCTACGTACGACGATATCGTGTTCTACGATAACGCGCCGCCCCGTGTTGTTCGCGGTGGTCCCGCGAGATGATCGATGTGCACGATATTCGGATCGTTTTCACTCGTCTGTATATTATAACCAAAAAAACAGGGACCTCTGTACTTTACCCTGTAAATATTTTTTCAATTCTGTTTGCGTCACGTTAAACCAGACTAATGGATCGTAAATTCCTAAGACTCACAATTTTTTTCACTCGTGTGTCTTGCGCACGCGCAACAAAACTTACATTTTCTTCACCGGCAACCCCTATTTCGAGTATCGTACTCGGATTCATCGATTTGTTCAAGTCATTTTGATGTATCAACATGTGTTTTAAACATAAACTAGAGCTAATTAGAATTTTAAAAAAAAAATTTAATTTACAGGGTAATGAGTGGTAAAGTAGCCCCTGTTTTTTGGAACACACGGTATATTGCACGGTACGTCGACACGTTGTATTACACTGCAGTGTGAAGTGTGCAGTGAGGTGATCAGTGCGCAGTGTGAAGTGTGCACTGCACGTGTATGAGCGCATTGACGACGATTGCGTTGATATTGCTATTTTTCATTGTTAATTTGTACAGGCCTGTATTTGTATTTCTCCGAGTGGATCGAAACCCATACGCAGCGCGTATTCGAAGTCTAGGTGGTGTTTTGGACGCGAACCGTTCGTATGCCGACGCTGTATCCTGACGCATCCCAAGGGAGATGAGGAGACTTTAGGGCTCAAGTCTTTCGGAATACATTTTTTGTATAAAATGTACAACTCACTCCGCGCGGTTTATATACGTGCGCGCATAATAAAGTCATGTACATTATACGTTTGTCTGTGCGTCGTGTTAAGGATATATTTTTACACATAACACGTGCGTGGTATTATTTGTATCTGCACGGGATACGTTTCGTTTTATGCTACGGATATCCCTGTAAACATATTACAGTATTGTACCGCACCCATGGTCGTTTTCTGGAACTATGATCAAATCGGTTTTAATATTATTTTTTTGGACGTAAGTCGTGCCAACAGGGAACACGAATATTAAACAAGAAAATCAGTAGTGTAATGAATAAACTTATAATATAATACAATTATAGTAAGCTATACTTATTTAGTTATTGATGTGGTTCGCGTACGTGTCGGTACATTATCAATTTCGATTTAACTGTGGAGTTTTAATGTATATAAAACTCTCTAAGTATATAAAATGTAATTTACAGGTGACCATTTACTTCATAATATATGCCATAGGTATTACGTTCAACAATATAGTGTTCCCATTTGAAAAAACTAAGCTTTTTAGCCACAGCTAGGACACCCTTAAATGGTCGTGAAAAAAATTTATGAAAACATAGATTTTATGGTAGCTTGATTATTAAAAGAAAATCCTCGATTTAATAATGCGACATCCTCGAGTAAAAAAAAAGGACATAATATTAAATCTCATGGGAAAAAATATTTCGTTTTCAAAACAAATAATATCGTTTAATTTCCATTAAACTCGACAAAACACCGTGAACTATGATAAAATTGAGGATGACAATGTTATCAACACATGCTGCTATAATAATATATGATAGTCTAACCATTTAAAAACGTTTACCGTTATAACCGGAAAAGTAGAGATAAAATAATATACTTTGCTAATTTTCGTATATTTTTTTAATGATTTTTTTATCTAACTGATGGTGGTCTACGCGTTTATTTTTGTTTAATGTTGAACTAGCTGATGAGTTTCCCGGCTTCGCCTGTAAAATATTTTACTATGTTTGTTAAGAAAAATTTTTATTGTTACGATGAAAAAATCGCACAATCTCTTCAATAGATATTTATTTCCAAATATATTTTACATGAAAATGTATTCGTCAACAAGCTGCATTTGGTATCATAACTGTATCAAAATTGGATGAACACAGATATTATTTTTATAATAAACCATATTATTAAAAAAAATAAAAAAATTCTTAGTTAACCTGAAATAATTTATCAATCAAGCACAAAACTATATCGACCTTTAAAAATGCAATTTTCGGAAGATCCTTACTTATTGCACATCTAGAATATTAGAGGAACAACTATGTCCAATTTCAAGTTCTTACGTTTAGTCATTATTGGGATTTATTGATCAGTGAGTGAATGCGTGGTATTTGAATTATTATTAATTATACATATAACCAGACGTGAGATAAAACTTTATCATTACTTAAGTTAATATAGTTTATAGTATAGTAATATACTATAAACTATATTAGTTTAGCGGAAATAATTTGACGGTAATTAAGCTAAAACGGTTTGGTATGTGATATTTATTATTATTTTTTTAGTTTTTTATGAAAAAGTATTTTCAGATAAAAATAAAAACGGATTTATCGAGTTAAGTTAATGTTTAACAAAAATATGGCATTTTATTTAATGTATCGGTTCAATATATTGCTATTGACATGGATATTTCGATACGAACAATAATTGAACTTGACAATTAGATACTTGTTTGGAAATTCTGATAAGTAATGTACAACGGTGATGGCAAACATGACGACGTAAGTACAAACAAAATAATTTTTACGATTCGTATGAGCCCATAAACTTTAACTTTTTTCGAAATCTTAGTATAGTCCAAAAATCACGAGTACAAATACGTATTGACGCAAACCAACCGAGATTCGATGTTCGTCTAAAGAAAAAAAAAGAAAAACGGTCGGGCGGATGACGAAACGAGTCTATGATCACTGCAGTGTACCGAGCATCAGGCAGTTCTCGTCCACGGTCTACAAAATGAATTTCCAGTATTACTCGTGTATCGATCAGATGTTACGCGCAAAAGTGTTTGAAATAACACGTCGACTAGCCGCAATATCAATATCGATTGTCAGTGCCGTCGCAGCCAACAACAATTATTAATTACATACCTATACGTGACCTGGGGCACATTACACATTTAGCACCGGATGGGTCAGTCATCTCGTTTGCGTATGGTTGGAAACGGTTCACTATCGAATTAACGAATTATACGCCGATACGGGATGTCCCACGAGGGCTCATCAATTACTATGTACGATATACGTCTACTGCACCGCTCATAATGATAATCGAATTCGGTTTCGTATTTTTTTTTTTTTTAACAACTCTCATCGCTATTAACTATACATGGTGATCGATTATTTTCAACGACCAGTAATTTTTTTAGTACAACAGCAACTCGTCATTCCGACGCGTATGCTTTATTTCTACCGAAGACGTAGTAGGTAGACGGTTTCAAAGAGTTTGTTTTTTCCGAAAACGTTGACGTTCAAATTGTATCCGCACAGATCAACAAGCCCGATGATATTCCGCACCAATGCCCGGTAACAAGCCAACAACTTTCGTGATACTTCTGTGCGGATTAAAACTTATGATCACGAAGACTGCGAAATCGATCTACGCACGTGTGCCGATAGCGAATATGCCTAGGATCTCGTTAAACGTCACTCGTGTGCTACTGCACCTTTGCAAGGGAAATGTTACAAGGTTAGCGCTCGACCTCGCCTTACCGCGATCGGTCGGGCGAGAACGATATGTTTACAGGTCCAAACCTACGGGAATGTAATGATATGCAGCATCATACAAAATTTTATGATTTAATAAACAACGACTCCTTCGGCACACACACACAGAAAACAAGTAATAAAAGGGACAAAATCCAACGATTCCCCATTGTTAATAACTAGGTGAATCCTCATAGGAAACCGCCTTTGGTAAAAAGAACCATCCCACCACATATTCAGCCCTCTCTATGTAACGTCTTCAGACAACCTTTCTGCGGGCTTTCCGTTACAAGTCGTAGAATATCCCCTCTGTGAATGTGGAATGTATCAAACGATACGCCATACCGTTGATAACTGTCCACATACATATTTTGAAGGAGGAATGGAGAAACTGCATAAAGCAGAGGAGGATGCAGTGAAATGGATGGAGAACCTGAAGTTAAGACTGTAAGCTAGCACTTCAAAAGTTACCAATGTTGCCTGTAAACCTTTAACTATAGAGTCATAGTATTAGTTTGTTTGTTATATAATCTCATAGTCTATCTTGTTTTTAATCATGATCATTCTAATGTATTTGTACCTTATTTTTATTTTTATTTTTTACTTTTTTTTATCCTTATAATCCGATAATGTCATATGCAAAATAAAATAAGTGCGTGCGTACCGACTGCCGGAGATCATTTTCTATTTTTACAACGCAAGCATTACCTTTAAAAACATTCGATTTCTGTGTGAGTGCCAGAGTGTCCGATTGCGATCCATTAAAGACTTTGTGTACTCATTTGAACATTTCCTTTACTCGACGACGGCGCAACGATGAGAAATCAGGTGAGTGTCATTGTAATAAGCTTAGTAACCTACATCGGTTCTCGGACCTTTTTAACCTCGAGTGCCCTCCTTATAACAAGGAGGAAGGTAATAAACCCCCGCGCATCTTTCCCCCATTTACCTTTTCTTTTACTTTTGGGTTATTACAGGAAGCTTATTGTTCTCACGGGTTCCCCCCCCCGCCCCAAAGTTTCCATTCCCACGTCGTACTTGTATTTTCATTTCGCACCGCGACGGGGTAATAATAATAATAATAGTGATAACAATATGATAATAAAGTAGCTGGACGCGAGGATAACGACGATATTGCCGAGACTTTCTCGCGTGTACGCGGCGGCATGTATAGGAACATGTGTCCGCAATTAATAACGTATTATGACGTATATGGTGCTAACAAAAATCGTGCCGCGTTTAATTCTGTTTCGAAAATAGAAACGGTACACACGGTGTCGGCGGGGCCCGTAGAGTTATTACGGACCACGTGGCGGGTGTGTGTAGTATTCGAAACGTATTGCCGGTGTCATCTGCGTATGGAAAAACGATTTCTCTTGTTGTTTTTTTTTTCTGGTTCTTAGCTACGCGTTTAATTTAAATCCGAAAACGGCGCCGGCACACATTGCCGGAAACCCACTTCGATGACATGTAATCCTTTTCTAGGGTCTGCGACTGATTTTTTTTTCCCATTTTAATTACCACATCGCAACATGATGATAGCACGTGTTCTCGAAAAACAGAAGTGGAGATGGATAGAGCGAGACGGAATACCAAACATATAATCTTACCGCGTCTGCCCTTCAAGGCGTGCTCCGAAGTCAAATACTTTCTTTCGGATAGCACACGAGCGTCTGTTCGACGTCGGTTTTCGATCAATTGCAAATCGTATAACGAATGATATGCGCACAAAACTTTTTCATGTTAACGATACTGAGCGCGAGCGTTTCGTCGTAAACCGTTTATAAATTATAAAACAATTTACCGTCGTGTTTTTCATCGCTGCATGGCCTTACCGTTACCGAACCAATAACCGGAGCAAGGATGTACGATTTGGAAATACAAATCGTTCGATGCGTGCACACATATTATTATACGCAGACCAGTCTATGTTTATTTCAGAGAACATGTTTGTTCGAATGTTCTTGCAACATATAGTATCTCATAGCGCGTCTTGTATTCGTATATTTACAGTTATATAATTCGCGCATTTTACACACTTTCATCGTAACTTACCCCATTTCAGATTTGAAATCTATATATCGAGTGCGTACATTAATAGAAATCATTTACATGACCCAAGTACGTACATCGTAAACGGCTTCATTTACCGATTTCATTTTTGCTGTTTAACTTTTGAAGTATGTAATTTACCGGGGACGATTGTATGATTGCATTCCACGTGTTTTGCAAACGTTTTTACAGGTGTCACAAACAATCTGGATTGAAATGATTGGTTTTCAGTTGAAATCGTACTAAAATCAATCCGTTTGCTCGAAATGTTTCTTAAACGACAAAAAAATGGAAACTCGTAAATGATAACGCGAACATTATACAGGAACCGATGTGTGGAATATCATTATGGCCTATAGGTTGTTCAGAGATTACAGTTTCCAGTAGCTACGGTGAGAAAAGATAATTATTCGAAATCACGATAAGCCTGAACCATTCGACTCGTTAGTCGTTACGGTGGTGGTGCTATAATTGTACATAATAAACTAAGTGTTACGTAGATGTTTTTATACGTGCCTCGAAGATTCGGTTATGACTTACGAGTAATTCGTTTTCAATTGAAACCATACTAAAATAATGTTGTTCGTTTGAAATGTTTAAATACTAACCATCGACGATTCCAAAACGCAAATCGCATAGGCAATGATGTTTCTTAAACGACTAAAATTGAAAATCATAGTATTTTTACAACGCAGACATTGCAACTGCAGCAACCAGTACAGAATATGTTACGGATCTCGTCAAGAGATTATGTGATCGCAACCTGCAAGATTTACTGTAAACCATATTCGACTACTGCAGCGTCGAAGCGATGGTGTTTTAAATAGACAACATGCTCCTTGGGTGTTTTTTTACGTGCCTCAAAGGTTTCGGTTTCGAGTGGTTTAGCTTCAATTTGAAATCCAATAAAAATCTATCGGTCCGTTCAGATAATTATTCGAAAATCGCGTTGACAATGATGCGTTTTTTACACGATTTGTACGCAGGGCCGTCCTTAGGGTGGGTCGAGCAGGGCCCAGACCCTGGGCCTCGCGTTTGAAAAGAGTACTAAGATTTGTTTTATTTTCTGATGTGTTGAGTTCTGATAGTGTCTGAGGTACCCACCAAATTTTTTGTGTAATAAGATGTTTTGTGTCATTATAATATGTTTACAGATAGATGATTTAATATCTAAAAGGTGTTTAAAGTATTTTCGCCCTGGGCCTCGCAAATCCTAAGGACGGCCCTGCTTGTACGGAAATTCGCAATGACGTTTTGACAACGCGGACTTTGTGTACTTCGGCAATAAGTCCGGTACGTTATATCCATTGTGGGCCGGAAGGGACACGGTCGCAACGGCGGGAAAGTATAATTGTTCGGAGTTACGATAAACCCGAACCATTCCCCGCAGCAGTGCAGTCGGTGGCGGTGTGACAGTCGCGGCTAATTAAACTCTCGTCTCGAGACGTCCAGCTCGCATACGGACGTATACGACCGTCGACGGATCACAATAACAATCACGACGGGCGTTCGCTTAGCATTTCGTAACATCTTCACACCGAGCGCATGATGACCGTAGTTTTTTCCGGGTGGTTTTTTTTTTCGTACCTGTGATGCGGATCGGGGGCAGACGCGTTTTTAAACGTCCCGCCTCCTTTGCATAATATCGTTATATACTACGAGCCAATGTTCGAATTGCATTTGACGTTAATCCGTCGGAAAATGATTTCACCAAGTAATCTGATGAGATCGCACGTTCCATTGTTCCCCGGGAAACTTGGGGAACCGCGAACTTTCGACGTTAATCACGATCGCGCAGTGAATGGCTTCTAAACTCGGCCCGGGGTCATTTGTGCGCGGCACGGAACACTATACAGAAATAATGGTCATCGACTTGTGCGCGTGAAACAAAAACAACATTTTGCCGATTCGAGTAAAGTTGCCCTTGCCGACGTCATGCGTATTACGTATACATATTCGATATTGTATGTGTGCACGCGTGTGTAATCCGTGTTTGTGTGCACGCTAGACGAGTAACGACGTCGGTGGTAAAACACTCGAAACCGTTTGAAGGTGGTAGGTACCTGCGTGTTTTGATTACGACGATAAAGGTTAAGTGGAACATGGCAGCGAAAGAAAATCGTGTGCGGGACAAAGGAAACTATTACTTTGCGCAATAACATCATAATATCGTCGAATGCAAAGTAAATTGTGATTTCGCTGGTACCTGCAACTAAAACGGTTTTCGAGTAGCTCACAATATCAACACGATTTCAGGCGATCGCGCGTCATTGTATTTAATCGGTCTGAGCATATAACATATCGTCTAAATCAGTGGTCTTCAACATTTTTGGACTCGCGACCCACTTTTTTAGGCCTACATTTTTCGCGACCCACGGCCACGTTAGCTTTGTAGAAAAACAAAAAAAGCTAAAATCGTTAATTATTATATTCCATGTCGTAGTACGTAAAATCATACTATGATTTAATATCCATTGTTATACTATAAAACATTAATTACATAATATTGTTGATACATACTTTTGTAACTGTATTTTCATTTATTAATATTCTAAGTTTAACAATTAAAAAAATATTCTTATACCTCATATAATTTTATAAACTTGATTTTTATTTTAAAAAGAATACTAATGGCGACTCATTTTTAAAGCTTACGCGACCAAAAAATGGGTCGCGACCCACCGGTTGAAGATCATTGGTCTAAAATCTAAATATTACTATAAGCATGGTACAGCGCAGTAAGGTAAGCACAGTCCTAACGATCAGTGTTACATGTATGGAGTTGCATAAATCCTTATAGCTATAATAGTGACCCGTGAGATTTATGTAATGAAAGTCGACTACATAACTATGGTATCCCTTAGCAAACCATTATTCCCCTAAGAACGACTATACACATCGGCAAATCATTTGCCATCACTAAGTTACGGTTATTAAAATGCCTTAAAATCCATAGTTAAATGCTCTAAAAAATAAGTTATTTCAAAAAACATATTATTTGGTCGTTTTCCTATAAACATTAATCGTAGCGACTCGAACCGTTTACCGAGTACTTGTATCATTTAGCATTTAACAGATATTTCATGATTTTCTAAACATTTTTATTTATTTTTATTATTTTGCAAAAGTAAGAACATTAAATGTTCAACACATACGTCATTACGAAATTTGGTACAACTACTATGTCGGCCATATTTAGAAATATAAACCGATCCACCCAACCTTTTTCACTGTAAATCATTTTTTTCGAGAGAAATATAGACAACAGTTCATTGATATCAAGTTCAGAAGACGACTAGTACCGCAATACCGTTCACCCATCGTTTAGTTCAGATATCATCTCTAGAAATGATAGTAAAGTTATCGCACACGAATCATGCACCAAATTTTAAGCAGTTCGTTGAGAGCAAGACTTGACATTTTTCCCACTAATTTTAACCTAATTTTCTATTTATATTATAATTATTATTAATTTGGGTTTTATTTTATCTTGTTATTTTTAATTTAATATTTTTCATCTATGTTACTTTTTCATTACAATTTAATAATGTGTTGAAAATATTTGCTTGGCTATTTTGATGGCCCCCGACAATTTTAATAATTCCCAATTTGGTCGTCGAAAAATATTAATTGATGACTCATGTCCTATGCCACGCACGCGTCTGCACTCTGCAGGGCTATCTAAACTGTGTGTTCCGCGGAATCGGAAGGAATTTAATGACACTTGAAAGTCGCGTAATTTGTGCGTATACGCGCATTTAGATCAGGGACGATTCTGCGTTTTAATTAAACGATAACCGTCTAAAATTCCGTTGCAGATTAATTCCATTAATATTTCGAATTCCACGTCGCTATTCAATATAATATATACACACGACCGTTCGAATCAAGTTTTTCAAACGCTGCAGGACTTCATTCGACACTTCAACAAAGTACTTTCGTCGAAACGTGGTGTTCTTCGTGTTTTTGAAGTTGAGGGAAGTTTTTCTCTTGCGGCTTAACTCTGAAAAAACCCTCACCAAACGCATTGATCACATCTTGTTATTGTGTTTCACGCTTTCGTCCGAATAAGGACTTGATTATTAACTTGACAATTTGGACGATTCATCGGTAGCTCAGGAATCACCAATGACTTTTCTCACCGTCATAACCGTCGGCTGTTCCTCGCTTACACCTGTAAGCGGAATCGAAGTGTTCTCTCTGAAACGCACGGTTCACGGCGACCCGTAAAGAAACACTTGTCTTATCATACACGTTATGTTAAATTACAAAACGGACGGTAAAACGAAACAGATAATGTTATATAATATCTGTTTGATGGTTGAAGGCGCGTTATTCCAAATTACGAAAATCACTTTCCGGTACATAGTTGTAAATATTTGTATTGCCACTTGTGCGTAAAAAACGGCATAGTTCGGAATCGATTATTAACATCTTTGTCAAATAATATATTCAAAGCACGTGGGTAGACACTCTATAATCATAATATACACGTTGTCACATAGACTCTCCGGTGACGCCTCTCCGCTGCCTACGCCTCCGCGGGATCGTCTGTGAAATTCGTTGTTAGTACACCATTAAAATACCTGTATATAGCATTTGATTATTTTTTGAAAAACTATTTTTTTCCTTCTCACCTCTCGGCGCGAACAGGGGCTGCAGAAGTGCACCGGGTCAAACTGACTGTACACTGATTCCACGTACACGTAGATACAGTAAGATCCCGCGCGCCTAAAGAAGTATTTCGTTTTGGGCAATGTGCTCGCGCGGCAATTCTTCGACGACAGTGAGGGGGGAAAAACGAAAAAACAGAAAAAAAATCGAAAATATTGCCAAATACAACATTTCTTTATGAAAATAAAATGATAAATACACTCGTTGCATAATCTTCGGGTATATTGCGTTCAACAATTTAAAGGGTAGTGTCCAATATTATCCCCATTGTGATACGTCCTTATATTATAATACTATTATGTGGAATGCACTTGTTAATTAAAAAAAATATTAAAAATCATAAGGTTAGTGAAAATGAAAATAAAAATAAATTATTATTCAATATTTTCAATAATGCTTAATTATCAATTTACTAATCAATAAATAAAATATAGAAAAAATATAAAAATATCCTTAGCACTCAATTACATAATATTTTAGGAAATATTTATAATTTTTTGTATTTAAAGAGTATTAACCATAAAACACAAATATTTTTTTTTTAATTTTACAGAATATAAAAATTTAAATTAAAAATTATACCAGTGTAGTATAGTTTACTACAAATTTCTCCAAATTTTCCGAAAGTTATAAAATAAATGGTTATCTTTTTAGTATATTTTTACCAAAACATACATTTGATAAAAATATGAATATCAGTTACCCTTAGAGTTGAGTTTCGTATAAAAAAAAACAGAATTTGGTTATCTTCATCGTGGATATTTGCAACGAGCACTTCTTCTATCATCATGTACGCGTTACGGAGGTGTCCAACAGAGATTTTCACGGAACGATATCTTTACAAACTTCATAATTTAAAACTATTATACATTTTGAAGGTAACCATATTATAAGCATTTATTTTCTGAAAATGTTGACGATTCAACTTTTAATTGTCATTAATTTCTTGATTTTTTATAATATTTTCAGTTAACAAGAAAAAAGTGTAATATTTACATAATAATATTATCAGTAGCACGAATCGGGTGAACGACGAGTTGATAATAATTAACATTATTTCTTTGTAAACTAATAAAATTAATAAAAACCAACGAACCCAATGAAAGCCGAAAGGTGTACCATCGAAGTTTTCAGAAAAAGAAGCCCTGTAAAACGGCTATTTCGGAATTTCACAAAAATTATAAAATAAATATGTTAACTTTTAACATCCATAATGTTACACTGAACGAGCTGTTGTCAACAAAATTGTCCGTGGTCAGGGTTGCTCATGGAAAAAAAAAAAAAAACGGAATTTGATTATGTCTCTGTTAACACGGGCGATATCGCTGCGTGTAAGTCCCGGCGGGACACCCTGTGCGCACATACGTACACGTACGCTCGGCATAATATTACACACTCATTACACGTGGACGTGCACATGGTGCACTGTTTATGTTGGCGTATAGGTGTACAGTGTACACCCATACTGTACACACATTCAACGTATTGTGTACACGGTGTGCGTAACCGTACACGTGCGCGTTTACCCAACGGTGGCGGTGACAATTATATCGCAACTCTCGCGCATCGTCGAATAATGACGGAGAACTCGCGGTGTACGCTGCAGGTATAGGGCAAACACACGAAAATATTATAATATGCTTCGGCGTGGGCGGTCGCACATTATATGCTAAAAAGCTTTTGGCTCTCTCTCACCGTACACGCGCACGCAGCCTACCCGCTGCATCGTGTAGGTATTACACGTATTAGTGTGCATTATGTGATATTGATTGGTAGCTGGTATACGTTATATCTGTCCAAAAACACGTTGGCTGGTGCGCGTGTGTTAGCGCATTCGTGCGTGTGCGGGCGAGTGCATATTAGAAGGGAGGAACTTTGTAATCTGCAGAACTTTCCGCGGTAAAACTTCAGCGGACCCGTTGATATTGTCCTGCCCCCCGTTCCCGCCCGACACGTCATCAACACCCTCACCCCCACCACCACCACCACCGCCACCAACAGCCCGACTGACGACAAGCGTGGGCGTACATCATATTATAATGCAGTCGTGTTTTACGAAGGAGATGACGCGCGCGTGCGGCGCAACCGGTTACCCGGTAATCGGCACGCACCTGCCGTTCCCCGGCCCCAACGTGTATCCGGTCGAGAACCAATAGCATCACGCGACCACGTGTTGATGTGCGAACCAAAAACGTAGGTGCGTACGCGTAAATCGTTCGGACCAGGCATAGTTGCTCATTTCCGTAGACCAGTGGTGGGCAAACTTTTTTAATGGGGGGGGGGCCACAAAAATTAAAAAATTCTAGAGGAGGGCCAGAATTATGGAAAAAATGCATTTTGTGTTAAAGCTTTGAATCATTATACTATAAAAACATTACAACATTACACACAAATGTTACAAATTACCTTTTACCTTAAATAATAATTAATTTAAAAACTATTATTAAACTTATACACATAAGTACATCATACATATTATAATACGAAAACTCCGTTAAGGACGCACCAAACCGAGATCCGGGAAATATATTAATATGAACAAAAATATAAATTATATGCCTATTATCAATCTATGATAAATTATCATAGTATCTACCTAAACCAAGCTGTGATGGTACGACCGTGCACAATCCGCGCTAATCCATTTATATATTTAAAATTATTTTCTTCGTTCATTTTCAGAATATTTCGGGAATTTTTTTATACTATAATTTTATACTATCCATGTCGATGGACCCTCGGCGGACCGGATTAAATACTTTCGCGGGCCGGAGTTGGCCCGCAGGCCGTAGTTTGCCCATCACTGCCGTAGACGATGGAAACTGTAAGACACAGTGGTCGCAGTTTTGATACGTATAACGATCTCGACCTCGATCCTTTGAATTTGTCTTAACTTTTCAACTCTCAGCAATCGTTCTCTGAAAACGTTAAATATGCTCAATTTATAGTTTGTACGAGTTCAATAAAAGCTGGATATGACTGTGATTCAATTTCGCAGAAGCTCCGTTGAACTCTGGAATTACCACGTTTGATTTTTCGCTGCAGTACATGGATTCGTTGACTCGCGTATTTGGAATATTCGCTCGACGAAGCATACAGGACCGTACACTCGGATACGTGTAACGCTGCAAATGAGTTAAAGTTGTGTAATAATATTCGAGTTATTCGCATAAAATTGGAAGCGACCATGGGCGGCCAAAGAATCTAAAAATATGATTCCGAGTATTATATTTCTACGTTTTGAATTTATCGCTACGCTAATAGAAACATATTTAATTTATATAATATGATTTATAAATATTACGATCCGTCCATGTTTAGTTTTTACTCGATTTTGAACTACTAATGACTTCAGAATGTCTTGAAACTAACTGCATTCAAAGCTCCAATCGTTTACACAGACGATTCAGGGTGATTTAATGTTTTGAAAAGAACACGAACAATGAACATCCTTATTTCTTTTCTTGCAAATTTTCAGAACGTTAAGTGGTTAGAACCAAAAGTATACTCCGTAGATTTTATCAATTTCCTGCGGTAGTTTTTGAAACATCAACTTACGCTTTGAACGGAGACAATAATAAATTACGATCTTACAAACACGGTTATACATGCTGAATTAAAAACAGCATAGGATTTATTCTGTTAACTATCTATGTGCATTTTTCTTTCAGATGATGGCTGACCTTGATCCCTGCCATCGCGTAATAAGCGCCTTATTTGTTCGGAATAATATGACTGGTCGACAGTTGATTACACAGCGCATCAAAATTAGATTTTCATCAAACCAAATACATTTACATAATATTTTATTTGATAAATATTTCAAAATAGTTGTTGGTGGATTTCAAATATATGAAGTCTGTGTTCAATTTTTAAAATTCTTATTTACGTGTAACATAATCCTTAGTTATTTAACTGCGTTGGTAAACAATTGGCAAACAAATAATTGTAAATTATAATAAATTCTTAATGAACTATTAACTTATATTTTATTTTGTATTTGACCAAAATGCATTTTTCTTTCGACAAATTACATTTTTTATCATTATTAATGTTTTATACAATATACAAATATTGGATTTAAAAATACGCAAACATATTTTTACCACCTACTTCAATGAATCAATATTCCAAAACCGCATAAAATACGGACGTTAAAATATTTTACGAAATTTATTATTTTGGATCTTATTAAATGTTGATAAGTAAAACTCTCGGTCTGATTAAAATTGATTGATCAAAGTCCTATTTTTGAATTCAAAAGGTACATAGACCTTTGATTTTTGACGACTATAGAAGGTCTTAAAAGATAAGTGATTTGATAAACTGTTGTTGTTGCTATTTTGAACGCGACGTGATTTCTGATCCGAATCGTCTAAATATCAAAATATCGATAAATAGTACATAATATGCGAGTAATTATATGCTAATAAGCTCTGATATCTACAGAAAAACCACCTTATAATGTACATTCCTGTAAGACGTAAATGTCCTTTACCCGGGTCCTGTTTCAAGATTTCCAATACATATTATACTAAAATTACTTCTTTGAAATGGAACCTATATTAATCGAAAACGGAAACATTATAATTTCAACGAAAACAAAATCTCTCTACCAAGAAACTAAAAATATTCGATTACAAATTGTTTTTATACATATAATTCAGTAAAAATCTTACTAACGGACCTCTCGTAAGACGGAAATACAAGATTTTAAAATGGTAATGCCGTGCTTGGAAAAACTGTTTATGTTTCAAATGCTAAGTTACCTTTATCGGAATTAACAACAGAAACTTGAGATTGTTCACTAATTCATTATTTTTCTAAATGATAAATAATAGCTAAAGCCTGACGTGTTATAAAATAATAATATGTATATTAAAATAAAAATGTATTTTACATGTAAAATTATTTTGGCTTTGACATAATTCATACAATTTTTTGTTTTTTAAGCATTTTTTCTCAGTTTCCCTACAACAGAAACTCCTATATTCATATCGGAAATATCAGTTTGGTCTAGAGCTATTCCTGTATGATGAAGTTTTACAATAATTTGTTTCAGAGTTTTAATGTACCGCGAACACTCGTAGCAGTGGATTGCCTCCGTGTCTGGTTCAAATGGTAAATGTTTTGCACATTTAACCAATCTTTGACACTTTGCAACACCAATTATGATAGGTATACGCATTGTGTTTAATGTAACTTAGGACAACTTTCGGTGGGTGTAAACTTTTATATTCTTATGCATTGTTGTTACCTTTTACATGATGTAAAATCAACATATTACAAAATCTACAATCGAGATATTTCTGTATATAAATATTAATTTAACATTCATAACCGAGATCACTTATAGTGTTCTTTAATACATTTCATATTTTGTTGTTCATAGCAATATGGTTTTGTTATCGTAAAAAAATACTTAGTCCACGCATGTCGTACAATAACTATTATTCTCATCGATTTAAATATTGTAGACTTCGAGGCGATCAACTTCTGTTAACCGTCATCATCATTGTTATAGAATTGCAGTGTTAATAGTAGGTATAGTACCCAGAAGGAAATCAATTGAAATTCGAACACGTGTACAATGCACATGTTATCTAATATGTTAACGGCCGCGTGATGCAGTTGAGGATCGAATGTTATACCGCGCTACGGTCGGTGCACATATCATAACATTACGATCCTGTACGAGTGACCATCATCGTGGTAAGTGCGTTTGTTACCATAACGTCGCGTCGGTCCGGGCGTTTGTTCCGCGGCGGTGGCGGTTTGGATTGAAACATCTGCGTTCTAACGGACGTCAAACACTAAAAGCTAACGAGATAAGTTTGGAATAGAGTAGCACGTTGTTATAACACCGAGAAGAGGGGCGGGCGAAAAAAAAACGAAAATAATAATAATAGTAATAATAATAAATACGTGCCATTTGTCCGGAAAGTTTTGCATGCAACTACACCGTTTTTCGTCGTACAGTGCCCACGATGCGTCGTTATCATTTCCGAGAGGAGAAAACGGCGAGTTACGGCGACGGGAACGAATCTATTAAATCATATTTAATGGGCGCAGACTCACCTGGAGCCGTGCTTCGTGGATAAAACTTGCACCCGCTCGTCTCCGTTGAACAACACTAAGTTTCGAGATCCGGCTAGGCACTGTCTCTACGGCGGATATTTAAGCTTTACAACATCAATACGGTATATAGTACAGTTGTCGTATTAGTATCATTGACCCAGTGCTCGATTTGGAAAAATAAATGAAGGTCAACGTTACGTTACTTAAAAGAAATAAATAAAAAACGTACCCGAAAACAATGCGTAGGACCTAACCCCGTTATATAAGGGGTACGCTACTATTTTTGAAAAAAAAATAATCGGGGTACTCAGTCAATTTATTAAGGTCATTTTTCTATACATTTTGATGTATCGAAATCAAAATCCGAAAGAGGAGTTTTTAAGTATTAAGAGAAACAATAATTATTAAAGTCTTATGATATCTAATGTATGATATAATTTGTAATTGAATTTAATCGCTAACAGCTTCTGATTCGATTTAACGCGAATTTCATACTTTTCGAATGCAAATTTTAATTTTAATAATTCCGAAAGCATTGGTCCGAAATTTGACTACGTTATATCAAAATTTCCAGAAAAATTACTGAATAACATTCCGGTGTAAAATATATGTTGCCCCCATATAAAAAATATCCAATATTTGGCGGCCGAAAAAGGGGTCGTGTAGGTGCATCTTATTACAACTGTATCATTCGGCGGCCTGACCGAGAAATCCGAACACCGCGGCCTCAATCCATGTGTAACATCTGCAAGGTCGGATATCATATTGTTCCATTGCCGCGCGTACACCGTTCAATATAGCAATATTGTTGTGTACGACCGTCGGTCGGGAGTTCGTGCATGATCCATCGACGAGCAATAAGGAACGATGCGATAAAAACGAAAACCGACTGCTGTATTAATATTATTTTCCTAAAAAAAAAAATACCCCTTGCCGCGCTTAATGGTCCCGTTTTATCGTGAACAATAATGTGAATTATTTTTTTTCATTAATTTTATATTTCACTCCGGCGCGACTCGAGAAATAGTTAGATGTGCTGCTGGGAGACAGGGGAGGAAATTCGCGAGAATATATGCGTGCGTGCGATCATCGTTCGCCTAATACTCGACGAAAAACGGCCTCGGGCGTCGCGTTGTTATGAGTATGTATATATGGTTCAATGAAAAGATTCCATCGAAAAGGTCGGTTAACGATGCAAAAAAAAAGCGATGAGAAAAAAACCCCCCGAGATCGAGCTTTCCACTTTTCGAGATGAGAACGCGTCCCCCCTCCCCACACACCCGAAGCAGTGTTCGCGACCGGGGCTAAACGAATACTCGACGAAATACACGTGCGGCGCTCGCCTTACCCCGTAACGTTTTTTCCTTCGTCACTTCTCACCCCCGCCGACCGCTACCCTCGCGCGGGCGTACCGATGTTAGACTACTACCCGTTTTATTTTTTAGCCCAATAGCAACAACAATAATAATATATTATACGTGCAACACGCACGGCGTGCGGTGTAGGTACACGGGGTGTACGCGTGTTTCTTGTGATAAAATAATAATAATAATAATAATACGTGGACCGGTGTGCAGTCATAGTATATGTTGTACACTAACGCGTGCCGAGCGTTTTTTCTCACCCCCGGGCGGCTAAATCGATTCCTACTCGAGCCGTGTCGTACGTTAGGTTTTCTCCTGGGCGACGGCGTCGTGACAAAATACATAACGAGTAACGACAAAATCGGGTGCAGGGTTCCTCGGCGGGGTATCCGTTCGAACGTTACGGCTGTAGGTACCGATATTGTTTTAATCGGATCGCGTTTTACCGCGAGCGCAGCCGACGAAGAACGTGACGATATTATTGTGCGACTGAAGTATACGTAGAAACACCCGAATACGTGCACTATACGTTCCAACTGCTGCGAGTAAGTATGTTATGATCATCGACATTAAGTCTTAAATATATCGTCATCAACGCGAAGCGCATGTACCTGATCGAGATAGCGTCGACACTCGACCAAATGTTACAGTTCATACAACTGTCCAAGTGGTAAAACGCGGTTTGTGTCTCAATTCATTGAGACCGTCAACATTTGTATAAATTAACCCGGGTTGACGTTGAAAACACCGAAACAATCCGTCAACCCTGAAGGCTCGATTTCATAAGAAGATAAAAAGGTTTGGGTTTTATTTTTTTTGTGCGTTTTTCGATTAAAATTGACTACATTTTCAACGAGATAATATAAAATATCATTTGTTTTGCAATATTAAAAGAAAATTACAACATATTATTTGATTCTTATACCGATCGCAACTATTATCTACGCCATTATCGTTACTCCGAAGGATATTCTATAGAATATTGGTACAAAAATAGAATATTTTAAAAATGATTAACGTAATAAATAAAATAATTATACACAAAATAAATATACAGACCTTAGTGTAAAATAATAATTATTTACCAAGTGAAAAAATCGCAGCACGTGTATTACGTTAGTTGGATTGTATATTCTTTCTTTTAAATAACAATATTATACGTTTGTAATCCGTGAATGAATACAAAGAATTTTCAAGTAGGTATTTAGTATTTTATTTCATTTTCTTTTTTTACCTGTTTCGAATATTTGGATAAGAAATCATAATCATGATATATGTAAATAAAATCGGTTAAATGCATTTAAACAATACATATAATTGTCTTTTATTTTGTGCACATACGCCTACTTAAATAAACTAGAATATATTATATTTATCTATAATACTACGTCGGTGTATTGTATACTATAAAATCGAAAAAGTTTTTCTAACTTCATAACAAACACAAATGTAGTTTTTCTTTAAACATGTACAAAAAACTTAAAATACTAAAACCAAGTGAATTTTGTCCTTAGAGGACTTAAAGATCTTACTGTTCCTTGAACAATAATAATGAATACGTTTGGGCGTACATAGGGGACGTGAATGATCGTAAAAGCTTCGAACTTGGTTTGTTATTGGTGTCACTTTAACGGCCATGGTGCAAGTCATATATTTTGAAATTCTAATAAATCATCTTATTGCGATTTATTCGGTTCCGAATTAATGTTGTATACATATTGATGATTTTCATGTTAAGTATTTCAATGCTTTATTAATCCATTTTGACAATGATAGCACTGGATTGAAAAAAAAACAAGTGATTTGAATTTTGAATGATTGTTTATCATATGGATTAAATAAGATGATAATGCACGTTTGAAAAATATTATTAAAAAATATTACTCGTGATATCGCTTGGAAATAGAATGCGTCTGTGTCATAAATCAAACTATAAACGGTTATGAAAAACAACCTGACAAAGCCTAAAGTTATATTTTTCTACAAAACGTTCCTTTTACGTCATGGTAGGTACCTAATTGTGATTATATGACACTTTTGGTGCGGTTTAATAACGTAGATAATTTTAAAACTAAAACAATTTTCGTAGTTCTATCAAAACAATAATTGCTTAAGACAAGGTAACATACAAATTATTTCAATTATTAAAATATCTCATGTGTTATACTTTATTTTACTCGTTACGATTGTCGAACGTTCAAAAATACCAATCAGACCATTAGACAAGGTGAGTTCCGTCAAAACGATTTTTGATTCGCATATTAACTATTATTGTATTGATTATATTAAACTCTAAAAATGTTTGTTTTAGTGTCACGAGTTTGGGACATCTCGTCAACATGGGAGTTGTGCCTTACGATGCAATCGTTTGTTCGAAAAACAAAAAACTCCGAAACCATCACATTTCTCTCTCTCTCACACTCTCTCTCTCTCCCTCTCTCGGTATTAGTTCACTAATTTTCAGATATTCGTAAAATATGTTTTCGTAGGTACCGTGACACAAAAATAATATCGGACGTACTGTATTCGCCAACCCAGTCGATGAGGTCTTATATTTAACCTTGTGCCGGAGTCGCGGATTTTATGTTAATCGTGACGGATCTGTGTGTAGGTATAGACAAGCGGTGCACGCGCGTAAGACTCACGCTGTATAATAATAGGTATGAATGGCGTGCGGACGGTTTAAAAACACAACCGCGAGGTGTACGGGAAAATATTAAGTTGTGAACGTTCGTGATCGTAAAAAAAAAAAAATACGATTTTTTCTGTTCTAAAAACGTTCAAACCAGCAGGTCTGTACCAGAAAGACAATAATCAAATGATATGTTTCGTAATTATCACGGTATTCGAAAAGAACGCGTGCTTTTCGTGCGCGCGTTCCCCGTAACGTTACGTGTATTTGTAGGAGGACTACTTCGCGCGCACGAGTCTTGCAGGAAACCAAAGCAAAATGTAATATGTTTTCCACGTCAAGGATCTCGGTTATCCTCGTAAAGGATACGCGGTAAGTTTCTTCGGTTCAGTCCGTTGGTTCGATGTACGGCGCGTATATATGATTACACTTTTCTCCCGCGAGGTAGGTGTATGCTGGGATTTGGCCAGCGCACACGCGTTCGTTGTTTTCCGTACGACGAACCGCGTTTTTTTCCTCCCCAAGTTCAATAAAACACACACACACACACACACACACACACACACACACAAGCTAACGTTTTTCATTTTCCCCGACGTGTATGGCATGTAACGTTCAATTACTCGATGGAGTGCGACGACGACCATTTATAAACGAGGGAATAATCCCCAGATTATTGAGCCGGTAGAACGAGGCCAACAGCCGCAATTTAATCTTGGCAATTGGCTTAAGCTCGCGCTGTCCGTTTGAACGATGACTCATTTAAAGAAAGCTCCAGGAAATCCCGCAGGGACCCCATATCATTTTCCGTATTTTCTTTTTCTTCTCATTTTTATTTATTTATTTATATTTTATTACTCTTCGCCAGCCCGCAGCTCTTTCTGCTTCTTCCCAGACTCCCAGTCAATTCGAACTCGATATCTATCACTTACACAGCACCGAAATCTATTTCACTTTGTCCACGTCCTTATGTTAACCACTTAAAGAAATAAAAACAAACCGTGCATAAGACCAGCTCGGCGATGCAATTTTACTTATAACGACAAATTTCTATAATGTATGTTTGTAGTCCTATAGGTAGTAGATTATCTATTGCCATTTTTTATGTATTAAAAGTAATAGTGATGTATAAAATATGTATATTTTAATACATCTTATATTTATAATAATCTATTCATAATAAGTAGATATTTGTTTTTTACTGGGTTTCGATTTATACTTTAGATATTTGATTTTATTGTTTATTTTATCTTACTCTACGGAAAAATTCTATGATAATATTATTTCTGTTGAATAGTACAAAAACAAAAGTAAGTTTTGTAAACCGTCACAAATCGAGTAAACGCGTTGCGAATTAAAATGAATACGTTCATAATAATATTATTATTATCTATCTAAAAGTTCGCGAGACAAGTTCTATCATGGTACAACTCTTTGCAGTTTCAGAGCTATCCGAAAACCCGTTTGACAATGTCGATTTGACGAAATTTATAAGTAGAACAGTGCGTCGCAATATTACTAATATTCCACGTATAATAACGTGTCTAATAACATAAACGTTAATATTATTGATTTTCTGGTACCATACACTACGTAAAATAACGTGTCATAAAAATCGATTTTGGTCGAGTCTCACCGGAGCGTTTTGCGACAAAGAGGAAGATGTGAAATAAAATCTATTTTAAACTTGAAATCGCTGACAAAGATTAGGTCGAATTGGACCCGGATCTCGAACAAATCTTCTTTTTTTCTGGTGAATTTCAAGAAAACCCATCGAGTATGAGTTCGTATCACCAGGGGAATGAATAAAGAAAAAGAAAAAAGTCTAAAGCGTGAGATCGAACGCGAAAATGAATTCGTTATAATCTCATACCGCACATATAAAAGTATACAACTTGTGTTGGTATAAACATAAAAATGCATGTACTCGCGTACTGCTCATAATAATACTTGATGATACGTCATCGTGTTCGTCGATATTTTATCACGGTTCCGCCGAAACCGGTTTGGATTTTCAGATTTCTGGCCCGGAGTGATTATTATTATTCTTATGCGAACGCGTTTCGTTGCAGGGCCCGTGCCAGTGTTTACAGCTCTAATGCCAGACTAACGGCTTATTAATTATACAACGATCCGGAGTTTATATAATGTAGCGATTATCCCCCTTATATCCTACGCCACTACCCCAACGGAAACTTTAAATAACTATAATAAATAAATCATTACAGTAGCCCGATGTCGCGTAGTAACATACGTGTGTATAAATATATAAATTAATGCGCACTACAAACATTTTGGCGAGAAGAAAAAAAAAAAAAAACAATATTTGTTGAGGGTTTGAAGTTGAAATTATAATATTATTTTATAGGTCACCGCCTTTCGAAAGTCAAACACCTGCAGTGTCTACCACCGCTGTTTCGACGAGTATAGAGCATTGCACCGATGAAAATACTATAACGATTACCTCCATACGAAACGTAATATGTAATAACATTATATCGTCGTATTGTGCAACGTACAAGAATAAAGATGAATCGGTGGAAGATGGAAAAGCAGAATATAATAATACGCGAACGCTGTATGAATATTTCCCGTGACGTACCGCAGTTCACTTTTTGAAAGAAAAAAAAAAATCACCCTGTATTCTTTAATGGTGTGATGTAAAACTTTTTATTTAAGTGTACCGTCTACCGTGTTTGCACACACACACACGTACTACTACTAATACTGCTGACTACCTATACCAACGTGAAACTTTGTAATGCATTTTTTTCTTTGAAACATCCCAAGGCAGAAAAGTGATCGGAATATATATTTTTCGTAAAAATAGATAATATCGGTGGAAAAAAAATTGTTTACATTCACTATTTCTTAGAGCTTTACAATATATATACGTTTATACAGAGTGGATCCAGAACTGCAGCGCACACCGCCGTTATTTATTTATCTCTCAGGTATTGTATTTTTTTCCGTAGTATTATTTATTTTTTTTTTGCATATTATAGTCGTATCCGCTGCCGGCATTGCGCCGCTGTACGGCGTCGAGACGTTTAAGATAAAAACTGTGTACATTTTTTCTGTTTTTTTTTTTACGTCAGTTTTATACTTTTTCCTGGCAAAGGGTATATATTTTTTATTATTACTTTTATCTTCAAAGCGATAGCCCTTAATGGCTTACGACGCTATTTATTTTAAATTTTCACTTCCATAATAATAATAATATAAAGCCGGCCGACCGGCGCAGCTCTGCGCTGACGCAAATTTCTACGTCATATCGAAATGCATGTTTGGGTACATTACGATATTCCGTTTATGAATAATATGTTGTACTGCTCTTGTGTAGATCGAAAAAAAAACAACACTCACACGGCATATTATACAATAATATGTTGAACAAAGTGTGTAGATTTACGATACGCTATAAAGCATTTTAATCGTCGCATTTCATTGCGATTGCGTCATAAAAATATATAAATACTAAACAATGCTCGGGACAATGAACGTCTTCGATTTTTTCCACGCTGTTGCTACGGAAATAAATCTACAATTATTCGCATCGAGCAATAGAATCAAATTATCGGAGGGTAGGCACTCTGTCGAACGATTAAAATAAGAAAACAAAATTCACTAGAAACACCAACGGTGCGGAGAGCTTTAGACCCGCTAAAGTGTGTACTCGAGGTGTAAACGGGAAGAAGTGTGTGTGCACCAGGGATGGCCAAACGGTCGATTGCGATCTACCAGTCGATCGCGTACGGTTCAAAAGTTGAACTTTGGCATCATATAAGAATTTGTATTTGCTGTATGATTGTCTCTGGTGGTTTAGATTTGCAAATCATTTTTATCACTGTTCATTATCGAAACTCTGGTAAGCGTTCTCTGCTCAAATCGATCATCTTAAGCAAAATGTTTACTTAGTCGATCTCTACTTGAAAAAGTTTGGCCATCCCTGGTGTGCACCAAATGAGTGTTGACTAAAAATTACGTTTGTTTTTCCTAAACCTTATGTTTGGCATGCACTGCGCAGCAATTATCATTGAAAGTGTAACGTCCTAGCAATTAATCGTACTCGATAACTCTGTTACGGCCGCTTCAATGATTTAATGACACCGGGAAACAATATCGAAAAAGTTGATTTCTCTTGCAACTCATTTCACGAGTTTTCGTCGAAAATTCGACAAATAACTCATAAAGTTACGTTTTCGGTAATCACAACACTTATTATTCGCCGAACAACAATATTACGTTGCATCATTATTGTATAATAATATACAACTTTGGTAAAATTGAAATTGCTTTTAAATCGTCGGGACACGTATACACTTTACTCGTAAAACACGTGAATGCAATTTATTTCCGTTCACAAAGTTACCGTCATAATTTTAACTGCGTGTAAAAAAATCAAATCTACCCGCAAAAGTGTTGCGCCGAGTTCGCGCGCCGTAATGTCGTATGACGAAAAATGGCGAATCGGGGTTAGGTTAGGTGCAACACGTCACGATAGAAGGAGTTTGTCATTACCGCGATTGCTGGTGGTTAGCCGACGGCCGCGCGGTATATAATCGTAACCGTATTTTTACGTTTCGAGTGTATAATTTTTATCGCTGTTTGCATACGTGCTCGCGGTGTTCGCGTCATCAATCATCATTGCCGATCGTAAATCCTCGTTAGGATAATTTTTTATTGTAATTTTCAACAGCGTTTACCCGCGCGAGATTTCATCTAATTGGTCATTAATTTCGGAGCGCGCGGACGCGTACGAGCCGAGATAGGTACCATTTCATACGGCTCCCATATCGCATCGGTCATTTTCGTTAATGAGGCGTGCTGGACGCCGTCGTTTTAATACAATGCCGTTAAACGTACAGATGGGAATTGAAAAAAAAAAAAACAAAAATAAACCGCGCAGTGTTCGTCGGCCCCGAAGTGCGGTGGTGTAGTCGTACGTGGTTAGTCGTAAACGCGAAGAGACATCCGCATCGCGTGGTTATACGATCGCATCCGCGTTTACCCGTTTAAATCTATACATTATAATCTCGGACGGTGCTTATTTTTTTTCATTTTTTATCATTATCATCCCGTTAACCCCCGGGGTTTGTTGCGCGGCGGCGGCGTGGTGTTATACCGTCGTACGGGTTAGCGGTGTGTCTCTCTTGCATAATATTATTCCTCCGTTATTTTTATCGTTTTTTCAACTGCGTTTATTAAGACGTTATATCACGTGGGTCGTAAACGCGGTCACAGAAGTCGCGTGACGCTGCGCGTAAACACTATAGTACTTCATACGTACAACGCAATACGTTTTAGCGGCGTGGACCAGCTGACATTGTCCGCACACGTTCTAATCGTGACACGTAACGATAGGTGCACTAGCGTACGTAACGGCTGGAGTCCGGATTATGTACACGTTGGGAAAACTTGAATTGGGTCCCGAGATATTTGATCGTTTAAAATAAACTCGAGTTGGCAGTGGCGTAGCAAGGGTATGGCGAACTGTGCCTACGCCAGGGGCGCAAATTTGTGCTTTAAAATTGGTACTTGTTTTAATCGATGAATTATCTAGCCTTAAAGCAAAAAAATAAAATTTTTAAAGTTTGAAATTTACATAGTAATAATAACTGATAATTACATAATGTTGTATTACCTTATTATATACATAAAAAATGACTGAGTTTTCTACAACCACAAATCGTACAACAAATAGTTGTAGAAGCTTTCATGCGAAATTAAATGTTAGTTTCAGTGCAACACACCCCAACATGTTTGTTTTAGTAGAAATTTTACTTGGATTTCAGAGTGAAATTTACATTTCACTTCGGAGCTCAGCAACACTACCGAGCAAAAAAACAGCAGAAAAAGAACAATTTTTAAGAGAAAAGGTGGTTTGTTTTGTCAGTGGTGAACTTACCCGGTTAACTTTTGTTAAATATGTGAGTTTTAAATGTCTTCCCTAATTTAAACTATGAAAACTATAAAAGATTTGTAATTGAATAGTAATTTTATATTTTAATAATTTTTAAATATACCCATTACCTTTGTGTAACAAAAAATAATTTTTGGAAGTCTTTCTATCCAACCTCCACGTGGTGTCTTCTGAATAACGCTAATAGGCTGGACGGACCCAAATCGTTTACTCGATAAAATACGTCCGGAGCCAATTCATGCTAATTTTTCAATCAGGGTCCCAACTCGAGGATATTCTACACGTTATCCGGACGGGTGTGCACGTATTAGCCGATTTCGGACTCTGGCGGTGAACGAAAACTGTTCAGAAGTGGACGAGGTACGTCAGTGAACATTGTCCGGATCAAGTACGTGCTACGGCTATAACATCAAACGACGATGGTAAAACTTACACTTACTTGTTTTCAATCAAACGAATGGTAAACCGATTAAACGGTAAAATATTACACTTCAAGCCGTATCGAATCGTCGGAGAAAGAAAAATACTTTTGGTTGTACGGTTTGCATTTTATTTCGTGTTTTTTTATTTCATTTTCATTTGACAGTCACAAGTTATCACGTCCGTACAGTCGCATTCACTAGCAAAAATTATTCAAGCTTATTGTAATAAATTATAATTTGATGGGTTTCATTTCGCGTCTAAACACTGTTGCAGCGTACGCAGTGGCATAGTCACTGCATATCTAGACGCATTGAGTTGAAAAAATTACTGGCAGGGACTTGTAGTAAAATCAACGTGACTCTAGTGCTGATTGACCGTCGACGGCTGACGTACACATCGTCCGGATAATTCGTACGTCAGCCAAATCTCGGTCTTTGGCCAAATTTCGGACTTGAACCGTAACACGTACGGATCGATATCGCGGGGGCGTTGGCGGGAAAGGGAAATAACATTTGGTCGGAACGTATTCCAACGACGATGGTTGACGCGAGCGAAAAACTACGAGGACGCGCGTGCAAACAAAAATGAATATCGTACGCGTTCAGCGCACGTGACCATCTCTCGCCCGTCGTTTCCGAATCGACGCAAGTGTGCGGTAACAATTATTTCCCGTACCGGCGAACGTCATAGTTCCGGATTTTAATCTGCGGACGTTTCGTTCCGGCTTCGAAGGAAAATACCGCGCGTATACGTACCGATTCCATTAACCGTTTGGGCGGACAACGCGAGCACACACTCGCCCACTCGCCGGGATGCTCATCGTGCTAGTACGCGCATAGTTGTGCACGTGTACACACGCACATATATATATATATAAACGAGACTTCGAGGGTCCCCTTCGGTGCGCAGCGTACACCCCCGTTGATATTTTATTAAATAGAAGAGTCCACCACCCTTTCCACCGACGCGCCCTAGCCGGTAGAAATACATTTGTCATCGTCACCGTTCTGCCGTTGACAGCCGCCAGTCCGGAAAACCATCTCTTCTTCAACACGCACGCGCACGCGCACGTAAAACTTTTACGCTCCGGACACGGTTCTGCAATAAAAAAAAATGTCGCACACGTACACGGCTTAATAGCGCTCTAGGTCGAATTATAATAAATCTCTGAAACACGTGCGTGCACTGACTGTACGGCCGTCCGACAGAAATCCGTTGAAACGTAAAAAATGTACTTTATTCTCGCCGCGATCAAGAAACAACCTCGTAGCTGGATCGTGGTGGGTGGGCCAGAGGGGCCACAAGTTTAAGGCAGCCGCAAAGTGTCGTCTGGTTTTTCTTTTTGGCCGCGCGTCACTAATTGTTATCGATTCGATCCGTAACGAAGATTACAGTTAAAATAATGACATTTTTTGATTTAGGTAACAATTAAAAAGTGTTTACACTCGTCGACTTGTAAAAATACCATTAATTTTTGTCAAAAACTGTAATACAATAATATAATATAGTAAAATATATTGTTGTCACGGTCGTATGTCATTGACGAATTCCCGATTTTCTCACGTTCAAACATTTATTTATAATAAATTTATAACAATTACACTGCAAGATGTATTTGCTCATTTGCATAATGCGATCGCCTAACTCTTAAATAAAACGATAATCATATACATATTTCTGATGATTTTTACTACAATATGACTTCCACCGTCATCACCACTCTCTCGCCGCCTAGTTGGCGCACCTATTCGATGAACGCTCGCAACGGAAAGGATCAAATTAATAAGGATGCAAACCATTCGACATAGGAATCGCTGCGACGGTCGTCTCGGGTCATTATTTTAGGTAAAAAAACGTGTCCTGCAGCAACATTGCGCATGTCACGTGTTGGTATAGCGGATGTGTTCGCCTTCGTCGCCCGTGTGCGGAAGGTGAAAAAATAAATATAGATGTAACGTTATAATATGTGCCATACAGGCAGAGGAAAAGAAACCCGAAGAAGTGACGACGGTGGAAAGGTATATAATATATACTATACCGAACTCTTATCACCCGAAACGATCGGAAATCGCTTATATACGGAGTACGAATGAATAAACTATTTGTGAACGGTGAATATGAAGCTTCGTCATCGATAAAAACGTGTACGGAAAAATGAACGGGCAAAAATTGTATTGTATTTTCATCATTGTTTTCTCCGAGGTTTAGCTACGTGTGTGCACGATGCATTCTCTGACGTGTGCGCGTTCTGGTTGACACGTAAAAGTGTCGGCGAGTCGCTGACACACGCTCTCGCGGGGCTACGATATAATATATAACAAACGATTTTTGGGTAGCTCGCGGTGCGGCGAGAGAGGGTGGTTCGAAGAATATGAGCAAATTCTTGCGTTCCATACTTGCCGTCATCATTCACGGCGTGAAAAGGAAATAATTTAATTCTGTTACCTCGGAAACTGTTATTCCAACGCTCGAAAAGTCGACCGATAAATTTCCGAAAAAAAAATATATTACCTCATTCCGCGTAATGACTTTTTGTACGTATATATATTTATTTCCCCCTCCCGTCACCGACCACCTATTATTATTAAACGAATTGTTACAATATTGGTATACGAATGCTAATCTTCTTTTTATGGCTGCGATAACTAATAAGACCCAGGATGATTAAATCGACGAGGTATCCATCGAATCCGGGTTAAGACTATCGACTCTCGGAATACGTCGCAAACCGATTCAAACCACTTGCTTCACAATGTCGGAATCGGCAAAATAAAAACGAGATGTCGCGCTCGAGTATCAACCTCAGCTAGGTATGGTACGAAAGCGGATTCATATTATTATAAGAATTTGATTTGTTTTGAACGCAATAAATAAAATCACTTTTATTACATCAGCCGTATGCTATGCGTAGAGGGGTCAGGGGAATGAATTATTTTCAATTCCCATCACTGTGAGTATTTGTATGCTCATGATTTTTAATTAAACGGGCGTTTATTTCTTCCTATGATGTTTAATTGTGCAATATCTTATGGTGTGTGGTGACGTATATTTGACAAAACAATAATTATAAATTGATTGTAAAAGAATCCTTCGTTTGAGAAAAAATAGTTAAGTTTAATATTTTAACAACTGCAGAGGTCGAAAAAGTTACATTATACGTAACGTCAAGCTTTGAAAAATACGATTAGAACTTGTTTATGTAATTATTGTAACGATAATGACTAAAAATGAGTAAAATCAATAAACAAACAAAAATATAGTCAACCGTTTTCAAGTATTTACGAGCTCTAACTGTACAATAACAAATGTAACGTACATTATTCAAAAATCCAAAATGAATCGGTACAGTTTGTTGTTTAATTATATAGAAAGGCCGGTTTGATACGAAATAAATGGTACGTAAACGTAGCTATGAAAAGTACATATACATAATTTCCGACTGTAAATTCTTACAACAAAACACCAAATACAGTTGAGTGGATGTTTTTTCACACCGACGAGTCTTATTGTTAACACGATGACAATAATATTCGTGCGAGTACGTCCGCGGGCTCCGTGCAATAATAGGACGAAAACTTAACGATAAATACACGCACGCAAGCGCAGCAGACGACGACGACGTAAAATAAATACGTCGCGGGTCACCCGACGACCTGAACTATACCCTCCTCCATATTGACAAGACCAGTGACTCTCTGTCCCTCTTTCTCGACCCGTCCCCCTCCAACTCTCCGAACGCGTGTTTGCACGTCTATATATTGACTCATTGTTATTACTCATTTGGCGTCCCCTTCAGCGTAACAATAATAATAATAATACGAAACTTTTGTTGTTCGACGTAATCGACTGCTGTGGTCACGGTTGTCTATAGAAACGGGCTTCGATGTGCTCACGTGTGGTGGGGTCGGGGAGCGTCTACCATGACTGCAATATCGTGTGGTGTCCCACGGGCCGTTCAGCTCCGTCAATAAAGACGAGACGGAGAACAAAAACGAACATGTGGAATAAACATTTTGCGCAAATTTCACGTTTTTACACATTGTTGCTACGATCATAATTACGTACGGGGAGGGTTTTTAAACAGTATAAATGTGTCGTGTAAGAAAAACCGATGGCTTTGCATCGGTTCTCAGAAAATATTGATCTCTGAGTGCATTGTTTTTTCCTATTACCAAATGCGCATATACGTTTATGGTTTGTAACCAAAAGTTAGCATCACACCACTCCACGTTAATGGATACGTGTGACAACAACCTAGATACATTTTTGTCTCGCATTGATTTTGTCATTTTCGACACTATATTATATCATATAATATTATACGTATATATTGTATGGTTCGGTGATGAATAAGTTAAACACAGAGTGATATATCGTCTTAGGGTTCAGTTGTGTACTTATTGGCGCGATGTGATTCTTATTTATTATTTAAAGTTTGAAGTCTTGAAACGAAAAGAATGATTTGTTTTCGTATATTTTCCGATGGTGAAAACAAACATAAAGCTCAGGTCGTATGCGCAAAAGTTTTAAGTTTTGATTAGAATAGATTTCTTTATTGTCTTAATGACTTTTTTCACATTTATTTTAATCATTTAAATGTAAATCATTTTAATCATCAACAATATTCATAAATCATTATGCTAATATATTTGTAAATAAAATTAATTCGCGAACATTTTGTATTCATTGATATTATTGTAAATGTATGTAATACAAGAATAAGTGTTTATTTGAAATATCATCATACACGCATAGAAAATAAAATATAAGTGATGAAAAAATGTTGTATCTCTAAACCTATGCATTATTGTTGTGTTCAAACTGTCATCGATTGATTTTATACAATTACATTAACAATTTTCTTCGTCGCGCTATACGGTGCCAATACGTGTAATAATATTGTACACTATGAAATCTACTCGTACTTTTCGTTTCCTGTATTATCCTGTAGACGCGTTGCAGTACGACTCGAAGGAGGCCATTCGCACTTATTGTTTTCGCGAAATCCAATGCGATGGAATCGTGGTTTTCGCGGAAGTCGTGCGCGTCACGATAAACTTATATTTTTTTTTCTTCACTCTCACCGGATTTCGAATGGTATTAGACTACGTAGGTACGTATTGGCACCGCTATGTTCTCGGAGAAAACAATAGTTTAACTATATTACATTGTATTCGTTCGGTCTCCGCGGTTTCGTCCACTCGGACATATAGTATTATCGCACCGCTGAAAAGATTATAATTGTGTATTTTACCGTAAATATCGTGTATCGTGGATAACGTATAACGTGTCCGCGTGTGTGTCCGTATACATGCGTGTGTGTGTGCGTATCGTTTTAAGACGTTTCGCAAACACATAATCGAGACGCGAAACGGGTTAAAAAATAAATACGTACGAAAAACAGATGAAAGTTTCACGGGAATGTAACGTGGCAATTAATATTTGTAGATCTTTTGAAAAGGAAACGAGCGCAATTTGTAATTTTGTATGTGAATAAGGAAATCGTTAAAGTTTAAGAAACGGGGCGCGGGGGAGTGTGTTCAAAAGATAAAACTCGTGGCAATTAAAATGTCTGCATAAAATAAAATAAATGTGCTCTTGTAGAGTAGAGTTCTTGCGTAAGCATAATTTATATTATTATTAACCGTATTCCATTTGATCTTTTTTCGACGGAAACGCGTGCGAGTATATACGCGTTAAAATGTGTACATGCGTGAGGTCACAAATTCAATTGTAATCCACTATATCGTTTACTACCCAGCAATCTTTTTATTTGTGTCATTCTCGAGGAGGGCATTTCAATCGGAATTTCAGTACCAATAATCAAAATATCAGTCTCGACCGCACGGTTATACTTTGAGTTATCAGACGAGAAACATGCATAATATAGGTAAGTCTTAGAATAAATATATAATGTTTTCGAAAATCAGACCGTTAACATCGATAAATATGATTTTATGAAATTATATTTCTCTAGTAAGATGTTACTGAAGATTGGCCTACTTCGTTTCGTTCGAATATTATGATAGTGACGGGAGTTAATTTTGTTTTTTCTAACAGCTAATATGAATGGCAAATGGGATTATTCGAAAAGAGTTTTTTTCTTTTCCTACTTGTATTCATATAGTTATAATTTATGGAAAACAAGATATTCTATAGTCAACGTGATTTCATTAAGCTATTCTTGATAAATTTATAAAAGGCAATTACAGCGACTGGAAGTCCCTGCTCCTTAAGAGGAACGGTGAATACATACTTTACTTTTATATACATACTTTCTTTTCAACAACTTTTTCATTATGTGCGCGCATTATAATGTATAAAGTATAAACCCGTATAATGATATTTGTGAACTTGATACACCGCGGTAACAAAGCAATACCTGTCAGAAAGGTCGGGAAAAGCTCATATGAATATCGGCATTATCGCGAGGTTAACCGACATTTATCGTAATAATAACATGGACAGGTTTTGCCGGCTTACATTTTAAATATATGTAAATATATAGGTATAATGTAATTACTAAGCAATGACGTCGTATTCCAACTTTTTGTTACATCATCATAGATTGTATAATGCATTAAATTAAATCAATCATCATACATACATATATTATGTATTAGCTAAAATAATCAAGCACGTCTTATTATTGAAATCAATTGAAAGATATAGGAAAACACAAGCGCACATATAGTACAACGGTTTTAGTACTGTTGTTATATCGAAAGAAATCGTATTTGCATGCGTTAACTCGGTTCATTTATTTTAACCTAATAGCGTTAAAAACACTAACGCTTTCGACGTATCCAAGGTGAAAGGGCGGTCGCGCGTCCTCAAAAGTAGCATAATTGTTTTTCAGATAACTGCTGTGTTACCGTTCGAAGCTTATGTTTCTACGCGCACCTAATCGCACTGGAGTGTACTAATATAACGTTGAATCATTTATCTTAGGGTTTCGTCAAAAATAGAAAAATAAAAACAAATAATAAAATTATTTGAAGTCACATTATTGTACCTACACATGGTACGGATCGTTGCAGTTTTCTTTCGTGTGCTCATTCCGTGGACGATAATTTTGTTTGGGTTATATGTGCGCGCCAACGGAAACGATAAACAATACCGGTCGTACACTGTACGCGTAAACAGGGCCGTCTTTATGATTTTTGAGGCCGACACTGGGCAGTGGTATAATGGGGCCCCTACGACTTGGGTCTGGGACAAAGTACTATTTTATTAAAACCGGTAAAAAGGGTGGTGGTAGATAAGAAAAAGTCTAGATTAATAAATTACATTGATTAAACTAGAAATTATTTTTATTTTTTTAATTTCACATTAAATATAGGTAGTATAATGTAAGCTCAAAAATAATTATTAAATAATCAGGAAATGTTGTAAATTATATTTTTATTGAAGAGTTACCCTTCTAGATTGAAGATGGGCAAAATCGTTAATTACTTCTTTGAAGTTTATGTCTTTGAGCATATAACATTCTGTTGACATCAACGACAAACTGTTCAATCTTTCTGGTAACATTGCACTTCTAGATTCATTTTTGATTATTTTTTTTTAAATTTGGAAAAAGAGCGTTCTCCACGGCAGTTAGTTACCATCATGCTTAAAAATATTCTTAATGCGATTTCTACATTAGGAAATGTATCATAAATGTTGTTCTCTTTCAAAAAATGATATATCCCTAACAAACTATCTGTTTCTTCATTTTCACTATAAACATATACCAAGCATTCTTTTAAATGCTAACATTCCACTTACAACTCTGCCTCATATCTAATATCTACGTAGTTGTATGTGCCAACTAGGCCAAAATTTAATTATTATAAAAATGGTCAAATAGACAAAATTTATTAGTAAGATAGGCCAGTGAAGCAAATGAGCTGAGGTAGAATATTGTAAATTAATATTTAAGACAGCCGGTCGGACGAGACCGGGGCAGAGTGTGTGTGTTTCGGTTGAAGCACGTATGTGTAGAGACTACGACGCCACGCTTTAATTTGTGTTTTATTAAAATAGGCTTTTGGTGCGAATTATTGTTTTATTTTGAAAACCCATCCACTCTTAATTGTTGAACTAATATCTATTAGTTTTGATTACTAAAGAGAGGATAGAGCGATACCCACGAAAGTGCGGTATACGACAGTGGCGCCCAACGTGGGGCTCGAACCCACGACCCCGAGATTAAGGGTCTCGTGCTCTACCGACTGAGCTAGCCGGGCGGTATACGACAATCCGTTATACGTGAACGGACGACTGGCGCTACAACCGAATAATACAATGTAACCATTGATCACGGTCGTACACAATATGCGCCTAAACGATCGGAGCTCCTCCGTACGTCTGTCATTCATCGGAAATTCAGAAAGTATATTACCCTTCCTCGGAATCCTCGGCAAATTCGATACGATTTCCCGGTGAAGGATCTCGCGGACAATACGGACGAGTTCGCGTAATATATTCATAATTTTACATTATATTATTACGTTTACCTCGCACATTATTACACGCTCAAGCAGATTATCGAAATCCATTTAAACTATCCGTTCGCCTTATAAATAAATATATATATATATATATATATATATACTTATTTTGAGATAAGTGTTAACAAGATAAGATTTATTTATACAAATAAGAACTTATCTTGACTGATTGATTCATCATTCCACAGGATTTGGCACTCGAATCGCATTTTTAATGGTCCAAACACTTTAGGTCTGGACGTATGCATTTGTTGACCTTTTAGTTACCTAGGAACTATTTTATTTTGTTAACGATGTTGATTTCAATAATTACCGACTGAGGTGTAAGGTTTATGTAAACTAATATATAGTATGGTCAAATGAAAATAAATATCATAAATGCGATGGTTGTACGATATTTTCAACATAAATTATTTTACATTGAAACAGAAATTGCTCTATTCTAAAATAGTAACATATCCGCGAAGCCGGATAATTCAGATACTATAATTTATGAGATAATAACAAAAGTTAGATGAGTTTTGTAATGCTTCGATTTTTACGTTAGTATTTTCAAGGCGGGATGTTCAGGATTTGTGAACAATCACAGTATTGTGATAATATAAAGTATAACCTTAAAGAGATTTTTTTTATATTTTCTCAGTCCGAAGAAAAACAATTATTTGAAAATAACAATGTCGTCCCGCAAATACATTTTAATATATTGAGTACAGGCCAATATATTTTTTTTATTATGAAATCATAATAATATATTTGACATGAATACATCTTATTTCTATGGATCAAAAAAAATTTGTGAACGAAAAAAATGCATCGTTCTTCTCCCCTAGCAACCCTATTGTTTCTTGTGGTGAAACCTAACGTAATGACATGTTCCCAAATACACATTCGAACATTTCCATGTTGAATAATTTCTTGTATTTGGTTTACATGTTGTGCTTTTTCTAATATAAAACATAACTTATAATATTACTTGTTGATGTAAATAAGTAAACCTCGAGGTCATGACGTAAGTCATATGTTTTATGACATGCCATAAGGCGTACTAATGAACTTAGGTTTTTTCCATAAGTGAAAGATTTGTTTAATTTAATAGCCATTGGCCATTTTATTTCAATGTTGAAAAATTCGACTCGGGTCGTTTTTATTTTGGATAGCAGTCATTTTTTTACGATTTAACGAATAATTACGATTTATTTTAATTTTTAGTATAAGGTATAATAACTATATTTTAATCACACCAAGGTTCTTTGCCTAAAATAGTTTTTTTAAATACTATAATTTACTACCATTATAATGTAGGTACACGGTATCATACGACTAACACAGAGCAAAGAACTTGGGCTCTATTTCTTGTTCTATCTCGGATTTTCTGTATGTATTGTATGTTTTATACGAGCTACATAGCTGCATAAGTATAAACTGAAAAAAAAGAATTTAAAAATAAATTTATTTATTTGATTGGCCAAATTAAATATTCAAGTAGGATTGTTTTAATAACACTCATACCCTGGAAAACAAAACAACTTATGCCCATGGAACAAAAAATCAGTTAGGTATAATAATTATTGTAGATAATTATTTTTTTAAATTCAGTTTTATTTTTCAGTACTATTATTTATTGTTGTTTTGATTTTAAATATTTGCACAGTATGGTGGACGCCAAAGAGTGCAAAATATGATAGGCAACAGTCCAATCTGCAGGCGAATATTTTTATTCTATCGCATATTATATGCCCTTTTTAATTTGTAATATTATTGTTCAGAAATCGCATATCTCAGAAGCCCGATTATCCATAAGAAATACAAAATTAAATCCGTAGTGACCCCTCTATAGTTACTTTATGTTATCAAATGTTGCAATTTACGAACACGAAAAAATTACAATCGACATGTGTTAAAAAAACAGTGCTTATAATCTATTTAGACACGCTGTATGACGCTATGTAATCATTCAGTTGCATTAATCAAGTAGGTACGAACACTGACATTTCGAAGACATTGCGCTGCATCATCGATGTGATGACGTGCAAAAACTATAACCTTACGGTTACAACCATAACAACGATGAACAGCGAAAGGCTTAGAACAGCCTTAGGTTTGTCGCGATTTGTTTTCGCTGTAACCGGCGGCGGCGGAAAAATAATTATACCCCTCTCCGTTCAAAATGTATATTACGTTTATAAAATGTAAATCGTACGGTGGAGAAAAAATGAACTTCGAAGATGAATATTTCGAATTTCAGGCCTGAATTTCCAACAGTTATTCGCCTCCGATCTGGTCAGACCCACAACATACTCGCATGAATAGTCCATCGGACACGTGTATTGGTACCAAAGCTGATTGTTGGCCCGATCATCCCCGTAGCCATGTTATCCTATGCGTTTGCAATCATGATTTTGTTTCCTTCCTCGCGGTTCGGACGGTCCTATTCAAAATGTCATCATGCAAAATGTGCCCGTGTATTAGCATAATACCTATTTTTTCTATTCGATTTATCTCTCGTGTTAGACGTCATCGTTGGTTAATACATTTTGTACAGGAATTATTTCGTCAATTCTAGTGTGCTAAAGTATTACACTGTATATTATTATAACACTAGGACTTTAGCGACAAACATTAATTATAATTTGCCTTGATTACATAATATTGTTCTCGTTTGTTTTTGAAAACTAATTAATTTTTATTAGACTTTTTGCTGATCTTATGGTAAAAGCAATTTTTTTTTCTACCATTTAAACATAATGCATGTATTATGTATTTACGTTCCATATGAGTTATATGAGTTTCATGAATCAAATACCATAACGTATTTACACTATAGAACTTAGGTTTTAAGATTGTAAGGTGCATTATAAGTATAATATTATTAAAATGTTTACACATTCTTCAAATACAGGCAAATTTAAATTATTTTAAAAGCGTATAAAAATAGTACATGCTTATGAAAAAAACTAATTTAATTTTAATTCCGTCACTACTTTAAGTTCCGATGTGAATAGAGTAAAATAAGTGTTTTCAATTTTAGCCACTTATTTCATACGTTTTATATTACCAATATCAATATGTATATATTTTTATTCCAAAATATTCATGTTATATTAACTATTATTTTACTATATTTTTATGTACAAAAACTAAAAACATAATGCAATTGGATTTATGATCCGTTGAAATACATATATATACGAGTATATATATATATATTAATGTAAAATATCTAGTAGTTAACTCCGTGTTTTTCACAGATACCACGTGTATTATACGATTTAAAAAATGTGGACATAGTTGCTCGGACGTGACTATTTGGACGTCAAAAAAATTAAAATAGCATTTCATCGTATTGCGTACCGTACCGTATAGGTAATATCGTATCATTTATCGCATTTATTATTATATCTAATTGCAAATTTTTAAAACATGTCATTTGTCGTCCGTACACTTACAACCATTAATCGTTATACCTCAGCGCAACGTTGTTTATATTTTTACAAATCCATTTGATCAGTTGATTATATTTTGCTTGTCAACAGTGCAAACATTTGCAGTACAGTGAATAACTGTTACTAAGTAGATTATAACTGTTATTTAGCGTATACGTGGATTTTATCGAAATATCTCTGCTCATTAAGAATTTGTTTTTATTTTTTACATTCTGAGTGAAACGATTGATTTTATCACGACATGCGCTTGGTTTTTTTTGTGTACACGATTTCAACCACAAGGATTGCACCGAAATATACAAACCTAGTACTTTTCTGATAGATATATATTTTATCTAGTTTGTATTTTCAGGTGGTAACTTTTTGAATTTATCAACAGTTTTCCGAATTACTGAGAAAAACAGAGACAAATCGCAAAAAAATTCAAACTTGAACGAGAATTGAATCCTGAACCGTCTGGTATATTTCGTCGCCCACAATTCACTTTTTTATAGTTCATGGATACAAGATTTTTGTGAGATTTTCTTTGTAGCTATTTAAAAGAAATGTTTACCAGTAAATCTCAAACAATTTTTGTGAGCATCAGAAAATGAAACTTCGACGATAAAAGTTCAGCCAACCTTATAAGTAAATTTAGTTCAATAACTAAATCGTCCATCATTAGAAATATAAACTGATCGTCAACCCGTTTTTTTTCACTCAGAATCGTTTTTTCAAGACCAATAGTAAATTGGTTTCCAGTAAATTTTAGAAAACTCACCCTTGTATCTCACCCGACCGTATCGTGGTTTACACAGGAGTTTCGTCCGTTTTTTTACGTTTGTTTTGCTTATAGTTTAATTTATTTCAGTTTCTTATAATTAGATATTTTCTTTTTTTCTATTGTTTTTATAAAATGTGTTTAACAAACGACATGATATTTAACAGTTAACAGTTAAAATTAAACTTAATGTAGAACATCAAGTAACGTCATAACAAAATTTTATTCGTTTTATTTTGTCCCTACGTCCGAACGACCACATCCATATCAAATGTATCTACGTCCTAATGTCCCTATTCGTGTATTATACGTTCACAGAAAATGTAACGGTATAATGTCGTTTCCATCAAACGTTTTCGAAGTTTATAATCACGTTTCCATTGATATGTTTTTAGCTCATTAATGTACCAGCTCGTCGTGTTAGCAAATCGATTATATTTTAATGGGCTTTTCTGATAAATCAATGACTTTTCCATTTTACAACAAGCCCCTCTCTGCAATGTAAATAATGTTCATTTCGAGTATTTTAATTGTATTTGTTTGGTGTTTTCATTGTTATAACAGTTGGGCGAACCGCAGCGACAGTGCATGGGTGGTGAACGATATTTCCCTTGCTTGGTGGTTATGAGTCCAAAGAAGTCCGTGTCGTCGATCGGGCAGCTCTGATACGGTTTCATTCCAACCGTTTTAGGAACATTGAATGGCGCGACACACGTCGTGCGGTTACAGGTACTATATTTTCTATGAAATGCGATTTACCGTTTTGTTTCCAGACCGTAACTTTGACCATTTCGAAAACACGGTCGCGTGGTAAACAAATAACAGTTCGATTGGAATACATCGGACAGCGGGCGCGTCAATAGGCGATTCATAAGTTTTCAACAATGCAGAAAAACCGTCGACCTAAGATTAAAACCACGGCTACCACAGGATATTTTACTTGAACCCAAAGAAGACACCCAAAATTCAGACACGGATATATACATATAAGTTTACCAAAAGTTGTGAATATTAACGTAAGCAAATTAATAGTAAATTGTAAGTTTAAATGATATTGTAAAAATACTCGGTGCATTGACACAATCGTTCCGGTCCGTTTTGTTTTTTTGGTTTTCGGTTACATAACGCATCTCGGTTGTAGTTCAATCGCCTTTGGTTCGGTATGTATTCGTGTCACATTGCTATTGGTCGTGTGATGGTTTGGCGGGTGGGGGGTGGGCAAGGGGTTAGCGTAAACATTGCGGCGCACATACGACCCGCGGGGCAGCGGCAAAGTTTGCTATCGGACGACATAAAAACGATAACGGAGCAAAAATGACACGCGTGATTCGCAAACAGGGGTCGAACACGTACAGCTCGGAGATTATCGTTGATTAATGTCTTTTATTGCAAACACGACCGGAGCTACTAGGTCGCGTCTCGCGGTGAAAAAACGTCACCTCACGCGTCAGCCAGCCAGCCGGCCGGCACGGCGTATCGAAGTGAATACAAGCAGCCGTGGTGTACGAGTTACATTTACGGCCGAACGCGCTCGCATCGGCGTGCAATATTCTAATGCGATGCAAAAATCTAACGTGGGGGTGCATCCGTTTCCGCAGCGCCCTCACATTAAAAAATATATAAAAATGCGGGGTTTGCTGCACAAACGCTGAAAACCGGGCACAAACCTAGCACAAAAAAACGCTCTTACTTTGAACACTAAATTCCGGGGTGGGGGTGCTGGGGAAATGCATTTCGCTCCGAGCGCATCGTTACCGTACCGTTTGCACCTCCCCGGCGAACCGCGTAAACACTGCACTAGACGCGATCGCGGTCGGTTTGAATATAAGAACGAATTCGGTACAGGCCCACGAGCAGCGATCTCTCACGCGGAATCTCGCTGTTATCGAAGAATTCGTTTAATACCTGCTTCGGTAACAGTGTAACGTTTTTAGTTCTAAACGAATTCGATCATTCTAAAATTATGTAATAATATTCTATCATGTGCAACGGTATCTACTTACCGACCCAGTAAACAATCATAGGGCAGTCTCGTAGATGTACGGAGATCAAGTTAGCGTGATAGAGAGCTGCCGCCCTCTTAAATACTGGTTATTGGCCATAGACCTTACAATATTGACTGTGGATGGGGGTAAACTTAACGTAGAGTCAGCGTATATGCATATCATATGCATATCATGTGTATAAAACAGTAATAGTAATATAACGATCGTTACAAGCCGCAGCCGTTGAGTTTAAAAATACTATGTGAGTGCAATTTATGCAGCAATAGCTGGGGTCAGTAAATAATATGATTGCGAGTTTATTAGAAAACATTTTATAGCTATTGCCCAAACAAACCAAGTCAAAAATAACTCATAACCAGTTCGAAGTGAAAAAGATCATAGTGCGCCAGAACTGGCGTTTTTATATATCTATCTTTTACTATCCATTTGAATATTTAAAAAAAAAGTAGCCAAGATATTATTTCTTGTGTACATTTAAAATACGAGATGTGTGTCGCGATTTCTTCATGTTTTTTCCCTTTGCTTTTACTCAACTAAAATTACTTCGCAACACCTGTATTATGCTATTTGTCTTTGACGAAAAAATATTGAATAGTCCGGAAATCGTTCATACAGCATATTATTTTTTAACGCGACACTGCGACTTGGTACATCGAACATGCGTTTATTTCGTGGGAAAAATTAGTTTAAATTACTAAGTGGACGCCGAGGATATGCGTTCTATTGTACTTATTTGTGATGATTAAACAGTGAAAATGAAAATGAACTGAAAACATTTGAATGTTATTATGATGAAATGTGCTATTTGTAAATTCAAAGAACAATGTCGATGTACGATTTCGTAATACATGCAGTGTTCGAGAAAACGCGTTTAAAATATATACTCGCACGATATTAAACCAACCGCACGCAACGTATAGGTAGAGGTAATGTAGTTACCGTTTCTCAGGGTTCGACGAACAACCGCACATGGTATACCCATTTAATTCCAACCCTATACGCAATCATATTTCCAATAATTCTCGCTCTCTCTCCCTCTCTCTCTCTCTCTCTATGTCATCTATATATATATATATTTATTTCTCTCTCAGTGTATACACCATATATGTATACTTATTGCAATAGATCAGTAAAATAAAAGATAATCAAAATAAGAGATTGCCGAGGGAGCGACGAGGAAAAAAATAAACAACTGTCTCGCCGAAAACGGTTCCGTATCAATCATCATGTGGCAGCGCGTGACTTATCCGCTGCTAGATGGAGGAAGGGTGGACAACTGGAAGGAACGCTGAGCTTTAAATCATGCTCCCCTACACTTTTATTTACCAAACTGTAGTGCCGAATAGCCGATCAGTCATCTGACTGTGCTCCCATGACAGAATTCACATCCGTGAAGTTGACCTACCAGAGTCATTTCCTATACTGTACACTATTGACATTCATAGACGTGCGGTGGTGGATGAGCAGCGACTTAAAAAAAAAAAAAACCAGAAACGGATCACGTGGTCGTGTTTTAAAACGAAAAGAATACTGAACGCTGTCGAACGGTGCACGTGGCGGGGTCGGGGGAGGAAGCCGCAGTCAACCGAGACTTAATACAGTGACACGCGTCGTATTATTATAACGGATAATAATAATCATTTCTCGACCCGGAGACGCACGATTTATAATAGTTCGTACCGCGCGCCCGTCCTGTGAAATAAATATACTACCACGGTGTCTATACGTGACGTTAAAAACTAACACGATATTATACAATTTACATTTGCCGTAATACGCACAACGTGCACACTGCAGTTTATCGACGGTCCAATTAGCATAATGTAGAGAGTACCTGTATACATTTTTTTTTCACCCTCGGTTTATTGCACTTTCTTTCTAAAGCGAAGCGTTGAAAATAATATACGATCGCGTACACGGCGCAACGGAGCAATATGTCTCCAGCGGCTTGTTCGCACGATTTCCGTTGTACCTAAATATATATACATGGGTAAACAGGACAATCGCGTTCCCCGGAAAAAAAAATATGAACTTGTATTTCATAATGATTATTATAAATATTTCGGTGTAAGAAATAAAGAAATGAGCAGTTCTTTTGATTATATTTTTTCGTTTCTTAACAAAGTTATTAAGCCTTTTCTTAATGTTTAACATTTTGAGAAACTTTCCTTGCACCAACAACTTTTCTAATTGACACCCATGGCTATATGTACGTGTCCCTCCAAGACCGTCTCGGCTCTACTTTCGTTTTACCCTGTGGCCAAAGCGTAGGCATGAGAAACAATATTTTCGCTCACTCATTCCATACCGAAACACTGAACGGTGTACAACGGTGGTTCTCAAACAAATTTCCCTCGTGGCAAACGCTGTTGTTTTCGGTAATCTTGAGTCTACCACTGCAGTGCTCGATAGAAACAAAAACATTCACACTGCTTGGGAAACACTTAGAGGCGTACAAATTGCGATCAAAAAGTCTCAATATAATAAAAATAAAATATTTGTTTTATCCTAAAATTACATAATATTATTATTGGTTCAAGCAAATAATTGAAAAATTGAAGATTGAAAGTAACGATTGAAAAGTGAATAAGATCGAATCGATCGCATAATATTGTAAAATTCATACTACCTAGTAAATATGATTTTACAGTTTGAGAGGTTTGATGAAATGGTGGTTTGACCATTGTTTGCGCCACTAACGCAAACATGTAATTCGAATAATATAACGAAAAACAATATTACGCGCACACATATACCTGCCGCCGCGCCATGATCAATTTCACGGTCATCGGCCTATTTCGGTTCACCACCGACAATCCACAGACACACGCGCAATCACAACTTTTATTATAATTTTAATTATCATTATCGTTTTTATATGTGTGTGTGTGTTATGTAATCAAAAAGGCCCAGAGCCCATGTTTATATGTATTTGTCTGTTCTGTGTCGTACGAACTGTCGTTGCGTGCACACCAACCGCATTTTTGTTATATTTTTGTGTGGCCGCCACAGGCACATTTTACGTTTTTAGTATTGCCGTCATAGGCCAAATTATTATTTATCGTTTTACATTTTATTTAATTGTACTAGTGAGTTATTAGAAATTGCTTTATATTATTTTATTATTATTGTTGTGCCAAACGGGCAATTTGTCATTTATTTACACTTTTACGTGTTGCTGTGAGTTTTATTTTCATTATAAATTTAATACAGCAACATATAGTTACCTTTAACATTTGCTTAGTGTTTAATTGATTACCACTGTCCTCTTTTTTAAGCTACACACATTACAAATATACACATCAAGACACACGCACCACCACCACCACGTAGCTCGTCAGATTTGCGCGGCGAACCCAACCACTCTGACGAAGCACACAAATACGAGTACACATTATAATCGGTCGGTGGTGAAATCGCAAACAGTATGCGCACTTATTTTTTAGAAAAATTCCAATTATTTTGGATAGCTAAATACATTTTAGGAAATTTGGGAGAAGTCGCCAAAGTATGATAATTTGAAACCCCTGAAATTTCCATATTTGTGTTTTTCCGCCAGTAAAATGATAGACATGGTGTAACAGTCTTGAGACACGGTATTTTTTTTGTGTGGATATAAAATAATGCGAGTTAAAATAAAAGTAATTATGTGAAAATTCTTACAACATGTCGGAAGGGAGTGTGGGGGAAAATGATCGAACCAAGGTTACCGCGTATGACTCGTTGCGGGCTCGACTCGCCCAGCCTTGTACGTCACGAGGTATGCTGTGGATCATGCGTAATATCTGAAAGCTGCGAACACTGCACTCGGCGGCACAGGATTGCGCGTGTAGTATTTATACTTATTGTTTTGAACACAACCCGCTCCTCACGAATTGATTTCCAAACGATTTCAGACGTACACGCGTACACGACGTATACGATATACATCAGGGGTGGCCAAACGGTCGATCGCGTACGATTTCAAAGTATATCTTTGGAATTTTATTAGAACTCGTGCTTGCACTATTCACGCTGATCGTCTCTGGTGGTTTAGACTCGCAAATCATTATGCTATCATTGTTCATCGTTGAAACTCCGGTCGGCGCTCACTGCTCGAGCCGACCGTCCTAAGAAAAATGTTGTCTTGTTCGATCCCCGCATGAACAAGTTTGGCCATCCCTGGTATACATAATACGACTGTCGCGTCGCGGTGTGTCTTGTGATCAAAGATCCACCGGGGTAGGTGCTTCGAAAAAGTAATATTGTCTATGCGCGCGTACCAATATTGTTGTTGTACTCACGTGAAGCAAATATACCCTGGGGTTTCAAATGCACGCGCGGGGCGTTGGACAATATTATTACACGCGACCGCGGCGCAATCCCACCGGTCGGCGAGAACATATCCCGCGCACCTGTTGCCGCCGAACACTCTGTGCGTACCTACCAAGCTACCGGGTGTATCGTCTTCGGTCGGACGCGAGTAACGCGTCTTAACGCATAGCACAATATAACAGCGACGGTGTGTGTACACGAATCGGCGCATCCGATGGAAACGGCGAAGTTCTCCACGGCTCGTCGGGTCGTCCATTTACATAAAAGTGCACATGATACATAATGACGAGTGCCTGTGTGTATATACAAATTGTGTTATGCAGACGTCATGCAAACGTGTCAAACGTGAACTCGGAAAAACGTCGTCGTCGAGACAATTGGATCGGATCCCGCTGGTAATATGTGTACGTGCGAAATGTGTGTGTGTACCGATGTACGTATCGACGCATCGTCGTGCGGCTGTTGGCGGAATCGAATTTCCACCCCAGTCTTTATAAATTTATATATATATATATATTATGTATGTTGTTTTGCTTGTGCGCGCCCCGAAAACGTAAGACGATAATGCGTTTTCAAAGTAGGAGTGAATACGTCAAAAAAAAAAAAGGGGAAAAAGGAGGAGAAAAGGAAAGCTCGTCGCGGAACGGGATTCCCAGAGACGTACGTATAAGAGTGTAATCCGGCAAAGTGCAGATGGTGTTAATACTTTTATCGTTGTTTCGCGTGAAAGAGAAACTTTTGCAATACTCGGCGCTATTTTGAAGAATCCAGTTTCGCTCTCTCCGGCGGCGGTGCCACTGCTACTCGTATTATATATATACTAGTGTTCATATATGTGTTGTACACTGTGCGTGTTACAGCGGCGGCGGCGGTGCGCGAGAACCCTATTCGCCGCCGCGTATCGATTTATATATACTTATTTCGTTTATTTTTTGTTTTTGTCTTTTCCCACACCGTTTTCGAGTTTTCCTACGCGTAGCCGACACGACCCGGAAAAGGCGTTACGATCACATAATATCACCAGCACGTTATGTATAATACGCGCAGCTAGTGCATGTAAAACACTCGTACGAAACTATGTTATCGGCGGACGGAAAATGATTTCGTCGTCGGGCGGCGCTTCGAGACTCTGCAAGTAGGTGAATGCTCGCGATGGGGGTGAAAATATATGTGTGTATATAATGAGAGAGAGAGAGGGCGAGAAAGGGAGAGGGGGAAAAAACCAGAGGAATTGCTCTCTCGTTTTCCAGCCGTTTGAACACACAAACACTTTTAGCCCTGACAGTTTTGGGAACCCCCGCGGTCGCCGCCACACCGTCGTGTATACATCACGACAAATGCGCTGTACGTATCGCTGGGGTTAGACGCACGTGTGTAATATGATTATATCGTTCGGTGTGTTTATACACTGAGTGTAACGTTTACTGCGATTTAGCCGGCCCCGAAACGGACTTAAAACTCTCGCACAACCCTTTCGCCCTCACATCACCCCCAACATGCCACGCCGCCCCTTCCCCTAACCGAGCCGTCTCACCGCTGTACGCCGCGCAACCTACTGTGTACGGGTTTTTTTCTTCCTCCCGCGATCGGAGAGCGCGAGCGTGCAATATAAATCCACGGAAAGCTCAGCCGCATATCCTTCAAGACTTTGTTATTAGTTTCCCGTATACGGTAAGGTTATCACGATAATTATATAGTGATAACTTATAAGTTTCCACGTTCCAAAATATCCCCTCCGTTGCCGTAAGTTTCTCATTATTCAACCGAATTGTTCACTTATGAGTTCACCCATCGACAAATCGGATGGGAGACGTGTGTACATCGATTTTTGCGCGAACTCGTTACGGAGATTGAAATTTCTGCGTAAAACTTGTTACCATTATTGAATTGTCGACGATAATCCGTGACAACACATCCATTGTCGTTATTATAAACACATTATGATTGTTGTGATTCTTGCACGTACCGCAACAATACCTGTCCAAATAGCTTATAGTTACATATTCAGTAAGGTTTTTTAATTTTTTCGAATTTTTGAACGGACGACCGATTGTTACGATAAAATATTGAAAATTCCTGTGGAAAAACAATAGTCTGCTCAGCCAACGTGGCTCGCACGCTCATCGAACGTACGTATAATATGTGCTCCTCGATACTTACGTTTTACGTGAAACACAGTAGAGCGTTTCGTACCCGCGAGCCTAACGCTGTCGTGTTGCCGTGCGAAATCACGTCGAGTTTGTCCGCCGTAAGTCAGCCCGCCGTCTGTTCGGAGTTCAGTGCACCGCGCGTGTTGCGCGTAACCCCCTCCCCACGATTGGCGCCGACTGTGTTTACACCGTCGCAGTGTATTTACCGTGGACGTCCTGATTAAATATTAGTTTACCATTGTAATACGCGCGCGCGTGCGCCACGGTATCGAGAGGGGAAGTCGAACGAAAAAATGTTACAAATAAGTTATTGCCCGGGAGACTTTGCGCGAAAAATATCGAAATCCCGCTCGTGCACATCGAACGCTGACCGAGAGTAAACCGAACAATAAACCGTATGTACATAATACTCACTGCAAGGGTCGAAAACGCCAGCCGACCATCGTGAGTTAATTAAAACTAAAATAATATAATGCGTACAATGGCGATTCTTGTGTACGTTGCAACTACTACACTAACACGACGAGTACTTCTACTGCGGTATGTGTAACCGCACAGATTTTGACCGTTAAGTTTTCCGATGCAATATTAAACTCGTGGTCTACATTATTACGTACGAGCCGTAAGTACGCGGCGGTGACGGCAACCGATACTCGGATTTTGCTAGATTATCTAGAATCGAGGTATTTATATTCCAGACAAACACGGTTTTGTGGTGATAATGCATTTGTTGGACATAATCTATTCGTACAGGGTGATTTTTTAACCAGGTTCACCCCTTTTTTTCGCCGTAAAAATGATTGAATTTAGATTTTTTTTTATCAATTGTTTAAGTTACCATTAGTGACCTATGATAATTCGCAACTTTTTTTTTACAGCGGTATTTTATTGAGGGCATTTTTCTGTACATTTCGACGTATCGAAATCAAAATTCTAACGAGTATTATTTGAACAATTCTAATTTAAATATCAAGAAAAATAATATAATAATACTAACAATGGCTACGTATTCGAATAACGGAAATTTTACACTTTTCACGCACAATTTTAAATTTGAATAACTCCGAAAGTATTAGTTCGAATTTGGACTGAAAAATGCCAGAAAATTAACTGAATAATATTTTTCATAGAAAATATTGTATTCCCAATTAAAAAATAAAGTCTGTATATCTACAAGGCACTCTTCAATTGATATGAAAAAAAAATTATTTAAAACATAGATTTTATGGTAAGTTGAAAGTTTGAAAAAAAAACTCAAATTTAAGCATTTTTACGGCCAAAAAAGGTGGTAAATAGCACTCACTCATTCATTGGTCGCTACATTTCCAAAACGACAAAATGTCAGAACTCAAGATTTGGCATGATGATTCCTTTAATACCCTGGATGTATAATAAGAAAATATTATTCGAAAATCACATTTTTTAGGCACGAAACCGTTTTTTGGCGGGTTGTGTGGATATTTTTCCCGTTTGGTTATCTAGATTCTATATAGGTAATAACATATTATTTTGTTCAATAATATGGTGTGAATATAATAGTTATTTACTGTTTAATCACCGTTACCGAGGTAAGTACATACGTACATTTACGACAATCGTAAGATTTTTTCAGCCTACATATTTTTTTATCGTCGAAGTATATTATTTGCACTAATCTAAAATAGTAAAATATTTCTAAGGCGTGGCAATGGAATCAATATGGATCTTGGTGTTCATAAATTAATCAATATGTAAAATTAAAATTACATAATATGGTCTTATTCGCTTACTGATCGCTACATCTCAAAAACGACAAAACGTATAAACTTGAATATTGAAATATTGGTTCCTCGCTAATACGCTCTACAGTCTTAAGTCTGAGAGTGCAACGAAAAGGTATTTTAAAAAATATCGGCCCCTGCCAAGACATTTCCGTTCAAAGCCGGGTTATTCATCTAGCGCTATGTATTGTTGTGAGACAGTAACATAGTTGTGATATCCAAGTAACCTAACAAAAATATTTTATACGGATTGAAACACATCGTTGGTCGATACGCATTTAAGGTTTAACGTGTACTGACGCGGTTTAAGCCCGTTTGAAAGGCTGCTACAAAAGTACGAAGAAAACATTTGGTCACACAATACGTCCAGGCGAACTATTTCCGCCGGTCCGGTGAAAGACGAACAGAATTCTTTTTTTGTTCTTTTTACCAAAACTCGCGTACGCGATTTCGTCGCCGACACGGCCGTCCGTATATCGTTGTTATACTTCCAAGTTAATAATTACGGGAGAATAACCTAACCGAGTTACGTCCCGGGTGTGTTGATTTATCGCAACGCATAATATTGTCACAACGATAACGCGCATGTTATTAATACCGTGAGCAAGGCCGCGGAGACTTTGAAATATCGCGCGATACGGCGTACGATTTTTTTATTTTTTTTCCGGCAGTCGACGGGAAGTGGCAGAACCAAAAATCTTCCATTATCAGTGCACAACGCGTGCAGTGCCGATGCATCATAGTCTCCGTTTATAAATAAGTAATACAACTGGCTACGGGCTCGGAACGGAAATGGGTTCTTTGAACATTTTACCCCCCTCCCACCCCGTCCGCGCGCGCTGAACGCCGTCTGAATACGTAGTAGCGCGTAGTGTAATATAATAGCGTTTAACAGCGGCCGCAATGCCGGTTCGGAGCAATATTGTTATAACGATGTTGCGAGTTATTTTTTCCGAACACCTCGCGATCGCGGCAAGTCGATCGAGGAGGAGACGTCGAGTATTTTTTTTGTTTTACCGCTGCGCACTGTACCTCGCACGAATCGGACGTTACGCGAAGTGCGCGCACTACCTAAGTACAATATTGAATTACGTTTCAGAAATAAAAATAATAAAAAAAAAAAAAGACAAACTTTGTGCGACCTAAAAGTTTTCGGAATGGTACAAACGTGAAAAAAAAAACGTTTAGTTACGAGTTCGAACATATCAGATCGATGTTTTCACCAGTATATTTTAATTTATTCATCCGCGTACTGGTGAACCTGAACGCATACATTTTACAAATGCACGTGCAAATATATTCAGAGTGTCCCACCGAGGATTTGCTCCATTACTATATCTCCAGGGATAATGTATGTATTCAAATTATTTTTATTTTTTTCGGAAGACTCGCAGGGACAAGGAATATTTTAATTGAATTTAATGTTTAGGTAAAAAATTAAAATTTTATTTTATAGTTAATTTTTTTGAAAATTTAGACGTTTTAACATTTTATCTTCATTAACCTCATGATTTTTAATAACTTTTTTAGTTTCTAGAAAGTTCAGAACATTTTTCGAAAATAAAAAATAATTTTTTAAACTTTTTTGCAAAAACGTTCAATTCACTTAATGGAATATTTTTAGTTTTGCAAGTCTTATATAAAAAAAAAAAATAACATAATTATTTTAGTATCTTGATTATCTCAGGAGATTTCACTGCAATGGGTAAATCCTTGACGGGACACGCTGCAGTATAAGCAATACACGTGCACTTGTATTCGCAGCGAATTGATTGTCAATGTCGCTGTGTTTAGTACTTAGTAGTGTATATTCGCTCGAGCTGTGTATTGATTTGGAAATTCCCAAAAGACTGTAGTAGAAAGACAAATTGTTTTCGCTGCAATTTTTCGGTAACATTTAACAACGATAATATAGTGCTAAGATCGATATACGTAGAAGACGACGGCGGTATAACGGTTACCGTACGACGTACTGTAGCACATTGATGGTATTTTTTCGCATAACACGCGTGATATGTTCGCAGAAGTTGTACTACGAGTTATTAACCGATACGATTGATCGTCGAGAAATCCGTCGAGTTCGGTGCTGTAGATCTATCTACAAACGATACGTCATGGTGTTATTTGTACCTTTGATCCGAAATCGTTGTCGGCTGATGCGCTTTCCGGGAAAATCCTGACGAAACGAGTAACGGACGATATTTTTTCGTTTGCCGTAATAATTGTTTACGTCCGACACTGCGATTCGTGACTCCGACGAATGGCATTTTATCAAAAGCTATCGAGTTTCGTAGATAGCACTTTAGTTTCTGTACCGCACACATTGCACCGTAGTGGGTACGTACACACAATACTAGGCCCCACTGCACGTTTTAGGTAAACAGGGCGCATTTTCAATGCACATCTGTCGGCCGTTTCCACGGACCCGCTACGAAATCGGAGCAAATGACTCTCGATATTACCGCGTAAGCCCCGGGATTCGATAATTCCGTCGATTTTTTTCCTTTCTCCCGTGCCCCGCCGATCCGATGCACGCGCCGCTGTTAATTTGCAGCTAGACCCGGTCCCCCTCGATCGCGGTGGCAGCGTGTCTGCCTCGGGAGAATCAATAATATATGTTATTCCCAAATCGCCTGTACATAATCTTTGACAATTTCCTCAACTAACCAGCATCCCCTACGCTCCCCACCATGTACTACGAGGGTGCGCCGACATAATAAAACATCTATCTATATATATATATTTGTTTCGTAGATCTATACAATTCGACATGAATCACTAACGAACAATGAGTGTACGTGGGATGTAACGTTTTCGGCTCGTCGTCGCGTATGGACTTCTTTCATTAAAACGCGTTCACTCGCCGTGCACCACCCCCAAGGAGTTTCTCCTATTGCTCTCCCTCCACCGCTAGCACACGTGTACAGGGACGATTTTTTTGTCGAGGTCCGCTGACCGTTTATCGGCCGACGTAGGTGGTTTTTTTTACTTTTCGAGTCACCCTGTTTCTCGATTTGCATGCGTCTAATTAAGACGCACCTCCGGTAAAATACACGTTGAAAGCGCCTACTGCAGGTGCACATGGAAACGTTTGATATGATCCATTCGCAAGAATATATGAATATATATTTTTACCGGACGATCGCTCGTCTCAAATGAATAATATGGTATTTAATTCGTCCCGTTCGGTTCATAATTATCAAAATAAAGTAAATTTAAAATGGATTTATAACTATAAATATTGATTCTTATCGAGACTCTGTTATCATAATAGTATAACAGAGTCTTGTGATATATATATATATGTACAAGCTGAATAACCCGACTTCACATGGATCAGTCTTGGTCGGGGCATTGGTCTTCACTGGTTTCTACCTTACATTATTTAAATCTTAGCCATGATTGGTTAAGGGAGTTACTTTCGGTTATAATTTATAATTGGTGAAAAATTGGCTGCGCTGAACAATATCCGAACTACCGGTGAATCATGATGTGGTTACTAATAATTATTATGATGATCACGTCTTATTTACTGTATTAGCTGCTTTGTGGTAACGTGGTCAGTAGGAAAAAAATCATTGGTTGTTCCAGCATCAACGACCTATCCATGTTTACATATTATAAGAATAGGACCTCCAATCAGTAATTATTATAATTAAAATAATAAACAAATAAAACATTTCCTTGGTAACCAAAAATTGAATAAAATTGTTAATTGTACACTGAATCGCTGAGCGTCAATTTTTATCAAACATAATATATTTATGTACTGCAGTAGAAATTCAGGAAGGCGAGCAGGTAGTTCAATTCGAAAAGAGTTCGACTTATTGAAAAAAAAAGAAATTATTTGAATCAAAGAGATTTCAACTTTTTTATCGCAGATAACGCAGAGTTACACAGAAACAACTAAAAAATAAAATAAAATATATGCCGAATCGTTTCAAGTACAAGTGGGTAACGAGATGGAATCTTTCGGCACTGTAGGCCGTCGCGATACAGCATTGGACGTACAAAAACTATAATATATTAATATATCAGTTATTTTTACACGCGCCTCCGGTCGCATGGCTTCCAGTCGCATTGCCGTTACGACGCGCGCATAATATTATTACTCTTCGGGTAATTTTTCGGGATCGAGCGCGCGAACGATTTACGTTTCCGGGCCTAAAGCCACGACTACCGGTGCACACGGTCGTCGTTGAAAATGCGATGAACCGAAGATTATACGGTTTCCTCCCCTTGTCCGGCTCGCCGTAAAGCTCGCCTACACGCTAGCCCGCGACATTTTATTATTTTCATAATCACTAGCACTATAACTATTATTACTTTTATCGGTATCGTCGTACAAGTGCACCCCGGTCCCGCGAGCGCTGACACCGCAGTGTACGTATTATAACATACCGATATTACAAGACACCCTATTACACGACCCGCGTAAGGCCACATCGCACGGGCCGCGTTATAACTCGAAACGGGGCGCGAGTCCCGAGGGGAAAATTTCAAGTCAGTAGACGTCGACGAAAAATTACATGATGAACGACCGGGCGGGGGCGAGGCGATCTGCGATATACTGCAGCGATGACGGCCGTCAATATTGCCCGGCGTCTGCGAATGACTGAACTTACTGCAGTCTCACAACACGAGCCACTGCTGTGGTACGACGTGCCCGTTTCGTTTTTACATAAATACGTTTCAAATCCACGAGTATATCAATCTCATTTCTCATGTGACCCTTTCTCGCGGTACACAATACATACAGTGCGGCCCACCGCGATATCCCGATGGACATATCTTCGTAGACATTAGTTTTGTTTTTGTTTTAGTCATATTTCTTTGTCGGTTCAATTGAAGGCAGCCGCATTAAACGCTCGTAGATAAATGTATGTTTTCATCCCTTCACCGGCTGGGAAAAACTACTTTTAACAAGCTGTGGTTCAACAGTCGATATGAAAATTACAATGTATCACGATTGATAATCGAATTATTTGTTTTATAACTAAATCAAGTGTAAGTTTATGGGAGAGGGTAAGTGTACCCGGAATTAATGCCGACCAATTAATACATTTGTATAAATTCGATATAGCTAACAGATTTAACATTTTAAGATTGACTTTATCTTATACTAGGTCATTTACATGGTCTTATTATCTATCTGCTTGTTATATTGCAACAGTCGTACTTGAATATTAATGAACGTTTCTGTCGTACACCTAATTATATAATTCATACTGATTTATCAATAAGTAAATAGTTAATTTTTAAATAACTATCGGGTACGCTTACCCTTTTCTATAAACTTTTTATTCGCTTTCAATATGAAAGCAATAATTTGATTTCTGATTGCGGTGCATTGTCATTTTTATAAAAACTTGTACCACAACCTTTACCACCTATTATAAATTTTAATTTTATAGAAATGAAAAAGTGATTTTTTGCATTTGGTTATGGGATGAAAATATAAATTTGACTTAAAGTGATTGATTTGGCCCCCTTATATTGAGTTGTACAGTAACAAAAAAAAAATAATATCTACAGAATTTTTTCAATCGGTTTATCACGGCCACCCTGTATATTTATATCATTATTTTATATTATTATACAATGTACAGGACATAGTATTATTGGTAAAACAAAATCCTGCATATAATATAGTGATGTACACGACCATAATATACATAATAGGTATGCATATAAAATTAATATTATTTGTAGTATAGGTCGCCCTCATAACTACAAGCTAATACAAGCAGGAAATAAGAATTTGTTTACATTTCTGCTCAGATAGTTTGTGAACTTGCCCATCATGTTTGATTAGGTCGTGTCATTTACGTACGAGAAATGGTTCCGTGAGTACAAAAATAAAATCAGTTATTAATCCGTGCGCGGTGCGTGTTTATTAATTTAAACATTATGTTGTTCACAGATCACAAACAAACTCGTGTAATTGAAATTTTCGACCGAGTGTAACGGATGGGAAGTGCGGCGTCGTTTATCATCACTCTGCGCGGAGATCTTGTATTCTAATTTGTTTTAGGAACATTTCTGATGACGTACAATTTCATCAAACGATATTGTGTTGCCAAGATGTTAATTATACACTCCTTTGAATAGAACTCTGGAAAAAAAAACAAGAAATAAGAAAATAATGTTTAAAAAATTAATTTTAAATTGTCAAACACAATTTAAAAATATCACCGTAATTAAACGAAAAGGAGAGAAAAAAATCCCAAGTTTAAAATACGACGTGATAATGAAGATCTCTGAAATTGTTTTTTTTTTTTTTTACCATAAGACATCTTAACGTTGTACGCACATTGGCTTCGTTAAAATGTACTGCATTTCAGAATGTTGTGCTTATTACATATTTCATTGGGTTTTACAGTTTAAATTCAAATCGTGCAGATGTGTTCGGCTACGACTAATAAAGCTGATACAAAACACGTGTGACTACGTTTAATCATATCAACGTCACGATGTACTATAATTATTTTAGATACAACGCGTTTATCGTATTTACCCGAGTATGTAGGGTTGAGTGTGAATTAGAAGTGAAAATATAACTCGAGACGATATAATATTTTGTTAATGTTTCCGCACGTTTGTGGTACCTACATAATATTGTATGAGATGTACTGTATAATATTGTTTGTGGTAATACATAATTTCGTCTTCGGCGACCACATGTGCAGGCGCCGCGCGTAATTTATAATGATTAGCGCTCGCATTTCGACGCATTTGCATTATTTTTTTCTGGAATGCTTGACACGCAGTACTACCGAAATTACATATGATTTTTGAGTAAAAGTTAACAATCGAGCATTTTCTGCATTTTTTTAGGTAATTTTTAATCTCATTCTACATATACAAGTATATTGTATCTACTAAAAAAACACAATAGGTGATCTGCAGGTGAAACAATTCACAATTTGGTTTTGATGCCGCCAACTTGCCAACTATACGACTTGGCCAATTACAAAAATAAAATAATGTTTTTTTATCCGTTCATATACCAGGTGTACCCGTAAATTCCAATTCAAACAAATTATTATAATAATATGTCGGAAGACCTTTTTTCGAGTGTTTAAGTCATAAATGCATTTTTTCATAAAGCAATCGATAATTTATTGTAGTGCCTCACGTGAGTCCGAGCCCTAAAAACAATATACCCAAGATGGTTCCGAATTATTTTGCCGGACTATTGTTAAAGTATACAACTCGCCGCGAAAATTAACGGGAAACGCGGACGCATTCGGTTCGCGCCCGTGACATCATAATGGTGTACGTCAATGGTACGGGACGTTAGTTGATCGTGCGACGCGGTGACAACGATACGTCGTGTTTGCTCAGTCTTAGATTTAGCAAAACCGAGTGTGCACACACACACGCACACACATGACACGTCAACACGTGTATACATATCATGTAATATACCATGTGTACGGTTACTCGCAGTACACATAGTATGTACACAGCATTACGACGTGTACCACCGCGTGTTGTCGACTTTGTATCTCGGTGTATACACGCGCACTAGCTTTCATTAAACACGCGGTGGTCGCCGATCCTCATATTGTCGCGTCAGCCACTTCCCTCCCTTACCCCGTTGCTCGTCACCACCGGCGCACAGACACCGCCCTTCCCGTTGATTATTCGATCCCGTCGCAGCGGCGAAGGACACACTGTTTTCTCTCCGCACACACACACACACACACACATATGTGTGTGTATGATATCGTTTGGCGCGACTTACGCAAAGTAATTATATAAATGCTTTCACGTACACACGCACGCATACACCCGCTTTGTGTGTAAAAATAATCGTTGCCATGCACACGAACCAGGGGCGGCTGCAGTCGTAGAGACTTGTCAAATTACTCAGGCCTCCCCGCCCACCCCCGCCACCGAGGCCGTGGCCACCGCCTCGGCCGACCCGTTGATCGAGTTAAACACAATAATATGGTTCGGCGCGGGACACGAGCGTGTATTACGAGTGTGTGTGCGTATGTGTATTCCTGCAGGATAGAATTCAATTTACGGGTACTTCGCGTGCGCGCGCGAGGAGATGCGATCCTCGCCTTGCATAATTTACGCGTTTTAATTAATGGGACTCCCCGTGGAATCCATTGCGGATCGTTTTCCGGAAGCCACTGCAGCACACACGCACGCTGTATATTATGTTTCGTGTACACGCGCACGTAAACTGCTCTCTGCGCGTTCTCGACGTAAAGAAAAAATATCGATTTTCGACCGAGCACGTGTAATGCGTACGTCTATTTTCGAGTGTCCTTTCGGAACGCACTGCACTTTTGTTCATATACGAACATTTTAACACATCGTTGTCGGCTGTTACATTGCCACTACGGTGAGCTTAAAAACAAACGTTTTCGGTGTAGATTCGACAGGACCAAATGGACATTTTTGTCTCTCCAGGATCAAGGACAGGGACAGCTGACGATTTCTCCGCGGCTTCCCGGCCAGAGAAATACGTGTATCACGTAGAGCTCGTGATTGATGTGAACTCGTTCGAGTTTCATAATGTTTTCCCGTTTCATAATATATAAATTATAGCGTTTTACAGCGCAGTGGTTCAATTTCAACTGCAGATGATCACTTGTATCGGAACGGAAAATTTGTAGCGGGTTGAACCAGGAAAAAAAATTCACACCCGAAGCCGTCACCGCGAGTTTTCGATTAAAAGTTGTTTTTCTATTTTGCTTAAGCACCACGTGTTTAATTATAGACCTATTACGACTGAATACGCTTGTGGAACCATGGTGTGAACAAATATTTTCCAAGCTTTTATATAATGTAACGTTATTAATAGCAGACATAATAGTGCCGCCGCCGCCGCGGAAGAACCTATGTTGAATATTTCAATTACCCGGACTAGTACGCATTACGGTTTTACTTCCAAAGTACTCTTTTGATGTTGGCTAGAAGAACGTGCTTCGTAAAAGCACAGTCTATATTTCAGACTTGAATTAATATGCGTGCACGAGCGATCGTTTGAAAGGTATATAGCCGTTGGGAGAAAATAAATAAAGAGGAAAATGAATGAAATGTATTGCCCAAACACAATACCTATATAGAGCAACGCACGAGGTATAACAAGTTTACATGTTGATCTATATAAAAAAAAAAACACATTCGTTGGTTTACACGGACTAGAATATCGTGTTTTTACGCTATCGATCAAATAATTAGCTAGTTGATGTGTAATATTGACGTAGACATGACAAGACAAATTGTTTTTTGTTTAATACCAGCGCGACCGCGGTTCTGTCGGAGGCACTGTACTGATGAAACCCGTAATATTTTGTTTTCAAAACGTTACGCCTGACAAAAATATTGGTGCATGAAGTGATCTCACATACATTTTGGAAACAATTTTGGAGTATATAACAATGCGCATTTGCATAGGTCGAAGCATTTTTCCGAATAAGACATTTTTATGCAGTACAATTACCGATGTGGCGTTAGTGGTTAGTATTGAATGTATGTGGGACTCGGACGTCGCGTCACAACTCGTTTGAAACACTGGCAGCGGGAGCGCGACGAGCATAACGTACCCGTCATTTATGTTCGATACGCCTGGCATCCCAATCGCGTGTTGTACGCACCTCGGGGCCTGAAATCTCTAATTTTCCGCGCCAAACATTGCTACACTTTAAATAAACGTTTGTAGCCGGTACACGTGTAGTGGGTTTCAATATTATTAACCGTATATAGTCTAAGTACACCGATTTTACACAACACGTAAGTGACGGCTTTTGCAGTGATTTGGATTTTTTAAATATTTGGTAGCATTGGTACCTAACCTAGCATGTTTAATTCGTTTCTAAAAACATACGTAAAACGAACGTACCAACCGGTGAAACGCTTACAGCGACTTCCACTATGCGTCGTATTTTTCAATAACGTGTTTCAACAATTTGAAAAATATCTGCTACGCGCTTCGAAGTCTCGCAACACATAAAACGTTAGGGGACCTATGCAGCGCACCCGGGCGTCGGGCGTAGAGGGCAAACGTAAGGAGTAAAAAAAAACAAAAAAAGTAAAAAAAAAACCCAATAATTCACCCGAAGCGGTTCGTCGGGTCTTTCGGTCGCTTCGTGATCACCGTACCTGTATTACAGTAAATCGTGTCTCGCGCGTCATAATGTAGCTGTGTTAAAAATAATAAACGCGTCGTCGTTTTCATTTCGACAACTATTGTAATATATGTATATACCTGGCATCGCCTGCCGCGGCTCGGCGAGAATTTACGATTCCGGAATTATCGGTTGCCGGTTTTTATTTTATTTTTTCGTTGGCCACGGGGACCTGTACGGATCGCACGCGATCGTAAACAATAATGTTTTATAGTCGGTACCGCGGCGTTATTACTATTATTATTATTGTTATAGACGCGGTCACGTGCGCCAATTATATGTATATATTATTATCATTCACTCGCGGCCGTACGTCACATAAATAAGCTTCAAGTGCAGCGCGTCGCCGTCGCGTCTAATGATGATGTTCCCGCCGAGTGTGTCGGACCACTGTACACGAGTTAGAGTGGAGTGACGGGGGGGTGGGGGGGGGGCGAGGGGCGGGAAATGTAATGTACACGCGTGTACATAGCCCGAAACCCGAAATATTCCGCGCAATGTCGGCCTTGCCCGGGGGGGTAGGGTAGGTCGAGAACGAATATCGTGCCGATTAACACCCCCGGGCGACGTTTCCCGACGACTTTACAACAGGAAGCCGTCACGACGTGATAATCGCCGATCGGCTCGAGCGTGCGGACGGAAGAGGGAGAACGATAATAGTGATAAAAGTACAAACAAAAAAAATGACTCGCTCGTTTCGGACGAGACCGCGCCGGGCGAAAACATTTTAACGACTCGAACGCACTGCACCCGCGGTGACCACGTACCGCATTATGATCGTACACGCAGTGCCGCAACAATAGGGCACGCAAGGTACGCATTGCATTCCCAGAGGCCTTCTTAGGGGGGCTCAGAGGGCCCACAATTATCTGGGACTAGGCTACTGTTAAACTTTTCATTTTTAATTCATAAAAATATGAAACGTACATTTAGTTTCAGATTTTCTTTTGCTGAGAAACAAAAGATGACCACGAAAGATTTTATTCGTTCATTTTTAACGGGGCCCATAGTTTTTTCTCGCGACAGGGCCCGCCAAAGCCTAGTCGCGGCACCGAGTACACGATCGTGCGCGAGCATCAGTGGATTGCCGACGTTCTCGTAGCACGCGACGACGTTGTTACTCGAAAGATGGTCGGAAACAGTGTTGCGTTTCGATTCGTTTCGCCTTGCAGATCCAGCGTTTTCACGTTTTCGTCAACTTTTCGTCTCTAAGCCAACACGCAGGACGGGGTTTCGCCATAACTACAGTAACACGATTATCACTGTCTTCCAAGTCACGGGCATATTTATTTATCTATTTATTCATTGTCGTACACGTATGTCACACACGTTCCAACTAACACTGAGCTTTATCCTCTTCGGCTGTAATATTATGTAGACGTTTGATCACGTGCAGGTGTACTCGGACATAGTTTGGCCATACGTTTAATTAAATCGTGTTATAGTGTAATACAAAACATGGTACGCATAATTTATTCACGTTTTCTTTGATCATATCAGCCACGTCCATTCCACATGTGAGAATTACCATACCGTAACATATTATGATAATGTTCACCCGAACCAACTTAATAATCATAACTAATCATCTCGATCGGCTCGAGCTCGGGTTTTAACGTGTAAATTACGACCTTATTTTCTAATCACAAGTACCCATGTACCCGTGCTGTACTGCGATGGAACGCACATTTTTAAATCGAGATCAAACCCGACGTGTTGACGCGACCGAACGTTCGGTTAAAAATCTAATTTCGTACACACTTGATGTTTTCATAGTTACTCGTTTCCCGAGTCCGCGTCGCGCACTTGAGATTTTATACTATTGTTACGCGTTATGCGTTTTATCGATTTCAACAATCATTTCAGATCTCAAGTCCCTACATAATATCTGTTTTAACCGCGCGCAGTGTACATAATAAGATACGGGCGTCATTATATCCCAATACGATAATAACTATCCGAATCCATTAGGACCGCGATGGATGACACCGAAAGTCATTAACCTTCAACTCGACGTTCCCTAAACAACGTTATCAGAGATGGTTTGTTATTCATAATAAATGATTTGGTAATTGACTGTTTCGAATACAATAAATTGTCGAGTGTGTACAATAATGTAATTGCGTAGCGTGTTTATAATGTTATACGAAAACGCGTATATCATCCTCTTCAATATCATACACTTGTCACAAGAGACCACATCGCCGCACCGCTCGCACGGTATATTCCTGCAGCTCTCACGAGTACCTGTTACGCCGCGGTGAAAAATGCAGCTCTATTGTTCGGAACGGTTTGGACTGAACTAAAAGCGTGTACGCGCTACGAAGAAATTCGCTCTAAACAGAGAGCGTACCGAGCAAAGCTTAGTAATCTATAATAGATCAGTCACATATGGCCCGTGTACGTTTCGTAAATTATATCGAACCCTCGTCGAGAGAGAACGTTAGAAAGTCCTGGCGTAGTTGATGATAATATTATTCTGTATATATACGAAAAAAGTCGGACCACAAACGCGTTGCAGCTGCAACGGCATTTAGTGTGTGGTTTAAATGGAAAAAATAAAAATAAAGAACGAGGGGTTGCGGGTGAGAAATTAGCTATCGAAAAGAATTGACGAATGAGCTCTCGAAAAGCCACTGAAAGAAATCATATTTACCGTACCACTTCGCATGAACATTTCATACAAATTCATGGGATGAATAATTATACATATAAAATAATTAAAAAAAGATACTACATCACCTACAACAAGCGATCACAACGATATTACAGATGTGTAGCAACAAGTAATCGGTTTATTATTATAAAGGAAGATAAGAAAAACGTAGAGATATTTTAACTTTTCTTAGTTCATTTGGCACAGAAGATTGTGTAACTTGATTCCGACTTCTGCAGCATTTATTTATTAAATACGTGCAATCGTTTCCATATATTAAGCCTTTAGCTGTCTGTTTCTGTATTATTTTAATGTAAGACCCTAAAAAAAATGGTTTAAGAAGTTATAATAATTTGAACGTTTTCTATTTGTATTATAAAAAATATATCGTCACAGAAATAACTCAAAAGAAATTACACATTAAGCAATGTAATAAAAAAACACTGTATGCGTAATAATAACGTATAATAATGAGTTAAAATTAACAACTTATAATAATAATAGTTTGTAACTTGTAATAAAATACGATATAATTATTATTTATGGTTCCACTACAAAATATCCCCGACCTTAATATACCCTAACAAAATATCACATGGAAAATAACCCAAAAACAAAATTATAAAATATAAAATTAAAACCACATGTGAAAATATATAATAAAATCAAATAATGTGCTATCTTAAACACTTTTTTTTTAATTTTAAATTACATCACAAATCACAAAATAAATATCAATATGTTAAAAACAGTTTATAAGACATAATTTTGTGCTATTGATTGAAAGTACTTATTTTTAACCATACTTTTTTTATATACTAGTTACAAAGGTATCCTGAATAAAAACCTAATTGCCTTTCTGGTTCGTAATAAATTGCAACATTTTTTAAGAAAAAATAATACTAAAAAATACGATAGACGGAAAAAATTTAAAAATTTAATCAAAACACGTTTGCTTTCAGTCAAAAGTTTTATATCAGAGGTAAAGATTTAAATTAATATTTTTTTATTATTACAATATTTTGGTATGGGATATTTGGGCTTGGGGATACTTTTTCGGGAATATTTTGACGTGTCACCATTATTTACCTATATCAATTATACAATTTTGCATGTGCTCTAATTAAATCTATTTGACATGGCAAACAAACATAAACTATACTCTAGCTATAGCGTATACGATCTCCGAATGTATGGTAAATATTGTTCGATGTTGTTTACTCTTGTTGATCAAACTCAGGTCTATAGAGGCCTCTGGCATGGCGTTATAGGTGTTGTGTGCACTACCTAGACTAAATTTAGAGAGCTCAAACAAACTGGCTCAAACTGACTCAGGAAAAATCTTCAGGCTACACTGCATCACAGACATATTTTGCCGGTCCAAAGGAAATATTGACCAATGAATATCTGTTTATTTTTCACTAAAACGGTTTCGGTACGAATTATTATCACATATTTGTTTTGCCTTGTTTATACAGTCTTTGGTAAGGACGTTGTCACGAGAATTGTTTTTCAGGGTAACGTTTTCGGTTTTGAATTCACTCATAACCACCACGATACATACGCCCACACTCGAACGGAGTTCGGAAACAAACCACTCATACGCCTTATTATTGCGGTAACATTGAAGAACTAATGAAATGTTCGTTATATTCCATAAACTGCCTATCAATTTTTCACGTGATACAATTAAACGCTCGCGAAGTTTGACTTTCCTAACAAAATCGATCCTATTATATTATATACTTCAATAAACATTACCTTTCAAGTATTGTGCATAATGGTTTTATTAAGAACGTACGGGAACCGACGGCTTTTTAAGTTTCCGAAATTATTTCATGTAAAACATCAACGCTTACAATATTATTCAAAGAAATCGCACTGCAGTGACAAAACATTCTTAGAACTCAGGTTGAATGACGGAACAGGTAAACTGAATGACAAATAAATAATTTTTTTTCATTTTAATATATTCAACTTCATTTGAATTCTTAGAATTGTAAATTGTTCCTTAACGAGTTCTTTATTTATATAATTTGTTTGTCTCGTATTATTTAATAGTCTGAAATGCGAACAAAAATATTTTTAATATAGTTCTTCTATAATACCACTTGGTTTTAACGAACAGTTTTGCATTTTTTTCGCAAATATTTATTATTTTTAGACGAAAAAAACCATTATTACACCTTTCATTTTTGTTTTTTTCATATTCGTATATACTATGAATAACAAATAGTTCACGAAAGAATATTGTTTGTGAGCAAAGAACATTTTTTAGGAACATAATTCATTAGCTTTTATGACGAAACATTTCAAGCAGTATAAAGAATACATGGTAAATTTAATCAGAATTTTGGTCTTAATGGATCAATGGTAAAATAATTTTATTTCGGACTCATAGCACCTACATAAGAAGGGATGTTATCATCAGCGCGAGATGTATTTAATGTTATGGCTCATGACCTTGAATGAATATCAAATAAAACATTAGAGAGTTTGCAGAATGTTCGGGTAGTTATTAAAACATTTTATAACGTTATACACTATTATATTGTACGTTTTGATATTTTCGAAAATTTGCCACCATTGTGCGTTAAGTCGCTGTATTCTATTGTTGCGAGAAACCACGTAAATTCGATATTTTCAAAGTAAAAGTTTATAGTTTTGCTATAATAATATATGATCGAATATCCGTACTTATACAACTTTGATAAAATTTAATATTCAGAATAGTTATAATTTATTATTATTGTTTTTTGTTTGATCAATTGTTGTAAAAAAAAAAATAGACACGTACTTCAAAACAAATTTAAAAATTAAAAAATTGTTTTTTGATTATTATTAATCCAGAAATGAAAACTTTCAAAGTAAAAAACAAATTACAAATACTTGAAAAAATATGGTAGAGTTTTATCCGAAAATATGATTATAATTGTTATAACTATTCTATTTTTTATCGATCTTAATAACAATAAATCTTAATTTTTAATTGTATGATACAGTTTTGTATCTTATACAACGATTTACAGTTTGATCGACACCTGTCCATAGGAATGCATATGACATTTGTAGTCGGCATAACAGTTATCGGTACTCGTTATTGATTTAAACTTTTGTTTTACGCATGTATATACGCACGAGAATAATTATAACTATCGTTGAGCAATTAATGACTGGTTACTTGTGAACTGGGTCTGAATGATGCGAACATCATGGTATGCTTTTTTTTTTTAGTTATTTTTATGTCCATCCAAGAACCATTTAAATACGTAGCACACAGTTTGGTATCTATATTTTCATGTAAAATGTTTGATGTGCATAGGTCATAACACTACGGTTTAGTATTTGTCATAAAGCCATACATCATTGGCATAATTGTATTAACCCGTCATGACTCGCGCGTATAATTTGAACACCGTTACTCGCGTGTAGAGCGATTCGCTCACCTAGTATATTTTATCATAAATTTAATATTTTTAAGACAAATAATTATAACAAATAACAAATCAAACATATAATAAACCAATTTGTAATGTTCTTTATTAATATATTGAAAAAAATGAAAATAATTATACTGACATATAATTGTACCATAAATGGTTTACATAGATCTTGCCCAAGAGAATTTAAAAATTGACGTCTACCGGTCTACTTATAGTTATATCAGTGTTGGCTTTATAAATAATTTGACTATTTATAGCAGCTATATTCATTAGAGCAAAAAATATGGTTAGAGGCCATCTACAACTAATCCTTGCTACGGAATATTCGGCTTTTAGCTCGTAAACAACGTCGACTCCTCTTTTGGTAAAATTACCTACCGATGTACTTGCACTAAATCGAAACGACGATTCGTTTACGAAGTTAGTCAGTAATCACCATTTGAAAACACGAACGATGCATTTTGTAACGCTGCAGTGAACCGTAAACAATATTATATAATTATCGTTTTAATTATAATATTATCGTTGGGCTATTATTATTTATTCGTCCGAACTACCTAGTACAACACAAATGAGCACGCACATAGTAACAATAACATCACTGCTAATAATAATATTAATCCGTGCATATTTTACGTATAATACGTTGATAATAATATTAAATATACCATGTTACCGGAACAGCTCGCGGCGATGAATACAACCATTAGAGTGGTCGTATTTGATCTTACTGTATATACATACGAATGAACATTTTTCATGCGATGAAATTTTATGTTTAACATTTAGCGCCCGAGGTGCGCGTCCATACATCACGGGTCGGGTTAGAGGAAAACGCAAATCGTCAAACCGAAGCCGTCGTCGGTCGTGTCGGCGTTTTTTTTTTTTTCACGAAACGATGCGCGCTCGTTTAATCGACCAACGGTTCGCAGTTCGATAATACGCATTGTGTTTCGACAGAACCGTGTACAACGCGAACGTGGGCCATTGACGAGCAAACGGTATCGAACAGCCACGCAGTGTACATGCATACAAGTATTATCTAGAATACATATATGTGTAGGTACGTAGGGGGTTATGCCCTTGATTCGATTACACCGTCAGTATAAAATAGATACCTGTGTGTGTGTGTGGACTGCAGCAAGCGTGGATGTGTTACAGTTACGGTTCAGTAATTATAAATGTACGAGTGATGGTGGTTTATTTTATGTTTTTTTTTCCTTCTTCTAGCGGGAAAAAGTGTTTGTTACAGCTGCACGTCGTCTCTACGACTTTTCCGTTAAACCGTAAATAAAAAAAAAAACTTATTGTAATTGTTCACGAACTAACATTGAAAACGATTTGAATACTTTTCACGGCTCACGCGTCCCATAGTAATATTATAGTCTCCGCGATGTCCCAAAAATCGTAACTTCTGATAATGCTGACGTACAGGATTTTGGAATGGAAGAGGGGGTGAAAAAATGCCAAATTAAATCGAATACATTGTACAAATTATCAATAGCAGTTTATTTTATTGTTTAGGCTTAAATTTTTTAGAAATATTTCAATACGTTTGTATTCATTACCGTTAATCTAGACCAGCGATACCCAACCTACGGCCCTCCAACGATTCATATGTGGCCCGAACAGAACTCATTGAATTGATAAAAATATAAATTTCAAAACTAATATTATTATGAGTATAAAATATAACGAAACAAATTTCGAAGCTATTTTCAAAGAGAAGAGAGAGAACAAAAAGAGTATATAGAATTTTGGAATTTAGTGCCAGGAAAATACAAAACCCTACAAAAATGTGTCCACTTTTTGATAACAATGTTCACATCAACATATGTATGTGAAACTTCATATTCAAAAATGAAATATGCAAAGAATGTGTACAGAAATCGGCTTACTGATTCACATCTTGATCACTTGTTAAGAGTAGAATGCAGCAACCACAAACCAGATATATCCAAAATAGTGAAAAAACCATCTCAATATCAAAATTTACAATACATAAATTTATTTTTAGTTTTTTTTTTTAATTTCCGTTCTATTCATTTCGATTTGCGGCCCCGCGTAATATTTTAAAATATTTTATGTGGCCCAAATAAAATAAGGTTGAGTATGGCTGATCTAGACCAATCTAATAATTGAACGTTGGTGTGATTTTAAATAAAATACATACAGACATTGATAAGGGTGATGAAGGGGACATAGCACAATGCCCTCGTGGATATGACACTGGGGTTGTGAACTTGGTGCAGTTATTTAAAAACTTTCAGTAAGCAGGTTTTAAGTGACATTTCGGTGGCGGCTTCATAATATAATACTATTTGTACTACACTCGGATGTATTTGTGTTTATTACGTGGCCTTTCCAACCGTTCTAGGTCAAATAAATCGTATTTGGATAATGCACTATATAATAAAATCGAGCTTTTCAACAATTCATTATAATAGTGTTACGTAATAATAATAATTCAATTGGATCTTGAAAGCACCAAGTCCAAAGACATATCGGACAAGCTATCAAAACCCATCGAGACTTAGTTCCATTAATCGACAGAGGGTGTTAATTACCAATCCTTAATATTTTACGATGACCTGTGTGAATTTACAAATTCAAAAGGTTAACTCCACCGTGCTCCCGCTCGCACCATCGTTCCAGTTACAATACCACCGCGTGAGGACCGCGGTTACAAATAAGTGTTAAGAACCCCTATGCTTAGAAGATCGAGTCTATGTTTGTATGAAACTATTAATGACAATAAGTCGCATGTGTTTAGAAAAAAAAACGTTTTGGTGACAATATTGTTATGATTTTACTGGTATTGTCTGTAATAAAGCTGATTACGAGTTTGAAACATCAAGCTTTTTCAGAGATTGTAATACCCCAAACAAAAATGATTATTGTTGCCGAACAAACAAATTATAATGAATAATGATCAATTGCAATGGATAACAAATATGATACTGCAGTTGCCTATATAATGTTCCCATTGAAGTGGTTAATTTCACGCGATGTGTATCTGTCATATACTTAGTCTTCGTGAAGAATTACGTTTGTTATTTAAGTTATAATAGATGATAAATTGTACGTATGGTAAACAGTTAAAAAAATGTAGATTGGAAGAATAAAAAAAAAAACACGTTCTACGCGCGAAAAAAGTATACCCTTTCAAATCGTAATATTATTTTGGTCACTAGAAAATTACGCGTAAAACGATGTTTAAAGGACTAAAAAAAAACACATCATCGCTCCGCACAGAATCTAAAACAGTTTTTTAGATTCTGGGTGAAACGAGGAATGTATTGAACCATTATGTGATTTTCTTTTTGTGTGTTTGTCTCTGTACACGATTTTGACCAGAAGGCTTGCTCCCATGTGTATAAAAACCTGGAACTTTTTTGATAGGAAGTTTGTCTAGTTGGTACTTAGGGAGGGGTACATTTTTTGAATTTTACAACAGCTTTCCAAATAATTTAGAAAAACAGAGAAAAAAGTGCAAAAATCCTTAACCGAGATCAAGAATCGATCCCTACACCGTCTAGAAAATATACTTCGTTACGCACTATCCACATGCCTCTATTCCAAGGGTACAAGATTATTGGTAAGATTTTCTTTATTCGGCTGTTACCTTATAAATATTAATCGTACACACTCAAAACGTAATTATGTCATCGATAAATCGGTTTTACGATTTTAATAAAAATTTTATAATTTTGAAAAGGAACGAAACATTTTTTTTGTTTTGCAAAAGTAAGAACATTGAAAGTAATAAACCTGTCTCGTAAATACATTTTTTTCTTCTTCTACATCGAATATCTTTAGATAAAAAATATTAACTGATCCACCCGATATATTTCGCTGAAGGTCGTTTTTTTTCGCGAGCAATGGTTCATTGGTTTCAAGTTTAAATGACCTATCCTTGGTGACACGAGCACCATGATACCATTACAATATCGTTATTCGCACGTCCGTCCGCGCACGCCACAGCTACAGTCGTCCGTCGGCGCGGTCCGCCGGTCCGTCATTCACTTCCGGTAACGCGCGACACGCGATTATCATATAATACGCGGGCTTATCACGATAGGTGAAACACGTGAACATTATATTATTGTTATTATTATTTATTAGTAGTAGTTGACACTGAATGATAATAATGCGCGCGGGCGGCAGCGGTTTCCTAATTAAAAATACCGACCGGCCACACACACACACACGCACATACATTAGATTAAGTTATATTATCTGTTGTCTGTGTTGTGAATTATTATATAAGTTTATTTAAATGTGACGTGTATTATATTATATTGTTTTTCCCGTCCGTTTTAATTTTCATTCTCAACCGCCGTAATGAATACGTGTGCGTCAGTACCTGTACTCTTTTCGAATTTTCTTTAATATATTTCTACCATTTACGTGCGCTAATCGCCGTAAAACAGTTTTTTTTTATTATTATATTGTATTTTAGTGCGTGCGCAAATCGCCACTAAGTGTTGTGAATTATTTTGTATTTCAACAATTGTGTGTGTGTAAAATAATTATTTTAATATTGTTTGTGTGTGTGAAATTATTATAAAGTAGCTTAGGTAGCAGCTGGCCAGCAGTGCACCGACAATTTGTGAGTTTTTTTCTATTTAATTATTACATTATTACAATATTTATATTTATACAATTTTAATTGTTGTGCCAAGCAGGCAATCTATTTATTATTTATTATACTATTTATCATCAATTTATTATTTATTTTATTGTTAATTATTATTGTAAAACAGCAACATAGTCACCCTTATCTTTTAGATTTAAGCATACACACATACATATTTACACACTTACACACCCACTAGCACACGTAGTTCGACAGTATTTGCCCGGCAAATCCGACCATTGCTGATCGAACTACTCACATATATACACACAAATACACAGGTCGGTCGGTGTGATTGGGAGTCGTTTCCCTTTTTTTTAGTAGCCGTAGCAGCTATATGCGCACGCCGTATACACTGCGTCCTCGCCTGCGGAAGTACATCGCAGATTATCACATAGAACAACGGTCCACCGACACGCGTGTAATATTGTTACGTACAACTCGTCGATCGGACGACTAAACGGCCGCGTGAAATCGTTCCAAATGACCCGAACTGTCGGCGCGATCATCAATCTTTGTTAGTTTGTACGTGCGTTTGTGTACAGCAGCGGTTCTCAACCGGGGGTCCACAGGATAAGGTACTAGGTCGACGGAAAAAGTGAAAACTGTATTTGATATTTGTGTTATTGTGAATCGATTTTTCGGTTTTCTTATGAAATATATCATTATAAGCGTTAAATCCCTTGACCATTATTATCTTATATCCGCTGCGAACAAGGATCACATTAAAATTACATTTTTAACTTTATATTATGCTGGTCAAACTGAATAAATATGTATTTCCGAATTGTTCGGTTTAGTTATTTCGTACATTTTTATCTATCCCGTGTGGAAATATATGACGAATTGTCATTTGGGGGTCCGTAAAGCAGTGGTGAGAGGCCAAGGGGTACGCGAATGAAAAATGGTTGAGAACCAGCAATATCGCAATCATACAGCGGACTATATATTATGTGACGAGCATACGTGTGTGTGTGTGTGTGTACACATCGTACACGTATATTCAATGTGTACTGTTCGGCGGTCGTATGTGTACAGTTGTGCCGGGCTTGTAGTGCGACCGCCGAGAGACGTCGTCGACGATTTGTCATCGGATTAACGTCGATCGCGCGTCTATGTATATTGCATCCGGCGGACGACGTATTGTCATAAATAATGATAATGCTGCGCGGTGTGCCGCCGCATAATTGGACCGCTGTCGCCGCCACCGCCGCCGCCGCCGGTTTCGAAATTAAATCTCACGAAACACGACCCGCGCACACGATTATTATCATTACGATGTCAATATTTTAACGCTGTGACATGACACGCGAATGCGAAATACACGCGGGGTAGGTATTATACGTAACGGGGTACGTACGGTGGTGTGCCTACCTCGTCATCGACGAGTTAACCGCCCAGCGCACGCAGGACAATAGAATGCGGTGTACGATGCGCAGGATTGTTCTAGCCCAGGGGTCGGGAATCTGCGGCTCCGGAGCCGCATGCGGCTCTTTGGATAGTTATCAATACATCGAGATCCGTAAAATATGTATTACTAACCATTTTTGCATCTACTTACATTTGTGAGCAAACATTTTCAATTATGAACTTTATTAAGACCAAATTAACAAATCAACTGAATGTTATCAGCCTTGATGCTTGTTTGAAGTTGAAAACTACAGATTACTCTCCAGAATTGAATAAGCTGTCCGGAGCGATTCAGTGTAAAAAATCCCACTAATATTAAGCATATACGTTTTTTTGTGTGTTATTGTGCTTAACTAAATAATATTATAATTGTATAATCAATAATAATAATAATAATGATGAATTAATGAAATAAAGTTTTTCTATATTTTCTAAATTTAAGACGTATTATGTTTTTATTATAAGGTTGTTCAAACATGTGCGGCTCCCTGGATATCATAGTTTTGTAATTTTTTGAAAAAATGGCTCTTTCCTACGAAAAGGTTCCCGACCCCTGTTCTAGCCGCACCAGACACTGCGGGCGAACATGACATTGAGGAACCGACACCGAGCTCATCTCGTCACCGACGGCCCTCACGGTATTCCGTGGTAGATAACATGTGATGGTACATAATAACGACATCGATGTGCTGTCCTGTGAAAGTCGACTTGATAAAATTATGATCAAATCGTATGTACGCGAATTATCACCGTCCGATAGTGAAACGAATACAACACATTTTTTCTACACAACCCTTTTTTGGCCGTAAAATTGCTTACGTTTGGATTTTTTTTCGATGTTCAAGTTACCATAAAAACTATGTTTTCAAAACTTTTTTTTTTAATGCCAGCTTAAGGGTGTCCTGTAGCGAAACAAACTTTTATTTTTCAAATAGAAACACCATTTCGTTACTGCGGCATTTTATAAAAATGCCTATGCATTGAAATCGAAATTCGAACGAGTAGTTCATGAATTATTATTCTATTGTAAGTTTTAAGGAAAATAGTTTTATATAATACCTCGTATTATGATATATTTTATAATCGCTTATTGCTACTAAATCGAAATAACGCAAATTTTAAAGTTTTTGCAATTATACGCATTTTAAATTTGATTATTCCAAAATTATTCGTCCGAATTTTGACTGTACGTAAAAAATGTATAAAAAAAAGTTTTGTATGGCCACAGGAAACCTTTTAGAAAGCATGAAAAATAAAGTAACAGAAAACTCAGGTATTTTGGAAACTTGATAGTAAAAAAAAGAGATCGTAATTTAAGCATTTTTACAGCCTAAAAAGGGGATGAGCGTGGTTGAATAAAATATTGTTAACGGTATTGTAAGACTTTCGAACGATAAAAGATACTGCGTAATATACAACGAAAGTATAACAAAATGTTTACTTTCAGTTAATGCTCTATTGCGAGTAACAAGTGTTGAACGTTTGTTCATAATATGTACCCGAAACAATGATTTTAGATTTTATTACGGAAGAAGAACAGACTCATCAGTTTTATCTTTATAAGAAGGATTTCATAGACTAAATTTAAATGGAACTACTACAAATTTATATTATTACATAGATGAGGGGTTTGACAATACTCGCTTTAAATTTTCAAAGTCACATAAAGCATGTTCCAGATGTACAAAGTTCTATTTGTGAAAACAGTAACTTTTTACTATGGTCTGAAGCATACACGGCCTCCTGACAACGTATACGTTCAGCTGCCTAATTTCAATCTTCTAATGTAAAATTCAAACGGAACTATACACATGGTCTGCGGTTTTTCTTATACTATATTTGTGTAGGCTGACAAAAATATTAAAAATCACAAGTTTAGTGAAAATAAGGAGTGGAAAAATCAACATTTTCAGAAGAATAAAGTCTAATAACCAACGGATGTCTTCAAATTATTCAAAAATAATGAAAATTTAAGCAATTTAAATATTACCGTAGCATAAAAATGTACCAAGTTCAAAAAGAAAATAGTATCTACATTTAATGTTACATATACACGAATACAGTGGTCTTCGGCATGTCGATATGTCTACACAACTAGCGGAGAACGATTCCGAACAATTTACAGAATCGTGTAGATTGTTGTACGACGTACGTAACCATTTGTAAACGCACACGGTTTCACGAATTGCATTTATAACATATAATATAGATGATTCCGAATGGTTTTGAATGCAGAGTTACCGTTAAACGCTTGTTAAAGTACAATGATTTTCATTAAAATGTTAGTATACAGAAACATTTTCTACGTCTCATGAGTTTGCAGTGTTCTTTTATAACTTGCCTGTCGATTTTTGACTTTGTATCTGCAGTACGGATATGATTTGTCGGGAAGTTTTCTTCAGGACTTCGGGAGACAACGCGGAACATAGGTTCGTTTTCGCAGGACGGTCTGTACAAATTCCCGTTTAAAGGTGTTTTCAACGGCATTAAAGGATTCAGCGAAAAAGTATAATTCGATAACGCACGTTCATGTCCGGCAACAGGAAACTGCGCTAACGTAAAAGGATTTAAACAATATCTGAACGATAACACGTGTAAGATGAATATGCGATATTGCACGTGCGAGTGTGTACGCGGTTTACCCGTACCTTGATACTCTGGACGGATATTATAATCCGCGGCCAGTAATCGTATTATCGTCGGTTCCGTCGAGTTGAGCAAGGGATAACCACCGCGCGCGCCGGTTTTAAATTTGACCGCGATTACCGTTTATTATGGAGTTTGAAAATCGATTCCTAGTCCGACACGGTTCACCCGGACGTGGTCAAGATTTTGCAACAGCCGTAACACGAACCACACACGGAGCACTTGTCCGCACACATTGGTCGCGGTTTCGTTGGAAACGGAAAATTCACGTTAAGCCTTTACGTGCATAAATTACTTTTGTAAACACGTACAATCTGCATGGTGCTCGGTTTCCGATCGATACGTGCTCCAAAATGTCGGAAAATGTTGACTGTGTGAAAATCCACTCATTGGAGTTTTAAACAAACAAATTAATGTATTAAATGTTGCCTACTTGTAAAATGAATTGTTTTCCTATTAATTATACAATTTCATTTCATATATTACAACTGAAAACACTTACAGTGCTGTTACTATTCCACTAGGCGTGATTATAGTGTATAACTTAAAACTTATTCATTGTTTTACTATTTTAATCGTAATTGTTATCAAATGTTTTTTTTTTGAGAATATATCAATGGTAAACGCAAGATTGTATTGTTTATTTGTACCGCCATCGAGTGGAGGCCGTTTGCACGGTACCTACGTTTTTACGAGTCCGTAAGTTCGTACATTTTAATGTTTAATCGTTAGAACACGATCCGGACAACAAAATATGTAATCGTGCGTTTTTGCGACGAGTCTTGATGAAAAACCGAAAGCTCTTAGCCGTGCGTCCACGCGCGAGCAGTGTACGCTTTATTCGTGATCTGAATGCTGTCGTAGAACGTGACAAATTCAGTTGTGTGTTAAAATATCCGTCGACGACCGTTCATTATTTTATAGATGATTTTTTATATTGTTATTAAACGTCGATAGGAGTAGATATCATAAACTGAGGACAGTGCGCGTCCTACGTTAAAAACCGTTTGACGTGTTACCGCGGGGATTACATTTTAATGTTTTCATTGCGTGTTTGCGTATTTTATGGTTTTTACATTTCAGCGCATAAGCCCGGATTTACTTATGACTCGCCTTTACATATTATTATATTGTGTTTATGTTATTTTAGCGAACATTTCAATCCACGCAACGCTACTGAAGCCGATTATAACAGAGAACTCGTTTTGTACACGAACGCCACGCAAAGTATATTAAAAAAAACATAACGATTAGTGTACACTTCGGTTGGACTTACTATGGATGCGTTAAGTATACGGTGAAATATGATGTGGTTAAAATAAAAAAAAAAAAAAATGGGAAAAACAAGTAGTCATATGGTGCCAACTCTGAGCTATAACTATACTATAACGTATTACATTCCATTTCACCTATACATTTATTTAATGTAAACATATATTATTATGCTATGTCATATATTCTTCGCTATTAGCATAATATTTACGGTCTTGATGGAAGAGCTCTTAAATGTATTTATAACTTCCGTATAATTGTTTCGGCGCAATAAATTGTTGACTCAATTAACGACGAGCTTAAATCCTCAACATAATATTTTATCCCGGCTTATATCCTGTTTCCCTATAAACAAACATGTACAATCGTTTACGCTAGCGCCTACGTTTTTTTCTCGTCATATTTCACTGTAGTTTTATTCATGACACCTCAACCGTATTGGAGGTCGGTAGAAAGTGATATTATTTTTTTTCTCATTATCATCGTCTATGGACATGCTGTACTCCTGCGCGGTAATGCATGTATCGTTATGACCTCGCGCTCGTCAGTATTGTGTAAGTGACTTAGTTTAGACGGAAGGAAACGAATGGATTTCACGGTGAACGGTTTTTTTTTCTCATGACGTCGTACTCATATACCGTAGACATATTTATACAGAAGAACCTGCGATGTAATGTACGTACGTCTTAGTGTAATGCAGACGAAATCAATTTTTTTTAGCATTTTTCTTCGCCCTCCTCACCGACAAAACGAAACAGTTAGCGCGTTGGCTTCCGTCGTAGGAAAAATACGCCGTGTGCCGAGGACGATGTAGAGACCCTATGCGTGTTATTAAAACAGCCCTACGAGGATCGTGACAAATTTTCTAACGGTTATTGCAAAAGCACGAGGGGGTGCGGGGAAGGGTGTTAGCGTTTAGGCGAGTTTGTGAAAATTGCAACGCGTGTGGACGGAAACGTGAACTTTTCTTTTTTTTAATCTTTCTTTTAAATTTCATTCGAATAACGGACGATGGTATTTTTCTGCGTGAATTGATAGATCCTAATTTTCTACAAACGTCGAATAAAACATTGAATACATAATAATATACAGGTACATATCTGATAATTAACCGTAAATATTCTTGTAATCTATATCGTACGACTGAGGTTGTACAATGTACGCAATCGTATAATTCTTAACGACTTGCAGATCATCCCATCGCTCAGACGCACATTACAGATTGTTTGATACTCGTCCAAGCACACCTACAATATATTACTATACCTATGTGTGTACGAAACCTGCCAAACAATACTGGGTGTCCAACCGGGGCTTACACAGCGCGACATTTCCCGTGTTAATAGAGATACTCTAGTTTTTTTTTTTTTTTTATTAGCATCCCTAGGAAAAAACAATTTTGTAGACAATAGTTAGGTAAGTATAAGTATGTTATAACACACTTATAAGTGTGTTATAAGTGTTACAAAATTAACTATTCATTTTATAATTTAATTCGAAGAAAGCCATTTTATAGGGCTTATTTTTCTGAACATTTTGACGATTCAACATACAATTTTCATTAATTTTCTGATTTTTAATAACATTTTTAGCTTATAAGAAAAAAAGTATACTATTCTTATAGTTTTAAACAATAATAAAATTATCAGCAAATCTTAACGGAAAAATTACGAGTTGATAATAATTTGCATAATTCCTTGTAAACTAAATATATTATTATAAATCATGAATCCAATGAAAACTGAAAGGTGAACCGTCTATATTTTCAGAAAAAGAAGCCCCATAAAGTGGCTTTCTTAGAATTAAATTATAAGATTAAAAGTTAATTTTCATCTTATTAAATAATACACTTATATTTATCGAACTATTGTCAACAACATTGCCTTTGCCCAGGGATGCTTATAAAAAAAAAAAAACAGAATTTGATTATCTCTATTGATACTGGAGATATCGTTATGTGTAAATCTCGGTGGGACATCCTGTACAACGTTCCGATTTCCGTGGACCGGCAACGATGATGTATACACGCACATGGCACGGTCATTCACCCTGACGGCGAGTGCGGGTCGTAGAAGTGTATAATTCACGAAAGGCGAACGCGGACAGAGCAAGTTGTACGTAATGTTCTCGGTCCGTTTACCTCGGCGTCTGTCGGAGAGGCCATCGGAGTGCGAGGGTAGGTTTTTCCTCGGTCTTACCCGCTCACCCCTGTACTCGAACCGTATATGAACGCGACCGTATAGCGGTACGAACACATTTCGGTCTCGAACAGATCTGTCTAGAAACGTGGAAGAATATAAAAAATAAAGAAAATACGCCTAGTACAACTTGACGCGATAACTCGAGTGTTCACGCCGGGGTCGAGGGTTTGCCTCGCGAGATGAGGGGGGGGGTGCTTCGTAGATTTACGGCCGTTTAATAATATTATTTCGTGTTCACTGCACGGGCCTGTATTACTCGCGCCGTGTCCGGAGTATTGTCCCTGCTCGCGGCCGATACGTGCCGTCCGTCGCCACTGGTCTGCGCATTATTTATAGGCGTCGTTAACACGTGTCGGCGATTTGTCAGCGGCCAGTTACTCGTCCTGCTCGGTCGTATCGCGACATTAAAAATACCCGCGAGACGGTGCGCTCCCGCGAGCCCGAGATGTTCGCCGCTTTTCTTGGCATTCGAGCCCGTTGTTTTCTTTCGGCCCCATTGGAAACGTACATTTAGTCTCCCCGGGCGGACGTCCACCCGCGCAACAACGCCTACACACGCAACCGTCGCTTTCGACGACCGAGTAGATAACGTAGTCGCATCCGATTTGGCACCGAAACGCGAGCGCAGGATCGTCGGTCGTCTCTCGTGTGTGCAGTGTTGCGGCCCAAAGCGCGCGCGTGCATCGTGTACAGACCTCGTCGAACGAAACTCTCGATACGATAATATTTACGGACTGTGAAACAATGACATTTACAATGGAGAAAATGAAAATAAATCAAAAGTATAAGGAATATACACACAGGGACGTATTTAACCTAGGGCTAATCAGGGCTACAAACCTGGGTGGAAAAATCTTGAGCAATTGAAAGGAAATTCTATTCCATGAGTGGGTTTGGAATAATATTGTATCATACATTTTACAGACACATTTCATAATTTTCGATTAATAATTAAACTTACCTATTTAAGAAGACAATTTTTAAAAGATAAATCAGATTTATAAATATATATTATATATATTATTTATTTTTTTATAACTTGTGCTACAATAGTCAATAGACTTATATTGCAGGGACGGGGGGAGCAACAATAATTATTAGTCCTGGGCCATAAAAACTTGGAAAACATCATTGCATATACATCACAACAATGAACCTACTAGCGTATGATAATTTATATTATTTATAACTGTACAATATTATTATAGTATACACTAATAGCTGAACTCGGTCTCTCCCGGGAGATGTTTTACTACTTTAGATGGAGCAATTACAATTTCTGTGTAAAAAAAAAAGTGTTGGTTAAATAAAGCGCACACTCCTAGTATATTATATTGATATTTATCTTCATTTACTTATACAATATTAATTTATACATTTACCCAAATCGGTAAAATTATAAAAATCAAGTAAACTAAATAAAATATTTCCAAGGTTTACAGAAAGTGGAAAAATATTTAAATCCTGCCCAGAGCCCAAAACTGTTTTGACCTTAGATAGTATGATTTTCGAAAAATCCTTTCGTAGTGCGCCTACATAGTAATAAGTGAATTTCCTAAAAATTGCAAATGGATCGGAATAGAAGTTTGGGTTGCCTGCTGAATTACCTGGCTCCGTTGTATTGGCCGGGACCAACATTTTTTAAAATTTTTCTTTCATATCTAGAGTAGTAGATGAACCCGAGCTTCGTCAAATTCCAAGCTCATATTTTTTATAGTTAGAAAATATACAATAAAAAATTATAAGAATTATAAATTGTTTACAAAAAAAAAAGGGTAATACCTACTCTTATACATGTTTAGAATAAGTGTGATTTTATAACCTGGTTATACGTAACGCTTTAAATATTCTCTGCATTGTATTATACTTGTATTTTTCGATATACAATTAATTATTTTTGTTCTCATACTTTCATATGTACTGATCAGTGAGTGTGTGAGTGAATGCCGAGTGGTGTTATAATTGTGTGTAAATAGATTACTATACGGTATTATTAGGTGTATTGCATATTATTATTTGCATACATTCCGCGTGGAAAAATTACATCTTTTTTTTTTCCACGACATTCGTGTTCGACGCATTGTTTTCAAAGAACCGTCGAGTCCGTCGTATACACAGAGGTTCGACTGTAAACGTGTAATTAGTGCGTGTTAAAAACATCCTTGTGCGCGTGTGTCTTTGCGACGTCCATTAGCGTTTACACAATTTAAGATTGTTGCGACGGCAAGCGGGCGGCGGACTTCGGGGCAGTACGGCGATACTATCGTGCGCGTAACAATGATAACGACGATAATAGACTTAAATACTTAATATTGTAATCCTTAACGGTCGGCTTTACCGCGCGCGCCTGACCGTCGACAGATTATAATAATAGCATGTGTACAATACGCGCATACGGTTTTCACGTGTTCGTTTTCATTAAGCACCTCGTATATTTAGACGGCTGTTGTCCTTTTCTCTCCATCTCTCCGTCTAATTACCACGGCGTTATAACAATAATAATAATACGCCGGAACGGTTCGCACGTGCACTTCAAACGAACGATACGTCACGTACGGTTTTGTTGTTACAGATTTTCAGCAAAGAAGGGCCGCGCTCCGTAAAAGTCGTATACGCTAAACCGTAGTTTTGACGACGCATCATCCTCCTCGACCTGCTATATAATATAACGATACGAACGCGTCTTTTCCTCGTTATAATCGCCGCGTAAAAACAACCGTCATGGAAACGTTTTCAGCCGTTTTCGGTGTGTTCTACAGGACGGTTTTGTAAGCACGCTCACCCCCTTTTGTTACACGTAAATGACCGTGCATTTTTTCAACACTTAAATTTGTGAAACATGTTTTACGTGCACGGCAATGTAGTAATACTCCTTTTTCAATACCTGCACGGATTGGTTTGCGCCTCGCTAACTTTCAAAGGAGTACTAGCTGGCCATGCAGAAAAGTTAACTGAATTTGCGTAAAAAAAAAAAAACCGTATTCCCGTTTAAAAGTCAAAAGTTGATATTGCTACAGGACGCTCCGTACAGTGGAAAATATATTCCTATAGTACACACATATTTTCCACAAACAGAATTTGAAAAAATGATTAGTTTGAGCACAGTGAAGCGTTGTTGTGCTCTAAAAATCGCCCTATATTGTATTATGTTAAAACGTTGGTTGTATGCGTAAACGTGCGTATAAAAGTAAATAATACTCGTGTTACTACGTTTTCCGATTTTTCCGAGACGCCCGATTTCCAGTATAATTTGTTTTATTATTTTTATACACTTGTTCACGTGTGTAATATAATATATTATCTGCACCACTTAACTTTAGCGTACACCATGTACGTAGAACGTAGACACGTAGTACTAAAGTTACGACATTCCACTCACATTTTTTCGTCGTCGTATAACAAATTTTTAACAAAAATAAAGTTTTAACACGTATTGTAGGTGTATCGCCGTATATCCTTGCCAGAATGAGATCTACATTTTTATTTTTTACCAAGTACAGTGGAACGTTTCGTTTATTCAAATCCTTATGAATTCCTGGGGAATTAAATTTATTCTTCGATAGTAAATATCACACACCTAATAATTTGAAGTTAAAACTTGAATATTTACTAACGTTTTTCACAATATGGCATTATCAAATATTATGAAAAACCCTCTAAAACCTAAACATTTAGACTTAAAACTGTATCTTAACCTAAAAACCCTTAAAACTGTATGAATGAATGCTGTAGGTATTGCGTACACATATTATTTTTAAGAACGCCATATTATACTGAAGTAATTATGTTGTTTGAGTTATTAAAAAAAAAAAAAGTGCAAAACTCCTAGGCCGTGTGAGATTCCATGGTTGGGCGAGATACGGGGATGGGTTGGTTGCTGTATTTGTCTTTTATACTTAAAATCATTGCTCCCGGAAAACGATTCTGGGTGAAAAGGTTGGGTGAATCAGTATATATATTTAAAGATGGTAGATATAGTAATGGAATCTAATTTCTAGTATAAGGTAGGTTGAACTTTTAATGTTCTAACTTTGTTCGAAAAGTTTTTTGCGACTTCCCGGTAAACGTTTTTTTTTTTAATTGACTGCAAAGAAAATATTATGAAAAATCTTGTATCCATGAAATATAAAAAAGTGCACGACGAAAATACTAGACAGTGCGATTCTCGATTTCAATTGAAGTTTTTTTTACAATTTTTCTCTGTCATTTTCAATAACATATTCGGAAAACTGTAGAGAAATTTAAAAAAATGTCACAGAAAATAATACGCACATATTATCATGATAAAACCAATACATTCCTCGTCGTTCACTCGAATCTAAAATTAAGTTAGCAACTTGGAATATATTTTTTATTTTTTTTTTTAAATAATTAGTTGATGTAGTAGAACCAAATTTCTTTAAAAGATAGGTTGAACATTTAGAATTCTAACTTTTGATAAAATATTGTTAATCAAATTGATGGATTTTTAAACTAGAAACTACAGACTCCTGCATTCTTGCCAAACTTATTTCGTTATATCAATATGGATTACGGGGTTTGTGCACGTTGCTTGTGATTCCGGAATTGCGCGCCTCTGGCTTCTCTGGTTATCCTCTGTCAAGGCTTATCATATTGGGCGGGAGGATGGTAACCTTGCAATCTTGGTATTAAGTTCAAGCTCAAGCAGTGTCAAATAGTCAAAATATGTTTCGAAAATGAAGAGAATTATTATTAAATTCTAATATCGATGTTTCAGGTCACTACGATTAATATTTTTGGAATAGCAACCATATGTATATTGTATCCATATCACATAAACAAGAGGATAGTAGGTGACGAAAATACTATAGACGGTGCAGGTTTCTACAGGTACTACTACTCTCGATCACGATTGAAGTTTTATGCTCTGTTTTTTTTCGATTCTTCTGAATATTGTTGAGAAATTCAAAAAATTACCTCTTCAAAGTACCAACTAGACGATATTTTCTTTTAGAAAAGTACCAGGTTCGGTCGCTCGTTTCTCTCAGAATCTAAAATAAAGTGCGTCCCGTATTTTCACCCTGTACTGCAGTGTTATAATGCGTTCGTTACGCGCGTCACATTATTAGGTTGCGGCAGGATAAATTATAATATCGTTATACTAGTTAGATTGAATGGTACACGCAACCTTATGCCGTCGCGACGTCGATTGCGCTGCCGTTGTTGTTGTGCAGGACTAGAAGGATCTGGTGGATCCCGGATTCGGCCTTAGGGCTATACGTAGTGTACACGCTTGTATCTGGGGTGTCGGCAGTGTTGGAGCCGACAAAGGAGTCGTACATTTCCAGACCTGTGGCCTGTGGGGAACGCGATGCGACCGAGATGTGCACCGCAACTGTACATTATACACGTGTAGATGGTTAAGCACACGAGCACAATAGTAATAATAATAATAATAATAGTAATGATAGTAATAATAGTAATAGTACAAGAGTCCGGTCGTCGGGTCCGGGCATTATGCGTTACACGTATCATACATTGCACGCGTCGCGGTCGCCGTGCCGGGTAAATTGAATTTAAGTAGAAAATAATGAATCCGTTGCAGAGCTCTAGCCCCGCAATGCCGCCGCACTTACTTGAGTATTATTTATAATGTTTACCGTCCGCGGTGCCCGGCGTAATGTGGGCATTATTCACGGTAGTAGTAATGGTAATAGTAATAACAATATTATGTACTCCCGCACAGCACGCGCGTTTTTCCCGCGGCCGACGGCTAACAATTAAATACTAATTTGACACAATCATTCGGGTTAACGCGATTTTTCAACGGGGTAAATGAGTAATAAAAATAAAAAAAAAACCATACGTTATAACGACGGTCGGGGGGCGCCGCACCACCGCCGCCGAACGATGACCGCGCGCTGCGTGTACGTGATCGCAGCAATGACCTGATGGCGGTGCGCGCGCGTTTGCTATCGGTGATGTTATTATTAAATGTTTTGCGTCTCCTACTCGTTACCTCTGGAAAAAAAAAACACGCCTTGGAAATCATAATTATTTCAACGTCAAGCGCCAAAAAAAGATAAAAAAAAATACGTGGACCACGACATTTTCCGAGGGGAAAAAAAACCCACTCGCGCGCCTAACGTATTCGAGATGATAATCTCCTCGCCGCTGCGGTACCTTCGGTATTCCGGTTTAGACCGGGTGCGCAGGTACGACGAAACCTTACGAAAACCATAAACATTAAAAAATACCTAACTGGCGCACTGCGAAGTGCGATTACCCGCGGTTGCTCCGGAATCGCAATCCTACACGTATCACCGCCGCGTGTGAAAAATGCCTGTATACTAATAATCGTATTGTATCCCGACCGTCACGCCGCGGAAGGTACACACGCACAATATATTCTATATATCACTATATCACTACATCACTATATCGCTACATCACTATATCATTATATCACTGTATCACTATATATATGAACGCGCGCGATTCTTTTAGAACTCCTTTCTCAGCTCAACTTCCCTCGCTGACACTTGATCACAATACGAGGAGAGACCAAAATATAGTCGGGATGTATATTACAATCTGCAGTTGGGCGGCATTCGATTGAGCGTCGAAACTGACGTTTATCATTTGATTCTGAAAATGTGGATAATCAACATCGAAATATCGAATACTTGGGTCGTCAAAAATATGTTAACAAATAATCGAAGATGTTATTTTGTTCTTCGTTTCGCTATTGTTTTTGAACCAAATAGATTCCGCGGTGTTGTTCTATACATGCCAATATAATTTGTAAAAACATTTGATGATAGAGTATATAACATACAATGATGAAGTGTTATCATTTCTTTAAAGAAAACGCCTATTGGAACACCGTTATAGTTCCTCCATCAACACTAGATAATTCTTGATAGGTTTTGCTTACAACACTTTGCAGTGCCATTATAATGTCGTCATTTCGAAATATTATCACCAACATCACGATGATCACTATCAGCATCATATTTTAACAGCGTCAAAATTTGATTTTTTTCCGGCTCGTTAGTTTTTTTTTTTTTTTTTAAATATAATATAAAATAACAATAGTCAAATAAAATAGCCTGTGTAGTCCAGACGTAGGGTAAAAACCTACATGGTTACTTGATTTTGAAATTTTAATTAGAGTAGGTGAATTCAAATTATACTTCATCTTTAGAACGATATCCGATCAAAATATAAATATCTTTATAAGATATAATCATATTAAATGGAGGTACAATTGGATTTGATATAAAATAAAATAAAATAAAATAATCATCTCTGAAGAAATTTAATTTTGGAATCCTTATTCAAAAATAAAAACAATTTACAATATCACAAATCCTCAAAATTCGGTCTCTTAAAAAGAGGTTGAGCAAAAGCAAGAAGGGTTGATAAAATGCGATTCAACCAGAAACACCCGGTAATAGAATATTATGGGCGAAAATCCTGTTGCAAAATTTCTGGACGACGGATCACGAGAAGGATCTGTAAGGTTGCTACCAATATAAAACATCTAGAAGACGTTAATCATTAACACAGCATTTGTAACAGCGCAATGTGACCTCATAATGCGTTCAAATTATTTGTCGCAAATTATTTTATCCTTTTTTTTTCATTCAAAATATTTATTTACAATCTCTATTATTTATACCTTAAGAAAATGTGATGGGTACAGATAAATTTGGCGTGAATGACGTGCAGAGGAAGTCGCCCGTTGGCTACACCTCATTTGAACACTTAACAATTTCATTATATTATCTTATTTAAATACATTCTATAGTCATTTTATTATAAATTATCAACATATTTTACGAGAATTACATTATTATAATAACCAGCCGATAGCGATCTAAATTATAAAGCGCATGTGTTCCGTCAACGACGATGTAATATTATATGGGTCAAAATTAGCTAGTCAAAAAACCAACTGATCGCTTGGAGTAGAATAAACGTCTCGGTTGTTCGTATACAAGCTCTTAAACAAGCTACATAATATTATAACGTAATAAATTACGTTGTTCAATATACCATAATGTAGTAGTATAATATACTGACGCGAACAATATTACATAGAATTATATTCAACTGCCGTGTCGTTGAAAATTTTCAAAAAGCACTCGACGATATTGTTAACGACCGATTTAGGTACGTTCTTAGGTCGATAACCACATTATAGGCGCTCACATAATGTTATAAATATGTAAAATTTTGCGAAAAAAAAAATAAACAAATAAAACATGGAACTCTATGACTGTCTATTATTTCGTCAATCGATAAAAAGCATTTATATGCAATGTGGACGCACAGAGTTTTTGAATTTAGTGCAGTCTTAGTAGCTGAACGCGGATTTACACAAAACCGTTGTAGATGTTGATAGGTGATATATTTTGATATGAAATCAACTCGATAAAAGATGGTATAAGCACAAAAACATATTATACTTACTTCAGACAGTTTTTTTAGATTCTCAGTGAATGTATTGATTTTTCGTGCTTGTCTACAACGTTATTTTTGTCTGATAGGACATTTTGTCTAGTTGGTTGATTCGTGGAAAGTTATTTTTTGAATATCTCAACAATCTTCTATATATCTAATATATAAATGTGAAAATGAAAACCTTTGAGTGATATGTTCTCGGAAACTATTGAACCGATCGTTATGATTTTTTTTTAAAATTGAAGAGCTCATTGCGGAGAAGGTTTATGGCATTTGATCAATTCTCTAACTTTAAAAACAAAGGAGTTATCAACTATCATAAATAATGACCTGTTGCGTAAACTTAGTGGGTAAATAAAATATATTTTTTGATTCGTGGGTTACATTGGTAACCAAAGAATTATATCTCATGGTACAAGAGTTGTTGCTAGGCGATTTAGTGTCATACAAATCAATCGATACAATTTGCGATGCGAACGAAGCTATAAATTATGCAACAGAGTTTTTGAAACCATTGGATTTGCCAGGCAGGCTACCGCTCTATCTACAACTGAAAGTTGTATCAGTATCCGGTTTTTCATAATTAAGTTACTGTTTTCGTTATTACAAATTATTGTATACATTTATAATTTTAATAATCCAAATAAATTGTTTTCGTGGGCAATGGCAATGGCATGTAAAGGTATGGGCAATGGCCTAGATGGCTAGATAATTCGGGTCATATACTTGCCAGTGATCATAACCCCCTTCGAAAGCTGTATATCTGATCGATGTTAAAGGATTTGGATAGAACCTGATATACTTCAGAATATAATCTATGTTGGTAATCTATAATTTCGATTGGAACACACCATGTTTTTCACACAGACAATTATACGTGGCATGCTCTCGAGTGGGTAAACCATCCAGTTTGTTTGTGTTAGCTAAAGATGGGCTTACAAAAAATATGTTCACGCTATAGCATTAAGAAATTGATATTGTTTGTTAGTGTTAATGTCGTAATTAATTATTAATGATATATATAATTTTGAGGATTAAATTATAATAAATTTCAAAAATTAATGTTTGGTGTTTTTTTTTTTATATTTCCTCATCGTCCACAGCGCTCCATGCCTCTGTCACTCATTTACCACATCCTTACACACTTACAATAAGTTAGTTATATTTTTTCTACACTATAAATTCCATAGAAATAATTTATATGGCAAAACAACGTTTGCCGGTTCAGCTAGTCTAATATATAAATGTGAAAATGAAAACCTTTGAGTGATGTGTTCTCGGAAACTACTGAACCGATCGTTATGATTTTTTTTTTAAATTGAAAATCTCATTGCGGAGAAGGTTTATGGCATTTGATCGATTCTCTAACTTTAAAAACAAAGGAGTTATCAACTATCATAAATAATGACCTGTTGAGTAGACTTAATGGGTTAATAAAATGTATTTTTTGATTCGTGGGTTACCTTGGTAACCAAAGAATTATATCTCAAGATACAAGAGTTGTTGCCAGGCGATTTAGTGTCATACAAATCAATCGATACAATTTGCGATGCGAACGAAGCTGTAAATTATGCAACAGTTTTTGAAACCAGGCACGCTACCGCTCTTATCTACAACTGAAAGTTGTATCAGTATCCGGTTTTTCATAATTAAGTACTTAAATTTGTCTTATTTGTGTGTGTGTGTGATGCCAGCAAGACGCAAAGAGGCAAATTTGAGCCGTCGAATAAATGCGGCTACAAACAAGAGAAATAGAATAGCGCAAAGAACGGAAGAACAAATGCAATCCGATGATATGAATGTGTGTGTGAGTATGGCGCAATTAAAAAAAAATGTATAAAAAATATAATTTATATGGCAAAACAACGTTTGCCGGATCAGCTAGTTATATATATATGAGAAAAATTGACAAAAGAATACCATAAACGCCAAGTTTACGGAATCGAGTTTTATTTTACTTTCGTAATTTCCTTCAACACAATACCTAATCCTAGAGATTTTAAATTTACATCGAATTATAATATTATCAGTATCTAGAGATTTTCAAACCGATTTATCTTTTTTCGTACTGTTAATATAGATGTTTGAAATGTTCAGGTTTTCTTAGTTTAAAATGTTGAATATTTTTTATTTTTTATTAGAAAAGTTGGTTTACCTGATTACGGAAATACGGAATTTTAAGTTAGGTACTCAATCTTAAACTATAATATTATAGTAATATGGTAATAAAAACAATCTTTAGTCACGGTGACTATCACACGCATGTCTTCTTTCACCCTGAATCGTTTTTCGAAACCAATAGTACATCGATTTCAACTCCATAAGGACTATTCACCTACATTAGTAACCCGTTTCTTTTATCATCCAACTCTTGTATGGCTGAATCGTACCCGACCACTGTATTCGCCATTTTTATTATAATTTCAAGCGCTTTATAGATAATAGTTTTGGAATATTCTGACGCACTATTATATGCTCGTTTTGATTTTATATCAAACGGTATCCATGACAAGATAGTTTGTAAAATATTATAATATTATAATTTTTTCCAATTACTATTAATTTCAATTTCTTCGTTGTTATTATTATTATTATTTTTTTTTTCATAAAGTTTGAATTCGATTTTTGTTATAAACTTAGATTGAAAGTACAAAAAATAGCTGTAAAGATATACTAAAAGTTTAGACCTTCATGATTTATACTACAATATGGTGTAAGCGCATTATAAAAAGCAGCAATATTATGAACACGAATACCTATACAAAAAAAAAGTAATGTTCTCGGTAAAATGTAAGGAATGAATTTAAAAAATGAATTTAAATCAAATATTAAAACGACGATGCATTATTTAACAAAACAATAAGCTTTTCTTAGTTTAAAATTATTCTTTTTCATAACTGGTATATTTTAAATTAACTGTAATACTATGGTGATGCATGTAAACATAATATAATATTAATAATTTTTTTTTATATTACATTACACGATAAATGATTATTTTCTGCTGCAAACTGAGTAAAAACTGTATACTTAGGATTAGATTTTTAAAGTTTTAAACAGTGTTATGGCATTCAGTATTTTTTAAGGCTTTCATTCTGATGTTAAAATATGTTTCAAAAACAATAATTAAATTTAATAATCGTTAATATTAACAAATTAGAAAATTGGCGAAAATCCTAGGTTGGTGAGATACAGAGATGAATGAATGCTATTGGCTTGGCTGTATTAGTGTTTAATACTTGAAACCAATCGTAACTGTTTATTGCTCTCAAAAAAAACGATTCTGAATGAAAGAGGTTAAGTGAGTCAGAAAATATTTTCTGAGTATGATCGATATTATCAAAATTCGTTGAAATATCCAATTTGGACATATTTCATTTTCTTATGCTTAAAAAATTTGCTTACCAATTTTTGGTGAAAAATTTGTATATTCGCTACAAAAAAAATTATGAAAAATCCATGAAGTATAAACAAGTCGATTTCCGAAATAAGTTGAAGTTTTTGAAATTTTTTCTCAATTATTCGGAAAACTGTTGAGAAATACAAAAAATCACCTTCTCTAAGCACTAACTAGACCTATCAGAAAAGTACCAGATTTGTCTATATCGGAACCATTCCTGTGTTCGAAATCTTCTACACTGTGAATAGACTCCTCTTGTACTAAACGAATTTCCCAGAACCAAATGCATATAAAAATCTATATTATTCAAATACGTATTTAGTGTAATAAAGAAGTTGTTTAAAATATTTACATAATGACATTAAACTTTTAAGTTTGAAAATTATTATTTAGTATTTTAAATGCGTTGCTTTTTAGAAACAATTGGACATCATTAAGCTGCATTTTGTTTACACAAGTATAAAAAATATAGAAATAAAAATTTGATTTTCAAACAACTGTTGATTGTCGAATGGAAACAACAATAATTAGTAACGGGAAATATTCAAACACACACACACACAGACATAAATATATACATATTTATAATATATTCCAGAACATAAACGGTGTAATTTTATAAATCTACATAATTTATGCAAATTTATATTGTATGGACGTTTTTGATTTCGAATAAAATATCTACCTAATTGTAGTATCCACTTTCTACGTCGATTACCGGAGGTACACACATGCCTAAGATGCGAAAAATGGACCAAAATATTTATATCGGTATGATTATCGCTCATCAAAGCATTTATTTACAATCACTTCGGCACTACGTGCTAAAACGCAAGTACGCAAGCATAATATAAGTGCTTAAAACACCTGCGTCTGTACGATGCGATGTATGTACGTATATATGTATCTATACGGATGAAACTTCTTGGTATCACTGCTGTACCCCGCGTACATTATACATGATTCTATATTTATTGACCAGGAGTGACAATCGATAAGAAAGTCACGAGCCACACAATATAATGGAAAATATATAAAAGCCAAGAGCAGGAAAAAATTTCTCCGACGACACGTAAATCATAATGCAGATATTAAGATCTTTAGAAGTATAAACTGATCTACCCTCTTTCACTTAGTATCGTTTTTTCGAGAGAAATGGTACTTCGGTTTCAAGTTTAGTAAAACCATCCTCAAGTGTAAGACTTCAGTAGATTGCCGAAATACAGATTCTATGCTGAACAACCTTCAGTCTTTTTATATGTGTAGATTTATTAGAAAATTTTTTAGATATTTTTCCTTGGAAGTTTCTCGATGGGTCATAAATCCTTTTGTATTTTCAGATTTACTGACTCCAGAAGAATTGATCGAAGTCTCAACTATTGATATTTTGAAAGGCACCTTAAGGTTGGTGAACTCTACATCAAACCGTAGATTTATTTTGTATTTATTATTCAGTTATATACTCTATTCAAGAATACCGTTTTTATTTATTTTCTTTTGAGGGGGCGATGAAAAATATTTTGCCTCTCAGGAGGGCAGTAGCTATAAAAAGGCTGAGAACCATTGCTGTGTACGGCTTACGGTTTTTTTTTTTTTTATTTGTCAAATTCGATTTCCAGGTGCATCACTCAATTCGAACCCTTTAAAATACACAAGTGCACACGAGTGTGTTGCTGCACTACTGCGCGTAACATGCATGCATGGTAATTTAAGTCCGCGTCAAGTATTCTTCGGAAATCAAATGCCGCGTTGCCAGTCGGGTTAGGTATTTCGTAATAAACTTTCGGCGGATATCCGTGTACCTATGTTATAATATTATCGGCGCACGCGCCACTCCGACGAAAACAGTTTAATACCGATTAATGTTGCCCACACTTCGCACACATTTCGACAACAAAAATAACAACGGCAACAACAACAACAACAACAACAACAACAACAACTACGGAATTGTTGACATTTCAGCGGTGTGTATACCGTGTTGCAGATATGTACACTGCACACGTACTAATATTATTATTACTATTATATGCGCGCTCGGAGGAAACACGCGAATTATTATTGTTCCCGCAGCCGGTGTATGCCCGTAATATATTATGTACGGTCCAATAATACCGCGTGGAACCTATCTGATATTGCGAATGCATTTTTTCATCGCAAGTAGATGATATATTTATTAATACGACAAGCAGCGTATACGATCCGCTAGACCAGTGTTTCTCAACCTTTCCTAAGTTACCACCCCCTTGAGCAGCAATCAATTTTTTGACGCCCCCCTATGTGAGAATTCTAAAATTTAAGATGATACAGTGTAATAAAATATAATGTGCACGCACAATCGCCAAAATAATGAAGATAATAAATTGGAAAAAAATCAAAGATAAGTTATTGTGCATTGCTCAACATAGTGCCATTGATTATAAATACTAGTATTTATACTCAATGATAGTACCTATTATTTTGTATAATAATAGATAGCTATTATATGGATTATCAAGTATGTATTATTTTTAAGTCGCACCATGTACCACTTTTTTGCGTGAACACCCTCGCCGCCCCCCTACCACCCAAAACTAGTTCATCGCCCCTCGGTAACCCTTCACCGCCCACAGGGGGGGGATATCGCCCCCATTGAGAACCACTTTAGCGCCTAAACGAAACGAGTCCAATTTGACGTTACATATTTTTACATAATATTATTATTATTCGGTAAGAAAAAAAAAATACGCATACGCCTACGTATCGTAAACGCTCGGGGAAACTTCAGATTTCTCCACGCGCGTTGTTTTACATTGTTTTCTTTCGGCGCGTTTCACTGTTTCACGACCGGACCGTCGCGCGTCGCGTTATCACGTTTTCAAACGTTTGTGCTTTGGTTTTCGAATTGCTTTCGAACACAGCACACTGCAGCGATCTCCATAACGTTTTCATGGCACGCAAGTCTCGGCCACGAACCACTTTTAGGACATTTTTTCCTCTTTTCCGAGTTCATCGTTTCATTTTTTCTAAAAGGACCTAGGCACACGGTTTGAATACCACTGCCCTGAACAACGATGTCCATTATGGTGTCAACAATTAGAGTCCAGTGGTGGGCAACCGGCGGCCTGCTTTAAATTCTAGAACTTTTTTTCGCTGAACTTCCTGAATCATTTTCAAAAATTAAAAATATAGCTGTAACGCTTAAAATCTGTTAAACCTTTTTTCTCAAACTCGATACGGCGGTATACGCAACACATAATTTTTTACACGTTTTGATCTTCTGTTCACACGTCATTTAAATTAAAATTAAGAATACACACGGGCGATTGCGAACAAAAATATCACGACGAAATCCGTATCGTGATTATTACAATAGTGTGTGCGTCCGCGGTGGATACGCGCACGTGAGCGATCAAGCACGCGTGTGCGTTACATATCGATGTACATGTAAGACTTGGACGTGTGCATGTAGTGCGGCTTGCTGTTTTTTCCCTTTTAAAGGAATGAAAAATTAACTTCAATAACTGTCCGTGTACCAATTTGTACGGAGATAACGAATTCTCCGCCCTTGTCCCATGCACCCCATTCCGTTTTTTTCCTTTGAGTGATTTTCACGCAACGTGTTTCACTGCTACACGTTATTATTATTATTACTATTATTATACCTCGGACGTGCCGCAGCGGCGAGCGCGGCGCGGAAACGGTTACGGCGGTCGAGGTGGAGACGGCGGCGGCGGCGAGAAGACAACCTTGTAGCCCTCCAGCGTTGCGAATAATAATGTTTTTGATAAATGTTTCGCATTGTTGTGCTCGGCGAAGGGGCTGGAAAAACGATAAGGAGAAACGTCGGCGGGCCGGCGGAGGGGAGGAGAAAAAATAAACGTGAAAAAACTCTACAGCGCTCCTCGACGGCGATGTCGACGACGGCCGCGACTACGATACCGCGGTTCTTCTCGAAAAGCCGTCGGCATTTTTACCTTTAATATTGATGGGTCCTTTTAAGCCACCGCACCTTTGCCGTTAATGCGTTTTCGTTGCTCCACGCGCGTCTCTCGCGAGCGTAAGACCGTTTTCGCACCGTACACCGTGAACTTTTTAAAACGTATCATACCAATAATACCAATCCGTACCGCGTGAATGCGTTTTTTATTTACAGTTCCTATGCATAAGATATTATGTGGTAACATATTATACTATATATAATTTTATCACAAAACATCTTCTACGATCAGTAACCACACATTCAAAAGTTGGACGAAATCGACTTTGCGGTAGCGTACGGTTACTTTGGTAACGTGTATCAAATGCCATCTAAAAAAATACCTAAATGTATGGTTCAGCCGATCCACAACCATTTTTTACACGGCACGCGGTGTACACCAGACATGGTCTGTTAAAAGTAAAAACAAATAAAAATTAGAACAATATAAAAGAAAATTACACAATTTTTATTTCGTGTCACAAATATATTATAGTATCCATTATGTTATTTTTCTATCTTATTATCTGATAAACTGTAATGGAATACGACTTATGGATAAATAATAATTGTTATATTCGGTACGCCATACTCGTGATTCTTCAACTTCCAACATCTGATCGAGTCGTTCGATAACCACCGTGTGTTTAGGTTTAAAACTTGTCACGGGTGTACTTTTAACGCGTTTACCAAAAATGTAAAACGCACATTTTTTTTTTGATAAATATTTATGCGCGGCCCGCATCGTAAGCTGTTCAACACATTTGGCCCAAATAATAATTTGAGTTTGACGTGTGCGGCGTACACCGTGAATCCGACTTATGCGTATACGTTGCACGCGTGTTATGCAGGGTAACCGAGAGAAAAATTAAACGCGCCAACGTAAACGGTCCTGCAACATGGCCGGGGGGAGGAGTGTTGTACCCTAGAGGTAAACTGAAGTAGTGCGTGTCGTCTTTGGATGCGTGTTAGACTTTGTGATTTCTGTTTTTTTTTCTCTCGTTTTTTATTTTGTAACTGCACCGACCACGTCTGCTCCGACACAATAAACTTTGCTCCCGGTCCTCTCCGGAAATCCGGTTATACGAGTGTTCTTTGCCACCGCCGCGCCGCCACCGCCAGCATATCTTTTCTATCACCGTGGAGCTGAAGAGAAAAAAAATTATAATCATAAAGTTAAAGGAAAAGAAACCGCAAAGTTTGTTAAATTATCGAGATAATGTCGAAGCCTTCGACGCGCAAAGTTCCACTTCAAGTTGAAACACAATAAGGATTATCATCCTTTTAGGTTCTCTACAGTGAAATATTATAACGACCCTTATAGGTGATTGATGACAAAATCACTTTTTTTCTTTTCTAAATTGTAAACTATCTTAAAAATATTTTTTTGATCGTAAGTCACACACCGATGTATACCTACTGCCCGTGAGTTACGAAAAATGTTTATTTCAACCGCGTTTCCTATCATATTTTATAACGTGAGACGTAAGAAATTTTTAACCAAGTAAACTCAAACACAGCGAACGAATAAGTATACGAATTGGTCGAATTCTAATATTCTAACGTTTCATAAAGTTTCAGTGATCATTAAATAACTTATTTTTTTATAAATAGTAAACAAATGATGACTTATTCATACAATCATTATAATACTCATTATAATATCTCCTCTTATTGACACAATTTAATAATATTATTATAGTACGATTAGTAAAACTAAATGAAGTATTTTCGTATATACGTCACAAGTAATCGTATGACAGCATACACGACTTTGACGAAAATAATAATAATAAATTCATGCGTAAATATTGTCAAATTTTCAATACATTTTTATCACAGTAGTGTACGTTCAAATTTACGACAGATGGTTTTTATGTATTCGTATGCACGTTCGTTTATTTTTGCCATCAAATGAAAACAAAATTCATTAGCTTCAAAATCAAATGCCTATGAAAATATTATAATCATAACGTTATGAATTAATGAAAAAAAACCATGACATAAAATGTATGTGAATAATGCCTTATATTCTTTCGTGTACATTTCCGGATAAAAAATATTAAATCCAAGTGCACGAAAACAGTCTTTCGTTCCATTGTTTATTATGAAATTCCGGTAATAGAGCATGGTGAAATATTCCTAATGCGTTGATTACAATAATATTATAATATAATCTTTGGAAGGAAATGTACATGAGGAAATCTCTATTACTTATCTGCCAAGACTACAACATCGTGTGAAAAGGAAAAAGTACTTTGACCAACGCGTCCCACGAAATACTAACGTGTCGTGCATTTCCACCCGGGTGCTTGCTATAACACAATATACTTAGGGTAAAAGTTTTGCAAAGCCGGAAGTGAAACGATCTGATAAAATAAAATAATAGACATATTATATTACGTGTGCGGTTTGTATAAAAATTAATAAAATATAACGCGTTTATCCGATAACGTCGCGCGTATAGAAAATGATCATCACTGTTATTATGTTTGCACAAAAGTTACGCGCTTTAAAGTTCGTGCACCTAGCAGTACATTCTCGGCAATTTGGCCGTAAACTTTTACGATTATTCTCATAAATATGAAGCAGTCTAATATTATAATCGGTGCGCCTAAAGTGCAAGTTAATAATATTCCGAGAAAAACGGTACCGGCACAAACCCTTACAATGTTATTGCGACGACAATATCGATTTGCCGCGGTATCATATTGTATCCCCTGATTGCCGTATTGAAACGTGTATAAGTTATCGTAACGTTATTAAGGCGCTATATAAACCGTTCTGCATAACTCATAGCTAATATATGCTACGCGGCTATGTTGATACTATAATATTATACGCTGGCCAAAAATGTGCTCAAAACCATTGTCGAGTTATCAGAAGTGAGTATTGCAGTCGTATTGCGAGCCATTAATTATAAAATTTGACGGAAAAGCAGGACAATAATATTTTTAAAAACTAGGTCAAAATAATATATAAATATAATATAAAGCGAATGAAGTGTAGATGACTGTATTATTTTTTTTCTTTAACCGATTGCACTTGAAATATATTATATTTATGGTTCAGTCGTTTAAAACGCAAACAATATTTTTAACATAATATCGCACAACGTATAAATTGAAATTATCGGGGGGAGAAAAAAAAAGCTTAATGAGTAAAATAGTTACCAGTTGGACGTAATAAATAATGGACCGCGTCATATTCAAACACAAATGCTTTCGAACTGGATAAAACGTCGTAAATATAATTTATATCATAGTGTTCCGTAAACTCTATCTTGAAGAAAGAAAATAATTATATTATATTATATTAAAATGAAACTTTTTATTTTAGATAAAAATGTAATATTTCGCATAATAATTGAGGCGGGTACGATAACATGTGTCCTACTGAGGGTTGATATAACGAAGGATAAATAGCTACTCTTGTAATACACTTTAATGAAATTAGGTACATAAAGTTTAAACAAGGTATTCATTACATTTCAATGAAAACGGAAATTGCAGAAATTTCTCTATTCAAATCCAATTAAATGCGCTTTAAATTATTTTAAATGGTATTTAGAAGAAAAATTCTAAAGATTGTTTTTCAGTTTGAATAGCATTCATATTTTCAAAGACTAATTTTAATAAAAATATCAGTTAAATATTTTTATATTATACTTAGCTAGGTAATTCATTTATTGTGAGTTTATGACAGTATCTAATTTTAAATTTGAAGACGGAAATGTATTCAGCATAACCTAAAATTTCAAAATCACATTATATGCACTATACATTCTAATTTCTAGAACTAACCCAACACTAACATTTTTATTCGGTTTTCTGAAATTCACAGAATGTGTTTATTTTGTCTGTTTATCACTTTTAACCTAGAATAAAGCCAATACCTACTGTAATGTTATTTTAATTAATTATCATGCATAGCAAATAACTAAATGTTGACAGTCCAAAGTGTATTAGAAATATGTAAACAAAACTGTTTGAACGAGAAAGATCCACATTGCTGGCCCATTAATAAATTATCATATTACGTGTAAACATAATAATATATTCTACAAATAAATTATTTCAGGTATTCCATTGAACGTTTTCTTAATTTTTAATACTCGCTTACCGTTATGGTTCTTTCGAAAATAATAAAATAATTTCTTTAAATGTATGGCCAAAAACACAAAAGTTTAATAAAATATGAATATCCTTATACCTGCGAGTCATATAAAAATAGATCATTTTATTATTTGCATTATCTCACAAAGTCTGGCAATGGGTATATATTCGTGGTATGCACTTTGGGACTTAAAATTCGCAATTTTTCGTATTGTACACACTATACATTATAAATAAATGTTTGTAGCCTGTCATGTTATCTGCAGTTAAAGATGAAACTATGATTATTATTCACACGATTTGTTCTGTATTCAGTATTAACCAATTATACGATAAGAAAATAGCACGTCGTGTAAATAACTGTTTTGTTCCTTACCAACGATTAACAGATTTTACTACGCAATTAACTATTTGTACCTGCACTACACACGCAATATGTCGTGGTACATACAATTGTAAAAGCCCTAAAACATTTTACAATTATACCTGGCACCGATATACTAAATATATATTAATATAATTTACACATTTTTCCCCCATATAAAAGAAAAAAAAAACAGCCAACGCATCAAACCAACCCGAAGACGACGCTCGTTGATTGCGGTGGCCGTGAAGGTAACTCTAACAGAAACCCTGCATTTGACGAATATTGTAAGAACAGTCCAAGAAGGAACGTTTGTCGAACGTGTACGAACTGCGCAGACATCGATCATTTTATCCTCGGTCGAATAGAGTTTGAATGTCAATTTTGTCACGCCCTGGCCCCGCGTTTCGAATCAGAAATGTATTACTTTTTCAGACAGATCAAAGTTCAGTACGTATTGCCACAAAGGAAAGGTCAAACTTTTGCCTTTTCAACCTTCTCACAGTAGCGAAAGAAAATAATACGTACTGTCACATAGATGAGGACTATATTTTGTGCCACTGTTAGAAGTTAGAACCATCAAATGCTTATAGAAATACCAAGTGTATGAGGGGGCCATATAAACGCGTAACTTTAAAAGTCCAAACGTGGCAACGAGAACGGAATACTATATGTATATATTGTATACGGCGAAGATGATTTATTTTTGAATTGGCACTCAGTTGAGTACGGGATCAACTGAGTCCGCATGACGCTGCATATTTTAGAGTACGAAAAAACGTTAAGTTTTTATTTTAAAACCCTAATATTTCGGCTAATGTCTAATAGAAAGACTTTCGTTCGTCAATTTAAACATACCGTTTGGTACAAGATCTTTGGGGAAACTATTGGAAATAATATTGTTCAGTTTAATTATAATGTTAATCTAATATTATTATTTTGCCGCACACAGTTTTCATCAAATCATCGTAAAATGTACAAAGTGTTGCATAAATATGCATGTTCATTGTACAATATTCAATTAGAATGATCCTTGACAGGCTCACCAGTACTCATACGTTACATTGTATGCATAGACGAGCGTACAAGGGTACAGGGTAGCATCCCCACACATTTCAGTAGTAGCATTAATATAATATTTAAATGTAATAAAACTAATTTAGTTAAAACGAAGTGTAGCATGCGCCGATGCTGTTCATTATATCAGCCACCCGTTAGTGACTCTTGACATTAAGAATCTCTTGAGATTAATTTTCTATTTTTTAGTTATATATTATTTTTTTTTTTAGAAAGCATTAGACGTTATAGCTTTTCAACAGATCTCGACAACACTTCCTTTTTGATCTGCGCATCGGGTTTGCTCGGAGTGTAAGGACGGAAAAATCTCTTATGAGAGGGTTGGGACGGGTTTGAGATCGTTTACGGAAGCGTATGCATGGAAGATACGTGCTTCTTCTTTGAAATAAATTTAAAAATGAAAATACTATACATGAACACTTTCACGATTTTTCCCTTTCAAATGCTTATTATCAATTAGGTTACGATTATTTATTCTCGCTGAAAACTACATATTGTATAGTTTGAGCGTTATACGCAGCCCCGGTGAAAATGTTCTGCGCACGCCTACGTTTTCCCAAAACTGTCCCGTAAAGTAAGTAAGTCGCTGGCTAAACCTGCGCTGGCGGATTGATGCTCCCCGCATGCAATCTACGGTGCAATTGAATTGGCTCCCTAATACAGGTAGTCAACATTTTACCCTTAATAATTACCTTTGAATTGGCTCCCAAAAATTTTCTGTTGAATTGGCTCCTTATCGTTTTTTTCAAAAATGTATTGGTTACCAAAATGTTAATAATTTAAAGTACGTAATTCATAATTCGTATATTTTACATCGTTACACAAAATTAAATTAAAAAATTAAAAAAACAGACAATATTTTACTTAATTGCATCATTATAAAATTTATGTATACTCGTATTATATAAATTAAAAAATTAAAAAAACAGACAATATTTTATACTAAAGTGCGTCATTATAAAATTTAAACATACAAATTAATAAGTTGAATAAAAATATTATACTATTAGACTATTTTTCGGGGTCTATACTTATTGGCCAATATTTTTATGTATTGAAACCTCGAACTTACACCAGTATCATATTTACTAATTTCATTTTCTAAAAATTGTATTTTATCTCTAATTTCTTTCCTGTGTGGTTTTGTTGTATTGGAACTCCTTATAATAATTCTTGTATCACATTGAATACTTTATAATATATTTAGAAAGTTGAATATATTTGGATGTGGAGAACAAAATTGCGAATTAAATTTTGAATGAAACGATTCGCACGAGTTAGTTGTACGATAAATACTATTGATTTATCTATTGTTTGAGTGCAAACTGCCAGGCTATATTAGGTTGACGTCGTAAAAGTAAACGTCTATAATATGAGAACCCCTGGTTAAAAAATAATATTTGACAATTTAAGGAGCCAATTCAAATATAAATTTTTCAGGAGCCAATTCAAGGATCGAATTTATATTTACCCAAAATTGGGAGCCAATTCAATGGTAGCCGCAATCTAAACCCCCATCGTCGAGTGCGTCCGCTAGATGTTGGCAAGACACGTGCATCGCGGCACTGATCGATGGTCGGTGGTCGTTTACAAATCAGCATTGTCTCGGTCGGAGAATGTACGAGTGAACAACACGCTGATTCCCTATCTACGGCACAGACTCGGCGGCGCGGTCAGACGAGCTCGGTCGAACTGGACTTGCCTGGGCGGGCGGGACGATAACGTCTTCAACGGTGTGCAAAAGTCGTCAAAAGTGGCGATGACAAGAGGCCGCGGGCCGCGCAAGTGTCTGCTAATTGTTCATAGCGATACTCAGCGCTGAGAAATAATTTTGGTTTAAAATCTCAAAGTATATCTTCCACGCGGAATAACATGAAACGGAAATGTTAAATGCGACAAAACGCAATGACATCCGATCTCGTTAGGACGGATGAAACGCGCTGCGTTGCTTCTTAAACGTTTCGATTTTTCGGATCTTATCACGTGCTCTTGTGCGCATGTTAAATAATAGCACGTAGTACATGATCAGGGTTGGTGAGTGGCCTACTGCTGTCTCCGGGGTAGTTGCTATTTTTTTTATTTTTTTTTTTAGGGATGTCACACCGTAACATGTGATCATAAGTTATATACGTTTACAATATTGCAAATAGTGTACCCTTATGCAGAATGATATTTTAATCACGCTCACCCCCTTTTTTGGCCGTAAAATTGCTTAAATTTTTTTATTATTAAATTTTTGAGTTACCATAAGACTTACGTTTTCACGCCGAACAAACGGCCATGGATACACCCTGTTTTCATTGTAGTAATATATTGAGAGCATTTTTCTGTACATTTTGATGTTTTTTGATTATACTAATACATGTATATGTATTAATAAAAATGGTTCTGTATTAATTAATATTACTGTATAATTTGTAATTACATGAAATCGCTGATTTCTACTAATTCAAGATAACGCTAATTATATACTTTCCATGCGCAATTTTAAATTTGAGTAACTCCGAAAGTATTGGTCTGAGTTTTGACTAGGTACGTTACATCAAAAATTCAAGAAAAACCGACTGAATTACCCTTAAGGTAGTATGAATAAAAACTTTATAGAAATCATATGATTTTATTATAACTTTAATATTTTAATGAAAAAAAAAATCCAAATACAAGCATTTTATACGACCGAAAAAAGGGGTGAGCGTGTTTTAAAAATGACACTGTATAAAACTGTACCCATTTAAATTACAATAATTAACTCAATCATTGCATGCACCGATATTTCCAAAAGTGTTATTACGTAGTATAACATTTAAAATCAAGATTACATTTCCCATTTGAGCTGGAATAACATGTAATACATATTATAATAATAAATTGTAGTACAACGCCTACGGGTGAGGAAATTAATTATCACGGTTAACGGTGGTGTTTCAGCCCCAAAACCTCCCCCTTTTATTCATCATCGCTGCCCCGGGTGTATATGGCCTACTAATGTCGGTGGAGTGGACTGGTGAGCGGTGACGCCTTCAGGCTGACAATTTGGTAATTACAAATATTCGACCTAAAATAGCAAAAGAAAATGAAAACGAAAAGTGTTTGTGAACGTTATATCAGCTAAGCGGCGGCGGCAGACACCTCAATACGGTCACAACTATGGGTCGGCCAAGGGGTGTACTCATGTATACGTAGTTTTGGCGCTGTTAAAATGCGCATACATAAAGCATGATCATTGTAGACGCGGCCACTCGAGTATGGTAATATTTCTTCTCTGTTGTTTCCCGCTTGGGGTTGCAGAAGAAAAACAGTTTTCGTTATAATTGTGTACACTCGACGTTTCCATTTTAAGCACATTATTATCGCACATTATTGTACGTCAACCTGTTGAAAGCGGTATACAGTCGTCGTTCGTGACGTTCGTGTGTGCTACGGTTTTTGTTTTATTTTCGCGAGTCCTTTTTAGTCGTCTCGTACTCGATTTGAACTTGAACAAACACACGCGTGTACATTCGAATTTGAACGATAAGTATTCTCAATGGAATACAGTATTGTACTGAATAAGTTTTTTTTTCAACATTAACAGTAAATTATAATATAATATAAGTATAGTCATAATATAATATAGTTATCATTTAGGCAGACCAAATTATAGGTATAATAAAATGATTCAATACTTTATTCACAAACAATAATTATTAACTTATATTTCCGTATAGTTTTAAAAAAATGTTCGTCGATTTTTCTTTTTTTCACATCCCTTTGGTTTATAACTACCATGGTATACCAGCCGTTAAGAATCGTCAGGAAAAATAAATAATTTCATATCTTCCCATTTTTAAATACTATTTCCCATCGCCGTCTGTTTACATGATCCAATAACACCGGAACATAAATCAATGCTATGCGTTTGAAAAAAAAATAAACGAGTCCAAATCTTCATACACCACATTCACCCTTAAAAGAAAACCATGCCCACGAGTTACATTGAATAATATTCCCGTTTCCGCCAACACCGAAACCAAATACTTGAGTATAATCCTAGATACAGACTTGGGCCGCACACATCAAAAGTCCTAAGCTACCTCCTACACCTTTTCATACCTTTGTTACGCACAAAAATTAATATTATAAACAAAGCATTAATTTATAAATCGCTACTGAAACCATTATGGACATATGGAATCCAAATTTAGGGAGCTACGAAACCATATCCTAACCACTTCTAAAAACCAAATGCAAAGACCTCAAAATAGCACCCCTTAACCAAATCGCAAAATAATTTTATACTTAATATCCTTACAATCTACATTCGAATAAAAATCCTTTCATATCCAAATTGTCATCTAATACAAACCTCACAACTCACTTCATAGGTTTAAAAGAAAATTGTGCAGAGTCCTCCTAATCTAACTTAATTTCATTAAGTACTAATAGCCTCTATAACTAAGTTACTAAAAATAAAATAATAAGTAAAAAAAATGAATTAAAATACATGCCGAGTATCAACAATATACCTAGCCTTTCCCTATCCATTATACACGTTACTTTTATTATTAAATTAAAATAAAAAATCGTGAAAAAGTAAAATTTCTACGCACGTAGACAAAAATAATATTGCACGTGAAGGACTACGCACACGATGATTTCTATCACGCTATTGTTTAAGGATATTGGTAAAGTTACACAATTTCGCTCTCTGGCACGCGCGTGATGTTCTTAATTTACCACGCTCGCATTTATTAATCCTGTAATTTTTACCACTGAACATATAATTTTAACAGCTATACGCAGCATACGTACATGAGTACATTTTATTTTATATTTATGAAACATTTTTATTTGAAGTAAGTGAATGTAATACAAATATTAAAAGTCATTAGAACAAAGCCATCCAGCCTGATTTTTAAAACGTTTCGCTTTGAACGAATAAAAAAAAATATTTTTTTACCGTTTTAATGCAACTATTAGTTTATTCGTTTTGTTCTTCGCGATGCGGTCACGTTACTGTTTGTATACATTAAACTTTGACTCGACCGTAAACCATGGTATATACCTCTATACCTATACATGTGGCCTCAGGCACATTATTCTCTGCTTACAAATATTATGCTGCTTGTCAAAGGGTTTTAGTAATATTCCGAAATAAACTTTTAATATTAACAATTGAAGAGCGTATCGACGGTATTGTCGCAAGACTATTCGTTTTAATATGAAATAATATTTAACAACGTTCGACGCGTAGGTAGATCCAAACCTATTGTATATTTTCACGCGCGTAACGCGTAACTCGGTCGATTTGGTGCGGATACGAAACTATCTAACGCCGGATTCGGACTGAAACTGAACGGTAAAAACTTTTGCGGACAATATGTCGTGTTCTGTGCGAGCCGTTCCGCGGACGAGGGTCCAAAAGCGGAGAGGAAAACTTTTTATTCTCAATGTATTCGATGAATGGACCCTAGGGCTGTAGTTGTCTCCGCGTCTTTCTTTTATTCTCGCTCGGCGGCCGCGAGCGGATTTCGCTTTTGTTTTATTTTATTTATTTTTTCTGAATTGTTTTCCGTAGACTCGAGAAACGGTTGGCAACTCCGAATTGATGACAAATGCCCCAGAGACGTCTCCGATATGTCCCTCGTAACAAGGGGATTAATTGGGATTAATTAAAGACCGTTGCCCCTGTCAAAGCTATCCGACCGGGGCTCGGAGCTCGAAAACAAAACGCGTCGGCGGCGAATGTTCCAGAGGAATTCGTCGGGAAATTAATATAAAATCCACGGGAAGAACGAACGATATTTCTCGGCTTTCCGCGGCGTACCCGACGAGACTTCTACCGTCGACTTTCCGTGAATAGCATTTGGAAAACAACAATGACTGAATGTTTTTCACGCGTAATAACCGCACTAAACAATAATTTAATCAGATTACATTCCAAACACGCACGCACACTCGCACTCAACCACACACTTGCATTGTACGTGCATTATTTGTGTTTTAATCTAAGCTTTACGGTACGCCATTGAGTGCACTGTCGATGAGCACTATGGCGGGCCTAAGTTTATGTGAATGTCAACCGTTGAAATTAATATTTTGGCCGATATTCATATTTTTCTGCTCACATCTGTGTTATTGGAGCACTAATAAATACTGATATAATATGAACATTATACAGTACTATGCCATCATATATTTATACGCTTGACGCCCCAGATTATATTTCTTATGAAAAATAAATTGCTACGAACTAAAATGCATATATATCATACCGCCCAAGAGATTGTTGGTAAAATATTTGTAGTTTTTATTTAGGACACCTGATGGAATATTTCTATATGATATTACTGTATTTTTAAACAGTTGGTCAACTATATGCGAATTTTGATAAAAACAAATGTATTTAAATATGTGTACATTGATCATCGAAAAAAATGAATAGGTAGTTTTTGTTTTCAAAATCCACATTTATACAGGACACATTATTAGGTGGAAATCTATCGATATAATATTATACGGCTATAGCTTATAGAATATAGATCATAGATAAGGTAATTATGTAGAAAGAGTAAGATCCAAAAAGATGGTTGACAGTTGATAAGTAAACAGTTATGGTTCTGGAGTACGAGTGAATGAATAATTTATCATAAAAAACAAGTACAATTTTGATCAGTACAATAAGATGGATGATATCAACTATTTTAAATCCGAGGCTTAATTTGTTTTCTAAATATATATCATACTTGGACCTGTGTGTGTGTGTGTGTGTGCATAGGAGGAAATGTGTATGTGAGAGAAGAGAGTACATATATCTGTTTGGACAATAAATCATGAGTATTTTTTGTGTTCAAGAAGAATAAATTCAAGGAATAAAAATATTCTTATGAAATCGACCTACAAAGACGATTTCGAGATTGTGTTTTTTCTGCCAGTAAATATTTTCTCATTGTTGTTTCTCTACGTAAATATATCTTTTACTGTGAACGAGTGAAGTTTTTTTTTTGCTTATTATATTTTCCTAATAAATTGTCGGTAAAAGAAGATCTATTTTTTGAGTTCAGTGTACGGCACGGATAACAATTTGAGCCAGTTATATTTTAAATTGTCAATTCATTTTCCAGAAAGCTGTGAACAATTATTATTATACAATACAGGAGTACAGGATTCAAGGAAAACTGTTTGAATTACTTTTATGGCTTCAATATTCTCGCGTTTGACTCCAATTTTTTTTTTTTAATACTTTATATTTACCTGTATTGTAATGTTATATTAAATTAGTAATATAACTCTATAGTAAATATTTCGTTTCATCGGAGTTTGAAAAATGTTTCGATGGTCCCGTTTTAATTTCTTAACACATTGAATACGATATGAGGTAGAATACGATTTTGTTTTTTATTTAATATGCAATTAAACTTGATAAAACTAGGAAAGAACTTGTTTTGTTGAACAACAATTCGATGACATACCTAGTCCAACGTTTATATCCGTTCAACGATTTGATTTTTATAGATTCATGTTCATAAAAGTGTTTGCAATTTAGTGATTTATTATTAATTAATATTCTTAATCGATATGGTATTTGAACCATTTTCGTTGAACTCAGAGTTCAGTTTATTTTGAAATCTTTTAATCGTAAATTATTTCCCGAAAAGCGGTCGATACTCCCTGGCCGGATGAGATGCAGAGATAGGTAATTTAAACAAATATACCATTCCTCTTAAAGTAACGATTCTGAATGAAAAAGGTCCGGGCGGAACTGTTTATATTATAATCGAAATTTTATTTTCTTACTTTTATAAATGTTGTTTGCGACTTTTCGGTGAATATTTTTTTTTATCGCCTAAACGAGTCGATTCTCGATCTCGGTTGTATTTTTTTTTTTTTTTGTAAATTTTTCTCTGTTTCTTTCAATTATTCTGGAAACTGTTGAGAAACTCAAAGAATGACTTCTTCGAAGTACCAACTAGTCAAAATTTCACACATTTAAGAAAACATCATTGTAAATTTACCGCATTCCTCGGATCACTCAAAATCTATAACGCCCCATAAATACTTTAGGTGACCCGTCGTCATCCATACTCACGGTCGTTTTCGTGCGCAATGATTCATCGTCATTCTCAAATGTTTAATAACAATAATAGCTTGTAACTAATACATAAATACTGTACCCTTTGACAGTATTGCGCTTGTGAATTATATAGTTTATGAACATAGCATAACACTGCTATTGCGCCACATTGTCTGAAATAATATTTCTGCATTTACACGCACTTCGCCTTGACGAACGAAACAGACGATCAATAGCTTTTAATGATTTCCCTCGCAAGTATTAATAGCGCAGCATTGTCTGAAATATAAATTGCCGCAGCGCGAGCAGTATGGCAGTTAAATTAGCAAGAGGCGAAAGGCCATCAAGCATCATCTAATCTAATTGTTCCCATTCTTGAGCGAGACAGCCAAATCGGCTAATTCAAACTCGAGTCAACGGAATAATATCTTTATTCAAAACATGTCATCATCACCCGTTGAATTTTTTTCCCCGGAACACGTTTTACCGAAGTTCAATTGTCTCGAACCTTAATCCACGGCAATGACCTACGAATGCCTTCACTCATAATCCTAGGCCATCAATATTACAAAAGATTTCACAACAAACTTACAAACAACAAAAATCCCCTTATCTCCTACGTCCTTTTCAGCTTTTCCAGAAAATCCAATTCGAATGTTGGAAATGAATTGGCAAATAGATGCATTAACATAACAATAAAAATAAAAGTCAATAAATACATAAATAAAAAATTGTACCTATATAATATATTTCAAAGGCTCTGCTAATGAGTGGCTTCCTTTCTGACATTTATATTATTTTTTCTTTTGTAAATATAAAATTAATCTATTTTGCTTATACATACCTATGTAGATTGAAAATAGCTTTTAAATAAAAAAAAAGGTCAGTTGAGAGTCAGTTGATTTATTCTTATTTGATCGAATCAGATATTAGACATACCTATCAATAGTGAATATGTTTTTTTATGGAAAAAAAGTCTTTAATAGTAAAACTACCGCCTTGTCTCATGAGATTTCTGGTAATGTTCTAAAAATAACGCATTATCGACTTTTCAAAAGTAACAACAGGATTATTTCATATTTTTGTTACACTACAGAAATCGCATATCTACGCGTCTATATCGACAACAACATGGTACCGTCGTGGCCAATCTCAGTTGTTCCATAACTTTTCAGGATGAACAGAAAATCCGTTGTGTTGCTGGGCATTCTAAACGTTACAGTTCATATTTCAATTAGTTGTCCTGCCGAAGGTCCTGTATCGGGCCGCCAACTTTAGAATCAATAGAACGGTCTCGCGAGCACGAAACTGTCGATGTACAATAGGTACGATCGAACTTTTTTTTAAAATCACCCACGATGATTCGACTGAAAGTGATCTCAGCAACATCAACGAAAAGTTTCTCTGCTCGACAGTCGGTTCTATAACATGACCGATCAAACGTGACATTATGATTATCGTATACCACGCATCGTGTTCGGTCGGTCTTAGGTGTGCGCACGTGAACGCGTAGCTTATTTGATCGTCAACAACTAACCGCTCGTATTTTAATGATAATTATGTGCGGTCTCTTCGTAATCATCGGGCGTATTCGTTTTTACGATACACTTTTACGTTTAACAGGCCGTAGACCGGTGCCGTTAAGACGATAGCACAGTAGCAGGTACCCTACTGCGCAGCCGAGCGTGTGGACATGATATTATTGACATCGTTAAAAACAAAATGTACGCACTGCGCGGCTAAACAAATACAAAATTTGAACGGGACAGTGTTCGTAGGTGCCTGTGTATTATGTGTTTGTGTGAGTGCGTGTGCGTGTGCGTGTCTGTGTGCGCCGTTACCTTTTTGCGTCTTCTCGACGATAGCAGCTGTGACGCTCGTCCCCGGAAGCCGTCGAAGTTATGGAGTTACAACCGAGAGGAGAGAAACAATAATTATAATAATACATAACACGTACTGTACAATAACGTAGTCGCCGAGCTGTGCGGATTACAATAACGTTCCGCTGCATAATATTATAGGTAAGCAACTGGTGTTCATCGTGATGATGATCGTAATCAATACACGTGGTTCGAATGAACAGTTATTTTATATTGTACGATAAATAACGACAAAATATACAAAGTTATAAATAATAAATAAATAAAAAAAAAAAAAAAAATCTATACAAAAATTTGACAAAGTCGGCTTAACACAATGTGTATTTGGTTATGCAATTTAACTCGACGTTATGCTTTACAATAATGTCACGAGGGTCAAAAAATATACACGAAAAATCGATACAAATTAAAAATTATATTAAATATATTATCACAGCTGAGAATATATAATTTATTTCATATACTTATATAAAATGAAGTGTTTAACATGACTAGATCGCCCGGTCAGAGAAGAAAGTTGGAAACCCATGCGCTTACAATTATAATAATAATAATAATAATATGTTAATTATTAATATAGGTAATAATATTATAATATTGTATTATCTTACAGTAATCAATCGTAAAACGTTGGTGATAAAAATTCGTGTTATTTTTTAAGACATTGTTCAAAGATAAATAAATGGATCATACATATTATTATTACAATATAATAAAATGTGTATAGTTGAAATTCGTATGGGGAAAGATACCGAAAAAAAAAAAAAAAAATAGAAAAAAAAAACCGAAGCGCTGGAAACGTCAAATAGTTTAGTACCCGTGCGAACAGCACACTTCACTATGTATACTAACTATTATTATTTTGGCTTACAGCTGAAAAAAAAACGGTGCCGAATCGGCCCGAACTGGATGTACACTTAGTTACTTACGTATGCATAAATTGTACACATGCATATGGATACGTGTGCGTTTAGGTGTATACACGCACGTATGCGTTTTCGTACAAACTATTGAAACGGATCAGGACGGCGGCGGCGGAGAAGGCGGAATTCACTTTTAAGTCGCGAGTTGCGGAAACGGACAAAAGGGTTATTTCGTGCGGAGCGGCTGCGAGTTGAACAAAGGAGCACTGTCCCTTCGAGCGCCGCGCCCCCGACGGCTCGTCTTACCCGTCGAGTGCTCAAGTATAATAATATATATACACATACATTACGTACAGAACAAAATTGCTCGTCACCATAGTCGTTTCGCTACGAGCACTGGCACACACGCGTGATCGCAACATAACCGCGGTCACGTGGGATTTAGGATTGGTGAGCGCGCACTCGTTTTTATTTATACGTTCTCGTGCAGCCAGCGACCGCGTATACACCCGTATAGTATTGTATAGCACTGTTGTACACTAGTAGTGGCGTGTACGCGAGAATTTTGACTAGAAATCCAACGGAAAACTTAAAATTAACATTCAAAAATCTTCTTAATATTCTAAACATATATAAAATAATAATGATAATAATAATAATAATAATAATAATCGTAGTAATAATATAAGTTTATCGACCGAAATACAAAGACGTGTATGTAAATAGTATAATGGGAACGTATAGAAAATACAATTTTTATAGTAAAAGTATCGCGTGTAAAACGATGTGTGTGTTTGAAACTTTTTCGGTTTGAGCTTCGTTTGACTTCGTCGACATTGCAAGAACACTGAAACAAAAAATGGAAAACAGACTATTAATAATAGCAAACGGTTATATTATATTTCTTATCGTCTAAATAATACACTTTAATTAGTCGTTACAAAGGAGCGTTTAAGTGTAGTTACATTATTTTCATTGTTGTTATTATTATTACGACGACGTCATTTTAAACGACTTTTGTGAGTAAAAAAATCGAAAAGTCATGTTTTCCAAATCATTTTACCGTTGCGGGCCGGGCGCGCGGTACGCGGTGAACCGTGCACTTTTCGCGGAATAATTTATTTCAATTTGTATAACTCGGTTTTAATGATAATGGAAAAATGAACATTATTATTAACGTTTTATTTTCGATGGAATTTCATGGGGTGTGCGAGCGAGGATGGCTACGACGACTACGCGTGGACGGGGGCGACAAGGGTTCAATACGCGCTTTCTTTTCGGTGCACCGTTAATAAAATCGTTTCGGCGTTGAAAGAAATTTAAAAAACGAAAACCCGCTGCGATAATAACAGTCACCGTTTACCACGTTACAACACGTGACGTCATAATGAATTATATTAGTTTCGATTGCGACGGTCACGAATGTTTGGCGAACAACTTGGGGCGTCACACCGTATCGCGTTCCACTACTGCTCAAAACGGAACGGGGAACAGTTTCGTGCTACGTCGGAGATACGCACGAGAGGGATAGATGCGTATCACGACAAACGTAGTACATATATTACTTTCGTAATTCGACTGGTAGTAGGCAAAAGGAACTGTGACGGTTTTGGGTACCATATACGGTGTACATTACGGGACAACCGTAGACGGTTAAAATATTCGATCGTACAAACACGCTATAGCGCTGCTCTGACCGTATTGTAGTCATGAGATGATTAATTTATTGATTTATACATTTTTTGGTACACGTGAAATTTACGGTCAGAAATGTTATACAAATAAGCGACCACGTGCCTTTTTTAGGGTATAAAATCTGTCTTGTTTATTCTATTCGTTTTTCGTGGTGACAGCAAACAATCTATTACGAGGTATATTAGCCATTAGGTAATTAATAATATTACTATACTACTCAGTAGGTAACGTTATTGGTTCATATAATATTATATGACCTTAACAATAGAACATATAATCATAAATTGCGCCAAATATACGGAAGCCCGCAAGATCCTCAAAAACCCTATCACACTCCATCAAGCACTCAACGAAGACAATACGGACGCAATCAATTCGTTTTTTCATAGTATAAACATAAGCCACAAATTGTAAACTATACTAAACTTGTCAATATATGTAAAAGATGTAATGTATAATTGTTTATATGAATTTAATGCAGGCTAAAAACCTTTGATGTTGAAGCTTTAATAAATATATAAAAAAAAAATAAAAATATTATATGTAATAAGTAATAACATCATTACAATAAAGATTTGATAAATATACCTACGCGGCAACGCCAAATATATACTCGTAAGAACATAACGAAATATTATTGTCTTTGATCTTCTGAAGAGTAGTGTACCTAAAAATTGTCGATATATCCACAAACACACCGTTGAATGATATCAATTATTATTTTACTGCAGTGCTTAATTATTAAGCACTGCAGTAAACAGGTCATGGGAACCGTAAACTAAAAGATGCATCGCAGGAGGCGACGCGTCGCCTTTAATAACGAACTGTATGTATAGTTGTGATGATGATGTGATAATAATATATAATGCGTAGTACGCCTAGTATATTTGTACGCAAGCAATGGAAACTTCCCGAGAGGACGGGACCACGTAGTGATACGGGACAAAGTATTTTGAACAACTTCCCGGTTTATATCCAGCAAGATAACCTCAACGTAGTTATTCGGTGATGAGACCGAATTGAATTACCGTCTCTAGTCAGACGCGTGTACATCGAGGGTGCGTCTCGGACAGGTCTCGTGCTGTAAATCGTAACGTATAACACTATATTTGTATCGATCTTCGGCAGTGATATTATTAGTTCCCCGAGTCGTATGGATTATTTTTTTTAAACTGTTCAAAATGTAACTAGTTAAGCAACAAGTTTGAATTATAGTCAACAGACTCGAAGTACCAAAGATTTATTTTTCATATTCTGCTATTGTTTCTCAATATGCACTGCATGTTTCTGTATCATAGGGTAGTCGATAGTTCATTGCATATAGTCGGTTTTTAAACGCATATGATCAATGTTTCCGTAAACATTATGTATCATTTTATTTTTAATAAACATTAACACGTGCATATTGTTACATAAACGGGGGTGGTGATCCGGGAATCCTCGGCCTCCAATACATATGAGATAACGGTTTTCATGAATACTATAATTATATTGTAATAATATGTATTATACCTAACGAAACGAATACCTACGCATGCTTATATTACGTTTCATACACAGGGTTAATTTCCTACTCAAAAGGGCTAAGCCCGCGATCTCCACCCCTACCGTTGATCCGTCTACCATTAGGTGCACCCGCGTAAATGTCTGTACGCGATAATAATTTAGAGTGCGTTTATATTCGTCGGCACAACGGTAATAATATCGCTGCTGTACTGCGGGCACTGCACCGGTGTACAGTTGCATTTAAACGATTTCACTGTATTGCGACGTAGCGTATATACACTATATATCGCGTGTATCGTTGTCACACACGAGATTTACAACGGTGTCGGTCGGCGGCGGCGAAACCAATTGAACAAACGCGCGATTATTCATTTCGGAATTGCCCTCGCGCCCGTCTAATGAATCGTTGCCGCGAAACGACGTTATTTACTTAATGGCGCGCGTGGTATATACGGTATATATGTATACACGGTTTCGCCTCGCAACGAACCGAATCGAATTCGTATTATTTTTATTTTCGTTTTCGTTTTTTCTCTCTCTCTCTCTCTCTCTCTCGTTCTCGCGAAAACGCGTTTAGAATAATTTCCAATGTTTTCGGGGGGGGAGCGAAAAAAAAAGGAAACCAACCGAGTAGTTATCGTACCGGGGCGCATACGTAATGCGACGTGAAATAATATGCGCGTACGAATAATGTTAACGATAGAGCTGTATTTTTGTATGTTGCGCATCGTTTTTATTTTCACTATTTTTCCGCGGGGTGTGACTTAACAATTACGTCGGAACCGCCGCGCGTTACGGTGATTTGTTTATAACATGCGATTCGTACCGCGTAATATTATTATTTTAAATTTATTTCCACTCGACGATTTCCGCGCACGGTCAACGGCAATGGGCTCTACGTTTCCGCCCGTCGACCGGAGTCCGGATCGAGTGAAAGACCCGAGAGACGTGTTACTAACGCGCGACAGCAAAATTATGTGTTCGCGATGTACAGTTAATATAGTAATTCGGTGCATCGGTGTAGGAGAGTATTATAATGTGTGCCCGTATCGTTTTTTTTTCCTGAGGTTATTTACAAGTATGCACTATATACATCACAGAAACTATTAACATTAACTGTAGAATGATAATTTATTAACTGTATTAGTTTTATTTATGATACTTAGTAACGATTCCATAAAAAAATGGTTGTGGAGTGAGTTTCGCGATCAATAGAAAATTCGTCAAAGTTTCGTAAACAGCACAAGAGTCACCAACGTATTCCTATAGGTGAGCTACGTTCCAAGTCTTAAGCTTGTGACGGTAGACACCTAATTATTTCACGCGGGAGTGTATTTGTATTAAATGTTACCGTTATACGAAAAAAGAAATCAACAGGTATATATGATTGGTTTTGATTACGATCTACCAGTATTCCTATAAAGTTCGACCGGCACTATGAAGCATGCGGTCGGTACCTGCAGATGTGTGGTACGGGTATACGATATAATAACAATATTATAGTATACGAACGATAAAGTTACGAGCAGTGTTGCAAGACGCGAGCAGAGCAATGATAATATTCACGGAAACGGTTCGGACCGGGCGCGTTACGGTCGCGCGTATACGAATCGAGCTCTCGACAATCTTCCGGCCGAGCCGAATTTGCCGATTTTTTTCACCGTCGCTGCGGGATCTCGCGGTGGGAATGTGGAAAACCGCAGTAATATTATTCACGCACAGAGGGGGAATACAAATAGTACAAAACACCAGCTACACAACCGTCGTACGTACTCGGCAAATGTGCAGTCCCGACATATTTCATACTTCTCTTGGAAACCGAATCGCGTTCCGGTGGTCGATATGTTTTTTTTTTTAATTTTTCAATAGTTTTTCACCCGCAGCGTTTCCGACAAGTCGTTCGAGTAATATTACTACATTATGCCGCTCGGCGGACGAGGGAGGGGCATTCGAAGATGCGCTACACACATACGGTGGAAAATCAAGACGAAACCAGTGTATCACCGCGCGTAATAACAGGTCCTGCGGAAGGACCTGACACGGAATAGATGCCGTTCGCATATTTACGATAAAACATGTTGATTATGACGCGTGGTTACGCGTATATTATTATTATTATTATACCTAAGATTATATCGTGCCGTAGACATTTTATCGTACGAAATACTATAACGTCGTTGTAATACCGACGACGGCCGAAAAACTGACGAACCGACTTGTCGACCCGGTTGACGCGAGTAGACGTGTGTTTTTTTTTATCGATCTTAAAAAAAACAACTTCGTCAGCAAAATCAGTTAACGTGTTAAAGTTGGTGTGTACGTACTCGACGTGCTTGCCATGTATGATCTGCGGTTATCTCATGACGTGTACACGTTCCAACTGCATACGAGTTCAATCAAATCTTGCCTAAATAATAAATATACGTCGTATAATATGCACGCACCTACTGCATACGAATGAGTGATACAAAAAGGTTTTGATTTGGATAAAGCTGATATTAAGTATCAAAAGTTAATATAAAATAGGTTTTTTTTCAAAATTAATAACATATAATTGGTACCATAAACTTATAAACTCGATGTTTCGACGAAAAAACGATTTTAGTCGTGTTACCGTTAAGTTAGATTATGTTAACGATTACCATGGGAAAATGTATTGTGTATTCCAATATTTCACTCGAAATTAATTTATAGAGCACTATTTTGTGAAATTCATTAGTATGATTCAATTTTAGTTTATTATTAATACAAACAGTTATGCTATCGCATACTTTGAACTCCATATTTATACACATAGTATGTATTTATTGTTATGTGCTCGTAAGCTGTCAAAATCGATACGGAAAAAAATAGTCCTTCTTTTAATAATAGGTATTTATAATGATCACGCGATTTCACTTCAGTAATGCACTCGAGTGTTTTGTTACACTCGACTATATATGTAGGTTTTTGTCGTACTAGAACGCGCTGCAATGGTACAGCACGAATATCGTTTTCGAAATCAAAACGCGTTCTTAGAATTAATGCACCATCAAAGTATGAACATTTATTAATTAATATTGGTGAAAATTCGATAAATATGATTTCGGTTGTTTGTACTTATGGTTTCACGTGAGTATCAATGTTGTCGGCGGTGTATATCAAACATTCAATTCCTCGGAAAAGTTTTTGTTAATTTTTCCGGCAGCGTTTTTCCCCGATCCAAACAACGAGGGAAACGCTGTTGGATGATTCGCACAAACGCTGTGAATGATTCGCGCGTAAAGAGGGTTGAGATTGCGCGAGTTTTGGCAATATTAAGCTGCACAAGGCCGTATAGTAATGGCGGAGGATTTTCGGTTAAGAAAACGATAGCGAACCGGAACTCGACGTTTTGAAAACACTTTAAATATCGAAAGTCCACATGAGGTGAAATTGGTGCAAAATTGTTATCGACAACAACAATTTTTGGGCCCAAGAAATTAACGTTATTTTCATAATATATTAATACCTACCTACTGTACTGATGTACTCGTATAAACGTTTATATGACGAATTCAGTTATTTGAAGGTTGTGTCTACTGTCGATATGATATGATACATAGTTGTTCAAAAAATTAAATCGTGATAAACAGTCATGTTCAAGTCCAAGGTGGGGGGGGGATGTGCTGTCAGTAAAAAATAATTATAAAAATTCCATGTATAATGAAGGATTAAAAACCATAGAAATTTAATGTAAATCCGTCGATAGAACGCGTGTAAATCAAAAGTATACACAATTAATAATATTTTTTCGCGATGATCAGGTAGGTACGCATTGACATGATATAATATCGACACCAAAGTTGTGTTCTACAAACTGTTATAGTAACGAAATGTGCCGAAAATATCTAGATTTCATTACGTATCGTCCTTCAAATATGATAAAACTTGAAATCTTGTACGCGCAGTTGCGGTGTCAGATAAAAACCTTGTGCGCGGAGTTTAAATGGTATTTTTATAAAATCGCCACGTTACGGGGCTCCCGTGGTGATGTCAACGTAACGCGATGGCATACGCACGTTTTATTTGGTAATAATAAATTTGTTTATAGCCAATGGAACAATATTGAAATGCATCTGAATCGTACGCAGCACGCCGCGCGGTTGGCCCTCTGAATTTAAAAACCGGTGCCGATTTTAATAAAATTTCTATTAGCGATAATTATGCACTACATATCAGCAGGTAGTGCGGTACGAGCAGGTGAGACGCAGAAGATATATAATACCGAACGGAGAAATGCACCGTGTATCGCCGTACATCGTCTTAATTTGCAGTGAGCTTCCTCGTGCCGAGGTCATGGGTCTAATAAAGAATTTTAATGTATTTGATGTAGTGATGTACAATTATTATTTGTAAGTTGTTCTAGCAACGGCTAACCGTATTCAATCAGCAAAATATACAACCAACGAAACACGTTTATTTTTTTTTTGTTTTCGAAAAACGAATTGACACATGTATACACATATTAGTATGATGAAAGAGAATGCAGCTTGCAATCTATTATTACATAAGCTGGCTATTGACACTTGTTTGAGAGTGTTAGGACAAAGCCATGGGCATTTTCGATTAATAAAAACACAGAATTTTTTGTTCAAGTCTTCCCGGAGGGGACTTAAACTAATTAAAACGGGCGCTCTAACGACGACGGCCGCACACTACGATAATAATATTATTGTTCCCGCGTATCAATGGGGCACCCTTCTGAGAGTGGGCAAAACAGGAGCCTCGTGCCCTCCACTTGAAAAACAAAACGAAAATCAAAAAATATTACACTAATTATAGTCATTATGTCCCATCAGTAGATTTTCATTTTGGTAATTACTATTATTCTTATGGTACGTTAACCGTCTCGGATGTTATGTATTCATATTGGCTACTGTTTTGTACGCCCACCTAACCTAACCTGCAACATTTCAATCATCAACCGTTTTCTACGCGAACAAGAACGGAAACCGCAGTCCCGTCGTCAATGCCCGCGAAACATGCCGGGGCTAAATTCTCCAACGTTTCGTCGCCTTTGCGTCTTCAGAGGATTATTTCCGGGATCGGGGCCCGCGGGGATGGACACTTTTTATTCAACCTAAATACCATATGAAGCATGTACTATTACCGTTCATCGATAAAGTCATAACACGCGCATTATCGTAGTGTTGATCGTAGAACACTATGTTTATCTGCGATAGTTCAATCGGTACATTATTCAGCGGTGGAGTGCGAGCACTAAAAAAATTCAGGTGAGCGGGCAGGGGGGCTGCGGCCACCCTCGTAATATACGTGCTCCCGGTACCGGTACCGCGGTATAACGGCTAATAACAGCGCGGGTACATTAATGCCGATGATAACACGTACGATAAGATAACAGCAAACAATAATAACACGGCGGCCCGTGCCCGTTACGTAGGAAACATATATAACGAACGTTTCGCGCGTCGTCATGACGTGTACTGTTATTATTACTATTATTGTACGTAAACGTTGACCTCGTCGCTGCCGACCGCCCCGGTATTAGCCCCCCGCGGGTCCTCGGCGGTGGCTGCGCCGCGATAACATCGGTCCGTCCGGCGTGCTCGCGCGCGCGCCGCTTCGCGCGTAAACTGATATTATCGTTATCGGACGGGCGCATCGCGCGCGCGCCAAACGCCCGTGAAAAATACCGGTGCGGCCCGCGGGCGCGTTCGGTCGGCGAAAACCGCGTACTTCTCGACTCGGTCACTCTCGCTCTCCGCCTATCTCTCCCTCTCCTCCTACCCCTCCCTCCGGCCGATGTCGTCGATATGGTGTTGTTACAATAACGTCCATCAAGTCGGTTGATTATACGGTTTTCGTTATTTCCGTTCCCCCCCCCCCGACGCGATTGAGATCACGCGCACAGCATCACTCAAGGCGCGAATCGGACGCCTTATGGTAGCCCTCCGAAGATTTGACGTTCGGCTCGCCGCCAACAGGTTGTCGGAATATTGAAAATATCTTCTCGTTCTCGTGGAGGTGCGTTTACGTTGACGTGCGAACGCGCGGACGAATACGAATATTTGCTCCTGAACGAATTCAAATGCGAGTCCGCCAACCATTCGTTTGAACCGTTCACATTGTATGTTCGCGTTCGTTCTGCGATCGCTAGCCTCCGCTCCCAACGACTTGGTCTCCAAATGAAAATTTTAAATACAAAAAATAAAGAGTATTTTTCAAACTGTTGAGTAGATTTGAACCGCCGAGTATTGCTCAGTTTTATTAACTTGATCTTAAAATATTTCTATTAATTTTGATTTAAATATATCATTAAAACTTAAGTGGTGATAATGATTTAATGCTAGCTTGTGCGTGTGGTTTAACAATAAAATCGCTGAACGAAAAAAAAACGTCCTTGTGGGATGACATCGCTGTACCGAATTCGAGGTTTATATAGTGGTGGCATGCTACTAAACGACCTAGAAAAGGAATATGGTAAACAATTCAGACATTTATGTAGAATGCCATTTGAAACATTTCAAGTGTTACTTTTTCTCATTTATTCTCAAAAAATAGGCCTTAACTTATATAAGTTAATGAGTCGGAGACACTCTTCATCTATCCATTGTTTTTTTTTTCTGCAAGCCACCTTAAGGATGTCTTATTGATGTACAAACTTTGTTTTTCAAATGAAAAATAACATATTTATATATAGAAATAAAAGCACATACTTATTACTCCAAATATTATTTAATTAATTTTTCATACATTTTTGACGAAATTCACAGCCAAAATTCGAACCAGTACATTCAGGAAAATTAAAATTGAAAAATAGAAAAAAAAATGAAAATAGTAAGCTATTAAAAGACTGTTTTCCATAATACCTAAATGAGAACAGTTTAAAAACTCCTCGTTCGAAATTTTATTTCGATGCATCTAAGTTCTCATAAAAGTTACCTCGATGAATAACTGCTGTAAAAAAGGGTATATCAATTTCAAAAGGAAGTTTGTTACGTCACAGGACACCTGGTGGTTCGAAAAAACGTTATAGAAAATTTAACTTTAATCGTAACTTAAATTTTAAAACAAATCCGAATTGAAGTATCTTTACAGTAAAAAAGGGATGAGCGAGGTTCAGGAATATCACTTTATACATAAAAATTAATTATCTGTATATAATCTAAAATCTGTTGTTGAAAAATGTAGAAAAAAACGTTTCCGTTTCACAGTAAAACATCGAATCATGGATATGTATTCTATATAAATGCATGTATTAAATATATTATATTACTCATCTTATTATGGGCGGGGCGAGACCGGCCAATCAACTGTTTTGCGGCAACGCAAAATTGGTCAGGAAAATCATCGGTTGTACCCGACCAAAAATAATAAAAAAATTATACTACTAACACGAAAGAACATTTTTCGAATATCATATTAACTGAATTCTAACAACTTTTCATCAGCTTTTCATCAGCGACACCCGACGAGGTTTGAACCTATTTGATTCTGTGATAAGTAAATATTATATTGTGATGGTCAAATCTATACTTCGATTGTACCGAGTTTAATATTAGAACTTGACGATGAAAAAGATACCGTGAGTGATGGTTCAGAAATTATTCGAAAACATTTTCAACCTATACCGCGGAGCGTATAGAACTAAAATAAAGTTACGATTAAACGGATGTTAGTGACGCATCATGATGATAACTGTGATAAAAAATCAACGTTTTCATATTGACACACTGTAATCATAAATCACACACGTCATAGGGTTCAGGTAAAATATTTTATTACGATCGCGGATGATGTGAGAGGAAAATTCGTTCGCGGTCCGGTGGGCGCAGGAAATTTTTTTATTAGCCCCTCAAAAATTGTGCGCGCACGAACTCGGATCGTTATCACATCATCCGGCCACTGTATTTATTTTCAGTACGGTCCGCGGCGGTCGCTTGGTCGTATATAGTAATAATGATATTATTACATAATACCAAAGTGCACGCACGTATATTACACCAATAATAATAATAATAATAATAATAACGGCGAGATTAACGGAACAATGCGCGTTTTGTCCGGTTTCCAGTAGATTTAATACACCGCCGCCGCCACCGTGCGCGCGACCCCACGAGGTGAAAACACGCGAAATGCACACAAAAGCCGAGCGCGCCCGGGTCGGGGGCGATTCGCACTATTGTTGGCGCGCGAAAATCGGTGGCGTCGGCGGTGACGGCTGTGGCCTTGGCGAGTCCTTTTTTCAGCTTTTTTATTAGTATAATAATAATAATAATAATAATAATAATTTAATATCCTTTTGAAATAAGGGGAAAATGCCGAAAAAACCATGTTCTTTCGCAAAGCAATAACTTTGTTTTCGTACTGGCTCCCGCATAGCGCAGCTCGTCATCGTGCCTCTCCGATGATATTTCGCAGAATAATAACGATTATTATGATACGCAATAAACGAGCGTTTGATCGTCCTCGTCAACCCTGACCGATCGGTCGAAAACTATAATGTCGTTTCGTTTACCCGTAACAACCCGTTTCCACCCAACACCTTTTGCAAGTGTAATCTAATATAATCGAACGCATCTCGCGCGTATATAATATTTATATACGTACATCCGAAGCGGTATTAATTCCCTTTGCACAGGCACAGCTACTAAAATCCGTTTGATCGGTGAAGTGTGGGACGTTTAAAAATTCCGTTGCAAGAATAAATTATATCAGTGCATAATATAGTATACGTATTACACCAAGGAGGACCCTCTCGTATTCATACACTTTTAGTCCAATCAAGGGATTATAGACGGGACAACATTTTTCGGGTGCACATTTTTCTTTAGAGACCAATAATCTACGAGTATTTTCTCGTATTTTCCTAATTAAAATCAATAACGGATTTTCTTGCGACAAACAGTTTTACGCAATAATACTGTAATTTTCGGAATCCAATAAACCCCTAATATAATAAAATTACCAACTTAGTTTTATGAGCTGATAAAGGCGTGACGTGTAAACGAATAAAAACTGTCGGACTGCGTAATATGATTTTGAGTAAAGTAATTATTATTACTATTTGTACAGCAGCAGTATAATTTATAAACAAAATAAAAAACAAACATTTTTTTTCTATTTCCCCAGAATGCGGTAGAACTTAACCGAAGTCGAACTATCACATGAATCATGTAAATATGCATTTGTATATGACTTCAAGCAAGTATGCACTGACCGAGTATAATACGTGTTTACAGGATTGCGATGTACTGCATGTGGATTATGCAGGTTTGAGTTCCTGAAGTACGTAAATATTACAATCACAGGACCTATTCGGTCATTATCAAAACTAAATTTGTTTAACATTGAAAAAAAAAAATGTACCATTTAATTCGATTATTATAGAGAATATTATAGAAGGAAAACGTTTATATATAAGTAATATAATAATATAAATTACCAAAAGAATAGGTCCAAACTGAATTTAGAGTGCTTATTAAGGATTTTTATTTTATTTTTCAACACATTGTTTTCATCATTGCAGTCTTCGTGAAGACTTGCAAAGTTAACTCATGGTTCCTCGAGTGCACGCCCCTACGAGGCTCTTAGGAGCACACGCAGAGGCGGATCAAGGGGCGTCCGCTTTCCCCTCCACCGCCCATTCCTGTTGACTATTAACGTTCATCAAATTACGTTTGGCGTTGATAACTCTAAGCGTATATTTTTCATTCACCAACTAGAGAACGACTCATGACTGGAAATTAAGCATTGTCTACATATGATGTAGGTGTGCACTAGAAACGTGAATAATCAGAGAACCGCAGCTGGAAATTACTTTATATATATATTTTTTTTTTCAATCGAGAACCCCTGGCGCACGTCCGTAAGTGCACGTTAATATGCCGTTTCGCGCACATAACAGCGCCGCGACCCAAATATATTATGACACGCGCGTGTGTTTGCATAAACAGCGATAATTAACAATTTAAATATTCGCGAAAGCGGTAGCGGGTACACTTTAAAAAAATATATAATTATATATATATATAAAACCCTGTTAAGGACTTATCGGGATTTTACTTTGACGGAAATGCTTTTCAGTTGTGTGAGCAATGTACCGGGGCGCGGCGGTCCTGTCCACTGGGACGATAAGCCGATTTCACAAACGTTAACGGAATTATACGCAAACGGAATGCACGCGCGTTCCAGGGCGGCGGCGTGTGTAGTTAAATCGATACCGATCGTTTCCCCCCCCCCACTTTTAAAGTCTCTGTTGGGACAGTGTATACATTTATATTTTTTTCGTTCCTCCCCCGCGAAAAGTGGGGAAAAAAAAAAAAATAATAAATAGCTAAACTTTGTCGACTTTCATACACTACTATATACGATGGTGCGCCCCCTCTCGCGCACAACGCCGCTCGCCGCCGAATACAATAATAAAATAAAATGTATACGAGTTCGGCCGACCGTTTGGCAAAAAATAAAAATAAAAATTGTTTTCACATATCCGTCAGACGCCAGAATATTTCTCGGTATCGATTACACGGCGGTGGCGCGGGTAGTTTGGCGCGCGCGAAAAAAATAATAAATAAAAAACAATACCAACGGATCCAACGAGACGCGATGCGCCGCTCGTGTTCATTTTACAAAATAATAATAATAATAATGATAATAGTTGTAATAATAGTAATAGTAGTAATAACAAAAACAAATCCGAAACAACGTTATGCCAGATGTCACACTCGTCGTCGTCGAGCTACCCGAGAATACATTGGCAACATGGATAAATAGGTCTACATAAAATACAAACGAGTGAAACGCGGCATTTCCTTGACAACGATTTGGTTGTCATGGTAGATTCGTAGTAAAATCATGGTCGAAATTATACTATCGGCCGATTCTGCAGCTTTTATTAAAATATTTACACAACGTTTAGTACGAGTTTGACCATGATTCGATTCTATGACTATAAGCTAACAAACGGTTTATCTCATCTGTACTCTCCACTCGACGGGTGTGACATCCGGCGTAACGTTTCGGCCAACATTTTGGCATTACCCCCAGCGATAAGACGCGTAATATCCATACCAAAAATAATAATAATAATAATAATAATAATTATAACTGAAAACGTACATGATCGTCTCGGCGTCGCGATCTGTCAATACCATACGTTGCGAACACCTTCGTAATACTTGCATACAAGTATACCGCTCCCTATGATATATTGTGTGTCAAGTGTTTTCTATACTATGTCGAGCGGATATTTTGGTTTCATTGTTAAATCGGACCGAATCGTAAATACGGTTAGGATGTTCATAATTAATATCACGTCGACTGCCTGCGTATACGGTTTATATACCGCGAACGCGTAATTAAAAATTTGATTTATCGGCCGTAAAACAACATACCAAACACACATAATATATTATATATAGTATCGTTTTTTTTAATTATTATTATTCATTATTCGTGAAAAAATATTGTGTTTTATTTGTGATCCCACTGTCTCTCTTTTTTTTCTACGCTCACATTTACATATGTCATAATAAGATAACGTTGTTTATTACATTGTTGTATTAAAATAGTGTATTCTGGTTATTTATTTTTTTTTTTTTAGGTAAAACTCGTTTCAATTTAAAACGATGAAATTTAGTAACATATTATTAAGTTCATAAAATGCATAATGTTATGGTAGAAGTATAATATTTTGTATGAGTGAAAATTAATGAAACGTAAACATTTATTTTAAATATTAAAAACTTTTGTTGAAACTCTCTAGATTGGTTCCTTAATTCTATTAAAATATGTGTATATTTTATTTACGGCTCAATCATAATCTGCATAGGATTATTAATTAAACTTTTTCTAGTCGGAGGAAAAAAAAGAAAAAAACTTATTTCATACTTGATAAAAATGTAATAAATTATAACAACACCACGTCGTCGATTATGTTATAACATTCGAGAACTGCAGCGCAGATAACTCATTAAACAAACACGAATCCAAGTCGAAATCAAACAACATTGGTTTGTCGAAACAGCTATTTGTATACTCGTCCGTTCCATTTAAACCGTTCCCGTACACACAATTTGCATGAAATAAAAACGACAACTTTTGAAAAATAAAAACAAAAACGTACAATGACAGTAACTGCAGCTCTTACAACGGCGTTCGGGAACAATGTAATCGTCAAAATGGTGCCATACTGCACACTGTACCGTATAGAATTATAGTGACTTCGAGATTATTTTCGAACGTTATGTTCAGAAACTACTCCGTAGTGTAACGCAGTCCACGCCGTCCCCTCGTGCAGTTTGTAATATCAGAGGGTTAATTATCGAATGGGCTAAGGTGTCGAGATTGAATTTCTCTGTACATACACACTTATATATATATAAGCACGTACAGACACACACACACACACACACCGGGTGGGGTGAATATGAATACACGACGGGGCAGATGGGAAACAGCATTGCTGCCGAGCAGATGTTACGTATTAGGGCGAAAAGACGCCAAAAACTGAGGGTACATTTTAATTTTGGAGGTAAAAAAACGTACAACAATATAACGACGGTATATATATTATATTAAGTAGTGTATACATTGTTTTTTTTTACTAAACACCGTTTATAAGGTAAAAAAAGGGAAACGACACACAAGCTTGTGCCGCGTACACGATTCGAACACGAGCTATAGATGAAATATTTGTAAAATAAAACGAGAAAAATAAATGCACGGTGCCGACAATGAAGTGTAAGGACGCGTATGTAGTTCACAAGTTTAATGAAGTAGAAAAATAAATAAAAATCATTAGAAATAATCGGATTCCGTGGCGTTTTGTATTTTACAGTTTTTATTCCAAATTCAGGTATCCCGAGGCGAAAAACAAACTAGTTATTCTGGCGAGCCAGACGTTGTTTTTGTGCTCGAAACTCATAGTTGTTATTAAACTTTACAACTGGTTTACAAGTTTCAAATTAAAAAATAATTCATATATACGCGTTTCGGATGGATTATAAGAATGCGAGTACATTTTTTTCTCGTCTGTGAAAACCGACTTTAATGTTATTTTGACGTCTTTTAGCGACGAGGATGGAAAAAAAACAACAAACAAACGACGATGTCAAGAGGCCCCAAACGGCTGAAATTAACATCCATTCACACGTAAAAGTATACACAAAGTGTAATGAAAAAATTTTTTTTTTTATAAAAGGCTCTTTTTTCCACGCAGAGGTAGATAAACGCTTCGCCGGAGGGTGTCAAATGGCAAAGGACCTTTTAGAGTGGTAAATGCAAATTAACGAAAATTATATATACATGTATATATTTTATAAATGTACTTTTTTTTCTAAAAAGAACTTCATAAAGGCACATTGTCAAACACGGTAAAGGCACTAATTTAATTTGCGGCCGTGCGAGCAACATTCATTGTGTACGTCCGTTTAAACGTCAATAATATATTATACTATAACATAATGATATGTTGTATCATGATTGACTGACGCAACCGTCCGGCTTATGTTATATACGCGGTGTTGACGAGTTTATTATTAATATAATAACTTTGGTGTTTAATATTTTGGTACTACAGTAATCTTACTTTCGTCCGTGTCGCGGATTAATTATACACGTTACTGTCGAAACGACAAGTTCGAAATAATAATATGTAATAACAGACAAATCCTTACGCACGTGGACCGTACACGGTGTATAACATTATGTAGTAGAGCGTGTGCGACAGAAGATAAATCTCGACTTGTTTTAAACAAATTTAACCGTCACGCCTCGAGTACAGTTTTATGTGTGTTATTAAATTGTCTTTGATACGCCATTCATAAAATCATTTATTTTTTTTTATTTTTATACATACAATGTGCATATTATAGGTATACCCGGAGAGTTATTATTTAATATTCGGTTTAACGTATCGGAGAGTGCGAGGAAGAATAAAAAATAAATGATTCGGCTCGCACTACGAAAATGATTATACTCCACGGTGATTGCCTGTATTCTGTCAACTGGCTGTTACACACGTCTAATATACTGTTGAACCTCTGGCGAAGAACGTTACACTTAATGAGATTCGGTCACACAAAACGTGTTTACCGGTACCGCGTGTTCGGGGATCGTTCCTGAGGTGATAATCCCGCGTATTTGTTATTCGGTTCTTTTCAAATGTGATCTACACACAATAACACGAACTACCAGGTATAATAATAATATTATAATTTACATTTTTTTTTTTTTCAAAGAAAAACGTAATGTTATACACACCGTATTATAATAAGCGATCCGTAATAATTACGTCTTACGCCGCGTTTCGATCCGTTACGGCCTCCGCGCGTTAGTGATGTACAACAGTGTTTCCCGAAGTCTTATTTATAAGGACATTAATTTTCATCGTACTACTGCCGGCTGCCGATTAAATATTTTAAACGTGGGGGTAGTACGTATATTGTGTATGTATACCGGGAAAATGATGCTTACCCGGTTCCGAAGGATTACGCCCAAAGGTGCTGCGAAGAATCCACGTAGGCCGGGGACAGGTAGTACTTGCTGGACGGCACCGAAGCGGCCGCGGTCCTGGGCGGCTGGCTGGCGAACGAGTAGGACGTGCGCAGCGGCGTGGCGTATATGTTGACGCCGTTCCGGGACCGGGACATCAAGCTCTGGCACTTGGTCACGTCCGGCATGGCGAACTTGAGCTTCTCCCAGAACATGCGATCGCCCCAGTTCACTTGCACCGCGTTCTTCATGTACACCCTGAGCTCCGGGTCCACGTCCTTGGGCTGTATCTCGCCCAGGGCGACGACGATCAGGCGCCCGTGCTTGTCCTTGAGGCCCTCGTGCAGCGCGGACTTGAACTCGAACCGGCACCACTCGGACTCGACAAAGTTCTTGGACACGACCAGTATGGTGCGCTTGGACGACTCGATGGCCTCCACGATGGTGTCGGCCACGAACGAGCTGACGTTGAAGTCGCGGTAGTGCAGGCCCACGCGGTACCGGGGGCTGCCCTGCTCGAGGCCGGGCGCGAGCATCTGCGCGACGAACCCGTCGTCCTTGAGGCTGTACGTGATGTACGCGTCGAACATGCGGTCGTCCTCGAACGGCACGGTCTTGTGGCATATGCGGAAGCCGCACTTGTGGTACACCCAGGCGCGGCACTCGTGCCGGTACACGACGGCCAGGTACAGGACCAGGACCAGGGCCAGGACCACGCAGACGGCCGTGAGGGCGGTGGGCAGCACGTGCCGGACGATGCGGTTCTCGACGATGGAGCCGAAGAACGAGCGGCACTCGGTGGCGTTCTGGTCGCGGACGATCATGTCGCGCGCGCCGTCGGCACCGCGGCACGCGACCGACGCCGAGTCGGTGACGCGGACGCCGCCGCCGTCGGCCGCGGCCGCGGTGGCCACCATGAACCGGCGGAACGACTGGACGAACCGGCAGTCGCACGACCACGGGTTGTCGGCCAGCCGGAGGTCGGTGAGCCGCGCGTTGGCCGACAGTATCCACACGTCGTAGTCGCGCAGCCGGTTGTGGTCGAGCCGCAGCACGCGCAGCCCGCGCAGCTGCTCGAACGTCATGTTGCCAAGGTGGCTGATCCGGTTGTGCTGCAGGTACAGCTCGCGCAGGTTCTCCACCGTGTTGAACTCGGACCCGTCGAACCGGTCGATCGCGTTGTGCTCTAGGTGCAGCACGGCCAGCCGCTTGAGCCCGGTGAACGTGTCGTTGCGCACGGACCGGATGCCCGAGTGGTTGGCGAACAGTATGCGCAGGTTCTTGCGGCCCAGCAGCGCGTGGCTGGACAGGTGCGAGAACAGGTTGCCGTCCAGGTACACCTCGGTCGCGTCCATCGGGATCTTGGCCGGCAGCTGCGTGTAGTTGGACGAGTAGCAGTCGACGATGTTGGACGACCACGGCTGGTCGTGGTAGCACGTGCAGTTCACCGGGCACGTCATCTCGCAGTCGCACGCGTCGAACTCGCAGCACTGGCACACCGCGAAGCAGTGCGTCTTGTACGTGCACACGAACTGCGCGGGCTCGATGTCGGCCAGCGGCACGTACCGGTTCTCGCGGTTGTACAGCAGCTTGCAGTAGATCGACGCCATGTCCATGACGCGCGGGTACTGGCGCAGGCCCTCGAGCAGGTGCACGCGCTGCAGCCACTCCATCTTGCAGTCGCACTGGAACGGGTTGCCGCCGATGTAGAACTCGGGCAGCGCGCGGTCCGGCGGCACGGGCGCCAGCCGCAGCGCGTTCACGTCCAGCTGCCCGATGTGGTTCGCGTACATGTCGACCCGCGTCACGTTCGCCTTGGCCAGAAACGTGCCCGTCTCCACGGTCATGATCTGGTTGTCGTTCATCAGCAGTATCTCCACGCTGTCCGGCACCGACGACGGGCTGATGTACGTCAGGTAGTTGTACCGCACGTCCAGCGTGCGCACGCGCACCGTCGCCGCGTTCTTGTTCGACAGCTCCGTCAGGTAGTTCTTGTGCACGTCCAGCCACTCGAGCCGCTCCGGCAACATGCCGTAGTCGAAGTCGTTGAGCACGTTGTCCGACACGTTCAGCCACAGCAGGCTCGGCACGTCCCGGAACAGCCGGTCCATCGACGACAGCCGGTTCCCGTCCAGCCGGATCGCCTGTATGGTGGTCATGTTGTGGAACGCGTCCGCGGCCACGTAGTCGATCTGGTTGTGCGCGACGTTCAGTATCTGCAGCGAGACGAGGTTGTCGAAAAGGTGCGACGTGAGGTTGCGCAGCTTGTTGCCGATCAGCCGCAGCCCGTACAGGTTGGACATGCCGTACAACGAGTCCGGGTCGATCGAGTCGATGCGGTTCTCGCCCAGGTCCACGGTCTTCAGCAGTCGCATCTCCCGGAGCGCGGGCGGCACGGACCTAAGCAGGTTGCCGCTCAGGTTCAGGTCCTGCAGCGTGGTGCAGTTTTTGAAGCAGTCCTCGTGCACGTCCGCCAGCCGGTTGCCGTCCAACGAGAGTAGTGTGAGCGCGTACAGCCCGTTGAGCGCCAGCGGGCTGATCTCGACGATCCGGTTGTTGGACAGCACCAACGTGTCGAGGTTCCGGAGCGGTATGAACGCGTCGTTCGGCACGGACTCGATCAGGTTGCCGCCCAGGTTGAGTATCTGCAGCGTGTACAGGTCGTGGAAAATGGTCGGGTCCAGCTTGGTCATGCGGTTGCTGGCCAGGTTCAACGTGACCAGCCGGATGAGCCCGGTGAACGTGGCCGCGTCCACCCATTCGCTGGTCAGCTGGTTAAAGGACAGGTCCAATGTGGTGAGCTGATAGAGGTTGACGAAGAGCGCGGGCGACAGGGCACCGATCGAGTTGTTCTGCAGGTAGATCTGCTTGATGGTGTCGGCCACGTCCTTGAACATGTCCACGGGCAGCGACACGATGCGGTTGCACGACATGTCGAGAACCTCGAGGCTGGCGAGGCCCGCGAGCGGCCGTTCGTGGACCACGGCGATCTCGTTGCCGGCCAACCGGAGCTCGGCGAGCCGCCGCAGCGAGGCGAAACCGTTGGACGGCACGTGGCCGATGCGGTTCCACGACACGTCCACGGTCTGCACGTCCAACGGACACGGGCCCGAGGCGGCTGCGGCCGCGGAGGCCGAGCGCCGCTGGTACGGGTCCGCGTCGTACACGTCGTCGTCGTGGCTGGCGATCAGCGGCTGCGGCGGCGGCGGCGGCGCGCGCTCCTTGAATCCCAGGTCGGCCACGTCGTGCACGCGGTTCCGGCTGAGGTTCAGGTGCACCAGGTTGGGAAGCTGGCAGAACGTGTTCTCGGGCATCGCGGCCAGGTTGTTGGTGCTCAGGTCGAGCCGCTCCAGGCGGACGGCGTGCGCGAAGCTGCCGGCCGCCATCTCCATGGTCATGTCCGCGTCGTCCGGCCACTCGGACAGGCCGGTGCGCACGGTCAGGTTGCGCAGATCGTCGAGCCCTGTGAGCGTGGCCGCGGGCCACACGGCCAGCTTGCACGAGTCGAGCTCGAGCTCGCGGAGCCGGACCAGGTGTGCGAAGCTCTGGTTCTGCATGGAGCTGCGCGCGGTCACGGACGGGTCGCACGATATGAGCAGCGACACGGTGTGCTCGGACGGTATGGCCGAGAAGTTGGTCGTGTCCATCTCGCTGTTGATGGTGCGCAACGTGCACGCCAGCGTCACCTCGTCACCGTCGCCGCGCACCGTCCACGCGCAGTCGTCCGGCGCGTCGTAGCTGAACGGCGGCGGAGCGGCGGTGGCGGCGGAGGCGGCGGACCCGTTGCTGTTACCGTTGTTACCGTGCAGCACGTGCTGTTGTTGCTGCTGCGGTTGCAGGCCGCACACGGAATGCCATACCGGGATCAGTATGAGTATCGCGAAAAACACACACATACTCGCGAGCGGCGGTCACTGGTGGGCGGCGCGCATTTGCGCGAGGCACGCGGGGGTAGCGACCGTGGCGGTAAAATATTCGTCTCCGGGTAGAGGGCTGCGAAAAAGTCAGGCGCGTGAGAAGAGAAAAAAAAGAAAATCGTAGACGCGAAAAAGAGGTTTTACCGAGTGAGCACCCTATCCGCGGAAGGGGCGAACACGCGTGCGACGTAAGCGTTCGGCGTGTCGTGTCAGAGCACAAGCGAAATTATGACTGTAAAGGCGGCGGCGGCGATCAACGGTCTCGACGACGACGACGACGACGACGGCGGCGACGATAACGCCTTGTACATCCTGTGACGACGAGCGACTACTCGTTGCGGTGCGCGAACGCGGACTGACCGTGCCGGGCGGTACATGCTCGTTTACGACTACTGCCGGGACAGCGGCGGCGATGGTGCCCGCGCGCGCACCGTTCTACACTAGCGCGCGTGACGGCCATCTCGTCGTTTATTCCCCCGCGGACACCGACCGCTGACTGTGGCGCGACCTCCGCCGAAACGTTTTCCCTTTTCATTTTTTCCCTACTACCCCTGTCGACCGCGGGCACCACCCGCCGAACACCACCGCCGCCTCGTCATCCGCTCGCGGTTCCTACCCGTTTCGCGACCACCTCGCTAACAGCTGCACACACGGAGTAAACGCACGCACGTCGTTCCATATACCGTACGTACGAATCGCGACTGCACGATCCGCGCCGCGTTCGCGAGCCCCCTCGACACGACATGCGAGTACGGGGGACAAAAAAAAATTAAATAAAAGTAAAAACCTCCCCGACCCGTCACCGCTTATCAATGCAAGCAATCACTGTGTATTCTTTATTACATTGTTTGCATTATATTTACTACGATTATTATTATTATTATTACTATCGTATACTTGTGAGTCGTGCTATCGTATATTATAATATAGGGTTTGCAGTTAAACGAGTGGAACGCACGCACCGTCGCTGCCGTATGACATTATACTGTTTACACACACACACTCAGTGAGACCGAGCACTTGCGTACCCCGAGTACGTATTTGATTATATCGTTTCGAGTTTTCCGCTGTGGAGGACCGCCACCACACACGTACTCCACTCGGGCCCCGCGTTTTCGTTTAGAGCCGTGTGTGTATATACGTTTAAAACTAAACGACACGCGTCCCGGTCTACAATGTTTTCAACGTGTATACATTTCCTCATTTATGGAAAATATGAAAAAAAAAATAAAAATGAAGCAAAAAATCAAACGCTGCTGCCGTTCGATGCGATTCCGACGAGTATAATACAATATTATTTTTACACGCCAACAGCCGCCTACGGCCGAGGCGGTCTGTTTCGCAACAAATAGGGCGGAAGTGAATCTCGTGAATTGTTATTGTAAACCTATACGCGTTATCCTCGCGCTATCGTTTGTCCGTCGGCTATCATCACGAGAGTATTTTTTCCTCTTTTTTTCTCCCCCCGTTAAAGAGTGTTTTGTATACGATACGTGCAAGTATGAAAAAAATAAAAATACATCAATACAATACAAACAAGTCAGACGTACCGCATAACAGCGTACAATATACAATACTTGAAGCGTCCGAGTATTTATTAGTGAATAATTTTTAGAAAAAGTTAAATCATAAAAACGTTGCGTTTCCGAAACGTTTGGAATAGTATTAATGAAAAGGGAATCTCGCACGAACTAAAAGCTCTTTGTAATAATTCATACAAACGAATGAACAGTAAAATATAAATATTATTAACACGCTTAACAAACGCTAAGCTAATACATACATTTTTTTTATTGAATGGTATATTTTAATTTGTAGAGCACAACAGTGATGAATTATTTAATTCATTTCTACGGTGGATTTATTTTATTCTACAAATATGTATGGTGAATTTATTTATTTCTACAAATATATACGATTAATTGATTTATTTCTACACTCGTATGTTTGTTGGATTAATTTATTTCTACAAGTGACAAGTAATAACATGCAAGTATGGTTGATTTATTTATTACTCTAATAGGCGACTTTATATTTTTTTCTATAACGATTCGTATTATAGTTTAGACTTATGGTTCATTTGAATTTGAAATAAATCTAAATCTTGATGTCTATAAGACTGAGTTCATGTTAACAATTATTTTGATGAAATATTTTGTGTTCATTTTCGTAGCACACACGTTGTATTCAAAAATACTAAGACATCGAAAATTATTAATGATTTTAAACAGTAGTCAATTTAACTTAACGTTTCGGGTCAGGGCCTATAATTGAACACATTCGGTGGTCCTATACATCTGGGTGGCGTGTGTGTGAAATGTGAAATGAACTCTGGGCATTACGAACAAAAGTATCACCGTTTAACGTCAATAAAAAAAAAATAATAAGAGTGATAAATGACTCGGTCCCACCGCACAATATTTTATGGAATAGTATAGAATATATAGCATATGCGTTCGCCACCACACACAGTCATTTATAATAATTACGATCGTTTCGTTGTACGGAGATAATGTCGCAAGTCGTATGGCGAGCATAATATTATTATTGCCGGAATATCGTATTATATTATTCGGTCTGCTACCCCGGTTTTTTTTTTTTTTTGATAATAATAATAATTGTGCATTACGATTCGGATGCACTTTTACGTAGTGTTAGGTTCATGACAGTTTGCCGTTTAATTGACACCGAGCATGTGATGATTATCTCTGCTCGAGGGTTGCTATCATTGAGAACCCGACCGTGGTTCTGGTTGAAGTGTTGTATGTGTCCACACGCGCACACAAACACAAATAAACACCCGTACACACACACACATATTACAGACACCACGAAACGATAGGAATTTGGCGAGACGCCATTAAACGAAAGCCAACTATTATTTTCGACACAGTTCGGTAAATAAGGGGTAGGTATAGTAATAAAATGAATAAAAATAATAATAATAATAAAATAACTTTAATAATAATAACAATAACAATGATGATGATGATAATAATAATAATAATATAGTGAATTTATTGGGTAAGGTTAAATATAGTATACTCGGCAACGGTTTAATTTCGTTATTTTTTTCCAAACATTTGAACCGCACGAGTAAAAAAAAGTAATATATCTATATGAAACGAGTTAACGATTCTGTGTAGCAAACAAATATTATAACCATCGTGAATACATAAAACAATTATACGATCATTTGTTTTACTCGCAACTGTCAGTTATTTTGGCAGATTGTTCGTTTAAAAATCACCAAACGAAATTCGTTTTTATCTGTTATCAATAACCATGGTATATATGTGTATGACTATTAGTTTTCTACAGGAATTGTGCCTTTATAACTTGATAAAATATTAATTTACACTGAAAGCGAAATCCCGATAATTGAATGTCGACACCTTGTCCCTGGAACCGTCTTAAACAACGGTGTGAAATAATATACATTTTCACCTTTACGACGCTATTTCCATTTGAAATACATTTATTTTTCGTAGACGGTCGTCACTTGCAGTTTAAACGCGTGTAATTTTTTTTTTTTATTACTTAAGATGAAAATTCAGAAAACCCAATATTGAGACGGACAAACATTGTGTAATCTTTTAAGAGAGATAAATCATTTTTACCACCACGAAAAAACTGTTAAACGTTGTAAGACACACTAAGAGCCTTCGTCGTCCAATCCCATTCTTTGATGTTCGGCGAAACCTACGTTATATACGAAACGGATTTCCGACTCGTTTACCGGAGATGAGCGGTTTTTATTTATTAATATTTTTATCCTCGTCCTCGAACCCTTGTGTTCCTTTTATTATACAACGATCATAATAATAAAAATATCGCTCGCCTCGTGCGGTGTAAACACTTCAATCGGTCGCGGGTCTATACTGTATTAATGTACCTTTTCATAATTTATTGATGTTGTTATTCGCGTTAGGCGAACTTATTAAACATTATACGTTTATTATACGCACACGAAACCGCATACGATTCAACACGCACCAAACTTACCGTACGTTATGTACGCACACCTGTGTGTAATATAAGTTTCGCTTTCCGTTTTGAAGTTTCGATTTTCAACGGACCGCGTGACCGAAACGTAATCGCTTGCACACGCGAACCGCGACACCCGTGAACGATAAACAGTTCCCCGTCACCCCATTTTATTTTATCGAAAAAAATTAGACAATAATATAGTGTATAGGTATAATGATATTATGTTATCGAAAGTTTTCATTACGAACTCAATCCCAACAAATTAATGTGGAATATCATTATAAAACAATAGAAATGACGTTACATCGCGTATCATCGCGTTAACTTGTATATTATAAAATGTAAATGTTATAGTTTATAACATTTATAACTTATAAACGTTTACTTCGTACGAATAATCTAAACCAAAACATAAATTATTCTTATTGGTAAAAAAAAGTTTGTGCAATAAATAATCGTGGTACATTTTTAAATTATTTAACTATATTGTGATCAAACTGACTTAATAAACTTTAGTAGGTATATATGTATACGTTTTCGACGTTGCTGCACCAAGTCAGCGCGATTAACTTTCGTCTTATGATTTGGACTTAAGAATTTACCCGCGGCAAACTACATTTAGTTGGAACAATTAAATTGTAAACTTGACCCTTGTGAAACTATAATGACTGGTTATGATTTATAACCGTATCGCCAACGGTAGTGTGACATATAAATATATATATTATGAAAATAATTCACTTGTTCGGTCTCCTGATAAACCGCCCTCACCCTCCACCTCGCCTGTTCTCCTGTATACCGAGTTTACGGTCGCAAATATTTTGCGGTCGAAATTTCCCGACATTCTTTCGACAGTGTTTGTATAATAATATATATATATATGAATTTAAAAGTTTTACACGAAATAGTGAGAACGGTTTGTATGTATACATATGTATATGTTTTATTGTTTTGTTTCGAAACCACTTGGTCTTTTGGCGTGACTATATTATCAGAACGGCGAAAAACATCATAGAAAGGATTTTATTACCGCCGTCGCACACAGCCATATATACTCTCCGGAAACAGTCGACCGTCCACGACCCCTGGGAATACTCCTACAGCTTCATATAAATGTATGTACTATATAGTATATACACGTCCGACGAGTTGACTTCACCAGTAGTACATATACATGTAAATTTATTTCGCTCCTCCCCCCGCCGCCCCCCGTGTTAGGGGTACGTACTTGGCAGCAATTGTAATTTATGTTTCTGTTGTGTACGCATATAGCAGTCCCCCCCTACTAGTCCTCCTTATTTCTGTCGAACCGCGGGATGTTTTTGCATAATTTTGTCTCCGCGACGTTTAAGGCGTGTACGTACTGCTGCAGCGCGTGTATAATATATATACACACGTGCAAGTGTGGTATACGGTTTGATGAATATTAAGTGGTAAAAAATATGTTCCGTGCTCTATGTCTTCCGCCGCCCACGCAATAGCTGACTGTTTATAAAAGTTTCATTTTTCCATTAATGCAATATTCCCTCGTACACACCGCCCCCGCAATAAATTCACCTGTCCCCGAGGCCTGCGGTGTGTGTGTGTGTGTGTGTGTGTGTCTGTACGGGTTTTTTCACCCTAAAAATCTCCTTCGAACGATTGAGAAACGTAAACTTTGTTACTTTATTCACTTCCACGTACTTCATTCTACGCCACCGAGGGAATATTTTTTCCGTACCCCATGAAATTGTTCTTTAAATAATTGAATATCCGCGGCAGAGTATATAGGTATTTCCCCTCGTCGGTTTTATTGTTTATATATATTTAGAGAAAATACATAAAAGAAAACTACCGAAATATTGATATTTATATACTATGTATACCCGGATAGTCATGGAAATGGAGGAGAATTGTTTTGCAATATTGATATATGTACGTAAAATATTATATATATTTACTGTATATATTTACTTATTCATATATAATTTACGTTAAAACTATGTAGTTTAAGTATTGTAATCTAAATGCTGATGCCACATTAAGAATATGGTCAGTACCGTTTTAATCGAAGTTATATGAGTATATTAAATAGCGTATTAGTATTTTTTTTTTTTAATCTAAATAAATCATTTAAAGCTACCATTTAAAAATGGTAGCTATTAGTGGACTCGATTAAAAACTTAAGCAACACCGATGCGGCTAAGGTAATCGTTTTATTTTGTAACCGTGTAAAGTGAATTATATTATTTATAATAAAGGTCGGAGATCAAACATTTTACAATAAATGCCATTCATGTTCTTCTTAAAGCTGAATTTTTAGTTAGCGGCAATATTTCAAATTCGTTAATATTTTTTTTTTAAATCATTCAAATATATTCCGTGACCTACAGGTGTAAAAATAAACAATAAACACGGTATAGTATAATTTTGAAAAATCTGGTTCACTGACCAGGCGCAATTTTTCTCATATAATATTATTATATTATGTTGCAACGAAACTTGTTTGTTGTACCACGCTTGCCTTTTGCAGAAACGTCGTTATATATAGATCATTTGTACGGCGTTGCCTGTAGTGCTAAACCGTATCCGAGCATGTACACATTGTTGTGGGGTCCGCACAGCAATCGTATAATTCAGTAGTTTCAATTAAAAATTGATTCTTCGTATGGTTCAGCTCTGTGAACGTTTTTGAGATGGTAAAACACAAGTGGTTTAAATGCAGAATGCGTCCGGTTGATTAAATCCGTGCATGCATTAGGATTCCAGTTATCAATTAGGTGCCGTTAAATTGTATTATAACAATCAAAATAATAATAATAATCATGATCATCATTCAGCTGTGCAAACAAATGCGGTCGTAAGCGAAACTCGAATATTATGTTAAGCTTCATGTGCTTGCAGTCCGGGATTCCGTATCATCCAGCACGAGATATAATGACGTTTTAGTTTTTACGTCCCGTGTAATGTATAATTTGTTGTACTATCGTGTACATACATCACCCATTACAATACGTATACAAGCGAACATCCCCTCAGGGCTGTTTTTGGAAGAGCCTACGGGGCTGGTGCCCGGGGGCCGCGCGCCACATCACGGCGTTTTTTTTTTACACGCCAATAAAAATTGAATGTACAATATAAATAATAAAAATATTAATGCAGTACGAATTAACATTTTACCGTTAACCATTTGCGTTATAATGTTTATAATTTCAACACAAATGATAATTTACTTTTTACCACTAAACTTTCGATTACATTTTAGTCTTACACTTTTTCACTAAGCTTTTATGCATTATTACACTGTAACTTGTACCAATATTGTATAAGATACATGTTATAGCCGCGCTGCCTGCTAGGAGAACGGGCCCAGGATCTCCACACTCTTAAGTCCAATCCTGCATCCAGTATCGGGCGCGTCCAGTCTCGGTCGAGGTCGTTTCCAATGTTCGATGTAAACGCCAGTCCGCACACATACCGGAAGTATTATAACAATATGTGTGTACGCGTGTGTGCGTGCGTGCGTGCGTGTATGAGTGTGCATGAGTGTGCGCAAATCAACCGACCGGGAGCGGCTCGAGTATGGATTTTACATGCGTTTGGTCCCCATAAATTTCGTATTGTTTGACGCCGAGATACATAATTTGATGGCGCGTATAAACATCTGATTTTCATTGCCTCGTCCCCGTTGTTTTATTGGCGGCACCGTCGGCACATGCTATTAATTTGTCAACGTCCCCTCGTACGTATTTATTTTTTCGTTTTTCTTTTTTTTTTATCGATGTTTTATGACGACGTAACATTTTTATAAACTCTTTATTGTTCTTTGTTTCCCGTTTCAACGCTAAGCGTTGAATTCGCGCCCGATAAACTCCGAGAGTAATTAAATAATTTCACGACGCCGTTACCATATATACGTATATCGTTACAAAGTGTAGTACAAGAATATGACTGTATGTACCGCGCTTCGTATCGTGCTCGTTAAATACTGTGTAATACGCGAATACGTGGCACTCTCACCTGTCATTCCGTTTCGGATCCAGCGCGTACCATCGCTACTGCTGTACACGGTTCTATTATGATTTATAACTTTTTTTTTTCACATCGCATCGTCCCGCCGGGGCCTTGTTAATATCGTACGCGTATTACGCGCGTGCGCGTGTTGAAGATGAGGAACTACACGTCTACTCGTTACGAGAACTCGTCGCAATACGCGGTTCTCCGACCGATAAACTGCGACGAGTCATAGCCTAACCGGAACAGCATTTCGAAATCCGGTGTTACGTCTGTGTATAAACATTATACATCGTATACATCATATCATCGGATTTCAAACGGTCTCATCTTCACATTATTGTTATTGTTATAACATATCACAGTAAACGTGCGATTAAGTGAGTAAGTTTTTTCGTTCGGACTACTTCAGACGATGTATTCTCTCCAACGATAACTCGATGGATTGTCGCGACTTTAAAAAGTATGGAGCATAACCGTAACGTTTTGAAATGCTCTTGGAGCTCTTGCTGATACAATATAACGTACGAACTTTAAATATTGTAACTAATAAGTGACTATAATAACATAATATGCACGTGTACACAATAGTCTAATTGATATCGGTGGAGACTTGGATTACGACGTAAACAAAAGACTTGGACAAAACGTTGCACCGCATTGCACGCTGGCGATCGTAAAATAATTAAACAAAACAGCAGTTTTCCGTTTCGGACGCGACGTGGAAATTGCGAAATGTTTTTCGAGATTTCGGACGATCGGCGACTGCCGTAAAGCGCTGCGAGCGTGAAAACCACAAAAATTTCAGACGACACATTTTACATAATGTATTATTACTTCGACCGACAGAAAATACACGCGTGTACCTATCTAGGCGCACTATATTTGCTCTACACGCGATGCACATACCTCTATGCACGGCGTCACGCTTGATACGTGCGTCGGAACATACTGTCATAACGTATACAAATGCCACTGGAGCGTCGTCGTCGGTATACGTTTGTATAATAGTATCTTATGTGATTTAATTAGTTTGTTAAAACCGTGTCGGTGATTTATACCGACGTGTACAAGACGTTTTACAAAAATTTCGTGTCGCGGTACATACGTGAATGTAAAAAAAAAAAAAATAGTTTTAGATTTTACTGTTATTTTACAGTATTTTTCATGTTTATACGAAAAAACCGCTGTAACTTGAAATTCTGATCCGCATCCTGTATATAACGTTACCGACAAAGCCCGATCACTAGGTAAAGCTGGGTTTCGTTGGTTAATAACGCAAGGATTCGCTGTATAATTCGTACTCAGTAACTGCTGATAAATACGATTTTACTCGGGCTATTACCACAGAAACGTTGTGAACCTCTTAGGTAGGTTGTACGAGTTGTGTAAGTAAAAGCTGATTAATATACGACAGATAAAAATGAACGTTATCGCTCGGATAAAACCTTTCAACTTGAGTCACGTTTGAATAAAATTTTAAAATACATTCCTGCCTTATTAACCATCATTAAATTGTACACGATTTGGACGTCCTAAGATGTACACACTTTTAGTAAAAGCCCAAATAAAACTAACTGATCTTAAGCTTTTACTGGGCACGAACGGTAGACCTTAGCGTTAACTAGTAAGACCTGGCCTTACCTTGGGATCGGGCTTTAACACACACGTGCACGTACACGTACAGAAACGCGCACACTCGCACTAGGTTTTATTTCATTGTTGTTGCGGCGGCCATGGAGTACTCGCGCGTTTCGTGTACTACGTGGGAAGATAATAATACAATATTATACACAGGTACTACGTATTATTATATAGTGTTGCTACCGAAGATTATTGTTCGACGCGGTTATTCGTTACGCCTGTACGGCGGATGACATTTCGGAACGCACCGTAGACAACGTGATGTTTGTGTGTACGGGGTGCCATTAGAATACACATTATATACGTATGCTCAAATGGTATGATGTGAAATAATAAATATTTCTAGGCTTGGATGCGCGCGTGTATGTGTGTGTTATATTGAAATCGTAGTTAAAACGTTTATTCCACCGCCTAATATTACATGCTAACCGAATTCCACGAAAGGTTGTCAATCGATACATTATAATTTATGGACATGTGTAAAAATCCTCATCGCCTTAAGTATAATATACAAAACAACCCCTTTCACGACAGTCATAAAATGCATTATTATTTACGCGATTTATAATGATACAGTATACCATTACAGTTGGTTACCGTCGTACGAATAGCTTTACGCCCGTTATTTGATACCCTATAAATATTTTAATCGGTGTTTTACTGCGTAAGTACGGTTTTTTTTAGCGATGATAGTAAATAATAATAATATCACACGACTGTTGGATTCGAGTTTCAAATATTAACAATCACAAGTAGATGGTATCCAGAAATCAGTAAACTCGCGTGTCTATACTTTATAGTATTATTTTCTCTTACGCCCCGAAGTCCAAATTATGTGAAAAATAGTTAAAATTTATTTTTACCAACAAATACTAATACAGTTATGTCACATAGTACATGGAATAATTGTAGAATGTAATTAGTAGTACACTTTAGATTTTCCAGCTGATGCACTTTGTCTGCACATTATTTCTCAGTACTTTACATCCTTATTATGGAAATATCTCAAATTCAATTCTATATAATCTCATCGAAACTCCCATTACCGCCATAGTATACAATATATAGCTCTCAGTATTACGAAATTTGATATCTCTCAATTTCTGTTCCCTTTAAAATTTGACACGTTGAGGAGCTACTATAATTCATAATTATTACCATATGGCTTTTTGGTGTACAGCGTGATCTCTTAACCAGCTCTCATACATTATACATATTATTTAAACAGAATGTTTTGATGATTTGACGGTCGAGTCACGCTACTAAAACTTTTTTCTGTGCGGGAATCGTAATTATTTCAAGTGCAGGGGTTTAGACGTAGATCAGAGCGGAGACGGAATGATTGGAAACATATATATTATAATACGAGTATATATATATATATATATATATATATATATATATATATTATATATATATAAACAAATTCCAATCAACTTTCTTAAAATAAGGTCAAAAAAGTCTCTTTTTTAATGCTGCAAAAATGCTAGCGCATTTTTGTAATCGAAAAGTAAATTTTGAGCGCTTTCCACATCAAACGGCAAAATAAAAAGTAAAAATTGAGCAATCAACCTATAGCTGTACAAGTATGAAAATATACTGTTCTCCATCTGTTCATAATCCATAATGGTTTAAGACTTTATTTCTATATAAATTATTTTTATTTATCTCATATCGCTTTCGTATATTATAACAATGATCGAAATAAGATTTGTATACATTTAAAATTTAACGGATAGCTTATGCCCCTCCTCCCTCATCACGTAATATTGAACAGTTCATCAATGTGAGTCTGAGTAAGATTTTCCTGCACGCATAAGTTTCTCTAAGACAAGGGTTAATATAATATTTAACATAGCCCACGACTGCGGCCCACGAACCATATATGATCATGAATCAATCAATACAACCCATCAAAATCGTGCCCGTCAATCGTTTATAATAACATGGTCAGTTGTAATTAATTTTTTATTAATAATGTAATTATGGCTCGCCGTCAATTCTAATTAATGTTTTTTGACCTATTCCATTGAAAATATTATTAAACATGCCTTCCAAAGATATCATTAGCCCCAGATAAGAATATAATAACGTTCTATCTTTTCGTATTTACACTTTTTGAAGGGAGAGCACAAATATATATATATATATATAATATTAGTTCCTCAGCTCCCCAGCCCACTGCTACCCATAATTAGAGGGATAACCTATCCTAACCTGAACCGGCCTAGACTATGAATAAAAAATTGATTTATCGTAACTCACGGGTTTGTATATATATATATACAGTAAAACCTCTCTATAACGGACCCTCTATTAAACGGAATCCTCCTTATGACGGAAAATATCAATAATCCCAGTGCAAATAATATATAAAATTGACCTCTCTAAGACAGAACCTCTACTAAACGGAAACGGACAATTTTCGTAATCAAATTAGTAAAAATACTCTCTGTTAAACAGAAAATAAAATTATTTAAAAAAAATTACAAGTTTTCCTGAAAAATCATTTGACAGTATCGCCTCACGATTGTTTTATTGGTTTGTTTATTACATACCTTCTAATGAGCGCGTAGAAAAGATTAGATAACCTATGTACGTAATTTTGTAAATATGAACAGCACAGTCATCTTTTTAAGTAAAATGTGTTTTTTAGTTCTTAGTTTTAGTTCTTTAGTATACATAGTACACAAACACCTTTAAATATTAAGTCATACATTATAATCTTATTGTCTAAATTTAAGTTGTACGAAGTACATAATATTTGCCTAAAATATAATTTTTTAACACATACATACATACTTACAGTCTTGAAACCTCATTTTTTTTCTACCTCTATGACGGAAAACTCTTTATAACGGAAAAATATTTGGTCCCAAAAAATTCCGTTATAGAGAAGTTTTACTGTATACTATACATCCTCTGCTCGCGTCCTCACCACCAAATTGCAGAAATCTTTGATTTGTATTTTACCGGCTCGTGCATCACAATAAACGCAAGTTGTGTATTTTAATAACGGTGCTTCATCAATGGTCTGTATTCGTAATGCTATATTACTTGCATACGTGCGGTTTCCGGGTACTTCAGTCCGTACCATCATAACGAGAATCATCTTATGCGTACGGTATCTGCAATGTATTAGAGGAACAATAGGGAATAATGGTCTGAAGACACTTATAGGCACGGCAAACTCATGGTATTCGTTCCGTCCGTAAGCATTATTAACTCCGTTTGAATTTAATTCCTCAAGCTCGGCTGGTCCGCTAGTTCTCGGAAAAAGTTCTCAGCGAAACATTACGCCAACCGATTACGCATATTATCTGCTGCGAAGTAGGTACATATAAGTGTCCCGTACCTAACACACTCTCTGCACCGCACGTGACTATGTAAGTGTACACAATACGCATACATTATCTACTGTATGTTAGTCTTAAAATGGTCAAAACCGGCCATTGGATCAGATAATGTTTGAACAAAAACTTAATGTGAAAAAGAAATACTTATCACGGGGTGGAGGGTAACAAAAAATGTCGATTGTGTTCAAAATACTTGTTAAAATACCTGAACGATTTTGTGATATTTGTCCCTCCGGCCAAAACTATATGTAGCCTTTAGCTCCCTTGAAGGAAAAAATTACTCGTATCCCTTCCGACATTGATTAATGGTGTTTTTAGACGACAATACGAGGTGAGCACCTCCTCCGACCCGAGATTTTGGACTTGGTTGCGCCACTGCGCATTGGCGGCCCACTACATAATATTCGCTTATATAATAATAATAGTCGATCATTATCTTAATATACGATACGGGATGGTACACCGTGATACCCGGATAGAAATATAATAATAAATATCCATAGTTGTTATTTTTTTTTGTTTTAGTACAGTTTAATAGAAGGAGGTCACATCGGACACTTATATGGTCAGATTTGTAATTTTATACTCTGGGCGACTGGGAGAAATTTTTTTTAAATTTAAATTTCTATAAAACTACACAATAGCCCATACGAAGTTATGAAAATATTTCAAAATATCGCAATCGGAAATCCATTCGTTATTCGTATTATCATTGATTATAAATAGTACTATTTATAATCAATGGTATTATCTAAATTATTCGTTTCATAATATTATAGCTAATGTTAGCCTATAGGAGAGAGTATGCGTATCCGGTATAGCTTTATTGACTGATCAATAATTATAAGTGTAAATTAGATAACCTTTTCAACATTGCAGTCGTTATTCATTACTTCATTAGTCATTACTGCGATAGTGCATGTTTTAGTGCAACCGAATAATTACCACGGTATAAGATAAAAAGGTTACACACTAATTTATGATTAACCAATACAGCCACTGGACACGCTATCTGCTCTCCTGTTATCTTAAATATTAGCCATGCATCATGAAACCAATCATTCGATTTTCGATTACGATTATTTGAAATGTTTATTACATAATACTAATAACTATTGTACCAGAGAACGGCTTTTTTTAAATTAATTTTATTGAAGTGAACATTTCAAAAGTTATTTTTTCCAGACGGTTAAGGGATGGTTATACAAATTTGACTGTATAATAGTGTTGAACTCCCTTCTGATGAACTGTACTAAAACGAATAAAACTCAAAAATTAATGACGACTGAATTACATGTCCGACGGGGGTAACACGAGGCGAGCCACTCTGTATTTGATATGACGTTATCACGTTTAGGTTCACCGTAGAAACGCTTTTTTCCCGATGGTTTAGCGTGTTATCGGGTGCAAACAGGATTATTCCGCGAAACAGGGTTTGCTGTACGCGTGCAATTTGAATTTGGCCGCGGTAATCAATGAGGTGCAAACAGAACATTGTTGTCGTGTTTCGGACAGTAAAATGGAAGGGACCGCCGCACCGCCGCGCAGGTATATGCGTGTAATACGCGTTTATAATAAATAATATAATATATTGTACGTCGACGGCACGTGTATATATGTATATTACGCTCGCGTAAACACGTAAATCAAACCGTCCGAATCCGGTCGATATAACTTCACCCCCGCAAATTTACTTGAATATTATAATTCGATAATGGACGTCGATAAATCTACGGTCGAGCCTCCGTTCAGCGAACCGGACGGTTCTTTGAAAAAAATCCGTTAAATAGGAAAACACTAAAAAAAATCGACACTCTTGTTCTTACCGAACAAAATGCAAAATGTATGTAAATGACAATAACCAAATATTATAACACAATTGTAAGTACAAGAATAGGAAATGAAAAATAACAATACGTTATAGTTTATAGTATAGATCGGGCGTTGGCAACTACAGCGGCGCTCGTAACATGACGTTTTCGCGGCACTCCAAATGTTACGCATTTTATTACATATAGTACCTATGGATAATTCTAATTTTATATCTCGCATCGTAATCAATAAAAAGTATTCATTTTACGTTTTTGACTGGTGACTATTATTTTTTTTACGATTACCTATATTCTACGAGCTTATAATCTCACTCTACTCATTGTTTTCAAAAAAAATATATTTTATTCGATATTATATTTAGTATGGAAAACCAAGCGGTAGAACTCGTAATACGAATTTAATATCGATGAACATAATATTAGAATTATATGTTTCAGTAGTATTTCCGATAGCTTTTATTTTAGTATGTAGTGCGAGCATCAGTGAAAATGTCAACGAAAAAAATTTAGCCCGGGCAGATATAAAAAGGTTGTCAACTCATTGTATGCTATTGAGTATAGACTACAGCGTATAGAGTATAGACCGTGGATACATTGTGATATGCGTCCGTATTGTAGATCGTTAAATTGTGTTATCCAAGATTATTACGAGCGTGCACTCTACAAATAACAACGGTAAAAGTCTACCGTAAAACAATAATTTAAAATTTATCCGTCTAATAAAAACGCTTTTCTCGTAATGTAAATAGTTTCGTTTAAAATTGTAGTGGTTTAGCTGTACGCTATTTTGCGACGACGACCGCGTGCGTGTGTGAATTGATATACGTCGTGGTCGCTGTCAAATTGTTGAACCATCCGTTATAATCATTGTTGTGTATACCGCGTGGTGATATTATTTACGTTAAACGATCGTTTTTTCACACGGTAAGTTTATGATTCGTTTTTCGAAAAAAAAAAAAATAATACGTTTAATCGGTTCAAAACCGTTTGTCGCTGTGTATATTTCTTCACGTTTTTCATGCGTGTACCTACTTATAGATGATAAACATAATACATAACTTTATTCGGTTTACCTTCTTTCCTTTTTTAATTTAAAACTGTTATCGAATTGATTAAAAGTTGGTGTGCCGTACATTTGAAATGTTATACGTAAGTTATTGCAATCTTCCAAAGAAGAACTTAAGGAAATTTCAAAAACAACTTGTCTCTAAAGTACCATCTGTGCCCAGTTAACAATTGAATGATAATGTTACATTCAACTTTTAGAGCAATTATTATACTATGTACATGGAAACGTATAAATAATATAGAGAAAAAAATATGTATATAATTATACCAATAAGGTTCATTGAAAAATAAAACTTTTTGGACTTCACTCGAAATCCGTAGTAGTACAATAGTAAGTGACTACTAGATTCGGCCAATAGTTATCATGAAAATTTTGTCGCCAACGCGACCGACGGTTTGACTAATGAATATTATAACGATGAACTTATTCAAACTTCTCAGCGCTCACGTATTTCAATATTTCAATTCATATTACTACTATCTCAAGCAGTTTAGGGGAATGATGTTATTTCAACGTTTATTATTGTAGGCTGCGCTTGTTATCTATTCCTTTGGATATACCGAACTCGATGGAACGTTTCTCTCTGTTGGCGCGTTACACTAAAGCTTAACAAAATAACCAGTTATCGGGATTCGAACAAAAGTTTATCACGGCGCTAATTATTAATAATCTACATTTACACAACTTAGGATATTCTAACTTATCAGCATTGTCTTTAACATAGAACTTAATTATATAACTTGCCGGAGTACATCCACAGTGCATAAATATTAACAGGCACTAAATTCTTAAAATTACATCCAGAGTAAATATTCTCCTCGGGTGGAACGATATACTGCTTTGATAATATGCGCTGCGGGTAATAAAACGGAAAATAAACTATTCAGACGAATTGCACTTGAATGATTAATTATTATATTTTCTGTTAATAATAATAATCATTCATGTATGGGTTAGAGCAATCGACAATTTAATACTGATAAAACAGTGGTTTTTAAACATGATTAATGATGGTTGCAGAGGAATCGAATATCACCACCTTAATAATATAATAATATAGCAGTACCATTGTTGTATTGTACTACTCGTAGTACACTAGACGATTGCATATATTATTATGTGTCGTTAAATTGCCAGTACCTTATACATCATACAAATTACTACTTTACTAATTCAGACGATTTGCTCTCGTGAACGATTTCCGAAATATTATAAATAATCCAAGCAGCTCTGAAATTAGTTTTCAGTTATTCCGACAGTCGTTCAAGATTAAAATGTTTCGCTTTTCCTGTGCGCGTTATTAATACTGAACAAATAACCATCACGGTACGCTTTATCGGTTTCTATTTCATGTAGGTACCGCATTCGTTCAAATTTATACATCGGGATCACACAGGGTGAAGATATTTAACACTCTTGTCGTTCAAGAACGATGTCTTTTAGTATATTTTAGTCCAGTATGAAGTAGAACGATTATAACGAGTAACGTAAATAATAGTTTAACAATTGTTCAGGGTATAATCGATAAACCAAGTCTAACGGGTCTTACAAGAAATTGTGTTTCGCACGAACTTGAATCTATATTGAATCCGAGGTGTTGAAACGTTCGGGGTGAAAAGCTAATGTTTAGAGGAACGCATTAAAAAAAGAAAAAACTCCTGAGAGAAAGACGTTTTGTACACGTAAGTATATGTATGTATGTACGTATGTATGCGTGTGAGCCTGTGTGTGTGTGTGTGTGAGAGAGAGATAGTTTTAAAGAGAGAGAACTGCGGGGAAAAATGTAGACCGACGGGAGAAATAGAGGGAGACGCGAATATCTATTGGTTCGCATTTCGCTGCTACTGTGAGCAGACATCGTATTCCATTACCACCGCAACCGAAACCTCGGCTCTCCCTATGTTCGCCGTAATAATAATATAATTGCTCCGCTGCAGCAGGAAGAGAGTACTACATCGTATATTATTGTATTATTTCGTATAATATCGGTGTCTCGCGTTTGTACCACGATGTGTTACCATGGTTATAATATGCAGGCGTGACACACGCGTTGTCTGCATGGGACCATGAAATTAGACTGGAAATATACGGAATTAAGTGCTCGGTCGGGAATAGAACACGGCGAGTCTGTGAAAAAAAAAAAACAACAACATTAATTCATATATGTATATAATATAATATGAGAGATAATACGAGTGTGATGAACGCGGAGGGGGGTGGGGGGGGGGAAATGTACTACGTATCCAACAGATCCTTTTGTCGACTGTTGTGGGTACGTATTGTGTGCGACGAGCGGTAGCGGCAATGACGATCGCTGTGTAATACGACGTGTTGCACACGATATTCTTTTTTCTTTTATGATAATATGAAAATAATAATAATAGTTATAGTAATAATAATGAAAAAAAAAAACCAGAAGACACACACCGGCTAATCATGTTATTATTATGCATGACAAAGTGCACTGTCTTCCTTTTTGTACACGGTGTCAAACAGAGGGTAACGAATAACGATATTCCGTGCCGAACGCGCGACTATACGGATAAATAATAAACACTACACGTGATACAATACTTGAAAGTAATTACAATGTTATGCGCGTATACGGGGGAACACCGTAAAATATGCAAATGATTTGGAACTCGATGACGTTCCACCGCCGATATTGCCACGAAAAAATGTCAGCCGACCGGAGAATTTCTATTGATCGCGTACGGGAAAAAAATATATATTTATATAAATATCATATATACATATGCGTCATTTCATACACGGCCGTAGTTCTTCGTCTTATTATTTTTCGCATAATTCTCAGAGCGCAGAATGCGCGTATTCCATGGACTTAACCGGAGGAAGCTAAGCCCTTCCAATTATAATACTTCTAACCCCTGTACGTCAAAAACCCTCTGGAGAATTCCGAAAATATACGTTGAATTATAACGATTCGATTTTCAATTTTAATTTTTTTTTTCGTATTCGGCTGTATTTATTTTTAATTCGATATTTTTTATTTTCGAGCCATCGTCTATATTCACGATTACCTCGATTATTGCTTAATGCCAACAGACATTGATCGAGTATATACGAGATATTTTTAGAATGTTGATGCCTTAACAGTATTACATATCACTCCACTCGTAATCTCGTGAATATAGACACAAAGTAATTTTATTTTTCATTAGGTCGACTTTAACGTAATCACGTTCGGTCCTCTTCCTTTAAATTACAATAACTACCATTTACTTTCTTCTATCTGTTCTTCAACTGAAACTATTTTCACGTTATTGTCGAGTTATTAAAATCAGAGTGCATAAAATCAATTATAAATATATTCAAATATTATCTACGAGTTTTGTAAGTATTTTAAATCGTTTTTGTAACAAAATTATTTTATAAAAATATATATTTCTGAAAAAATGGATTTATCACTATGCAATTTAAAGGAAATTAATATGATTGAATAAGATCGGTAGTTATCGCAGTGTCATCACATTCTAAATACCTTCATTTTTTTTTAAATGAAAGCCATAATTAATGATACCATATTATACTTGGAATGAATATTTCATGTATTTTGTTTTAATAAATATTAAATTTAATCGTTTCTATAAAATGATAAGCTTTAAAGTAAACTAGTAGCGTATGAAAATTCTCACTTACAGACCGTGCCTCCTCACTGATAATATTTTTATTGAATGCATCTCTAACCTCAAAGCCCTAGTACACGCGTGTACAGCTTATAGTTATACTCACGTCTTTTGCGCAGCACACGGTACGGATTTCCAGTATAATACGGTAGTCTGTGTATTTTGTAATATGGACTTATAGAAACACAAGTCTCACACGACGTTCTGTTGAAAAGCTTGTATTCAATTTGTTGTTAAAAACTCTATAATACTTAGACCGTAATACTTAAGAGCATCCAAATGATATGAGAACCAACTGATGTAGACGAATCGGTCACAATAACACGCGATGACCGTGTGCCATGGTAAGAATGAGCGCTAAAAGGCGTGCAATACTACAGCAGCCGTGCCCGGCGAGTTATAAGTTATGCTAAATAGACTTGTGACGATTGCACCGGGCAAAGACGTACCGTCTCATCGTGGGTCTGATTTATATATGCAAATAGGCGAGACGCGGACTGCGGATGGAGGAAAAGATTCTGAGAGGCGGCAACGAGTAATATAACGTTATGAAGAAAAACGGTGTATATAGTCTTGAAATATTGATATCATGTTCACAACACAATAAAGTACATTATATGAGTTATAATAGCCGCTGCACAGCGCATGCCGTTAAAAGTAGAACGCTGCGAGATAATAAATTAATATCAAAAAGTAATATTTTAAAACAAACAGTCCACCGAAGCTCTAAGGGCGGAGGACGCCGCGGGATTATGTCACTGTATAAGCTTATAAATTGCAAACGACGATGTCCTAATTTCTTAGAACAAAAAAATGTATCTTTATCTACCACATATCTTTCAATTATCGTAACCAATTTTTATTTATTTATTTTTTCTCATTTCGCACACAATTTACACAAAGACAATTACGTGGTATAGTTCCGAAACTGCTTTAGATCGTGTCTTGATAATACTTGAACCGTCCCATTGTTAATGCTGATTTAATAATTGTTTTTCCCAACTCGATTTGTAATGTTCCTCCGGTTTTCTTCTAACAATCGAGTAACACATAAAACCTCGTGATATACTCTTAATTTTACCGCGTCTATCTACTTCCAGTCGTGCATTGATACCTAATCCATTTTTAAATATGATCTACTATTTTATCAGGTGATTTGTATTAAAAATGACTTAATGTATGTGTATTAAAATATATATTAATGTTTAGAACGCAGGACGAAATAAAATAACATTAAACAATAAATGGTTTACAAAAAATACCAAAATGACCAAATATGTAGACTCTTATTTATAATAATATGCTGTTGCGTTTTATGTTGCACACTCTTGGTCGAGCCATAACATAAAGTCTAAATCACTCAGTATAGTAATCGAAAGATGTGTGCAATGCAAACTTTAGTCTGAACCGTTCGATAAAATTTGAAAAACACCGTGCGTCAATGCGTGATCGGAATTGCATGTAACAGCAGTTGTCTCGTATAAATATACAATTTACAAAGTGCAGAAAAATGTATATAATTGTGAAGTACTATGGAACGGCGTGATCTAAAACTATTGTTAATAATTAGTATAATTTTAATCTAAAACTGCTTTATCAATACGTAATATATATTATCTCCCGTACCTTCACATTGTATAATAATTTGTCACACGAAATGCTGATCGACCTGTACGATTGCTGAGCATACACCGCACGACTAGTAGAACGCATGCATGTGTCCGAAATGAGTAGATTTAAGATTGCCCCACTTGTAACAAATGTTATTGTCGGCAGAAGATTTCTACTATTAACAGCCGTAAATTCGTTACAAGTGCTGCAAAGTTTGTTTTTTTTTTGCATAGCGCAAACATATACCCTCATAATACCGTTCATAAATACGACTGACAGCAGTGCTTTTACAAACATTGTATTGAAAATGCGTATTTAATTTTTCTTTGTCTGTCCCGAACGCTACTGCAATATATAACCATTAAAGCGACTGAAGGGACCGAGACATTGAATGTCTGTAAGATACAGAAAGGATCCCCTAGCACGCCCCTGGGAAACGGCGATATTGGCGATAGGTCGAAATGTCGACAGGCAGAATTAGAATGGATGAAGTTCCTGCGTGCCGGGATTAAATTAACTTCTTTGGGCTGGGCTGATTCGAAAACCTTTGGGCCCTTTTTCCTGCGCGTTTAAACGTGTATTAGAATTTATAGAGCAATATAACGGTAAAAAGGCAAGTGGAAACTTTATTTTTAGGTTTTTAAATCCAACCACCACAATCGGAACCATCACTTAGCCGTGGAACGGCTTTGGCATAGATGGGACATTTTGTTTTCGCCAATCTTATCCCTTTATTATTACTCCCTATATCTTAGGGAGTAGAACATATATAATCAAACCATGAGGATTTTAAGTATACTCGTAGTCTAGAAAGTTTGATAAAATAGTTGAAATAAAATCTATAAAATGCGTTTTTTTTAATAGTATAAATAGCAACTGTTTACAAACATATTATAACATTTGTTTATATATAGTTATATGATGTACTGAAATTGCATATAAAATATCGTTGATAATGTTGTACGTTTTCGCTAATTTTTCGTACAACGGTCATTATCTTATATCATATGTGTACGAAGGAGAACCTAACGTAACCTAACCTAAACTAACCTTAATATTATATTTTATTAGGAAAAACCAAATAGCATATTATTATACTGAGTGATTGTTTCTTGAAAACACTTTACTGTTTAATACGTCAAGTGCGTCGTACACAAATATCGTACAAAATACGGGCTGCATCCGAGTTGGGTCCGGAAATAATATTAGTTTTGCATTTTGTACGAATTGGGTCCGTGTGAATAAAATGTTTTGTCTGAATTGGGTCCACGGTCCACGTATTTATACAATTATTTATCATTTCATAGTAAATAGTAATATTATAAAGTACGAATATGGATTAAGGACGTACTTTCTGGCAATAATATGATATCTTATCGTAGTAATTCTGTTTATTCTGCTCACCCAAATATATATAAATTTATACACGTTTTAAAAAATATTCAAATAGATGTTTATATTAAAATGAGAAGTCCAGAAGGAAAAAGAAGAAACTGTATAATATCTAAGGAAGATTTCGTAAAAGAAAAAAATGACAGAAAAAATATTAAAAAAAATTAATTGATATGAATTCGTAAAATCTATGTTTTATAAATTTCAACCCTTAAATTAAAATATTATTAATCGTTAAAAATCAGATGAATGACGAACGATTGTAAATCAGGAAAAAATTAGAAAAAAAAACATTTTTATGGGACCCAACTCGTACATTAGACTGGTTTACACGGGACCCAACTCGTACAGTAGGCTATTTTACACGGGACCCAATTGGTGAACAATCTGAATCATGGGACCCAACTAGTATGCGCCAAAAATACGTGCTTGATTTTGACCTTGAAATGCAGTGTTTAAAAAAATAATAGTGCACTGAATAGAAACACGATGGGAAACATCCAATTTCATGTGTCTGTAATACTCTATGTCGGGAAGAGGCAATTTTACGTTACCAGAGGGCCAGTTTTTAGATATTTAAAATCTAGAGAGCCAGACAGTAAAAACTTATACTGTACGACCAATCTACAAAGCGTACAAGACACGTTGGATGGTACCGGACTACGCCGCGATGTAATAATATAAGTTTTAAGTATGGATCTGTTACATTAGAACATTTAGTATTCAGCATATTTTATGTGAATTCGATAGCAGATATATATAATAATGGATATAAACATTCTACAAACTATGTTATTATACTATATTAGATGTAGAATTTTATAAATAATGTTCAAAGATTTCTCAATATTTTATCGAGTACCTTTAATTTTTAATTTTTAGAGAATAGCATTTTAAAAGGTAATAATACAGGCCAGATGAAATGGAAATTGGGCAGCCAGTTTCTCATCCTTGCTCTATAATCTAATGGATATCGAGTTTAATGTAATATTAAGTATTCTGTAATATACCTAATCTGTAAAAAATATATAATTGTAGAAGATTACAATGAGTTTATCATGTTTTTGTTTGAATAATATTTTTCATCATATTATTTAGATACAAATTCTAGAAATAGAGTGTTGACTGAAGCATTAGTTTTTTATGCTTAGTGTTTTTCATGCAAATAATGAAAAATAAACTGTGTTCAGAAAAAAAAGTTAAAATATTCTTTTGATCGCAGTATCAAGTACATCTTGCGTACAAAACATTACAGTAGAAAGTAGTTTTTTAATGAAAATCCCACTAACGTATTAGACCACTTAGTATTTAGTTTTATTTTTATTTTCTCATAAGCATCATCCCTCAATATTTAATTCAATATTACATTCTATAAAGAGCAGAGACGAGATCAATATTATCAGCAAAGGGAATTATGATCAAAGTTCTTCGTGATTTTACCTGTTTCGTGGACATTACTGTCGAAGTGCTTGTTTTATGTGATCAGTATATTCAATACTCAATCAAACACAACTAATGAACACGGAAGCAATATTACTAATATTCGTATTTAGCAGTAGTTTTTCTATCTTCATGATTGTAGAAGTGAACGGTAAAAATTACACAATATAGACAAAAAGATTATAGGTACTTAATGTAAGCGTTAATTTTAGTCAAATTACAGCACTTATGATTAACTGACATTTTAGAAAAACACATGAGATCATTCACTACCTACAAACATTTTAATAATTTATTCTTATTAAATTCTACTTATGTGATTATTTCTATTTTTTACTTTGTATCAATAACAAGATTGAAGTATAATTAATTATTTCAGTATGAAAAATGATTAATTTAAATTTATCATTATGTAAATTTTGTTTTTTATTTTGTTAATAAAAGTGAATTTGTTTTAGCTGTGTTCGTGCATAATCTCCAGATCCGTTTATCGGAGTCTTACAACTAGCCACTTACAATAATTCTAACGTGTTTTAATATTATAATATTTGAATATTTACTGCGATGATTCAAACTACTTTCACATAAATACGAGTTAGTACATAAAAAAAAGTACCTACCTAAATCGCATAATTATAATAAAACGAAAAGACCGTTTATACGGAGCTCTTGTTTTAAGTGAGCCATGAAAATAAATCTAAAAAACGACTAGAGACTTATTACCTACTTAATTCTTCATGTTTTTAAAAAACTACTGTTTTATTATTTTTTATAATAAAAATATATACCTCCACCAATCCCCTACACAAAATTGTACTAAAACAGAATCAATTTTCTAGTTATTCAAATGATAATTTAAAGTACTTCCGAATTCGTATTCAAAATCGTGAATGCAACTCCCCCCCCCCAAAAAAAACGTAGGCATAAAATAATCAAAATGATTTTAATTACAAAATAAAAAACACTAATTTTATTGAAACATATATAAATACCTTTTATTACCTCATATTATTAAAAAAAAGGAACATTATTATTTAAGCTCGAGAGTATTTACTTTCCGGTTTTAATTGATTTCCACCATAGGACTTGTTCAAATATATTTCTCTCCTAGTTTTATGCATCCTGAAATTGATTTTTATCACGAGACTGTGTAAATATATACACTCTCTTGTTGTTATATATACTATTTTCTACATTTGTATGTGTCCGAGGTCAGTTCAATATGACTTTTTCCCTTCGGGATGGTGAATATTGGCATCGCTATCCATTAGATACGTGGTCTACATTTTAATAATATGTCTCTACCGATTCTCGTATAATTCGTGAAACGTGTGAGTTCCCTTTTATGCATTTCCCTTCCACACCCCCCGCCGAGGTATTTTTTATATAATATTTTACCCGAATGGACATTATTATTATTTGGACAATATTATTACGTATTTATACCGAACGTGCTTAACACGAACCGCGCCGGTTTCCTCATAAATACGTATTATTTTACAGAAAGTTATGTATATGCCATATTGGCTGGTTTTTAATTTTCAGTTTTGTTACGATGTATAATATTATCGCTGTCCGTTATGCCTGAGGGGAAGAAACACAAAATTAAGCCCTTTTTAAATACTAGTGACGTTATACTAATAATTACCGGTGAACATTTTTTACGGATAAACTGCGCCCGTGTATATACATATATAACAATATTATGTATAGCATTACATATTTTTTTTACATTTTGTGAAAATTCCCATCGGAAAATTCAACAATAAATTGCAGTATTCCCAAAACAACTGTTCGAAAATGTTGCCGATGAAATACATATTTTAACAAATATCCTCTCCAATGAATATTATAAAAGTAGTAATAAAATGTACTCTCATTCTTTATAATATGCTCGGTTATAAAAAATAAATAAATACATTTTCGAAACATTTTAAAATTATATTTATTTTCAAATCATCATACAATTACGTTTTAGATTTTGCTGAGCAAATCGAGGAATGGCTATTGGAATTACAATGATGTTGTTGTTTCCTTTCGACGCTTTCCTGGTTGTTAGTCTGCACTAAAAGTTCCACACAGTATTGTTATTAGATTATAAATTCAGCATTTTAATAAAGGTACTTTAAAGTTTAAACATATATAGTTTTCCAGGTGTGATGTAAAATAAGAAGAAAAATCTTGTAAATGATGTAAAATGTTGTTAAATGAACATTTATGTTTCTGTAGTTGAAAATTGAAAATGTAAATAAAATTTGAAGTTTGAAATCGGTATGGAAAACCATTTTATAAGGCAATACAAATCTTAAAGATTTGGCTTATTCAATTTTTAACTCTATAGGTAAAGGTTTGAAATGTGGCAAAATATTGACGTTCACCATTTTTTTCCCCATTTTAATCTTTAAAATATTTAATACTTATGATATACATTACAGTTTACACCGACCTTCGCCCATAATGGTTTTGTGAATTTGATGATTCATCATCGTTTTAAAATACCACCGACACCCGCAATCAATAACATCCAACACACCGATACACCGCCCGACTGCTGTATCATACCGGATACCATTTTCATTATAAAATATCGCATCGAACATAATCAAACAATTTATCAAGTATTATCGTTACCATATTTGTTTATTTATTTTAATCGTTGTAATATTATCACGCTTTAATTGCGCAGTAAAGAAGACTAAAAAACAAAAATATAAAATCCATTTCGAATAATCATAAGACTTTGGATATTATAATGTAACCGGAGAAATAACTATTTGTTAAGTTTTCCTTATAATAATAAGGCTAATTAAAATATTAGCAAAGTATTTCATACTTAACGCTGTAAATATAGTAATTTCTGAGATCGAAATACCAAACTAGGTCGTATTCATGAGCTGTACATAATCTGTAATGCAATTAAAATATTTTCACTATATTTCCCTCGTTTCATGCGAGAATACGCAGTTTAAAATGTTATCATCTTTTCACTAACAGAATCCGTTCATTCGGATTTTCTCATACGCATTTTCCACTTGGCTGCGATCACGCATAAAGTAAAGAAATGAATCCCTTCATCACGTTGGTCCGGGGTACGTGATTGGCCAACAGAAACGGCATAATGCGCTCTTAGATATTCAGAGAAGAAGACAAGTTTAATACATACATATATATATAAACACGCGCGCGGAGGGTAAAAAGAATACTAACCTCGTATTATTATTGGTAGCAGGAAATGGTCCGTATTTCGGAGTCATGTCCTGTCCTCTTCCTCTCTGTGTCTCACCCTCTCTCGATCTCTTGTATATACCCTCCCCGCCACCTTTTTGCGGCCGATATTTAGTATGCGACACTTTGGCTAGTCCATTTGAACCCTGCACCTGCATTCCGCATTGAGCACTTCATATATATATGTATGTTATATATGCATCGAGAGAAAAGCAAAATGCATCATCAGTCAATATACAGTATAGTTGTGTTCGAAGTGCTTTTGCTGCAATAAACGAACGAATGTAATGTAAAAAAAAATTCACTTCGTTTTAAGCATACCATCAATTAATAAATAGGCATTTAAATAAAATATTTATCTCCACGAGTATATTTCACTATTTATAAAACCATGCACAAAATACGTTTTAGCTTAAAAATGCAAACAGAAACCTTTTTTATTTGTATTCAATAGAACGAACAAAATACTATTACTACTTTAAACGTGTAGAAACACAATTAATGTATTTATTTAACGACTGTTCAGTATCAATGATTTAAATTCATACAATATTATACATATATATATTTATTACCGTACATAAATTGTTTTTGATCATTACAAATAAAATGCACCACTTGATATTTGTGTGCTTTCGTAACCAAATATATCTGTTAACTTATTGTTGTTAAGTAAATGTTTAAGTCCCTCGAGTGAAATGTTACAAACATTTGAATTTAAATCCAAACCACCCTGCTCGTTCGACACTAAATATGTCATTCATCCGTTCAATTCAAACACAACCATTTGTCATAGGCTTTTTAATTATGTGATACATGTGATCTACATCGAATCAATAGCTATTCTTAACTCGACTCGACTCGTATGAAGTCGATTAAATTTAAATTATTAATGTCGAATGTCATAAATTGTTGTGTACTAATTGTATATGTTCTAATAATAATGGCATGTCTAAAATATAAAGCGATCGTATGATAGATTTGTATGTAGTTAATTTTTTAGTATCCAATTGAAATGTCCCTTGTGTATAGAACTAAAAAAATGATATACTTATTGAACAGAACGGCATAATATGACTTTATTCATTCTTTATTTTTTTTAAAAAAAAAACCATGATAATTTGAATCATTGTGAATGGAAAAATCTGATCATTCTTGAATTGATATTAAGCCTCCTCTGTCGCGTTTATATTATTATTAAAATAAACATTAATTATAGAATGTTATTTATTCAATAGTCAATGGTATATAAGTATATACTTAAATTGTCAAGATTAATTAGATTTAGTTCGCTAAGGTTTAAAAATAAAATTTTTACTGTTTCTTCGTCATTGATTTAAATTTCGTTATACGTAAAAACTGAAAATAGAACTTTTAAAAATGTTTAATCTAATTAAAAAATACCTATTTTTTTTTTATATATACTATTTTACCCTAGAAAGTATTTTTAAACTAAAGTATCAAACAAATTTAAAATTTACCAGAAAAAAAAATTTCACACAACACACTTAAGTTGCTCATATTTTTGTCAAATTATAAGTACACATATTTGTTTTACTTTTCAGCAATTTAAAAATATTGCTTACACAATTTAAAATCATTATTTTAAACTAAAGGTTGGCTTAGGATTTTCAAAGTTGCCTCTTTATACAAAAAGACAATTTTTTTTTAGTGTTTTGAGGTTTGAACTAGGTATGCTATAGTTAATTATTTTTGCAAATGTTCACAATATTTACTTAATATACGTACTTTTAACAGACTTTAAAATTCAAGCCAACAATTAAAATTACAAATCAAAATAATAGTTTAAAATAATAGAATTTTAAACCAGTATTTTATCGGCTTGATTTCGTTTACTTTGAAAGTAAGCATCTGACGATTTGTGGTCTTACACTTAAGATGGTAAAATAATTAAAAATGTATTGAATATTATAAAATACAAAATCTAAGAATACATTTTTTAAATATCAATCATCTTCCAAAATGATGTTATTTCAACAAAGTGTGGAATAGTAGTAATTGCTAAAACCCTTGTGCGTGTGGAATTATTTATATTTTAAATCGTCAAATCTATTACTGAAATAAAATAAACATATGCCAGAACATAATTGTTAGTTTGAATTATTGACGTACAGATAGTTGGAAATATTTTCTTATTATAAATTCAAATAACAAGGGGCGATATTGATTTTTATGTGAAGACCTCTGTGAAGAAAATATATAAACGTAACATAACTTATTGCTAATTTAAAAGTTCTATCGATAAAAAATTTAATATGTTAGTATTTTTAATTATGTAAATGGTGTTTTGGATGAAATGTTATTAAACAACAAAACTTCAACAGTTAAAACACCCCCCGCCAGGTAAAATAATTAATTCCACCCCTTTTTTGTCTTCAGAGTGTTTTGTGGAGAATAACAACACCCATCATTGAGTTAGACTGTTGTTATACTTTTAATAGATGTCAGTTACAGTAATTACTAATGAGTTATGACAATATTGAACTTCATTACATTACCTCTTTTTTTATTATTATTAAGTGCTATACTTATGTATTACGCTGTTGCTGTGTTTTAATTTCGTCGAAAATCATACTAGCATTGTTTTATTTATTAATTTTGTATGGTTTTCTTCATCGAGCCGAAAGACGTAAACGCCGAATAAGTTAATAAAAATAACGTATTATCTCGACTGTTAAATATGGCAGTCTAGCATTTGAAGACGGGACGTTTGGATTGACGAAGAACTTTGTTTGAGACTGCTTCATGAATAAGTCATTAATTCAAAAGAAACAAGCAATATGATATTACATAACAGTATAATGTGTTTACTGTTCAGCGTGCCCAATGACGAAAAATGTTATTATAAATTCAATACTGAAATCGTGAAAAACAGAAGCTTTTGAAAAGCTACAAAAGAATCCTGAAAAAGAATAAATTGAAATTTTAAATAAATAAAATGTGGGCAAACAGAACTTTAATTTCAATTAAAACATTCGACTGTATTTGTAGCAAGTCCATTGCATCATGTCTTAGGATTTTATTATGAAACTAGTATAATGTTAATTCTTAATATCGAACAGTGAATTGAAACGCATTCATATGTCACATAATATTTGGCATTTCTGCATTATACTTATACTACTATATATACCAGCTACTGACCAATAATAATAATAATGATATTGACGATAATAACAATATTAACAATGATAAAGTTTTTCTAATTTAAAATTCAAAATAAAACATTGTCTACTACATAATCCTTTGTAATCAATATAAATACGAACAATTTTTTTATAACACGTTACTTTACAAATAAGATAACCGTTAAGGGTGTATTATAATCTGCTATTTGTAATGGACCCCGTACAAGTTATGAACAAGTCACATTTTTACGACTTTCATGTTTTGCAATTACGAAACAAATTTTTACGATATGTGAATGTGCGTTAATTACAACGAGCGAAGAGAACCGTTCGTTGTACGCGAGCGAGTTTACGTTTTGTTTTCCGCGTACACAGTTCACGTTAGTAAAAATATATATAATATGACAAAAAATGAACATTTTAATATGTTACGTTGCCCAATTACGATCTGCAGCCGGTGCGTAAACGCTGGTCCGATAAATATTGAATTCAACCAAAACGGAAAACATGCCTAATTAACACGACAACAAAAGCGCGCTGTTCCAATGTATAATAATATACGATGTACGCTAGATTTTTTACAATGATAATTGTTGTTGATGAGAATTTCCGTTATGCAGAAAAAAAGATACGATTAATTAAACGTCATCAGAACCATAATTTATGGTGTACAATCCGTTTGGATCGAAAACGTGGTCCAATAATGTAACCGCATTAGTGTATTTAGGATACATACGCCTCGGGATGTAATAATTGTGCTACCGTAACCACCCCCGGATATTATATTAGTATATATATATAGTTGTGTCTACCCATGTTTATTGTTGAATAAATAAAGTTTCTTCTTATTGTATGTACAATAGTATTTTAGATTTGAAATTACGTTTCATTCTATTGTTTATTTCTTTTAATTTAATTTTTCATAAATAACTTTAAATGTCTGTTTTATACGAACATTTTAAGTTGTCACCATATTATCTGATAAAATAGCGAAACAAGAAGAGACTGATCATGATATAAAATCGAAAAAATAAATGTTCGTTTTTAAAACAAATTTTTTTACTATAATGACAGAAGCATTTTATGTAATATGATTTGTGATATCATATTACTAATATAGTAATATGATAATCAAGTCATATTACATATAATACTGCATTCGTAATATTATTTGCGATACATCACTGCTCAAACAATAGTTGTCAACAGTGTATGACATAATTCAGTGAAAAAAAAAACTGTTGGACTACTTATAACTAATTTCATAAAAATAATTTTCATTTATTGTTTAAACATCCGAAAAAAACATATATTTATTGAATAAGTTTTGTATACGTCGTTTTATTAGGTGATTCATTACTACTTTAAAAAATACCATTATATATGCATTACATGACTTGATAAAACGTTACAATTAGTAATAGCTCTACACATTTAAAAATATTCTTGAAGCTACAAATATTTATTTTTTCTATTTCTTTTAAATTGAATTATAATTCTAAGAACAATTTATGATATTTATATAATTCGATAGATAATTTCTGAGTTCGAAGATTTATGTGTAAGAAATAAAATCACAGTGACACTGGCAATTAGAACAGCGTCAGTAATTTTTTCTCCAAGGGAGATCGTTCAAAAATATTTCAGTTTCAAACAATTCTAAGTAAAATGAACTTCTTTTTATAAATCCGAAAACTTTTGAAAAACAATTTTAGCTATAAGAAAAACGACAAAAAAACCCCATCGATATCAATGACCTAATGATATTTGTAAAGTCACGAAAATATCTAACTATTGCGAAAAAAAATTACATAGTATTAACATAATATTCGCTCGTTCGATAGCGAAAAATTATAAGTATTTTGTATAGGTTACAATTTTGATTATTATAATAGGGAAACGCATGAACTCGAATAATTTAATACGTTTCACTTGTTAATTAAAGAGAAGTTTTAAAATGCACATACTAGACGACATACTAGTCGTAGTTTATTACATATTTTCATCATTGCACAATTCGATAAAAGATATGACTGGAAGTCTATTTGCGTTTAAAATGAGAGGAATACATTTATTACCATCCTTATGCATAGACAATTGTAGCAAACCTTTGCGTGCGACATGAAACGTCAGACTGAGTAGAGCATATACTATCTCTCTCTCTCTCTCTCTTTATCTCTCTTTTTCTCTCCATCGCTGTCTCTCTTCACATACATACCCTCATTTTCATCATCAATCGTGGGCACATTGTGTTGTGATGCGATAGTCATCATAAATTATTTAGCTTTACAAAAATCAGTCAGTATAAATTAGTCGCCAATTGTGTCAATATGGAAAATAAACACGGCTAATGTGGTAAAATTCGAGTTGGACAAGTCCATTATTAATGATCCATTTTACTTGTTTTGATACCAAAAATAGTTTAGTTGGTTGCGCGTAACAATAAGTTCATAAAGTGTACAGACTAAAAAGTTTACATTTTTATTGATTAAAAACTGACAGTCGTTTAATGTCTGGCCCAACACTCAAGTCCCGGCCGGATGCAAATCATATCGAACAAGAAATACGTCGCGCGTACACGTGGTTCTTATATTTATATAGAATGTAATCTAATTTTAGCCTTAAAAGAAACTTTGGTATTAAAGGAGCACACAACACAAAAAATAAATTTTTTTTATTTGAAAGAATGTTCAATTCTAAGGATAATGGTATAGGTTTTACGTTTCTACTCACATTATTCAATAAGTTATGAGCAATTGAAAAAAGACGTGTGACGTCACTGGGCCGGAGTCATCGTAATTGCCTATCTTATACGTGTAAAAGTTCCTCGCTTCACACAACGATTTATCAACCTAAAAATTTTTTTTTTAAATTTAATTGACGTATAAATGTGTGGTTTTATGTTTTTAAAACGATGCAAGAATCAGAATTTCAATATGACGTTTAGTTTTTTAAGTATTAAAAATCTTAAAACAGACATTTTGGTTAAACCGCACGTCATGGCGAGCGGCGCGTGGCGTTCGAACAACGGGTCCGCCGCGCGCTGCTCGCCATGACGTGCCGTTTAACCAAAATGTCTGTTTTAAGATTTTTAATACTTAAAAAACTAAACGTCATATTGAAATTCTGATTCTTGCATCGTTTTAAAAACATAAAACCACACATTTATACGTCAATTAAATTTAAAAAAAAAATTTTTAGGTTGATAAATCGTTGTGTGAAGCAAGGAACTTTTACACGTATAAGATAGGCAATTACGATGACTCCGGCCCATTGACGTCACGCGGCTATTCTACATCTCTTAATATCTCTTAAAGTAATATTTTTTTTTACATCGTATCTTCACAAAATCATTTCATATAACCATAACTACAATAATTTAACATTTAAAAAAAATTTAAAGAATTTTTTTATTTGTGTTGTGTGCTCCTTTAAATAGTATACATATATTTATTGTTGATTGAAGTACGAAAGACATGTGAAGCCCAACTATAGTTGTAGAAAAATCGAAAAATGTTTTTAATTTTTTGGAGGATCATCGTAATAGACTAACCGTCTCCGAAATGCAAAGTTAATGATAATTCACGCGTTTGAGCCTAACGAATAATTAATGAGCTTTCAATGATCTTTTCAACGTTTCTTCAACCGCTATCTATAATCATAGTGATTTCGTGGTGGAAGTTCCTAATAATTTATTTTCATAAATATCGGTACGACGACCGTAAAATCAATAAAACGACCAAATTATTGTAAAAGTCGCGGTATGTCACCCGTGGTGACGGTCGGTATCACAAGAAACTTTTTCCGACAAATGTAATTACTCTTTTAAGATATACACACACACACACACACACACACACACACACACACACACACGTACTTTATCGACAAACGTGCAGCGTAGTCGTTATTAAATATAGTGGGCTTATGACGTTATCGTGGTTTGCTATATGGTTTTACACGCGTGTTTGCTCTCTTTTTGTTTGTGCTGTTTCAGGAAGATAAAAATAGCGATTCAATGTTGTTGCGGTGATTTATTTTTTTATTACTTTCGGTTTCAGACCATCCGATTCGATACGTCTTTACACAGTTCGCAGACGTATTATATACGATTCCTGACGAAAAGTTCGATTACCGTCCGCGGCGCGTGCGTAACGGCCGTGGTGGAACGTGCGCGGACGGCGGTGTGGAAAAATGAAAAAAATAAAAAATAACCAGCGGACAACAATAAATACGAGCCGGCGAGTTTTCGGTAAACGGGTGTGGTGAGCACACGTACGCATCATGTAATAGTATTGATAATGATACTATAACGCAGTGTCGTGTTGACCGGAACCCCGTGAGAGCACGCGACACCGGCAAGACGGGACACAATCGATAAACGAAAAAAATCTTTCGCGCCCTTGCCACTGATCGTACACGCGTGTTATATCATCACACAAATTCATATCTAAAACACAAGATGTAGCTGTATATATAAATATATATGCGCAATTTGGAGGGGGATAGATGAGCTTATTTCCTCCCAGCATCCAAATTAGCCCTACCAATCACCATCACGATTGTAACTAAAATTTGCCTAAAAATTTCTGTTTTCGAAATACTAACTACTAATTAGTCGGGGGGAGAAAAAATATCACATAATTCAGGTGGTGATTTGAGCTTTTAGTTTTAATAATTTAACTGTCAGTCGTTTGACTATGATTATCCCATCACCAATGACTCCTATTATCTTTTAGTATTTATATTTTTGATGTTTTTACTGACAATTATTTTCTTTTATTTTCGATTGACTTTATGAAGGTTTAAGTAATACACATAGAGAGAAAGAGATATTAAAAATATAATTCTAATAAAATATCAAAAGAAAATATTTTAAATGAAATTTTGCCAAAAGTTTTCTACATGTAAATGCATATTATAAAGGAATATCAATTTATGATTTTTCTTTTTGTTTAAAAATGTTGTCATATGCTATAATTTTTTATAAAGGCCTGTATATTAATAAGTAATATTAATAACTATAAAGCCAGAGTATATTAATCGATATTTTATCCTCCTAATTAAAAATCTCAAATTACGCCTCCATATAACCACCCGGTGGCCAATGCATCTGAATTTTATCCAAGTATAAAAGAATTATTGAAAATTATTTACGTTATACCTACAGTGAGTACTTTTACTGCAGAAAGATAATTTTCCATTTTTCAACGTACCAAAACGTATTTAAGATAAACAGTGGGAGAAGATATATTAAATGGACCTAGATGTTCCTATTAATATTCATAGAAATATTAAAATTACTCCAGAGAAAGTTGTTGAAGAATTTAGTAGAAAACACTCCGGTAAAATAAAGTTACAGTATATGTAAAAAATGAACGTAATTTTTCTGATCATGATTAACAAAAAATTAAAATGCTTTGCACCAATAAATTATTACTAAAATAAAAAATTATGGCCACTTTTTATTCTTTTTTGAACACCCCTTGCTAACATTTTCTGGACCCGCGCCTGAACCACTGTCATTGTTTGAAAGTCATACGCGTGGTGTTCAATGTTCACGTCACGTGATTCACTTGACTGGCGGCGAACATAAGAAGCCGGCGTTTTTAAAACGAAAATACAAAGCACATGTTGTGTAATTAATATGTTTAATCAAACATAATATCTACGTGTGAGAGTTCAGCCGACGGAAAATTTAAAATTAGAAACGTTTGGATGCGTAGAGCCGATAACAACTGATGAACTGATAACAGACAACGACACTGATCACCTCATGAGCGTTTCGGTCGGTCGGGTGTTACAGCGCTTAGTGTTACAGCACCATAAAGTAGCACGTATTAGCTATCTAGTGCTGAATACGTATGCGATTGTAATCGTTATTACCCGAGTACAACACGCACGGTAACGGTTAGCCATCAGTCATCCGCGGACTACGGCGACTGCGGCGCTAGTGCTCTTTTACAAGAGCTCGCGCACAAGGTCGTGACGTCATTAACCTTTTTACCCCCCCCCCCTCCCCCCTCCCCACCCTCGACCGTTTCGGTTCACCGTTTTCGGACCTTCGGTTTTAACGGTCCGTTAAGCACTCGCCGTTAAGCCTCGGTCGCCGCCGTATCATTATCAATAATAAACGCGGGGCGGATGTGAACGTTTACCATACGCGTAAAAGCTGCACCGTCTTCCTCGCCCTCTCGTCTCCCCGTCCGATACAACCCTCTCGTCACTCTCCATAACGTCCCTGTCGCACGCGAGCGAGTGTGTGCAGCCCCGTATCGCGCACGAGTTCCGAACCGTCCCCTATAAATGTATTCGAATTATACGCGCGCGCTGCTCGGTCGCTACGTACGCAACGTATACGTGCCGCACGAGGGGTTGCGAGCCAAAAAAAAAAAAAGAAGAAATACAAGTAAATAAAAAACCACGATCCGCTCGGAGTGAGCGAGTACGCGCAGCAAAAACAACGGTAATACGATACGGCGACTGAATTGTGAATCTCCAACATCGCGTCGGTGCTGCAGTATAAGTCGAGGGTGACAAAAAAATCGTCAGTTTCCTGATGGTCCGGTCGATCGGCGCGTTTTTTAATGGATGAAACGAAAAATCGTCGTGGTGCATAATGTTATCAGGATCCGTCGTGCATGTATAACTCGTAACGCAGCCCATAAAATAATGTACCGAAGGTTAGTACACCGGCGAACATTTGACCGGAACCTGTGGATTGAAAACGAAATTGATTCGTCAAAGAATATAATGTTGTTTCACCGAATTACCGGGCTAAGTGTTGTGTTATGTACATTATACGAACACTGCGGTTCGTTCAAAGCCGGCCAGGATGCGTCTAACTAAATCAGTTTACGTTAACATCCGACGTCTCTTAATTAACCAGCATCGAGCGGCGTTTCCGTCGGAGGTGCATGCGCAGCGGCGACCATGTATGCGTCCGAATTACGGTGATATACGGTCGGACCAAAAGTTAAATCGTCGTAATACCATGACTAGTGTAGACGAAGAGAAAAAAACGTGTGGCACGTGAAAGCTATATGTAGGCCCGAATTAACGACGAAGAAGATCATATATTATGAGAAAAAAATGTAAAAACGGACGGCCACACGGAATATTTTTGTACTCACTGGCGCGAATACCGTTTGATATATGTGGTACCTCAAGTCCTGGCTACTTCATGAAGTTTTTACAGAAGTCATACTCACCTGAAAAATGTTTCTTCGCTACGTTTGGTTTCAAATAATACACTTTTCCCTAATTACAATATTTCCAGACGATAAAATGTACTATTTCACCAATTCGACTATAAAATTCGCATGCTAAGAACAATTTATTATTATAAAAAATATATGACGCATATTACACACACACAGAATTATTAGGTACTATTTATTCATATGTTTTTGGAGTAACAACTGCACGAAAAAAACATCAAACATGTTTATTTAATGTCCAACTAGATGTCTAGATAAATTCTATAACTGAATACAATATAATTATATCATATTTATAAGAATTTAGTTTTACGCAGTAATTAATCATAATGATACAAATAAATTTTTTTAAGGGTTATTTTCTTTTCGGTTTTGGTAAAGGCGCTTAATATAATTTACAGTATCCACCGAAATATCTTTTTAGTCAAATATTCAATTCAATGAGTATAAGAAAAGTTACAGAACATGTTTGGAAGGTGTAGAGTCTTGGCTCCCAGAGCCCACCCCACAATTTGCGTCTTTGACAGTTGTACCTTGTACTACTATTACACATCAATATAAGTCTTGCAGTTTCCCTCATTCGTATCGCGTTTAAAGCGCATCAGTTAGTAGTTTAGAGCTTAGACTTACTCGCTTATAATATGCATGCGTCGGCGGTGGCAACGATATGGCGGTCTCATGAATTGGAAAACTTTTCACCGCCCGGTCGTTTATTATATGCAAGGCGTCCCGCCGAGGATTTACCCATTGCAATATTATCTCCTAGGACACTGAAGATATTCAAATTTTGTTCTTTTTTATAAGGCTCACTAGGACAAGGGCTACAAATATATCATATTTAAATTGAATCAAATGTTTTGATTAAAAAGTTAAAAAAACAGTTTTTAAATTTTTTAAAAATTTGAAGATTGCCATTTTAGAGAGTATATAATATACATATATCATAGGCGTGACTAAACAGAGGCAGACTAGCTAAACGACCGGCACCACCCTAATTTACCAATATTTTTTCAAAATAAAAATTCACGGATAATAACTCATGACTTGATATTTAAAAAAAAATTGATTTTCAAGAGCATATCTCGTCAATATTCCGTGCATATTATTAGTGCATTCACAGCCCGGTCGTAAGTCCATCCTGCCTTAAAACGACGGTGCGCCATTGTAGTGAGCAGCTCGAGGTGAACCGAATCGAACGTGGGCCGCTTGTTGTCGCGTTCAAATTCGAATTCCGGCCGGCGGTTGCAATGACGTCGACGCTGCTTCCGGATCGTCTTGAGCGTCTAGGTGCGCACGTGCGTAATGATAAATTGTAACACAGCTGAAACCTTCAGCGTACCTACATAACGCGTACGGCCGCGATTTATGATGGGTGTAAATTGTATTATTTTCGTTCTATTTACATGTACATGCTCGGTCCGGAGTATGCGCACCTAGTTCCGTAATAATATACCTTTTGAACCACCCTTAGGACATGACCCGTTATTGTTTATGTCGTCCCTGCGTGCTGTTTAATACACACACACTCACACACACACACATAAACGCGCGATCACGCCAGAGTCCCCGAGACCGGGTTAATGAGGAAAATACGTCATTGCGGGTCTTCTCGGAAAGACCGATACCAAACGCGGACGGGTCGGCCCATAGATCGTATTTAAATTTAAGCCCCTTGAGCGCTCGGCGACGGACGAACGCAACTCGTGTCACGTTACTTGAACCATAAAAATATAAGACACTCGCTTCTTGTGTAGCCCTCTGAGAATTGGAACCCGGTGGCTTTTTAAAATTACGTCATATCTCAAGCTTGAGCTTGCCACCGTCTATATATATATATATATATTTATGTATGTAATACAATAGGACGAGGCTTCGTGAAACATAAACAGTAATAACTGACAAGCCTTGTTTATTTTTTTTTAAAAAGAGATCGATCGAGATGGGTTTCGACGGTATTTTCTTAGCGAGCCTAGGGATTTCGTACAATAGCGAGGAGTTTAATACGTGATGTTAATATGATACAACATCTTTATACGTACTGTATTTATATAAATGTATATGTTTCTCTCGCAACACAAAAAAAAACTTTTCATTGCTATATAATATTTAACAATTTTTCATACAATACATAGTAAGAGATTCATAATAAATTTTATAAGCCAAAGAACTGTGTTCTACGTTTCAAGGTCGGACAAAAAGAGAATCCGGAGACCAGTTTCTCACAAGTCTGCTTTAGAATATACTGAAATTGATAACAGTCGGACTAGCAACCTACAAAATATTTATCTTATTTAATCAAATCTTTTGTATTATTTCAGTTAAATGCTTAAAAAATTATCTTATGATTGATTCTTTCGATAAATCGATCTTTATCATAGTTTGAGTAATTTAAACAATAATTGGTGTACGATGATAACATTTGTCATCTAAAGGAACTTGATCACTGGTGCTACATAAATGTTTACATAAATGTTGCATTTACAAACTTCATTAGTATATATATTATTAGTTAATGTAAATTAGGTGTGTGGGTAATTTCATAGTAAGATTCAGATCCTAAATCATATTTTTTATAAATTACTTAAGTTTTAAACACATTTCATAAATAAATATCAACTACTATTTGACTTGATTTGAGTTATGCTAGTAAAATAGGAATGTAAAACGAAATTACAATTCAAGAAAACTGTGTGCATATAACTATTTTACTAAATTACTCAATATATATGATAGAATGTATGAGTAAAACGAGCGAATTCTTAAGACTTTTATTAATTATTTCAAACAACTCGGTATTTTTTTAATTTTAATTTTTTAATATAAAACCCTTTTTTTATTTTCTCGTGAAAATCATATTACTTCATCGTGAACTAATATTGATGACGACAATGATAAATAGCTGGTTGAGAACACTGCGCATTGTAATATAAACTTTGCCGAAGAAGGAAAAAAATACAATATGTTGAAAACTACATAAGGTACATTCTTTAACCTCACATAAATCCACGGTTTTTCTGACTAGTAGGTGAAATAACCATAACTTAGATAGAACAAATTGCAATATTTTTTTTAAAAAATATAGTTTTTAACTCGATTTATCTGACTTAATATAATAATTTTGTTGCATATTATGCGCCAAATATTCATCTTGTGTGTATAATTTATGTAGCACAAGTTATTTTTTTTCTCTATACCCGACATTTAGGTGAGATAATAATAATAAAAAAAAGACACTCGCAGACGTTCTCTTGCGTAATAATTTTGTTTTTAATCATCTCGGGTTGAAAAAAGTTTAAAAAAAAGGATTTATGGCTCAGCAAAATAAAAAATAAATAAATTAAATAGAAGAAGAAAAAAATTCCGAGAGAGGCGGAGGATAAAAATGGTAAGACAGGTGGATCAATGTTTCATGATGTATTGTTGAATCGAACGGTACACTCCGAGATTACTATAGCTTCGAAAAAAATCGTATTAATGTTTCCGTAAGTACAGCTGTTGAATTCAGATTCCCGACGCTCCGATGTGTACAGCACTCCGCAACACCGATGGAAATTAATCAAAACGAATGCGTTCGAGATTTATTATTGTACATGAGATAATATTTTCTTTCAATCTGCATACATCCAGCTGTTCCGTCGGGAGAAAAAATGTATTATTAGTCGTATAACGACTATTATGCAGATTCGATCTATTATGTATATGTGTGTGTATGTGTGTTTTTCTTCAAACCATATATGCGCGATCACACGTGTACTTTTGTTCAGTTTCAGCCGAATGCCTTATCCCAAGGAGTTTTGCCATATCACGGTTCGAGGGATACACGTTATACGGTACCGATCACTCCAGTATTATCGTTCATTATGTGGTTTATGTGTTCAAATAGTTATACATCAATAATTTATGTAATACGTAAATAATTTTACTCTCTACTTCTAGAACGTCATCAAAAATAAGGATAATACATAATATGAACATATGTACAATGCGGTAAAACTCACCCAACGTATTTTGATAGGAAATATTGTATTAAGTACCCCCCTGTAAGCTGGATTTTAATGAATCTGTATTTTAAACATATAGTTTTCTCGTTCATTTTTCCTTGAAGGGAAAATCAAAAAAAAAAATCCGAAATAATGCTTTATGGAGTACTACCTAAACGCTTGTATTTTATTTGATAAAGTAAACAAATGTTTGTTCTCAGACTCTAGAAGATTTGAAAATATGTTTCTTCAGTGACGTAAAACTATTTTGATAAAATCAATATAGAAATGTTCATATTTTATCAAAGAAATCTATGTTTAAACTGTTGTGCTGTAAATGCAATCATTGAATTACAAATAAATTTCTGATAAGATACTGAATATGTATATGCAATTTCAATATTTGGTTCGCGTTGATTAAGTTGATTAATCTTCTTAAGTTTGGATAAGACGCACTGAATTTTTCATTTGTTGTGTTATTCATATATTTTGCTTTAAATTAATGAAAAATGATTGTGTTCGAAAACGATTTGGTTCAGAGGTTTACGAAGGTTAAATCGCAATTCTTTATGAGTTAATAATGATTATCAGATTATATTATAAGAATATTCAATAAATCATACTCGTATAGTAGTTCAATCATAAGATAAAAGGTTCCGACGGGTTATCATTCACCTGATCAAGACTAACATTTTCAACTACACCTATAATTATTCTTATACCACCTATTACGTGTGCTATTTGACTATAAATTATTTCACGAATTCGTCTAGTTGTGTTATCACCCGGTCTGGCACTGTATCGATAGTTCCGAACTCATATAATACACAGGTTAATGTAGTACAACATTGTTACGGGAAGTTTGAATTTTCAACACTTCCGACGTGCACAACAACGATCGTCTCCTAAGTACAATTACCTGTACTATAATAGCCTCCCCCGATGACGACAACCGCGACGAGCACAACGCCTATGTAACATATTACATTGTACACAGTACTGGACGTGTGACTAATTCAAATGTATCCGTAGTGTTTAGGTGATCGAGCATAAAACGAAATGAATTACCTACGTGGTGAAAATAAAACACCCGAAGCAACACAATCCTTTAGTCATGTTAAAGATGTGTACAGAATTGTTTTTGTTCCCTCGCCCCGGACTGCGTTACGTACGTACCTAGAGGTACATCCACCTCCGTCCGAACAAGTATAATCAAAAACGACGTCTGCTCCGTTTTACCGATACATCCTTCGGGTTCACCGCGAACGTGTGCTTCCGGTGGACTTACTAAATAAATTGATTCCGTCGGGTACGTGCTCAAAACAAACAAACAGTACAACATTAAACCTGGTACACATATATAGGTAACAAATACACAAAACACCAGAACGGATAGCCGTACATTACATGATATACTATGTTGTGTCGCCCTCTTGTTGTTTTCCCGCAGGACATACACCCGAGCAACCTACTTGTTTGCGCACGAATTATGTGTACTGAAAAATTGTTATCATAATATGGAGAATAACACCTCGTATAGGTCTAGCCGACCAACTGCAATACAATATTCGCCGGGGTGAACATCATGATGCCGATATTATTTCGCGGCGTGTCTACGGTAAAACAACTGTTTGAATAAAACGATAGGTAGGTACTTATTTTTTCACATCTTTCGCCAATGTATTTATAAGTTTACACATTTTCGTGGTATTCCAGGAGTTAAACGGAGTATCGGGGAATTTCCACGAGCAAAAACGGTTGTACGATCTCCAAAAAGGATTTGTCCAATGCATTTTGTATTGTAATACTTGTACGATTTGATTTTGCGATGAGTTCATTCGTAATAATATTTTATAATAAAAATCAATTCGATGACACTATATTTATCATAATTTTTCCATGACTTTGTTTCTAATATTTATAAAAATGTACATCCGGTACGGATACAATTCCATCCTAAAGATACTGTTCGTCAGAAAATATCCTCCGAGTCCGAATTCCGAGAACAACTCGACTCTGAAACATTCTAAGAGGTTAACGTGTATTATACCGATTCCGACCAGTCCAACTAGATCTGGTCCTTATAGGTGGTGCGTATATATAATATATATATGTAGAAAACCTTTATCTGTCACAGAAAAATAATTGAGAACGTAAGACGGGTTTTTGGCGATCAAAGTTTCCCGGTACCAACGTCATCCATACGTGACACTGCAGGACAGATGGCGAATTTGAGAGACAGGTAGAACTCCACCGTATAATACCAAATAAACTACAATCCTTCGCCGAAAATGCGATGAAAAACTTCAAGGATATCGCTTTGTATGCGCTCCACTAGCAGTCTCGCTCGACTTCCCGGTAGCACGTTCAGGATATAAATATTATGACATATCCATTTCCGGGGTTCGTATATCGGTAAAGGACGTGCGTGCCAATGGATTAATTCTCATTTGAACACTTAAAACCGATACATGATGAAAATCGAGCCGGACATTTGAAGTCGGGTGCGCTGTTTCGTAGGCCGAAGACGTCTGATGAACGAATCCAAACATCACGATTGACGAACCGGCTACCCGATAGTGCGATTCCGGTTAATAATCTATCCAGGACGAAAGCCCGACGCTCTAAGCCACTGTATAGGAACGGAATATATTGGTGCGATTCGTGTAGTCTATTACTCACGATGAGTACAGTCCCAGTCATGTACCGTAATACAACTGTGTATCGCAGTATTAACCGGAATTTCCAAACGTAGGCTAGTAGAGAGTTATCGGATGCGTTTTCAATCGTACATTTTTAACGAAAAGGTGATGTCGTGAAACAATTTAATTTGGCTCACTAACTTTTAGTTGACAAATAAGTATACGTCAATTGTATGGAAAAAATGCACATAGATTCAACAGAATTTGATAAAACCCAACAAATAGTACGTAACCAACCTCATATAAAAATTGTTTTTATTAATTTTTTTTTTTTATATTGCATAATTCTTAGCCGAGCATTCACTAAAAATAAACGTCAAAACATGGCTTTAAACTAAACAATTCAAAATTCATTTTTTAATATTTATACTTTATCGTGTATAAATTATGAACGAGGCTGATATTGATTTTTTTTTACGATATTGTAATATATAAAATACACGACCTCGTATAAATTCGTAGTTTCCAGATGTGTTTTAATGAACAATAATAATATTTGTGCCACATTTTTGTTAAAAAAAAAACATATTTTCTGAGTATTGAAAAATGTGTTATTACTCAATAAAGTACCTGCGTCCTAAAATATAATAAATAATAAATTATAAATAATTTATAAATATTTTTAAAAAAATGCCTGTACACATATAAATATGTATATGTTTAAACTTTAAACAGCTTATACCAATAATCAATTTCGATTATATTGCACAAAACATTTTTTTAGAAACAACAAAGAATAATATTATGAAGTACTTTTGGAAAATTGAAGATAGGTAAAAATATCATCGCGAATATTTATATATTGTATGGATCACTTTAAATGCAATCTATTGAAAATTTTTAAATATATTAATTTTATATGATCATGATAATTTTATTTGTGCGCATTTCTCAGTGTAAATCTTATGTCAATCGACAAACCTGGAATCAAATGCACTTCCGCAGCCTACATAAAACTTTACATTTTGAAAATAATAACTTAACTTTTCTGTGTCTATATTAACTGTTTATAAATGTAACACTGCGTAAAAAAAACCGTTCAGACAACTATTTCACAATTTATTAGGAGGATTATAAATTGAAACGTTTCAAATAAAATGGGTACATTTGGTATTTTAAACACATCTGTGATAAAATGAACGAAATAAATACAATTTTAGACTCCGAGCAAAGCCATAACTAATTAAAGGCATAACCTATACATTTTACAAGCACGTGTCTATTTTCGTTATTTTGTTTTCCTATATCGTTATAGGTACCAATACACGTGTCCATTACGTCAAATGTCAATCGAATCGGATTGATGTTCTATCAATTAAACTGAAATCGGACTGAAGTTCTAGTCATCGTTCAGCCAGCGATCAGGACAACGTTGGGGGTTTTGATTCTTATTCAATCTGCCCATCACGGTTGATTACTTAACGTGCCGAACTCCCCAGCCATATTCACAGCCGGTAGTAATTTCCACCCTAACACTTTCGTATTATTCTGAGTGAGCACGAAAATAAACAGTTCATCGTTATTATGCAACATTATGTGATCGAACAATAATCCATTGAAAGCGTCTTCGATCACCAATTCAAACTGCACTCAATGTTACAATTCACAGGTATTCCAAAAGACGTGTTTTCCGACGACCAAAATATATATTGTTCTGATGCTGAACTTCAATCAGTTAAATAACAAACCAAAACATTGTCTATCCATATTATTTTCGAAACGATTCTTAGGTTACCAGGCAGTAGGCACATTAAGTTTAGACATTGTAACGTTGATGTAAAATATGCGTTCACTCTGAAAGAATCGATTTTAGAGCCCGATGCCAGAATGTATTCTTAAACTAAAAAACAATTAAAAATTACATGACACGTTTAAAACGCAACCAATGTATAGTTATAAGTTATAACGATGTGTAACGCCAAATATAATGTATATATATATATTGTTTATGAGCGTTATACTGAAGCTCCTTTGTTGATATCAAGAAATAATTCAATTAAATACGAGGCTGAAAAAAGCCTTTGTTCAAGTCTTTTACGGCCTACTGAAAGTTTAAATAATTTAAAAGAAATAAAATGTTATTCAATTTAAAAAAGACAATATTTTTTTATTTTTATTATTATTGCTACTAAATTTTCTACGTTGCACCCATTAATTTGAAATACGGGGAGTACCAAAATTGGATACCTACATTTGAATAATAAAACTTGAATACATTTGTTTTTATTACTTTTGGAAAACATTTTTTTCGCCCCATACTTATGCACGGTTCATTTTTTAAATAATTTTTAATCCGTATAAAGGATAAATATTGTTTATAAAAAAGTATAACGATCGAACGAATACTGTATTGCACAAGGAGAACAAACTTCGCGCGATGCATCACGATAACGTTAAAAAAACCTGTTAATATTGTAAATGCGTTTGATTTATTAAAAAAGTGAAAAAAATAAATGGAAAGGGGTGCACCCCTTAATGGTTCGCCGGGGGAAAAATATCAATGAAAATAAAGAGCACCCGATTTATTGTCCTTTTTGTTCATTAAAACCGCGTTCGAGTGGAGCGAACAATGAAGAATAATTTCATTAACGATTCGACGCCTCACCGTTGATTGTGCACATGTTTATATTATTATCATTATGTTTTTTTACGCGTATGGTCGTTTCTTCCGTAATAATAATAATAATAATATCACGTCTCGCAGGAATAAAAAAAAATTAACGCACCGTGGCGCTACACCACGCGCTCGGTGTTATCGTGACCACTTTCACAAGTCAAACATCGTACTCGTCCTTCATCCTGCTACACGTGTGAGTTGACAGGACCAAGCGGAGCGAACTACCGTGCGCGCATCCGTATACGTACTCCACGTACATACATATAGTATAACGCAGCGATGATAATATTATGAGGTACTCGCGTGAAGGCTATGCGCTACTATGTAGGCATCTGCAAATCCGCGCACGACACCTGCACTCGGATCCCACGCGGAAAAAATGTGTTGATGATGATGATGATGACGAAGGGTAGTCGATTTCCAAGCCCTCTACCACGCGACCATAATCGGGTTCCTTTTTTTCCTTCTTCTCCTCCTTCTACCCCCGACCCCAAGACTTTACTGCGACCCCGACACTGCACGCGTACGATAAATCTCCGTTTTCGAGTACCGTCACGTACGGATTCACCGCGACGGCGGCGGACCAGCTCAGCCACTGAAGCTGCTGCTAACGGTAAGCCGAGCTCCAATATGAAAATATTCGCATAAATTCCAATTCGCCGAGCAACACGGTACGCTACTGGCCGCGGCGCATGGGTAAAAACACGAAATTCGCCAGCAAAACCGTAAACACGGACAGTGTCGGTCGGAGATGGTCGGAGGTGCGGAGTCGGTGTTACGGAAGTTGTCGTGGTAGAAAACCGACGACGGCGCGGCTACCCCAGTCTTGAAGGGCATTATCAGCTTAAATATATAGAGCAGGGGTGGCCAAATTGCACCTCGCGTCATACAACCACGCGACTTGCGTCTTATCGTGAGACTCAAAACTTTTTCCCAACATTTCAAAAAAATATAGTGTTTTCGATTTTATATTATATTTTTGACATAATGTTTAAATACGAAGGTTATTATTTTTTCAAATGTTAACGTATTTTTTAGTTCTTAATTAATATCTAACCTAACCCAATGTATTTGCTGCGTATTAATTTTTTTCAAGCTTTTAAGTCTGGATCATGTGTTGTTAGAGTAATCTTTAACAATTAATCTTTTTGATGATCATTCATTATATTTGAGCGATGTTTATATTTTATTATTTTCATTCTCGAGTGATAATGAATCGCAAGAATATGTTGTTCCAAAAATGTATATTCATTCTTGAGCTCACAGTTAATTGTTAGGTATACTATAGCGGGCTCATCTTTCCAAAATTTCAACAAAAAATGACAACTGTATAATATGTACTGCTTCAGTCCTTCATCTTCGAATATCTATCAGTTAAATTTCTAAATCTGCAGTATCAATTAAAAAATGTTTTAATAGTATGCATCCATTTTTAATAGCATTGAATAAAAAAGGAATTTCTAAAAATCCAAACGACGGTTTAAGTAATTTTATGTATTTAAATCGGCCTTCAAAATTAGCTTTTGGCTCTTACATATTTTTTATTACATTATGCGGCTCGTGACTGTCTTACCGCTATAGACTAAAAATTATAAAATAGCCATATAGTGTATTGGTACAGCCAATAGGTTAACAGGAATGGCAGGGTGGAAATAATGGCATTAAATGTTCGAATTTTCGTACGATGCATTTTAAATAAATGTTTACAGCGTTCGACAAATTCTGCAGGGATAAGCCTATACGTTCTGAAAATAAATTAAAATGCTTAAGAGAAAAAATATACTCTTTTCTACGTTTAGTATTTTTATCCGATATTTGCGATATAAGCTAATATATTCAATTGTTTTTGTGACCTGATGAACTTCTTAATTTTTTGTACTACACAAATTTCATTATCTTTCAAATAATTTTAGACTCTGGTAAGAATTTGCCCCTTCCCTCATCGACAAAATTTTTTGACGACTGTATCCCTGAGTAGATATTTTGTATAACATTTAATTTATACGCGATACCCCAAAATGTTCAAAGAATGTTTTTAGAATTGTCAACCGTGAGCTTATAGAACAGGAATGCTCGTGCAATTTCGGTATCGCTCAACGATCATAAAGCGTCAAGTTTTCCGTATTTACCTACTTTTTTATTGACTAGTTCATATGGTAGGAAACAATAAAAATAGTCCAGCTTATGCATACAGGTGCACTCGTGAAACTCACGGTTCGGAACATATAAAATAATAGCTCATAATCGGAAATACAACAGCAAATAATATTCATGCTATAATTATTATAGTCGTTCGTTAGGATTATCTAAACAAATACGAAAAAAAGAAAACTTCAAAGTAAACCGTTATCATAATTCAATAGTAAGCTCGTTCGGAAAACAGCGTGAAGCATCAAAATATGCGAATTCTATGCGGATCACACTAATTTCACGTTTTAAACGATATTAAATTCAATTGCCACGGTGAAAGCTGCAATTGAAATACATCCGACATGAGTAGTTCAGAATGAAATTTTTAGAACTTTTGCACTTCCGACTACGAACAGAGGATAGGTATCGCGTAATCTAAAGGCTAAGCGCACAAAAAAGGTCGTTAATTCAGATTAACATATATATATATTCAGTTGAATTTATTTTTAAACCTCGTCCGAGCTTTTCGCCATTGTTCGACTAAATATATCAAAATCCATATTCCGATCGTCAAAAGGATAACGGTTATCAATATAACAACAATGGTCGAAATAAATCGAAATATATGAACACTTTTACTCAGAACATTTTCTTCGTAAATCCGATCTTTGCTCTTATAATACCTATGTTAATTGTTTTTATAATGGTTATCCCTATATTTTATACACAGTGCGTTCTCACGTCAACTTATATACTTATAATTTATTATCTTATCGTAGCGTCTTAAAATATTATTTTAACTACTTTGTCGTATACAACTACCGTAGATTACCAACACCGTCGCGGAAATCATATTAAACGTATTAAACTGTAACAGTGGACGAGTTAAATGCCGGAAGGCTGCGTAGATTATCAAAAAATAATTCGGTACAATAATATGATAATACGCTGCAATACAACGTAATACAAAGTTCTGTTCGTAAAATCAAATTAAATGTTTGTACAGTTACTCGGACTTATTACACAGTCGGGTATTATTGGTATTGGCATTTCTACGTTTTTCATTGATAGACAAACTTCTTATTTGCGACCGCCGCGCCGTGCCAGTCCATTTTTGTTAATTCAATAATAAGGCGCTTACGCTGCACAATGCACATGCCGTACGCATATTATATTTTGACCTATCTAAATAACCCGTGTATGATTTGACGTATACCAGAAGGATTTTACGCGGCAAAAGTTTAATATCCACTATACGTTATGAAACGATTTAGGAAGAACGGACTCTCTAGACCCGATGAAAAGTCTATGATATCCGGAGGAAGTATATGGTTCTCGTTTAAAATATTGTTTTATACGTTCGTGTATTATAAATTATAATATAACGGTGGTACATCAAAGAAGCGGCAGCCCATTATTTCCTCATTTAGTAGTTCACTGCGGTATGTTTGACCTCACGCATTGCGTAAATTTGTATTGGTTTTAAAGACCCTTTTGTTTCGGTAAGGGGAAAAAAATAAAAATAAAAACGTAACACCACAAAGGTTCATTCAACAGATTTCAATTCACGGGCTATAATATATAATAGCTGTTCTCAAAAGAATTATTTACACTTCATACAAATATATTTTTTTTTAATTATTTAAAAATTAATTAATCGTGGACTTGTATAAAAACGTACAATTAAAATAATTCTAAGTAGAAAAAACAAACGGCCGTGTGGGTAAATATGATAATTGGTTAATCAATAGCTTAATTACTAGGGCTTTGTAGCTCGCAGTATCTTACGGTATGCACGCATTTATGCTTGATGCCCTAAAACGTCACCGAATAAGCCTTACGAGAATATTATGTGAACGGTATAAATAAAAGCTTTTCGAAACGTATTTCTATAAAATATGTCACTCGACGATTTTCTTTTAACGCTTATGGAAAAAACAAAGGAGCTCCTCATCCTACATAATATTACTTACGAGTATTTCTAGTTTTGGTACAGCCATTAGCCGACTAGGTCACTGCGTTGCGATTCGCTATAGCATAGTAAGCTGCTGTTTAATAGACAATCATTTCCGTCTTTCCGCCCCCGAAACATGAGATTTTATGGCTTCAGTTAAAATCTGCGTTGCTCATTCCGTTTTCTGCATATCATTAAAATATTATTTAATGAGTAAACCTAAATAGTGGTATATTCAGGATATTTTCACTGCAGAGCGTTGTAAAATCGAAAACAAATATGTTATGAATTCACTCGGAGAAGAGCTTAACTAGATGACGTCGAATAATTCAAAGATTCACTTCATAATATTATTTTATTTATCAGAGTAACGACCAATAATAGTATCACTATAAACAAATTTACTTACAATATCTACTTATATTAATATTCAGTAAGACGTATATTTTCTATTATTTCTTATGTCATGTAGTATTACCAACGTAATTAATTATTATAAATGTAAATATACTATATTGTTGATTTGTTATTTTTTTTTATCTATCCAAAGTTAACATATTATTACAGAACGAAAAGTGTTATACATTCATATCGTTATATCACTTATACAAAATATGTAAGTAAATAATGAATAATAACGATCCGTATTGATATTTAAAATAAATAAAAACCATGCATTTATATCGCTAATATATTTTGAATAATACATTCCATTTAGTCCCGTCTGGATATAACAAACGGGTAGCCAGGGATATTACGTTTACCTCGAAACGTTATAGTGATACTACTGCACTAATTTGAACATAAATCTTCAAACATAAATGCCTAATAAACCGTCGCAAGTTCAATCCTGAAAAGCTTCAGGATAAAAATTACGTGGGTGAAACATTATATTCAAAATAAGAAACCACACATTTGTTTTTACTAAAAATATCATGTTATAAAATGGTTTACCTATAAATGTATTATGAAAAATAAAATAAATAATATAATTTTATTATGAGTTATGAGGAAAAAAAATAAGCCAATAAATCAATTATTATTTATCGGGTTATATATTTTAATATTGATATAAGTAGTTCTTATTTCTAATACTTAATCCATGATGATCAATGTCATATTACATTTTAATTAAACGACAAATGTTCAATATTCAATTGAGTTTTAAATATTTAATCTATTACGTAACGGTTATCACCAACTTAGGGGAATTCAATTTAACAGACTTTCGTTACCGAGTTATTATTTTATTCCAGTGACTGGTGAAAAAGCGCACGTTTATCGCGTCAGTTACTACGTTTTCCGAACTCTGACATCAATAAATCCAGCTTAAATAAATAATATGGATCAACATAAATCATAATAGCAATATATTGGCATTGAAACTGTAAAAAAAAAAGGTTATCGGACTTCCCATTGGGACCGTACCAAACTTAAATAAGAAAATGCAGTCGGGGAGTAGCAAAACGCAATAAAGCGGTTACTTTTCTTCGTTTTTTTTTCTTCTCTCCACTCTGTCCAAACCCTCCCTGCGGCAGAGACAAGGGTTGCATTATTTTGGAGGGTTGTTTCAGCCCGATTTGTAACTGTTAGTTTAAATTAAATTGTACAGTCCCTACAAAGTAGTGAAAAGAGAGATATATAGCGAATGAGAGCTGTGTGCGTCGCTCGTATTATAACGCTATTCCGAGTATAAAGTTCACATTATTATTACAACAAACGAGAACATCGAGACGGGGTTGGGATGTGAGCAATTCGTTATGTTCGTAATATGAAATTTGATTTAGTTTTATGAAAGGGATAGGGTAGATTTTTTTTCTCGTTTTACAAGCACGAAGTTACTTAACATACAAACGGATATACAAAAATATGCAACCGATGGCACACTACATGTATTATAATAACATGTGTACGTGTCTTTGTTCCGTCGGATTTTTCAAAGGTTCCATTCGTCTAATTTAATTCTAAATATCCGTGACATAATTTTCAAATATTTCAGTTCACTGAAAATAAGACACGTGGTCGGGTGAAAAATATTAAACTCACGACGATTATTCTAGGAAAATATTTTTACTGCATATTTTACGAACTTTAAAATATGAAAATTAAACTAATAACATTTCATTGTGTGTAAATTGCAGTCGTGGGTGTTGTGTAAAAGAAAGTCGTATTTAAAACGCTCAACGACAGAGTCGTAAACTATTTAACTACCCAAATCTAAAAAAAAAAAAAATCGTTCTTCATCACATGTATACTCGTAGTAGAACTATTGTTTATTATATTGGCTGCTGACATGAGATATTTCTCTTCTAAAATCTTGAATGTATTCTTGTTGTAATTATTAAATCATAATCCCAGTTCAGATGATTTTTTTTTATCCTCCAACAAGAAATCCTATTGAAGTTTTGGTAATCGATTTAAGTTTGAAAAATCTATAACTTAACGAATTTAGTTCGAAATAACAAATTATCTAAGTACTCGTTTGAAAGTACCGTAATGCATATAACGTTTGCCTCACGACATTTTCAAGTGCTAAATTTGCTATTTGTAGCTATAAAACATATTTTATCTATAAATCGGAAGGAAGAAAAAAATTACTTCAACATTTAGGGTGGTTTTTAATGTAATTTTACCCTTTTATATCATTGAATCTTGAAGCTACGAGTATAACGACGAAATAAAAAAATCGATATTCTAAATATTTTATATTTTTGATGCATAATTTTAAATTCGGAAAAGTATTCTAAAAGTAGATAGGTACTGCAGGGAAAATGTTGAGTATGTTAGGACCTATATCGAGAATGCCAGAAAAATATACTGATCAATTATTTGCGGGAAAAAATGCTGTTCTCATTTGAAAAACAAAAGTTTATACTCCCACAGGATACTTCTCGTGGTACAAAATATCTATGTGCATGCCAGTATATTATTTTACTATGTATATACATTTACTGATAAAATATGAAAAAAAGTCGTAAATGTTCAACAAAATCTAATTGTATCAATATATGATAGCTTTATATTGTATGGTTTTACCTTTATAAGGAACTATATATCGCATTCATTTTTACGAGTATTTTCTTTCACTTACATACATATTAAAATACACTTTAACCAACAACACTGTTAATAAATTCCTATTTTTAACAGCTCCAAGTTGTGTTAATATATTATAGTCGTGGTATGAGTATTGAAGTTCAGCACACACAATTTTAAGCATATTGATTATTTTATAAAAATGTATAATAATTTTATTGTAATCGAGGAAACGAGTAAAACCACGGTATTGTCTGTACAATATTAGTAATACGGTATACTAATTTCATACGCAGTAGGATGCGAAGTAAAACATACTCATAATTTTCTAAAACATCATGCGTGTCCATTCAATGACAATGGAAAATAAATTTTGCCATCTTGATACGCTTTACTGAACACCAATAATGGTTGCAATCAAACGCTGATTAGGAACAATATTAAAACATTTCGACGCTTGCGTAGCCTTATCAAGAATTGTATTGACTGATTCGTGTGATATTAATAAAACACAAATTTTAATACATACGTATAAATGTATAATTATATTGGTAACATTTTGCGCAGTATTGTTTTTATGCAATTGTTTCGCAATTTGCCAAGTACACATTTAATTCGATTTTTTTTCACAGATTATAACAGATATTAGTCATTGGTGAGCGAACTGTTTTTTTTTTTTTTTATCAATGTTTTGATTTCAAGAAACGTAATTTGACTAATCAATTCGTAGTATTTTAACTTACTTCATAGGTGCGTTCATACTTAGCTGGTATTTCTGCGTAATTTTCCGGGCGGTATTGCGGAACCGTGTAGCTTAAGTATAGAGTTTGTCAACAAAAATCACGAATTTCTGAAAACACAGTAATCATCGAGACCTACCGCCGACATTAAGGATTTTTATTGATATTTTTGGTTCGTTAACTGCGCCTTCCCCAACGTATGAAATAATCGACAGATTTCCATGACGAGAAACCAATGTCCGACGTGGATGCCACATTGTGTTAATGTTAACGAAACAGCAGCGACTACAGCTCTTTTCCTCCGCGGCATGTGCGCTGACAAAAATGTATCTCTGGTTACCCGTGAAAGTCGCGATAACCCGAACGACTCCGTCAGGAAGTTATCACATGAGTACGGAAATAAAACCGCGTTCTTATTAAACCGATGAAAACTATTATATTACGTTTAGTACGTAATACGGAATAATGTGCGCAACGGACGGGCTCGATGTAGATGTGGTGCCGTTGTAACCGTCGACGTCGGTCGAGCTTGGTGAGGAAGGATGAGATCGAGCTTACAGAGAGTTTACGTGATTAAATAAAAATTACAGTTGACACGGTATAGGAATAACAGTTCGACTGAAACAATACAATGGTGTTGGCAATACAATTACAACAAAACTAGGTGTCTTCCCACATCGCCGATTCCCAACTTGCTGTCATCCTAATCCGCCGGCACACCATGATAAGAAACAAGTAATTCTTTATAGAACATTACACAGATAATGAAGCCAAATTATCATAAAAATGCAACTGATAACAATTGCGATAACTAATAGTTTTAATATCATTGAAATAAAAATGTATACAATTTTATAAAAAATAACCGCACTGAAAATATATGGTACTTAATTATTGTATCAATGAATTCTAATGTCGATATTTCTTTTTTTTTAGTATGAAATAATAATGAGAAATTCAAAGTGCGTAACAAAAGATACCGGGCCGAGAAGAAAATACTGACGGGAAATAAAAAACCGATATAAAAATTGTATTGTATATAAAATTGTAACCGCGGTCGCAGTTTCTCTCCTTTGATTTAATATTGTATAATTGCACAGTCAATTGGAGGGAGACCATATATGTAAAAATGTTGATTATTCATTAAACGATGGGTGTCGAGCGCGTAGTAATGTGATAAACAGATCTCACTCGGCCGCCGGTTCAAAAAAAAAAAAAAAGTACGTAACAAATAACTAAAAAATATTTTAATTATTACTTTACCTTTATTTTGCGTTGTCTAATTCTTCGTACTCCATATGGCTAATGGATTTAATGTATAATAATTTAGAAAGACACATTGCGGTACTGCCTAGTGGATGTAAAAGTAAATGTGAACTCTGAACTTTTATTCAGCCGTCGCAATTTTTCGTCGGACAGAGAAAGATTTTTAAACCCTAATAAGTCAAGATTTTGTCGGATTTCGGGAACAATTTTTAAAGTCTCTTATCAAACCGGTTTTTTGTCGACGAATTGGGATTTGGGGCGTTCGTGAATTGGAAATAACGATATATTATATTAGAGTTTTATCACTATTCACCACGTATCGATACAACTATCGCTAATACTGGAGTTACCGGTATAAGTTACGTGTGTGCTCGTGTGAGGCCCCACAACAGTTTTTTTTACGAGGAAAACCTTGATCTCAGGACACAAAATCGAATTGGCTTAGGATCGTTTAGTTGCAGATATTGTTTCATACCATATACATACTGACCAATGTTGTTAAGTGTCCGATCGCAACTTATTCTTGTCGCCACCGCCACCACCAGTTTGACGATTTCCAATCGTTGCAAGGGGTAATACCGGTGCACAGATAACATTTACTCATTTAGATTTTGAGTATTAAAATGTAATGTCAAACCAAACCCACTAAATTTGTCGCGTCATTCCGTTTCGATATTTATACATTTAATAGACCGGAGTAATGTTTTTTGTCTGGGTGCAATAATATTTTATTGTACATTTGTGTTTTGACTCTTTGAGTAAATTACGTTTTATCGCTTTAACTTTAGCGTAATCATTACGTGAGTGTGTTCATGTGTGTGTGTGCGCGTGCGCGTGTATTTTATTTTTATTCTGGTTTTATTATTTATTTACTTTTATATACCACCATATATACCGTGCACTACAGAGGAGTTTGATAAATTAAAAAGAAAGAAAAAACCAATAGGAAGCAAGAGAGAATAGTGTAAAACCACATATTCGTAGAAAAATTATCAACTGAACAAGGTGTGACGTGAGTAAGGTTATTAAATATTAATTTGTTCCGTTCGCGATACAAATACGCAGTTTTATTCTTCACGAACGTAAGCAATTTCGTGAAATAGGACCAAATCTGTTTTCACGTACCTAGTGCGGAGTAACTGGAATGAAATTAATGATTTTTACATAGGTGCTCGTTCGCGAGAGCTCTAGCTGTTGCAAGGCGTCCCTCTGCACCAAACGCTAGTTAGGTTGTATTTGTTGAGCACAATTTACTTTACGTCACTGTCCGGTTAATTAATGGATTATTTATCATACTTAGCGCATATGGGCCGAAAAAAATAAAAATAAGGGTTGAGTGTTTAGCACACCCCCCGAGTCCTCTTATACGGTCGTGTGACTGATCTACAGTTGATTAGGTGCGAGTTCGGCTGTTTCCGAGCAGGGAGTTCCGATTGAATAATGTACCGCAATATAGGGAGTAACCGGTGCAACGGGTTAATGTGCCCCTATTATTGTCACATTGCGGTCTTTCGGGCGGCCATAAATTAATATCAAAGGTCTATTCTCATGAACGAGCGTATAATGTGGTGTTTATGTATACACCTTTTTTATTTATTTATTTTTTTTTTTTTTACGGGGAATAAAACGTTATACAAACTGCATTAGACATTGAATAAAAAAATAAATAAATTAAAAAAAAAACCGACAACAACGCTAAACTCGTATTATGGGGAGCCATGGCCCAGCCGGTTCTACATAAACTGTATGATACATGTGGAGTAAAAAAAAAAAGGCTCTTCTTTTGAGTCATCAAAAACGTAATATCCTTCGTGTTTAACCTCGTGTGGTTTTTTCTCGTCCTTTGTGTCCGCACGGTACATATTGTAGATTTATTGTAGCGCATCTGTTGGCCAGACGAATTTGCCAGGCAAGCGAATTTACATTGGCCATTACGGTAACGGGTTCGGTCGGCGCGTTTGTATCGCGTCTGGGAAGGAGGACAATATATAACTCTATGTATACACAACGTATATCTATTTATATTATATATATTATATATATATATATATATATATATATATATATATATATATATATATATATATGTATCATGTATATATTCTTAGGTAAAGCTTGTCTTCCATCCCTTCAGATGACAACCCGCGTATATGCGTATAAGTGCTTGCAATCCTTACGGTCTAAGATATTTGAATATTTAACAAACCACAGATTTTTAATTCCACGTCCAGTCTCGTGCATGAGCATAAACAATGTTTTCTTCGAACCCAACAGAAGACCAATTCCTTCGCACCGAATACACGTGAAATATGATTTTCTTTTTGGAATTATGTACTAGTACAAACGAGTACCTAAACCAATGTTACGCGATTGGATTGCGTGTACTAGTTAGCTCTATAATGGATTCAATGGCCAACATATATTGTACATGTAAATTTAATTGGGAAAAATGCATAATATCAGTAATTGATATCACGTACGTATAATAGCGTATTTGTGACTGGAACTTTGAGATTTTCAAAAAATGTTCGTAAACATAAATAGATAACTAACATAAGGTTAGGAGCGTTATATTCGTATTTCAATGGTACAAGACATGTTTTTCTCCGAGAATATCTGGTCAAATATCGGTTTAAAAAAAAAATACCCATGGGCTATATCTGATAATCCGATATCCTTAATATCGGCTGATACTCGATTTCGTTTTACACAGATACTCACCTGTATAAATAATATGAGTACGAGAGAAAAGTAATACAATCACGTGACGTCTGTCACCGCAGTAATACATATTATCGTAATAGAGTTTTTTTGTGTTACAAATAACTAACGTTCCATTATTACATTGTTATTCCCTTATGCGATAGCTGCAACTTCAAATTGTATCGAACACAGGAAACTATAATTTTTATCGCGCAAACGACGAAAATATTGAAATTTAACAACTAGAATGTTTCGTATATCACGATGCGCCACGTGAAATCGTATAAACGTAAAACTATTTAAACCGTGCACGTTTTTGCTTAAAACGTACGTCACGTTCAGAATCGTTATGCCATATACCGCTGCATCCGTCTGCATTGTATTATTATTATTATTATTATTATCGCACGTCGTCATACGATGCGGATCACAGCGTATAATATTTATTATCATTTCCGACTCGTAACCGTAGCGTACAGTATCCTACGTATCTATACGCCACCAAAGTGCAACCTTGGCCCGAATATCGAACTCAAGAGTACCCGCAGTTTGGCGCAGGGATGATGAGCCCCGGACGTGCACGACGAATTAGTGCGTACGTAACGCTTTTTTCCCCCTATCGTTTTCCACGTATTGTACTTGGTACTCGCTTATTAGCATCAAGAGCCGGACGACGAGCGGAACGAATTGCCACAGCAGTTGATTCAACGTACCGAACAACTTTACAACGCCGACTGAAGTCGATGTCGAGGGCCTACCGGCGCGGCTGCAGTGTTGCAGGATATGAGCAGGAACGGTACGGCGGCGGACGGGACAGGGACGAGAGCATGATATCGTATAGTAACGTATAGCTGCATTATATCTTCGAACAAAGGTCGCGCGTGTAATGGATTTCTTGTCTACGGCGGTGGCGCGACGAGCCGAGTATAGCCAAACCCGTCGTCATCAATCATCATCGTATCGTGTATTATACAATGTACAGTCGAACGGTGCCCGCGGAGAAACATTTCTGACCGAAGCTCAGTCCGCCGTGTCACCGGCCGTGTCGAATGTCCCCTGTTCATCCCTGTTTTAAGTTTTTCTTTTTCTTCTACTTTTTTTTTTTCGTGTCAGATGATCGATTCCCAAAACGACGTCGGTATGGGCACACAAGACAAATGAGTGGGCCGCGAGAAGAGGCTAAAAGAGGCGCGTGGACCGGCCAGGGTGGGGTGTCAATTTATTTTAGTCGATTCGACACTAATCATGTCTGTCCCGACCATTAACAACGGTTCGTCAACGACACTTAGCTTGCAGTGGCAGTGCTGCTTTGTTTGAAATCCAGTTGTACGATTACATTGTGATCTCTGTGACAGTGGAAATGTCTTGACGTTGACCTCCCCTCGGTCCAACCTCCCCCCGCTGTTGGAACAAACAATTACTCGTAACTCAAACCACGCGATATTAAATTTTATTATTTTCTTTTTACGATATTTCACTATACGGGAACGCGAAGTATATAAACACGTGCCGGTCTATTCGATTTTCGTAATAAAAGAGAAAAAGAAACATTTATACGATTGGATTGAAAACGGTGTGCATTATACTGAATTTTTTACCAACCCGTAATAAAAACAAAGTAGTTCATTTTTTGAATAAATAATTTTACAACCCATTTAAAACGTTAAAGTCATGATACTGCAACTACTGCGTCAGTGATACAATCTAGATCCGTACCGACTGTCTTTGTTCGCTGAAATGTAATATAATATGTGTACAAGTTTACAAGCTATTGATTTTTAAATCGGCGACCCTCATTTAATACTGCCATTATGTTCATTTAACGAGAAGAATACAAAATATGTATAACTGTGATAATATATTGGTGTAACGTATATTAATAGGAGTACGGCGTTACGCACAAACCATAAAATGTATACCTATTGTTATCATATTGTTATCATATGCGAGTAAAACGTAAATTCAATGGCAGGTATAATTTATAAGTCACAATCTTCGTAATCATTCTTCACAATCATCACAACTACCCACTCATCAATTGTTATATAATATCATGGGAGGAGTGCAGGAGTGAGGGTAGAATCTATCTCTCGGGTGCAAACTCAGATAGGATAATACAATAAAACGTTTCATGGCGAGAGTAATTATAAACCTAATTTCGTTGCTATATAGGGCTACAACCCGTTTGAACAAAATTATGAAGACTCGTTTGGGCTGAAAAATATTATTTTTACACAGTCCGTTTGGACCAGTGTTTCCCATCCCATTTAAACAGGCTTAGGAGTTAGGACTGTCTTTGGCATGGTTAAAAATGATGTTCCTTGTTTTTATCAATATAATATACTTATTTGTTCTATTAATTTGTAAAATTACTTCGTCAAACTACCTAGCCGATAAAAATATTAAAAATATGTAGAATTATTGGTTTTTATCTTAAAATTTTTTTTACTTATTAATTCCGGGCTGCTTGAAACATCAGTCCAATTATCTTTAAGTACGTCAGTTGTGATATCTTTCCATTTTTATATTCTATCCATGTTTGTTGAAGTTGGTCATGTTTTTGTACAGTATTGTTTCTGTGTATATTAGATTTATTTTTTGAAATTGACGATATTTTAATCATAGTTTGAACTTGTTAGTCTTTTAGAACGTCTATAACTTGAAATATATTTGGATGAGCGAGTATATATTGCGAATTAAAACGATAGTGAAACGATTCTGGGCCATTTGTTGTTCGTAGTGAATTGTAAGGTTCTGCCGCCCACATAGATGGATGGAAAGTTGCATCTTCTAATACGTAATTATTCAAAGCATAGTCAGAAAAGTGAGTAGCATGTTCGATATTAGGAGCAATGGACATCAATAGTGCAAATCCATCTCCAACTTCAACCGGTGATAAAAAGCTAACTCATAAAAACATTTTAACCAATTTCCAACGTTTGAGTTTTCTTCTTTATATTTTTTATGCAACATATAATATTTTTGAATTTTACGATAAAAACTTTGGCTTAAATGAAAAAAGCAACGCACAATCTTAGAATTTGGAAATGTATTCGACATAGCATTATGTGCAGATTTTTCGAAATCTGCCTGGAAATTTGGTATACCTAATATTTTGCCAGTTAAATGTTTACATAATAATTCTATTTCACTCCACATATATTGGTACATTTCTAGGTTATTGGATGAAAGTAAACAATAAATTACAGCAACGTAAAAATTATTTTCAAACACATGAATTGTATAGGTACAGCTGTAGAAAAAATTTAGAAACATTACGAAATGTACCGTCTCTAAACACATGTGTGCTGTTACCACATAATAAATGAAGATTTGCTTTGCAAGTAAATAAAACTAAATTCTTATCCGAAAAAGCATGACAACAATTTTCATTATTAAATTCAATATTGTCTTCTTCAGAAAGTATATCAACTGTATCTTCTAATGTTTGTGGTAACGTCGGAAATACTTTTTTACGGGCACAATATAATGATGTACGCACTAACTTTAAACTAGAATATTCAATATCTTTGTCAAATAATCCACTTTTACGTATTTCTTTTAAAATAATTTTATTTGGTCTGGTATGTAAATATTCTGTACCTTTACGTTTTACAGCTGTTATGATGAGGTCTAATTTGATCGAACTATCTTCCAGAGCTGTATGATTGTTAGGAAAATGTTTGGTTTCAATTATTTCATTTAGCTTATCATTAGCTATAATAGTCGCGTTACACGAACGATTTGTACACCGAAAACGAATATTACGGTTCTTTAAAACATGACACTTATTGAATTTAAAATGTTCGACTATTATACACGGACAACCTCGTTATGTTTCTAAAACGTTTTCGATTTTTATATCCATTACGCGATTTGAATTTACTGTGCAGTAACTGACACGATCGTTGTTTGCGTACCTACATGGCGATCAGATCCAACCTTTGCCAATAATTTACCCAATTGATTAAACGAACCAGTTTTATTATAGATTTTATTCGTGTATAATTTTTAGTTCGTTTTGTTTACAAAACTATTTGCAATAAAACTAATCACACGGTTTTAAGAACAATCAAAAGCTATCGCGACCCCAATGCGACCACCGGGTGCTCTTAAAGACGCGTTTCATATTTTGCAATCGGTGTTTTTTTTTTTTTAACAAAGAAACAAATCGATCTGCATTGGGTGAATGAAAATAATAAATCTGTTCGTGTACTTGCGCGTTCAGATTAAAACCCCCGAAACATTGAGTATATAGCTACGAGGATCTGTGAACATTTCAAACATTGGGACGGTACATTATTTTAACGAAATTGACGGATTAATGACGTTTGCGGCGGTCGGTTTTACGACGATGACAAAAGGTTCATGTTTAATTTTTGATCTCTACTTAGATTGATTAATAAGATTGCTACTGCAGAGGCATTACAGTGAAAAAGTATTTGGCGCAAAAAGGTTCATAACGATCGAGACCGCACGAAATGAGTTCTCCCATACCAAAACTTGTAGCCGAGTAATTTTTACGAATACTTCCGAGGAAACCATTGCTTTTGACGGCTCGAGATTTATTAACGAAAAAAAAAAAAAAAATGAAACGCTAATGGTTTTAGTCTGACGGAAGATATAATTAGTTCATAATACGTTCGATTGACCGATGTTTCCGGAAAGAATAAATGTTTAGCCGGTTGGGTTGTTGTTATCAAATTATATTTTACGTAACGCATTAAAATATAATACCATTACTGCCGTAGAAATACGATTGGATAGACCGACAGTCGATAGATGGTACTATAGAGTATAGACGACTATGAAAGTTAAAGGAAAAAGGAACAAAAGATTACCAAGTTACTTTTGACAAAAAAAAAATGAACTTTGATAATGGTAAAACTTTGAATTACTATTTTCAATTTGTTCATCGTACAGTCCTGTGTCTTTATGACGGCTGGAAAAAGCTGAAGGGAGACTGCGACCTTTTTTTTCGTTATTATTACGGTTTTATTTTTTTTTACTCGAGGCAATATTGAATTGATCATCGACGATGATAAAACAAAAGTTATACGGTTTTCCTTCGTCCGATTTTTCGCCTGGCCGCGGTATTTGTGAAGCTTTGGAGTGGAGCTAAATATTTTATTGATTTCATCTAATTTTTATTATATTTTCTACCATAAAATGTAATAAATAATAGTGAACGCAAACAATTCTAGTACAATTAGACGGGATCGAGCAATTTATGTTTATACATTTTCTTCTAAAACAAAAAAAAGGCTCTACTTATTACGTAAAATATTATTCGTACAGTAAAAAAGAAATTGCATAAACTACAATTTAATTAAACACGAAACAAACGTGCAGCGTATTTATTTTCTAAATTTTGTTTTTCGTTTGTCACTGTCTATTTAAACTATCCGCGAGTTCTAAATTGAAAATGTACTGTATTTGCATTAGTTAAAAAAATAAAGAATAGTCCATTAAACTGAAATAGTATTTGAAATTATGAAGAATCAAAATACATGAATGTTCAGCATTGAAGTATAAACATAAAATAATTATTGTAGTAAGAAATAAAATATATATATTGTTTTGCTTTGAATTCTGCACATTTAAGAATTATATTTTTTGTGTGCGTTTAAATAAATCACTTTTGCGTACACGTATAATGTATTCAAGTATCAACTCTGTTGATCGGAAGTCTAGTTGACTTCTGCTCCACATAATAAGCGTATTTCGTTTATTTATCGCGTATAATGATATAGTAATATTATACGTTAGGAATTCCATTATAATAATGTATACTCTTTTACGTGGCCTATATTATAAATTTTCTGTAGTAATATATCGTTTTTGTTATTCATACGATCTTTTAATATGGTAAACAAACTATCTTTTTAACAGCTGCGTTGATATGATGACATACAGATACGCACCACTGTATATTGTTAAAATCAGTGGCGTTTACGTTGCTCATGGACGCAACCACTAGACGTCGCTGTGATCGTATTTGTAGTTGATTTCATAAAAACAGATTTTCAACAATAGAAACGATACGACTATTAATAGTTTTATATTGTTGAGAAAAGCGCCGTAGATGCTACCAATTTGAACAATAAGATGCGGCATATTGGCAAGTCCGTAACTGGTGAGAGGATCCAGGAGTCCGGACTATCCCCCCACCCTCCCAACTGAAATTTTAGGTAAAAACATTTTAGTCATAAATATTGATTATATGCTTTTGCTTTAAGAAAAATTTGGTATTTTCATAAATCCAATAGTTTTAAATAAGATAAAATGTTAAGTCTTGTTTGATGACAACATCGTAATAAAGAGTAGGTAACAAAAGAGACCACGGATAATCTGAACTTAGGCAGAAACGTCGGACACTGAAAATTTAAAATTTGCTCTTAAAAAATATGAGGCATTTTACTTGTATAAAAAGGCTATGTAGTATGTATGTATATCAATTAATAATTATTCTGTACATTTGGCATTAGAACGATTTGTATTTTATTTTTATTTTCAATGGTGATAATAATTATTATGAAATTGTTATAATTCACTGTAATACCAATACGTCCATTACTAATCCAGAACTATGAGTGAGCAGTAACGGACTGCGTGATAATAATAATAATTTATTATTATTATTATTCTTCCGAAGGTTTCAACTATCTTCCGTGCGCAGACGAAATATGAACTTTTCGAGCGCTCAAGAGAGTATATTGGTGCATTCCAAGAGTGTTTTATGTGTATAGGGTCAGAGAGCGGTTACCTCCGCCGCGGCCGATACCAGTATTTAAATTCTCGTTTGCACAATTTATCCGCACAATTCTTGTGAGAAAAAAAAAATAAGGAAATAATGCCATTTTTTCTCTTTCTCTTTCTTTTTTTTAACTCCTGCGCTAGATAAAACGTGAATATTTATGGGTTCAAAACAACCAACCGCGGTTCAATTACGACCCTCTACTATACCAACATCGAGAAAACCCCATTTCGAAGACATTACCGAAAGGAATGAAATTTAATGTTCTCCTCCAATCTTCTTCTGCGGTGGTGCAATGAGACTTTACCGGCCTGGTCTCAATACCGCGGCTTTTTATAGGGGCATCTTATGTAAATTAATTCAATATACGCAAAACCGAATGGCGTTGGCGATGGATTAATTTAGATGATTAGGTGGAAATAGTGCGAATCATCTAAATAAAACTATTCACGTTCGCTCGAGCAATAATTGTTTATAGTTAAGTAGAAACTGTCTTGTAAATCGTACGAAAAGGAGCTTAGCCAAAGTTCAAAATTCGATTAAAAAATAACCTAAGATCTTATGCTGTTTTGGGACCACGATGCACAATAACGCACGATAAGTATCACGATCACATTATACTGTAAGATCCTATCGACAAAGTTACATATTCTGCAACGATTTGAATAACGTGAAAGTAAGATGTTAGTGAGAATAAAATGTCCTCGTCCTCATCCCAGTAGTCCTTTATCAGCAATAAGTATGAAAGAACACATTATATTTATAAATATTTTATAGACATTTATTATTTTAATGGGACTTTGTATATTAATACTATTATAATAATTTGGCAGAAAATCTTTATATTTCAAACGACGTATACGATGAATTTTCACTCTTAATACAAAATCCAAATTAGTTAACCATTCTTGGAAGTGATTCGCACGAATTAAGATTAAATTCAATCCATTCTCACGATTTATAAAAATCATGTTCGGATAATATATTTATTTAAATACATGCATATGTATTGTGATTTGTAGAGAACGCATGTATACGATATAGTCAACTAATTCACAGTTAAATTTAATAGAAACAATTTTAAATTTGACAAAAAAATTACATAATGATTATTTTTTTTTATTTTATGTATTAATCAAAACCATAAAGACCACTAAACATTTCAAAAATTATATTTTATTTATGAAATTCAAATTATTTTATGTTTAAGAAACACCAAGTTACGGGGTTCGTAATTTTATTCAAACATTTCAAAGATTTTGTATTCAAAGATCCAGAATACATTTCAAAATATCCTTTTAAATCGTAATACTTAAAATGATGCTCTTCATTTATTTGTTCCTAAACAAAACCACTATACAATTTTACATTTACGAGTATATACAATATTGCATTGTAATAATATAAGGTACCTCGCGGGTATTTACTAAATGTAAAACGAAGGGATAATGGAATTTGTATTATACCATCACTATTTAAATAAGCGAGAATTCGCAAAACACAATATATTATTATTAGTTTAAAAATGTATTAAAAAAAGTTATACTTAAACAAAAATTATTAACAATTATTACAGCCATCGTATTTAATTTGGTACGCCTATTTTATTGTTCAACTAGAGAAAATGTTATACGTGGATTGATCAATAAAATAAATGTTAATAACTGTTTTAAATTAGGATTCTAGATGCCTCACTACCTTTCTCAATCTTATCCAAGGTCCCATATTTTACACATCAAGCTTTTTTATTGTACTACTAGCTTTCACATATTGTGAATACAATACAAACGGTTTTCGTGATACAAATTCATGATTATAACAAAATAGTAAGTCAGTTATTATATAATGTAACCCGAATTCGTAACCAAATGTTTTGAAAAAGAAAAGTTTAAATGCTAAGATAAAACGTGGCAGTACATTAGTATAATTTAAAAAATCATAATGAAAGAATTATTGTTTGATGTTCTGTCGATTAGGAAACAAATCTTAACTTAACATAATTTGCATAAAATAAAATTAGTCTGTACATTTATTTAAACTACTTTTTGCCATGTTATTAAAATATGTTTTAAACGAAACTAGGTTTAAAATTAATTTCTGCATTCCACTGCATTGTACGCATATATATAAATATATGCAATCGTGTAGTATACTGTTTATAGTTAAATGTGGCAGTCGGCGTGAAATTGAAATTCGAATGGAAGGTTCGCAATAACTTCTCCTCTGCAATGCTTCATTATTATGCTGTACTTAGTCATCTGCTATATATCCATACACCTACTTTTGTAACAAGAATTATTTATTTTAATTTATGTTCCATTTAACCGCGGTATTCCTCCTACAACGCTGTGATAAAGAAAATAAAACAATCCTATCTGACACCAAGGATGTCGTTCCGTGCGCGATGTGCATGTACGAGTTGCCAAAGGAAAATACGAAGGGTAAAAAATACATCTCGTTTTCTTATCTTTCCGGTTTATTCGCATATAAATACACCTCAAAAAGACTACCGAGTAGTGATATACGCACTTGGAATGACATAAATATTTTGTAGTTCCGCTTTTTTTTTTTTTTTTTCGAGCTTATATACATGCTTCTGGCTCGATTCCTGCGCGAATAAATTACGTAAAACGATTCTTAAAAAGAGCCTTCATCCTGGACATTACGAGTACAAACGTCTTCAACGCCCTAAAACCACACACGCATAATATTGTGTACCGCGCTGCCGTAAATCCTCAAAAGTTATTGAAGTTACAAGAACTCTAGTGCTTACCATATTACAAGATATTATAATATAAACGTTAGCCGTATGTATTACAGTACGGTGAAAGCGATGGCATTTTCCTTCGAGTACCAAGAATATGTTAAGCCACGATCGAGTCCAAATTTAAACCATATTAAATTAAAAACTAAAACAATATGTATATGAAAAAAAATCAACGTTACTGTCATAATGTAAAACATTTCTCTTGAGTTGTGTAATATATTATACAATATTGATTTATTCAATATAGGAATACTTTTATGTTTTATACTTAAAGACGGACCAATAAAGAGCGCGTTTTCGCGTTCACTAACATTCAAATATTGTTACAAAACAAGTTTAATATAAAATGTTAAATTGTTACCTTCATTTTTGAAATGTAAATATTGTTAGATTATAAAAAGGTAAACAAAGATATTTTTGGTTAAATATAGCTAAAAATTATTAGTTTCTTTTTGATTAATTTTTAGATACTTTATAGCGATGCAAGTTTTTTTAATCATCCGTTTAATATTGCACAATAGAAAGTCAGACTACTTGGTTTTGTAGACTTGTTCGGAATATTAACTGTATTTTCGTTAACTATATTAACTTTTCCATAGAATTCTTGACAAATAGGTATACAAACCATTGAGTTGAAACTTCAAAGGACTGCTATTACTCTTTATGAACTCTTTGAATTACACATAATAACGAAAATTACTGTGCTCGGAATGGTTGCCATATAATAGTCGTGTTCAGATTGCATACCATAATGATATAACTGATGCGCAGCAGATATCCGCGACGCCTAAAATATGTCAGCTTTTTATTGCGCTGCATGAAGAGAAACGGACGAATAACAATGAATGGGGCTAAAAACTTTCTTTAACGACATTATTTGAACTAGTCATTTGTGCAGTCTGGTAAATAAAAATCGCAAAGGCCTAGATGCCTGCAGCAATGGCATTGTAAATATATTTTTATCGCAAGCCGTTATCGCGATAACTATTATATATACGCGATGCGTAATAATATTTAAAAGCTATCGTCACACGAGTGAGTAATAAAAGATCTCTGATAATCGTTCGGGGGTCAGAGGAACGAGCGCAATCCCTTTCTTTTGGGAAACAGGCTGGAGTGTCGGAAAATCGGTCTCGCAGGGCTCGTAAAACCAGGGGACGATTCCTTATTACGCTTCTATGCGGGGTTTCCACGGTACGACGAGGGCGGAGGATCCACACTGCATTTTCCCGCAGGAATATTTTTCGGCGGAAAATTGAACGCCAAGTTTGAGTTTTTATCACTGGCGAAAAAACAGTTATCTTGGAACGTAAGACGAAACAGATGCAAAAAGTCACTACATTTTATTGCAGAGTTTACTTCAAAACGGAATATATTCTTTTTTTTAAGGGCTCGCAGTAAAAACATTTTATTGCATGTGCCAGATAGAGGTTTCAAAGAACGTAGTTATACGTTTCAAATGGTCTGATAAAGTTAAGACGGCCTTTGTTTGTTTTTTTTTTTAATAATTCGAAACACTACAAAAATTATGAAGGATAATAGTCCAATAGTAGTTTTCGCGAAACGCATCGCGATAACTCTTATCGGTCGTTCAAACGATAAACTTAGGCGATATAATAATACTTCGTGTAACTTCTTGGGCAATAACGATTATGTATTCCCAAATTTCACGAGCAAATTATGACGAGTAGATCGTGTTAAAAACAATAAATATTCTCAATATTATTACGATATTATAAACAAGCCAGAAAAAAAAACTTGTGAGACTCCACGGTCGGGTGAATACAGGGACGGGTGAATGATATTGCTGTATTTCAGGTATTTTAAACGTCTTGAAACCAATGCACCATTACCCTCGGAAGAACTACTCCGAGTAACAGATATCTTGTGGTGGGTCAAATTATATTTCTAAAGATGGTTGATAAGTAGTGGAACCAAATTTCTTAATAAGAAAGTCTTAACGTTTAATCAAACTTTTCAAGTGTCTATGATCAGCACAAATGTCATTAAAATATTTGGAAAAATGAAAATTATAAAATGTAAATAATTTATACAACTCCTCTCCTCCACAAGTTCTATCAAAAACTTCCCAAGAACGTGATGTTGATTGCAATATTTTTGATCGAAATCCTGTACACTGATATAAAAATAACACACACACACACACACACACATCATGGTAAAACTTACAATTTCCTCGTTTTACTCAGAGTCTAAAATCAGATACGTATCAACGTGTACCTATGTACCTACAAAACGTACAGAAATTGTAACGAAACAACGACTTAGACTTCAAATTTGGTACGTATAGCGCATATACATACTATATATACTAATAGATTAACATTTATCAATTGTTTGTCTTTCCTCACATCTTTGTAGTACGTAACATCTCGCATGCGTATAACACGCGTGCGTGGACCGGCAATCATTTATGATCACTCAACCCGAAACTTTAATCAATCGCGGCCCATTCTTCGGGTGGACCTACTGCAAGTTCCGTTGATTATTAAAACTCCGACAACTCACTTGGTGGCTTTTGTTTGCCAAACCGATTTAATTGTACAACGTACTTACGTATTTGTGCCGTTCGGCGCGAGCCGTGCACGTGCTAGCTGTATTATAATTCGTCGTACTCTCGATTTGTATGATATGATTATCTACAGTTTTAAACTGGGAAGTTTTGTTCCTTCGCTACACTATGCATACACACGGCTTGCGAGCGGTCTTGTTTATTTTTTCTACGTAGATCTGAGCTTGTTTAGTCGTTGAAGCGAGTCGTTCAATTAGTTTCTCTTGGGCTTATCGTTCTAGAAAGCATTCATAAAACAAACAATGAACCCTTTCCATTGTTTTCTGTTGATTTCGAGCCAACCTGACGGTGTACGGAACACAAGAGAAACTTTCTGTCGACATCTTGGAAGTTGCGGAGCATTCATTCTGAGCGTAAGTTCTTTAAAAACAACTTATGGATACAGAAAACATAATGGTTTGTTAAAATAGATTTAAGTATATCATTCACACTAAAATTCATAAAATTGTAGACGCATTTTGCGTGACTCGCGCTTGTTCATATAAAACGAAATCTTACGGAACACAATACTATTCACTGTAAATCAATTATTTAACCATTCATTACTTTTTTTATCAAGTGGTTTACATTCCCGCATATCATATGTTTTCGATGTCCACGTGCAGTGTGCACACGTGTAACAAAATACAATACAACACTGATGATATGCAAACAAAACACGGTAATATAATGGTTAGTATCTATTTGCCTCATTTTCTTTAGCCAATTATTCTTCTTTTTTTCTAGTTTTCTGTTATTTATATATACATTATTATTTTGCTCAGAAAGCAAATACAACTTAACTACTATTACTGCAGCTGGTGGTGGTTAACCGGTCGACATCATTCGCGAGCTTCAGTCGGTTCGCCAGATAACGGTTGTTTACCAGATAGTCTGGCGCAGTTATTTGTTTTAATCCAAGGCCGGGGAAAACACAGTATGGTGGCTTTTGTTACTGTCGATTATTTCCAACGTGAAAGAGAACGCCAAGAGATAGAGAAGTGAAAACAGTCAAATCGAAAATCGAGAATATCCGACAGAGGACTTACGATTACGGTTAAATAAATACGAATCGGTGATCGAAATAAAGAGACGAAAAAAAAACTACCTTCCCATAGGATCTGCTGGACGAGATAGAAAATCCCATAAGTTTTAAGAAGTTTGAAAGTTTTTAACGATTTCGATTTGTTCTTAGCACAAAGTAAAATACGATATAACGTGCGTCGTACATGTGGCAATTTCGATAGAAATATCACATGACCTATATGTGTGGAAAAACAGCGAACAATGCGATACAAGGCATTGATTACGATGTACAATATATAGCCAACGCACGATGATGGGCTGTTAAAATCGAATATTGTCAAAGATACTTAAAAGATTATTTCATTCGAAATCTCTTGCTTAAATATGATGTTCCTCGAGGATTATTGTACCAACAAGACTTTTTGACTAAACGGAGACATTATATTTTACTCAATTTACATTTATATTAACTCCGCAAGACCATTTTCTTATGTATATTTATCACATAAATTGATTAGTGGTAAAAATAATTAAATTCAAATTAATGAATATTTAATAGTTTTGGTGCAATTTCATTAAAGTGTTGAACCACCATCATCGGAACAGGCATAATATTAAGAAGCTCACACCAATAAAGAAGTTCTCGAAGTTTTTCAATACCGCGTCTACCTACTTTAATGATTCAGATTAATATGTAAAATTGACAGTCATTACACGTATGCTTTTTACTATATTATCTCAAGAATTTCTTAAGCTCATTAAACATAATCATTTAAATTGTTGTTTATTGGACTTGTTCTAGCATAAAAATTATTACCATACTGTATGTTGATCATAATCTATACACAGATATTTATTTTATCTTTCGCGCAACCTAAATATGAAATTTGAATTTCCAACAATATTTTCACGGGTTTATAAATTAAAATTAAAATGAGTTATTCTTATCTTTGCTGCACAATCAAATATTTATTAAATCAAGCCATTAGTACGTGATTCGTTTTTTTTTTCTGTAACGGTTTATTGTAACATTACATTATAATATACAAAATAAATATGAAATGGAATGATACGATATACTTGTTTCGCTTGTACATTACGAGATATAATTGTATATCTTTATTTGAATCTATCTTTTCAGTCTTAATTTTTTTTCTTTTCGAAATGATTACAACGTTACGGGATGTTACTCTTAAAATATCATCCATAAATATCGTGCGGGACTCGTCTTGTAGTCATCTATGATAATATTGTTGCAAATATACAGTATAAACGGAAGTATATATTATGTCAGTGTTCCAACATTCTCGAGGATGTGTATTACCCGCACGTCCGGTAGAAGAATTTTGGCGCCGAATTTTATTGATAAAACACATACAGGAATATATAGGTCCATTTATTTATACGTCGCGTCCGTAAAATTAAATTTATAAAACACCTAATTTCAATGTTTGGTATAATAAAATCTTTTCAAGGTTCTCCGTATACGGCTTGGGTTTAAAGTAAATTTAAAAAATCGATTACTTCGTATAATGTTATTGAAACTGCAGTTCATATCGTCGGAATATAATATTATACGTATACAACACGAACAGCAAAAACACATTTGTAATTATTTTCCAACGTACATAATATTCTACGAAATCTATTCGAAACTTGCGTTTTATCGTTTACAGTATATACCTTTAGGCCGTCGCTGTGGAATTAACAAATATTATGAAACTTCCGCAAAATGAACTTCTATTGAATATAAAAATTCCTTGTTTAATGAAATATTTTTTAAAATAATTCTTTATTGTAATTGATGTCTTCTTTGAAAATCTTGCCGACAAGTTTCTCCGTATGACGAATAGTTACGATATTTTTATTGAACGAATAAACTATTCAAAACGAACCTGTTTTTGTAGAATGTACTAATTCAGACTTTATCAAATATGGTTTTATCCGATAAATATATGAGATAGTGATGGTAGAAAGACAAATAAGCCAATTAATTGAAAACTTCTTTCTTTCTTATTTCATATTCAAAAGAAAATTACAATGTGTGCGGTGGCGTTACTTAATAAGAAATGTTGATGGCTAAATTGAAGAAAATATATAAGTGACATGAAAGCTTGAATAAGAAAAGCCTCAATGATCACACATATAATATTAATTATTATTTGTAATTTTTAAACAGTTTATTTTTTTTTGGTAACTGACACGCATTACAATAACACAGGCTCTAATGAGTCTCTTGGCTAGTTCCTATTTAGGCGACGGCATATATCGTTTAAAATTGTTATGGAGGACATATTTTGATGAATTAGTGGGTTAGGATGATCTTTTAGTTTTTTATAGTCAGTTTTCACTATTTTTTTTTTACAGTTGGTATTGGTGGTCTTTATGAAGATTTAATTTGTTGTGTACCAGGGTGCGTTAGTGATGATTCGTAAAGCTATCGATTGAAACGCTTGTATAGCCTGATGTTAGATGGTTTGGCGGGTCCCCATATTTGTTTACTTGTTTTCGTTTTAGTTTTGTGTAGTGTGACCATGTCAATCTTTTATCTATAGCTATGCCAAGGTACTTTGTTGAAGGCTGGATGGAAATAGATGCACCATTTAATATAAGAGAAGGACATACGATACATCGTAATATGAAACTTACTTGTACAGATTTTGCCTCGTTGATTTTTATTCTCCAGTTGTTAGCTCAGGTAGTTATAAGGTTTAAGTGAGATTGTATAAAATCAGTAGCTAAATTTGTATCGGATTCCGATGCCTATGATTGCCGTATTATCGGCGTAGGTTGCAAGTAATGTATTATTGGTTGAAGGGCTATTTGAAATGTTGATTTTGTAAAGTAGAGGCGATAAATCACTACCCAGCAGAACACCAACTTTTATGGAGAGGGTTAAGAAAACTTAATGAAATAGAAAAGTAAAATTTATAAAAAAAAAAAAATAAGCAAATGGAAGCCACAAATTATTTCGATTATAATTAAGTTTTTAATTTAGATTAAAAAATAAATTAAAAAAGTTTAAATAAAAAATATACCTAAATATCAGGCTCAACGTCGTGTTTGATGAAGACTGATTTTTCGTGGTCATCCAAGCTTTTTGTAGGCGTTACGAATACACTCTCTCGGAAATCATTTGGGGCAAGAACGGCGAACCGATTTGTGGAAACAAAAACTTACTGCCGTCGAGATCAGGCGAGTATCACGAATTAGATAAAATTCGTTTTCAAGACAAATTTGGTGATTTCGTGATGAGTATATCAACAGAACTGAATATGGGGCTTAGAAGAGTATTATCGACGAATCAGTGATTATTCGAGTTTTGAACCGGTGCTGAACACATATTTTTGGAAATCTGATTTAATGTCAGACGCGAAAATCCAGCGTTGAAAAAAAAAACCTCACCAACCACCCGAAAGGGCTTATAAAGTGCATCGGGCGGAACAAATGGTAAATAAATCACCGTGCAGTATCGTCAAACGGAGCACAGGTGCGCATGAACATGCGTTTCGTCGTATCAGTGCATTACCCTGATAAAATATGCGTTTTACAAGTCGTCCCCGTGGAATAATGGCCGTCCAATTAGCCATTATGATCCTGTGTGATACAATATATTACATCGTACACGTATATTATAGTATGTGCGTACTTTTATCAGCTGACAAACACGTATGTGGCCCGGTAAATTGCCTCGGAATTGTCCAATTCGGACGGTGGGATTTCAAAATTAATTGTCAATTGTATCGGCTATCGGGGACACTTGGTACGGGAGCAATTTTTCCGTTTTATACGAATTAGTGCCCATATATAACGCCCGTTGACGTACAGTTGCAGTATTTGCGCACATGAAACCCATCGTAAACAACCGCGTTTTTGTACGATAACATATATTTTGTTTTCACGGCGGACGAAAAAACTAAAAGTAAAAAATGATCGTCCGTTTTGTTCAAAAATTATAATATTTTTTCGACGTCGATACGGTACATGCAATATAATAATATACCCGGCGCACAATACTTGTCATTTACCTTTGTCGAAAAACTATTACCGTCGGAACGTCAAACACTCGATTTTATCGAATGAAAAATAAAATAATAATACTCGAATATCGTGAACAAGTACATCCGTGGGACGCGGGAAAAACCACTGCCGATCGCTGCGGCGTCAAAAACCGCTTTTGTTGACACTTTATAACAATAATGTGAATATCTAAGGTCTGTTGCTCTGGGCCTCCGATGGACGTTCAGATGCGAATCGGTTATTGATCTTTACCGTACGGCATTATAATAATTGTTATTCGAAAGCGTGGTACCCGGGAGGACCACGGAACCCGAAACCGAAATCCCTTTGCACAACCGAAACACCGAATCGTTTCAATAATTACACATCATGCGTGATAATCATTATTATTGCCATTGTAATTATAACTCCGTTAATGGTCGCCCGTCGTATATGTATATTTGTGAATGCGTACGTATGTGCGTGTGTATTACATACATATATACGTGTGTATAAATATATTTACTGTTACGAGAGCGCGTATAGTTTAGGGCTGTCATTAGGTCTTGTGCGTTTAACAAGCGACTCGGACGATTAATACGGCTTAAACTGTTATCGGCACGCAATTTATTAAACTGCAACGAGACTCGACTACATTATTACTGTTATTATTATCATTATCATTATTACTATGTGAATGTAGTGATATTATTATGTACATAGGCTCGCGTACCAGCGAACACCAACTACTGCACATTACATTATACACACGAGACGGCGCGTATATTACACGACGTGCGTACTTATTTATACGCGTACATGCGTATTTATGTATAATGTATGCGCACGCGAAATGACAAACTGTTCGATTAACATCGGCGCGCGTAAAGTATATTATATATTATTCTGCGAGGACTTTGGCGGCAGCGGTGGCAGTGGCTTTTCGCTCGTAAAATATTCAACGCTTAACTGTGGCCGATCTTAACGAGCGCTAAAACTGCGGGCAAAGTATACGCATAATTAGTCGAGTCGTTTGTTTATAATTCATAATAATTTCGAGACTTAGTGTATACTTACACGAGGCTTCCTCTCCAGTTTATTAACCCGATATGAATATTAATGTCAGCCCCGTTCCGGCGTGGAGGCGTCGTCGCATCGTCGGCGGGGCCATCGAACGAGCTGAAATCCCTGTTATTACCGCCGCACCGTTACACCGTCCGTACCATAACTCTAAGACCCAATACTATCATTGCTGCGCTACTATAGTAACTACTACAATCACTGATACTACTAATTGTGCTGCTACTGCTGCTGTGACTGCAAGTACTATATATACTACTAACACATCGGGTTAAAAAAAAAGGTAAAAATGTGTCATGTAGCTAAATATCCGTGGATTTAGATGCACTGGACTTGGAAAGTCTGCGTAAGAAGTCGTAACCAGTTTTATGCCCAGAAAGTCCATCTCAATATTTATGTTTTTAATTAACATAAAAAAAAGCAATTGCTACTACTACTACTAAGACTGCTGTTACTACTACGTCCGTGTACAGTTATTACATACGTCACTACTACCTGCATAACAAATACGCAGTGTACCGCTGTAGAACCTGTATAAAGGACCGCGGATGCATTTGTTCAAAAGGGCGGGACAACGAAAATTGCTCACGTCGCACAACGATAATCCGAATAGTTGGAAAACAAATTTAGGTCGACAGACTATCTATAGTTATTTATATACGTAGCTTCATATACCTAGTGGCTCGTACGAGTATAAATTACTATAAGTTATTTGCGTAGAATATGTACACGTTAGGTAGGTATAATAGTAGTAACGAAAATTTTACTCGACACAGAGTATCATCGGAAATATGGTAGTAGCCAATCGTGATGAAAGTTTTATTTTGACATTTAAGCGATGAATATAACATAAACACTGATATTAACATTCAATGATCTTAAGCTGTTGTAAACGTATTATATTTACGACAGTGCTTTACACTGGTTAAGTGTACCAACTGCTCCTATTGGCTTGAGCACACCGAGTTCCGGAGATCCTCCGCACCGTAGTCTGACCTTTCGGCCTAGGTCCTACATTTATTAGGATAACTTATACCTACGGCTTCTTCATTTTCAGGCCAACCCGCACTAAGGAAATCGAGCATGACGTGTAAATCGACAACGAGACCTCTTCACATACACGACTTACTGTGAGATCATTACGATCTATAATATTATTAGTACATGCACTCGTTGAACTCGAACGCTTACGCAGGCCTAAATCCTACGCACCATCTTTATCCCATAATATCAAAACTTTCGCTATAGTTTCGTACTACGTAATTTATTGTTTTTAATTAACTCTCTTGGTGCATCCTACACTACCCAGAGACACGTACTGCGGCCTAGCCGATAAGCGGCGAACGTACTGTTTAAGGTCACGATTAAATTTATCCTTAATCGTGACATACGTAATACGTATTTATAGGCTTATACATAGCGTAATGTAGCATAATCTTACAACGCCATTTGATGACGTTGTATTGCGACGTACTAAATCGAGCGCGGGTACCTGTTCACGCGCCGCGTGCCTTTCCTGCGAAACGCACGTCGTCCCCCGAGTGCAAAACATTTCGTGTAACGCCGCTGTTCAATTATTATTATTATTATTATTATTATTACGCACTATACATTGCCGGAGAAGTCGTCAAGTCGGCTCGAAAAAGCGTTACGTCGGCCTCGTGTATATATTTATAAATATATATGTGTGTGTGTGTGTGTGTACGGTCGTTTAATTGAACTGAGAAAAAAGCTTTCTCTCTCTCTCTCTCTCTCTTCTCTCTCTCACTCTCTCTCTATTTTTCTCTCTTTCTCTCTCTCTCTCTTCTCTCTCTTGTCCTCTCTTGTCCTCTCTTGTCCTCTCTGCTCTATCGCCCGTGTTTTCCGGTGTGCCTAGGGGTCGTTAGGGCGCCGCTGGTTAAACGACGGCAACGGGACAAGAGGCGAGCGTTTGATACATTTCACAGTTTGATACACACGAGACAGACGGTGCAGAAGCAATGGGCGCTGATTGAACGTAAATAATATCAAACATTAAAAGATGGAAAGAACAAAATATAATATATATAATACATTATATACGACGTTATATTATTGTTTTTTTTTTTTTTTTAATAAAATGAAAGAAGGCGTTCTTTTTATGTCGCGCACAAAAAATGTTTCAGCTCTATTCGACGTGATTTGATTTCAACGCTCAAAGCATACCCGCGGCAATACGGTTACCTATATCTACGGGAAAATATCCTTTTTTTTCCCTTTCCGTAATTCCTGTCTTCTTGCTGTACCGTTGCATTATTATACTGTCGGTAGTGCATTATTATTTTTCTTTATTTTCCCGTAAACGAAAAACGATACGGAAAAGCTTGTTATTTTAAGCCGCGGTGGAGACGTTATATTATATATACATACCTGTGTGTATACGTATATAATATTTAAATATGGACAAGTGCGAGACAATTCGACGTCAAAAGAAATTTTCAATCCTTAAATAAATAACTCGTAACGAGTTTTTAAAGCTGCTTTACAATTTTAATCAGAAAAAAATATAATTGTAATATAAATGAAACCTGGAATCTGAACACAATATAAACATCGCCTTGACCACGATGAATTGAAAAATTCCAAACATCAAAGTGAATATATTTTTAAATTATTTCATTGTAATCTGCGATAAACTAGCGGTCAGCAAGATGTTCCGTTTGGTTCTCGTATGGTTTTCTAAAAATAAAATCATATTGTCGTAAAAAGAAAGAACACCACTATATAGATCAACACATTTTGCATAAAAGTATTTCTACATTTTATAAACATTATGATCCCAATACAGATATATATATATATATATATATATATATATATATATATATATATATATATATATATATATATATATGTTTTTCTTATTAAATATAATATTATACAGGTATTATATTTTTTCTGGCAAACTTTTGTGTAATTTCGAATTAAAAGTGTATACATTTTCCTAAAAAAAAAGGATTTTTAAATTTTCTATTAAGTTTAATGTGGTTTTAATTTATATGTTATAATATGTATAACGCATTGTTTATTTGACTTTTTCTTTTCCTGCATCAGATATAAACGTTAGGTTAGGTTAGTACCGTTCCATTAATTTTAATTTTATTTTAATAAAAAAAAACTTGACTTAATAATATTAAACTATTATTAATATAATTTCAAGAAATACTTAACACATTTTTATTCTTCCAGATGGAACTTTATATTGTGGCAACAATAATATACAGTTGAATATCAAAACATTTTAATTTTAATCCTTGATTTTTTTAATAAATTTTAATATTCTGAAAATGTAAAATTATAACACAATTTTTTCAAATTTCTAGACACCTTTTGCTTTATGACATAAAGTTTATGTGATCTCATACAATATAATATGAATATATTTCTAAATTTAAAAACATATAAAGTAAAAAGTTGTACTTCAGTGGGTTAAAATCTGGACAGTGGAAATATAATTATTTATAGTTTTAGAACAATCCAGGTATACATATTTTATAAAAATGATTGATGATATAATGACCAAACCACAGTACACTTATTGACAACATTAAAACATAATGACATTATAACTTGATGAGGATGATTTTTAGCCAAGCCCATAATAATATAGAAAAACCAACTGTTATATGTTCCATAAACTAAAATTATTTAAATTTAAAATACAAACAATTTATTTTTATGCTACTATTTTTTGTTTCCTAGTTTTGGATACTAAAATGTATCGATGTGAAGCGTGTTTTATACAACATTAATACCATAACAATTTCGTATAAATAAGCAACATTAATATAACGATAAATATAATGTGTACCTATACTCATAAAGAGTAAAATAACGTAATAAAAATGTTATTATAAATATTTGAGCTTTACAGTATAATATGTTTTTACAGAACGTTGTATAATGTATAGTACCGCAACAACTCATAAAATTATGAATTTTATCTAGTCAAAATAACTTACATAACCAACTACGATTGAGCTGCGAATAGCGACTGTAAGGGCTCTTCTGTGAGTTTTAAGTGACTTTACTGCGTGCCAGATTTTTTTTCTATTAAACACATCATGTTCGCTTCTTTGCGTAAGCCTTTGAGACCGTAAATAACTTCAGTCTGAATGGATATTTCGATTGATGGATGTACACTTGACCAGGAAACGAGGCCCGTTTTTACTATTGTGGTTTTATTTCGTGTTACGAGTGTATAATTTTATACCACTCAATAGAAAATACTGCTGTAACACGCAGATAACTATTATTATGTAGAACATATTTTACTTGAGGTACAAGTTTTATTTATTCAGAGTATGCGAAAAAAGAAGACGAGGTAAATTGTTATTGTTCAAGTGTGCATTCAAACGCTTCAATAATCGTTAATAATTTCCTTAACAAGATGTGTTCAGCGAAAATACTTTCTAGTATGTGTAAATATAGTTCTTGAAATGAAAATATTTATGAAAAAAAAAATACTTATTACAGTTCTACAGTGAAGTCTATACGTTAAAGGATAAGTTTTAAAACATTTGGAAGCATACTGCATGCATGTATATTGTATTATGATGCAAACGAATTTTTTCTATTCATAAATACATGATATAATATTAAACTTTGACCAAAAGTATTGATACCCACCATCGTAACAAAAGTAAATAGAGCATAACGAAAAAAAGAAAAAAACAACAATAGTCATGCGAGCACGTAAATATAATGTATCAGAACTTCAGAACAAAATGTCAAATGGAGTGGTTCTAATTTCAGAAGACATTTACTTAATTATAATTTATATTATTTCAAATGGAAACAAGACTTGTGCGTGGTACCAAATCGATTTGGGAGTTTGTAATTAATTTGCACCAGATTAAAAATATGTAATAAAAATGAGTATTGACTATAAAATATTCTAATGTTTCGTCGATAGTTATTTTGGGTTTCTAAATTTTCTGAATTCATGACAAAACCCGTACTCTTATCTGCCGATGATATGTTTATTTATTATTATGATCAAATATTTTAGTGTTCGTGTAGTGCAGTTTCTATCTCTTGTTTTTTGCAGTATGAAAGTTAAATAATTATTGCTATACGAGAGGAGGACAAATTTTTCAGATCGAACCGATCATTTCAGTATCAGTTTCTGAATTATTTATTTGCAGATTTACTTTACTATCGAATTAAGTACTATCGAAAAAAATAATAGATTTTAATTTTGGTAACATATCCTTATTATGGTACAAATTAAAACGCATTTGAAAAATGTCGGAACAAATCACACATATTGTTTATATTTTGGGTTAATTTTGGATCGATTTTAGTAAAGGAGGAAAGGTTGAACTTGATGTGTTTTTCAGCGGATGCTAAAGCGCAATTAAATGGAAGTTGTTGTCGAAAACCCGAAGAAAATGTCGGATAAATATGTATATATTGACTTGTACCAGCTGGCAGTCACCACTTTATGCGAAACACTTTAAATTCACTAGCCCCTAGCTATAGTATTATGTAAATAAGATATTGAATCATTAAAAGGAATTTTATGGACGGGATGAGTAGTGAAGTTTCTAATTGACTTTAATGGCTTTATCATCGCCCTCGAATTCTCCTTGGCCTGGAACGGCTGCCGCTGGAACAAAATGTATTGAAAACGTGGTGAGTAATCTCTAGATCAGCAATACCCAACTTTCTTTTTTATTTGGGCCTCAAATTTTTATGAAAGTTTTCCGCAAGTAAAAAGCCATATATGGTTTCCTATTGATGGGGAGATTCAGAAAAGATAAAAATTATAAACACATTTTAATTACTTAACAATTTATGTTTTATAATAAAATAATTAAATATTAATTTTAAATTATTGTAAATCTGACGTTAAGATATTGTTTCACTATTTTAAAGTCTAGATCACGATGGCTATAATAGATAACATGCATGAAGAATAAACGAAGAACAACATTAATGGATATTATAAATAAGATCTCAAGTTATAAGTTATTGTTTCTGATTAAAAATAATATTTTTGTTTAAATATTAAAAGAACTATCAACTCTTTAAGGCGACCATTTCAAATTCCGTATAGATTGTATAAAAAAAATATATTAGCTCACGGTTGATATTTAAAATAAAAATGTATATTTAGTTAAAAAAATATGATGTTTTTCATGACTTTTAAAAATGTCCAATTATAGTTTTGATGTTAGTTTAGAGACGTCCATTGATTTACTCAATGTCGGTTAAAACATCAAATCGTTTTAATACTTAAAATTCTTAAATATGTCATCGGAAATTAACAAAATACTGAGGTATTTTTTTGAATATAAAATTGGAATTACAATAATATTATTGTATTATTTTAAAATTTAAAATTAGAACTTACGTAAACAATTTCTTTGAAAACATTGCGATTGCGGTACCAAGATTAAAAGTAAGCTAATAAATCTTAAGATGAATAAATTCAGAGGTGTTCACGAATTCGATGGGATATAATAATAATATTATTATTTGATCGTCGTACTTTTTGGCTAAAAATAAATAAACTGCTTAACAACATTAGTGTTTTGAACTTTTTCGAAGTGGAAAGTTGAGTGTTTTCGTTTTTTGTTCTTCTATTTTACGGATTTGATATATGTTGTACTCGAAATTAGTTATTTGAACAAAAGTATTAGATAAGTTTTGTGTCATACTAAATTTAAAAACAATTATCGTCACGTTTAGAAACTTGAGTAAAGACTTGTGTGTATTTTCTCAAGAAAAAAAAAAAAATTTCAGAAGTTTGACTGACTCGAAATACCATTCACGTCCCATTTCTAATCGATTACTACACAGAACTTTTGAAATGCTCCAATAGAACCTATCTTAAAAGTTGTTTTTTCTCAGAAAAAAACTAAAGATCTCTATAAATCAATAACGTTACTCGGTTCGAAATCTCTAATCTCATCTCCTAAACTATAAATGTACAAATACGTTCCTCATCACTCAGCTCTGAAAATCTATATGCAGACTTCATAGCACGTATTCTGCATATAATGCTTTATTAATTTGTTAATTTTTCAAGAATTTTTTTAATCTATAACTTACTTAAGCAATATTAAACTCTTAAAGAAATATAAGCATTTTATAATCGTCTATTTTATAGAATTATAATTTATAATTTTCTAGTATTTAACTAATAACTCGCACATTTGCATTAAAATACCAATAATTACTACGAGAAATATTAATAAATTACGCAAATTAAACCTAAGTGGCAAGAACAAAATAAATAGTATTATATTATGTATTTAAAATTTAAGACATTTATTCTATATAGAGTTAATAATTATTTTATACACAACTTTAGCTCGTCCAACTATCTTGTTAATGCAAATTGTATACATTTCTAAGACTTGTATTATTCATATACTTTTTAGAATAAAATTATATATTATGTTTTCGTTTATGTACCTGTAAATGATAATTATATTTACACGCATACATTTTCAATGCAAACAATGAATGCGTATTTATTGAAATTTGGTTTAGAACCTATAATATGGAATTTTTTGAATATAAACAGTAATTTTAGAGTGACTCGTTGTGAATAATATTTGTATTCACTAATTGAAGTGAATAAAAATGTAAAAGGGTTTTGGTATAAATATTTATTTTGATACGCCTTCGCGAACTTCAATATGCTTTACAAAAATTGATTTATAAAACTTCTTTTGTTTCCAGAGGATATTATCTGTTGTTAATACAAATATATTCACCGAAAACCAAGACCGTAAGATAATTTAAAAAAAAAAAAAATAAATAATATTATCATCGTAATATGGAATGTCAATAACAAAAAAAAAAGAAAAAGTATACGATAAAAGAAAATATTTTGCTCTCAGACTATAAAAGTAATACAGAAAAACAATACTTCTTAGATGTCAAATAATATAAATATAATAAATTATTATTAGCATAATATTATATACATATATCAATTGATTATAGTGATAGTGTCAGTTTGTGTAATAGGACGTGCGACTGTACGAATTAGATCTAATGCACATTATGTACATCGGTACATCATCATCATATTATTTAGCTGGATATTAATATTATCATTAATCGTGTTATTAATGGCCCTTTGCTGCAGTGTGACTATATTATCTCAGATTCGGTTCAAATATTTTCACTTTATCGGTTAGATTTATCACGATCAATTCGCTAGGTACGCACAACTAAATTTTAATTAAAATCTCCCGGGATAACTTTATTATTTGTTCGCCGTGACGATCGCAGCACAATAATTTGAAATTCACTTCCATCATATAGTTACCCACCGCACTTCCATTCATGTACAGCTCGAGCTAGCGGTTCAGTACTGAATGCGCGGCGATCTGTTATTTGTAAATCCCAATATGTGCGCGCGGTACAAGTATACCCATGAGTCTGACAAAACCCACTAATTTATATAGGTAAACACTTCTGCGTTGACGGCCTTGCGTCTAACTCGTATGTTTTAAAAGGCGAGCAAAACGACCGAAAAATGTTATAAATACGGTTGACAATAATATAATTGTTATGTTTACTGAAAATATTCCATTGACATTAAACGGGTACGGAATGTAAATCAAGAATTTGTAGTGAATGTAAAAATAAATTCCAATTTTCGAACGCTACGTTTGCAGATAAATAAAATAATTGTTTTTCATGACAATCAAACATTTATACGAGTATAAAGCCATTATAACCTCATGCGCGCTTATCCACATTTTTTTTTTTCATTCGTGGATTATACTCGTAAATGCAATATGTGTAGGACATAGGTGTATAAAACTTCTACACAATGTCAAACCGTTAAAATAATTTTCGGCAATACTCGTGTTGATGATTACTTTTTCATGTAAACCAAACCATTTAAACCTTGAACACTTTTATTGATACATTCATATTTTAACGAATGAAAAAAACAGAGCAATTACTCAATCAGAATAATTTGTTGAAATTCATTATTTTTCAAATTCATTCATTTTTACCAAATTATTGATTTTTAAATTCTGAACGTAGTTATTCCTTTTACTTTTTTATTTCAACATTTAAATATTACCAATTCAATATTATCAAAAACTACGTTTGATGGAACCTTCGTATTCGACCAAAATTCGTACTTTTTCGTAACATTTTGGTATTTCATTTAAATTTTCTGAAAATGGCATACATTTATTTTTGCTTAAATTGTTCGTGATAACTATTTGTTTAATTTTCATTTCAATGAAAAATATAAGTCCTTTCAATTTTTTTCAATATATATTAAGAACATCAAATGTTTGTATGATACAATATAATATGTATGCATAATGTAAGTTTAATTATGTGGGTTTTGGTAATTTCAAAATTATAAAATTACATTATAATACTGCATTGTAAATTAGTTTAAAATAATAAAATAAATGTCTGCTAAAAATCATAAGCTATTTATCAAACATTTTTTTTAATTTCAGTTTGTTTCAATATTTATAAACCAACACAAAATATAATATGCGTTTTATATTGAAATTATATTTTTCGACTTATAAAATTATATAAGAATATGCGATTAATGAGCAGCTAAAATAATGTTGGAACATTATAACGATCGAAATAGTCCTGTGTACAATTTACAGTTCAGGATATTGTGGCTCGTTAGGTAATGCGAGTTAACCTGTGTAATAATAGAGGTACATGTGCGGGTTACAACTATAGAGTAGTATGTAATTGACAGGACAGGTGTACAGTCCAATCTGGCGGCAGATTAACGAGCCCTTTGTCACATAATATCACCTAAAATGTTAACGTTATTTTATTTTTCTCCCTCTACATCCCTTTTTTTTCCGCGTGAATTTCATCTTCGGTGCCGCATAGTGGCGTATTTTTTACACGTTCGCAGTTCAAAATTACGTTATAATCACACGGTGCAATAGGCGTGTCCGTCGTGTCACTCGACCACATCACGTTTGTCGGGACATTTTACGAGAGCTTATAATTACATATACTTACATATCTTGTTACACTTTTGTGTTTGGGTGTTGGTACGAAAATGCACATGTAGGTACAAGGTGTTATTATTATTTCGGAGTCCGAATATAATAATAGACCCCATATTTGGTCTCGCTAAAACACATTGTTGCAGTTATTAGTGAGCATCGATTTATCACATGGTAATATTTACAGTTTGGTTTTATTTGCCGATTTACCAATCGTCTTTATTTCATAACACGGAGAATAATAAAATAATTGTTTTACAAAATGTTTTCTAAGCTCATTAAGAAAATAAAATTCTATCGATTTTGAAATTGTATGTACTTTTTAAATTGATTAAAAGCTTTACAGCTAACTTCAACATCAAGGTTTTAAAACTTACATTTTTGTATGCGGTACTTAAATTTATATTACAAGTGTATCAAGTGGATGTGCAAAAAGGTGATTCATAAAACAGTATTTAACAATTAATATATTATGTCCAATAGACCATGTCTTTGGACAATAAAATCAATTCGCCTTACGGATAAAAAGTTATAATAAAACTTACAAAAAATCAATAGTTTATTTAGAATTTACAATGCTTATATACGTTGAGCTATGACCGTGAACATTTTAAGTTTTTTAAACTAACTCTTTAGAAACTTAAAAGGTGGAAAATTTAAATAACTTTATACTAAAATACTAAATATTATAATTGTTTAATTTTGGTCGTTAGATACTATTGTCATGTTAAAATCAAATAAATATATAAAATATAAGTTCAAATAAGTTTAATCATTTTCAAAACAGTATGAAGTGAAATATATTAGTGTAAAAACGAGGCGTTTAAATATTGCAATTGTAGATCGTGTTATCGAAATAAAAAATCGTTTAAGGTATTAATGCGTAATGGTGGAATGGTTTTTTTTAAATAACTTATCCAAATACACTTTTATCAAGATTTCACTGTGAAAATTGCGTCCCACCCGTCAGGTTTTATCATACCTTGATGATATTAAACGCCAAGCTATATAAATCAAAATGAATAGCCTATCATCCTCCTCCCACGTCATTCAGACACTGACTCGACCTAATTCAAATATATTGCTGTCAACGCGTATACTGCTGTTCATTTGGCATTATTTAACATGCAATCATAAACAGTCAATCTAAACATATTTACAACTGACAAAACATAATATGATTACGCTCACAATGGGGATAGTATTAATTTACCATACCAAGTCAAACACTTCACAGTAACTACGTTGGCAGTGGAGTGCGGAAACGTAAGGTTGAATTACATTAATTTTTAATTAAGACCTAAGGGGTAACTCCTGTTCCTCTTAACGTGATTAATAACTAATCCGCACGATAGGTATTTATGTTGGCCACTTTGAATACAGAGTACTCCACGAATCGCGATATGAATGTTCGCAGTGGCTCACCCTTATATTTCCCATTATACATGTTAGTCACTTTGTAAACATTTTTCACCGCCTCATCATATGGAAATAATAATAAATAATGACTGACTTGGAGTATAGCAATTGTTGAATCAACTGTAAACTCAAGACAATGCCCAATAATGAATAAACGGTGAAAGCTGTTTTCATTTATGCAATCACTTGCTTTGTGGATTTCCAATTCATTGTAAATTACAGTTGATAGTAGTATTACAAATAATGTTATATCCAATGCGTACATTTTAAGTACGCAGTGAACATGTTTTGTTTCCAAAGCCGAAGTTTTTTTTTGTCAATAGTTAAAAAGAACTCCACTCGCTGTAACTATTTTCTATATCTACCTTCAACAGTTACAATAACGATTAGTTTAAAATTAAATTTGTAATTATAAGTGTTAAATATTTACCTAACGTTCGATAAACAATTTTTCAAACTGTATTACAGCGTTTGACGATTTCAACACAAGTACCAAGTAGTATAAACGAAAAATGTTGAAAGCGAAGCGGGAACGAACTTTGTACTTAGTCAGAAAGGTTTATGGTAGTAACGTGACTTGATTGTTACACGCTTATAATGATATGTAGTACAAACGTAACATACAACTGGACACTATCAGGGACTGTACGCACAGTTTGACATTTCGTACATAATGAAAAGGTTCTTTTATATATGGTGCCATTTACGTCATAAACTATTATGTAGTACATCGGTGTAGAAGTCGAAAGTAAATATTTACCTGACCTTATTTATAAAGGTAATATTAAAACACACTACTTAGTGCATACGAGCATACAATGTTCGACTTATTAAACACTAATTATATATGTTTCAACAAAAGAAAAAGATATAAAAAAAACATTCTAATCGGCTAAAACTACGATTAGGTCTTCTTGGAATATTATACTAAAGGAAAACTTGACTTACGTGCGGTTTCTGCTGCCCGAGGATTTGCCCAAAATCGGTAGAAAAATAAAAAAGTTTTTCCCAACCGTGTACATACACGACGTGTGTGTGTGTGTGTGCGTGTTTACATGTACGGCATATGCGTTGTTATTATTATATTAATTTTCCGGATTGCAATGTAGAAACACTGCAACGATATTATACGTACTCGCACATTGGTCGCCGTAAAACACCACGGGTTCGGTTAACCGTGGCGTAACAGAGGTGGAGTCGGCGGCGAGGTGGCGGTCCTCAAGTTTTCACACAACCTACCCCCTGTAGGGACACCACACCTCGAAACAAGACCGTGTTAACCACACTGCACACACACGCATATTATATATGTATATTACTTCGCCAATTGTTTATACGGAAATCATTGTTGTCGTCGTCGTCGTCGTCGCCGCCGCCGCCGCCAAAGTCTAAGTCGAAGTCGTCGTCGAGCGTATTTGTTTATGTATTATACACGTATACAATGGCGTGTGTACGATTCTCGCGCAAAGTGTTTGCCCGCCACGTCGCGGCCGTTTGCCGATAAGGAGCGTGCATTTTTTTCCCGCAACCTTTGCAGCGCGGCAATCCCGATCAACGGTTTACGCGGCTCGGTTTTCGCGTGTTATTACGTATTTGTTAATGGCGCGCGCCCGGGAATCAACAATAGTCCGAAAAGTTTTTCCGCCGCCCGCTCTCAATGCCGCCAACGAGCGAAACGTAATAATAACACGGTACGAGTCGCACGTACACGCGTGTACACACCGCGCAGGATAAGTTGCCCGCACAATCGCGACGTACCCGCGACAAAGCTTTTGCCGGGTGCACGCGGAGGGTAGGGGGCGCGTTGTAAGGGCGGGGGTGCGTTGTAAGGGCTGCAATCGTCCGTGTACGATGTGCCCACACGTGTGCACTACCCGCGCGCGTAGGGTGCACACGCGCGGCGACAATGCGAGATCTTCCGACGCCCGTGATCCGACGGGACGGGAAAAAAATACGTAAGCACGGAAGTTTTCGTGACAGCGCGGGTAGTAACGGAGGAAAGTGCGCGAAAGAAAGTATAGCGTACGGATACTGTTTGAAAACTGCAAAAACTTCCGTCGTGTGTGCATTATACTGTTGTTGTTCACCGGTGAAAACAAGTATTACGTTTCAGCATGCATGTTCACCGTTGTTTTTCGTTTTCTACATTACTGAACAAACCGTTTCGATTGGACTGCATAACATGAACACATCGGAAAGTTCTTATACATGACGTTTTATAATTATTTGACTATACAATAAATTGATTTAAAAATAAACAAAAAATTCTCTTTTATAAACTTTGGAATTCTGCCTTTACCTGCATACAATTTGCTTAATTTTATCCAACCATTCCCTGTTAGTCCACCGATTGTTGGATTTTCATTTAAATGATGATCTTATCGAAATAATCAAGTAAATATTGTGCTCGCAAGCCGAAATAAGTTCAAAACGAACACTTTCTAAGAAAAACATCTATTCAGCACTACATTATGTGAGTTGATATGATAAAATACAACACAACCTCGCGTATCACTTATCAGGTAGAAAATAATTTAAAAAATGTTAACTAAATTTATACACTAGAAAAGCTTTAAAATTTATGATGAAACTGTGAAGAAGTCGCCTGGGAATCCTGGGAATCGAAAAAGAAATTAATAAGTATTTGTGTATAATACCCAGGAAAGTAGTTTAATCAAACTGTTTTAATCTTGTGTTGTCTTTTTTATTTGGAAGAAACATTATGGAAATTCGAAAATTACTTCTCGAAAAAAATAAGGTAAGTGAATGAGTGAGATCTAAACATATTATATTTATTGCATTTATATGATCCAGAAGAATACATGTGTAATACAGTAGAAATAAAAAATATTTATGCTTATTAAACATTAATCCTGCTGATTTTTGATATAGTTCTAAAGACATTACATTCACTAAAAAATTATCAAAACCCTCAGCTTAATCAAATAAAAAACTCCATGCATAGCGGATTTTTCTCTCTCTCAAAATTCTAATTAACTAAAGCCAACTGCAGTATCTGCAGTACCGTGATACATATCTATAAGGGGAAAAATGAAAAAACTTTTAAAATACCAATCGAATAAATGTATAAAATGTTTAATTGAAACTTTTAGTGCATATGTAAATAATAAATAATAACTTTTGAGAATCTTAAGCCTCTTTGTATCAAATAAACATACACCGTTTGATCGGGCAAATTGTTATTCATTTTGGTTAAAATCGTATTATTTTTGTTTAAACATTCAAATAAACTATTTGCTGTGCTCATAGTTCATGATGATATATGATGATCATAATAATTATTTACAGCTCATGTTTAAGCTTTATTTGTGTCTTATGTGGAAAGAAAACTGCAAGATTATATTATTATGTTTCTCTCATACTCGATGGTAATAGACATATATTATTACGTATGTAAACATCCGATGTTGAAGCATACATGCGGTACATACATACTGTTATGTATAACATACATTTGAGCAATGTATAAATACAATTCATTTGTTTCTACGTCGATACATTTTTTTTCGAAAAAGGCTAATTAAAACAACAATGTTTAATCATGTCCATGAATACAGACGCGCTCCGTAACATATATCGGGCATATTTTAATGCAAGCTTTATCGGTTCTGATCTAATGCCGAAATATTATTCAATACACGATTATAATTAATGCATTATTGTGTAACTTTACGCTGTTATTTTTATATCCGTCTGCGATGTTCAATATAGTATTAAAACAATGACGGTAACTAGTATATTTCGACCGAACAAAACCCGATTCAACGATGTCGATCAGAAGGGGAAAAGCCTATACGTGTTAAAATAAATATATATGCAATTAAAAAAAAAGTTTTTTCACGCGTTCTGTATATTTCGATTGATTCACGATTTATTATTGGACATGCTTTTCGGTTATGTTCTGAAAATAAAAAAAAAAATTGGTTTCGATGAAAAACTGGAAATTAATGATACCAAAACCTTTTTCCGGAAATGTTTTCATTTCTCTCGGTGCAAAATGTATGGACCAGACTCGCACCATTGTACACACGGCCTTCAAACACCGCCTTTAATTTGGTGTGTACACATAATAAACATTTTATACATATATATTTATACATAAATGTATATATATTATTTTTTTGCAGATTTCCCAGGGTTTAATGAAGAACCCTTTCATGGATTTTTGCTCGAGTCGCGTACAAGATTCATCAGGACCGTGGTTTTTTCGACCGCACAATTTGTATACATGTATTTTTTTTCGCGTTATTATAATACCCTGGTGGTATACTAATTAATCGTTTGATGATGCGCCACAGTGTATTAATGTGATAAATGACCGACCCGTGTTTATTATGTATAAACGACGATATCTATAGCGTACAGCGTAATGGACACTGACAATATTTAGTTAATTTATCGCCCGAGCACAATAATGCTAATACTATATACATATATTGTATTATGCTTGTGCGTGTGTTATAAAATAATACACATAGAGATAGCACGAGTGGCAGTGAGCGAGAGAGAGAGAGTGAGAGAGAGAGAGAGAGAGAGCACGGGGTAAAATTTCGCCATCCAGTTTCGGTTGATTAATGTTGATGTGAACGTGATGATGTCAAACTCCGCGAGCGGCACAACGAAAATTTACGGAGCGACATCGCGATGCGAGTACAGATAAAATATTTACACGGGATCGCGTCACCGTGCACGTAAGTCACTTACAAATGATCAGGGCCAACGTCGTCGTATACGCAACTGTACAATCGTACAATACGCAGGTACGCGATGGCTAAAAAATGTGTATCACAATCGACAGTCATTGGGGCACACAGGAGCCGAATGCATTAAGATGATTAACGTTAGACGTTGGATTGTTGTCGAAACAATCCCCGCAGGTGAGCGTACGAAATAATTTACAATAATGACATGTGCACGCGTGGTGGTGACTCGTACTTATGTCATTATTGTGATACAAGAAGAAGAACTTCTTCTCCTTCTTGTATCACGACAATAGTTACAGCGAAGACACGCGTAAACAGAGTGCTTAACATCGTACAATGTGTAGCCAACCAGCTTTATATCACTAGCGCATCTTAGCTGATGGATTTCAATACTGTACTTGGGTACTGTGCACAGCGAGATAACTCAACTTGCAACGAACGTTGTCACGGGTTATTTAGTTGTTTAGAGCTACACGATTGCCATTAATGCGTTGACTAATAATCTATTCGGTGCAGTAAGTACATTTCATAATCACGTCATGCACTAATGAAATTACATGTTCGGAGTTTGGATTCGATTTACATGTTTGTTATTACATAAAACATCATCATTTTTAAGAAGTACTTTTCGTCGTAACGTGTTGCTTAAAAATAAAGTACCCTTAAGAGCAGTGCGTCTCTGTGTCATATAATTTTCTTGCAAATTTTTAAAGAAGTTATTGATGACCATTACGATTCTGAGCTAAGGTGTTGATGTGATACACGTATTAAATATTAGATTCTTGAAACTAAAACATACATTCACACAACTACTGGTATCGTATATTATAATCTCGACTTAGATATTCTGCCCCGTACTGTACGTGTATACATCAAAATGCAGTCATTCGACGAGTAAAGCAACGGCAGAATATCAATTTTGGCGAACAGTTCGTGTACAGGCCTGGCTGAGTTTGCCAACGTGCTGAGACTGAGATCGGTTAATCAGACCTGTGGGCTAGACGGTCTCTCCAAAAGTACAGCTATCGTTTCGTATAAAGGCCTGTGCGATAACTAGAATATGGTCATTGGTCACCCGAAAAAAAAAAATTTGCTGCGATAAATACAAAGTATAACTTTACTATTATGGACAAACAAAATTGGAATAATTAATCTAAAAGAACTTATTCTGACTGACTGACTGATTGACTGATTCGTTATCGTATAGCTCAAACCATTGGGCGGATGTGCTGGAATTTGGCATACATATAGCTATTATGACTTATGACGTGGACTCATATAGACATTATTATGTCCGATAAGAAAAGATTTTTCGAAAATCGCATTTCTAAGAGTCCAAACAGTTTTGGGCTCTAGATTGAACGTATATATTTTTTCAACTAAAGTTCACCTAGGAAACGTTTTATTTTGTTTAATATGTTTATTTTGATAATTCCCGATTGAGATACATTAATACGCATATTAATCTAGTATTTTTCCACATTTTGGTTACCTAGGAAACATTTTATTTAGATTAATATGTTGATTTTCATAATTACCGATGAGGTATAAGGTATATCGTATATGTAAATTAATATAGTATAGTTAAATAAAAATAAATATCATCAGGACATACGAGGATTGTGCGCTTTTTTCAATATTAGATTGCTTTAAATCGAAACGTAAATTTCTTTTATCGAAAATGGTAACATATTTTCCCGGTACCACTGAAGCTGTGAGTATGAAATTTGGTCAGTAGTTTCAATTTATGATGTAGAGACCCACTAAGAAAGGATTTTTTTAAAATTGATTCAACGATACACTGCTCTCTTTTGTCGGGGAAGAAATGATATACTCTTCAATAGGCACTGTGGTCATCATAGTTGACGCTACTAATAATTATCCTGTCAAATTTCTGAAATCGTTGAAACCACGGGGTCTGGCATCTTATCATAGTGAATCCCGTTCGAATTTGAACGATTTCAGTTTACCCTCGAGGACCGTTGCATGTACGTTTAACTCGTTTAATCTCAGCTCCGCACACCGCCGTGTGTGTATAATATCATGTACAGTATTATAGGTAATTATTGTACTAGCACCACTTTGTCCTGTGGGGTTTTACTGACCCGGGCAGCTGCAAGATCGGCAGCTCATCCCTTTATTAGCCGGCGCACACTCGGTCGCGCGCGCGCGCGTCTATATAATATTGTATATAATTTAATGCCGCGTGCAGGTAATATATTTTTCTTCTTAACGATCCTTTCTTCGAGCTCCTCCTGCGCCCATTATACCACGTTCACACTACGTCGTCGGAGTCGCGGGCAGATGTTCCCGACCGATGTATTCAACGCACACACATACGTCTAATATTGGCCGATGTTACCGCCCGCCGCCGCCGGTGTTCGGTTGATAATCATTTTATTATTTATGTGAAAACCATACCTCCTTTTGTCCGCGACCGCAACAATATATATGCTATTTATCTTATCCCTCTTCCTGAAACCCAATACGTAAACATTCTGCACGCGCGTATACATAATATACAGTTAAATATAGTATAAACTATATTATGTATACACGGACGAGAAGTATTCGATTTCATTTAAATCCGTTTTTTGCTAATTCTGTTTTTTTTTCATTTATTTATTTTTTAATTTTTTCCGAGGAATCCCGTGCGCCGACCGGCCAGAGGTTTATGAAAGTATTATATTCTCAGGGAATAAAAACATAAACGAATAAAACATACATGCGATTTTTTCGTATTATGAATCATTAACTCGGGGAAAATATTTATTTCTCGATAATTATTACGCCATCCAGCAAAAAATGTTTTCAAATCGTTTGCAGTATTTAGACGTTAAAAAGGTAATTAATTTTTTGTTATTCTCAAAATCGATTATGGGAAGAACTTTCATAGTCTTTTACATTTATTTTATTAAAATGTATCAGCATGAACCGTGTACGCTCTTAAATTTAATAGCAGTGTTATGAGTTTATTTACGATAAGGTTACTATCTAGCTACCACGGTAATCATACCAATTTTAGCACAACTATATCACTACCTACACAATCATATTACGTATGCATACAGTCAAATATTTTAAATACGTTATTTATTTTATAAAACCATTTTAATTGTTTTTTTCTATTTTAAAGTCGTAATTACTCGTTTTAAAAAAGCTGTAATATTCATATACTATTGTACATTTATAAATGTTATCAATATGTTTAACGTGAGCAAAGTTTGCATATTCGTGTTAAGTTAATCACCATTTAATTGCACGGGATATAAGCGTACGCGCCGGTATATGTTTTAAAGATGTATACATGTCAATCAACATGAACCCATTTTACTCCAGTTATGAGTACAACTGTTGTTTTAGGACAATATATACTTGCGTTTAATACCTACTATGTGTATCAGCAATGATGATTCAGCATAATGAACCATCCTAAAATAACAAATGCCCATCTTATAATTGCAATCATAATGGCTCTTCTCTCTTTACCCGGCACAAATTATCCGCAATAGTTTACATAATAATAATAAACGAGATAATAGTTTCATGTTCTAGTTATATTCATCGCAGTTCTAATCTGAATACCACTGAAATAAGTATACTGCTATGTGTTTTCTCGTATTTTCTTATCTCTGTTTCATTTCTGTGTTCGCTTCTCAGCTACCTTTCTTATTTGTATAATTTACATACGGTGTCGTATTTTTAGTTAATCTGTTGCAGTGTAACGCATTAATTATAAATTTTTATGAATTAAATAAAAATTAGATGAACAAGCAAGTCAAACTAATAAGTTAGTTAACAACTAATAATACTCGTATTTTAATAAATTAATTTGCACTGCGAGAATATTTATGGAAAACAAAGAAAAATGCATTTCAAAGGCAAACTAAGTATGAAATAAATGTTTGCGCTTTGTAATGATAGTTGATTTTAAAAGTTAAATCAAATTGTTGTTTTCGTACCTAACTTAGAGCACGAGAAAATGATATTGTCCCTAAATAAATTATTTATCTTTAAATAAATAATTTAAAAAAAACACAAATCCTAAACGAAAGACTATTCGTAGAAAGTTGAATTTCCTGGTAAGTTATAAAAGATATTTCAACTGATATATAAACATCTAACGAAAGGTTTTATTTCTGTAGTTTTCATTATTACTTGACGCGTAATGTTCGACCTCAATTGTTTAAACTTTTTTACGGTAAATAAATATTTGCTCACATATTTTTAAATACAATCTCTCAAAAGAGCTTCTGAACTAAAAGCTAAATACTGATTTAACGCGAGTATATTTTTACAGTATTTAAGTACCGTATTGTACACTTATAGTGATTGTTCTGTAGTAAAATAATTTTATTTAAGTATTAAATATTGCTATTTTATGTGTTTGCTTTGAATAGTTTATTGAGTTAAAAACGTACACTATTTCGCTAAATTGTACAAAAATAAGATTTATGCAATATGTGTGCAAATGTACGTACATATAATAATCAGATGATAAATTAATTGAATACAAGTATGTTTATAGAAACTGGGGGAAAAAATATTAAGGACTCTTGGTACAACCTAACTCATAACCATATAGTATTCATTCTCACTTTCTACCCAGTTTTTATTTATTACTTGGAAAAATTCATGTTCATAATGCATTTAGAATACGCTTATATGTTAGATTGGATCAAAATGTGATTTAAAAATCACCTTGAACTGAAACTTTATACCTAAAAATTGAAACACTAGGCTTCCAACTAGGTATCAACACCAATTACAGAAGAGTTATGGAATCCAAACTCTTTGATACCAATAATTTAGGTTCATCGTGATCAACAAAGTTAAACATCCATTGTATTTAGGTACCATATCATATTTAATATGCATATTTATATCACTCCTTATTTGTATTTCATTACGAATATGAAAATATACATGTAAGACTACATACATACTAGAAATGTGAATATTTTGCTCGTAAGACATTATTCTACGAGTTGTTTTATGACACACCATCGTCGTAAAATGATTGCTATGAAAAAAAAAATTGTAAATAAAAGTTTAATTTATTAACTTTTATACCACGCTTATAAATAGTATACGAATTTTAGAATACAAAGAAATCGACACTGTTAGCGTTTAAATTAAATTGTAGTACGTTACGATTAAAAATTGTCACTTTATCGGACTGGGTTTTTATTCTGAGAATATTCTCCAAGCATATTATATATGAGTAGGATCTTTCTAATCCTGGCTACTAAAATCCCTTTTATTAATTTCAATATTTCCTGTGATATAAAAGAGGATTAAGTACGTAGAATCTTCTTTGTATATGTCATATTGGTCTGAGAATAGTAATCATTTAGAGTTTATTAATAAATGCAAAATTGACCGAGACAATTTTTTAAATGCTCATGGGAATTCCGATACGTCAGTGGCTTAGAACAATAAGGACCAACGTAAGTATAGTATTATATTCTCGGGATGTGAGCTCATTTTTTAAATACGCTTTATAAATTACAATATATTTTGTGCGAGAGTACTAGAATGCTTGTTATGCTCGACTCGTAATTACTGTTTTTGAGCTCGTACAACGTTATTTTTACTAAAACCCAAATGTATTCGTTCGATAAGGCCAATGCGTGGACTCGAGTCATTTGAGGATGGAAGATTTTTTTATGTTTTAATGTTATCACACTTGGTCGGAAGCATTTTTTCACAAAAAAAAAGCCAACAATACTAAAAAACAACACGACGTCGACCTTCCTCGCTCCAAGTCATCACCTTTGTGCGCGTCCATAATATATTCACATGCGTATTTATTTATGTACACTTTTATCATTTCCAAAATCCATATTGTTACAGTCTTGACCGACTCTCGAGCCAGCAGCAAGGTACCGTGATGTTGTACGTGCGCGCGTGTAGGCGAATCGACCACATCGTCGTCGCCGCGTCGTCCGACGAGCTGTTCCGGTACGGCTTTCAACAAATTCACCCGAGGCCTTTGACGTGGATAAATCGATGTAGCGGCAGAGGGAGAAAAAAAGCACATACATGCACGCGCTGTACAGTCGAAAGGCATAAAGGGGAAACGGTTTACAATAACATCGTATATATAATATTATATATATATATATGTGTGTGTGTGTGTATGTATGTACTATACGCGGTGTGTGTAGGTGTCGATGGCGGTGGAGGGGATGGTTTTCGATGTGAGCGCATAGAGCGAGAGGTGGTTGAGAGAGGGTTGAGAGGGGGTTGTGAGATGGATAGGATGGGTGGGTTAGAGATTATAAATGTGTATGTAATATATAAATATATATGTGTGCACGGGTATACACAAAATATTATATGATAATATGTTAATTAATGGAACGGCTGTGCAGATGTTGCGGCGACCGAAGATTGATGGGTTATATATAATATTATGATTTTGATGTGCCCGGCTGAAAACAGCCGGTCGATCGGAACGCGTGGTTCTCTGCCCGCGCACCGCATTCGTTTGACAGGCTTTTTGACTAATAACTTTCTGCATATTATCCCCGGAATTATTATGTGCATATGATCGTATACGATGGCCTCGTGTGGGCGCGTGGTGCGTGTGGGTGCCTTATGAATCCTACCGCGAGCAGTGCGCGACCACGGCATGTGATGTTATGTACATACATAAATAGTAAATAATATTATGTAAGTCGAAATAAAATCGAGAAAAACGCCAATTCTCGTGGGGTAAAAATACGAGGGAATCAAATCCGGCATGAAAAAAGGTTTTGAATCGATTATTCGTATGAAGAAAATCGATTTCAAAATCTTCATTAAATTCCAAACGCGCGTGACTGCCTCTTTTTGTATCGAGTTTGACGTGCTCTTGCCGTGTTCAAACCAAAAACCAAGTATTGCCCGGCATGCTGTTTAGCACCACATTCCACGTTGAAACAAAACGCGTTGTGGTTCTATATATTGAACCCATCCGAAATTGCCCCTGCGTGTTAACGGAAAATGTGCCGTTGCCGATAATAACGTGTTTTTAAAGTGTCAAGACCATATTTGAAACTCGAAACACGTTTGTTTTGACATCGTTACTTTTTGTTTAACATATGATATTTTGGTTTTTTCTCGATCCGTAAACATTTCGATTTTCGGCAATAACACGTTTTGCAATATTATCGCCATACAGTTGTACGGCGTACACTGTACACGTTCCAGGTGGAAAGAAATTAGCCGATCGTTGTGTGGCTTATGGGAAGGGGGCAGGCGATTCTTTAACGCCTTTTTAACAAACACGCGTCGCCCACCGTTTAATGACCGCATCACGGTGACTCGACGGAAATCTCGGTGCTGCCGCAGCGCGTACTCCTTTCTTCTTTTCTTGCGCCGCCCGGGTCCCGCGTGTGGGAACCGGTAAAAGTAATATCGTCTGCTCTCGTCGAAAACATCGTTTACGTGAAGTCCACCGTCCGTCCGTCCGCCTACCCCTCGCGTTCAATGCGTGTAGCCCAGCGCTCCTCCGAGTAGCCGGTAGATTTCTCGCGGTGTACGGCGGGGCGTACAGCGAACAGTTGAGATCGCAATTCGGTCGTTATTGATTTTCCTTTTCTTTCATGTTTCTTATTTTTAATTTTAAAACAATACAAATTGTTTATAATAATGAACGATATGATGTTGTACACCCGAATACCGAGGAAAACCGAAGAAGAAAGGAGATATATTGTAAACATTTTTAGTACGTCCCGTGCGTACGGAAATATACGTCGGGTGTATTTTATGTATTGGAAAATATTGTCTTTTCGCGAAAAAAAAAATATCAGCCCTCGAGCAACTCGTTTGCAATTCTTTGTTTTTTTTTCTTGTATACGCAGTAGGTTAACTTTCAGACTAGTCGTACAATATTATATTGACGTAAATGGGGTAATCACTGGGTTTTTTATAGATAACTATGAAATATTAATTTTTTTAGGAAACTTGTTTACCTACGGCAGTTTTAGCAATCAAGCCTAAAGTAAGTACATTGTTTTATTTGTCTAACCCTTAAGAGACAGTCGTAGTAAAATTTGAGTCACTTAAAACACTTATAGGCACTATTTTTACCTAATAAAATAGTTTACTAGTTATCCTATGATAAGATACATTTTTGCACAAGAGTTTTAAGGTTTAGAGTATGTCAAAAAATGATTGAGACCGCGAATAACGATGGCTTATTTTTCTTCCCAGTCTTTTGAGAGCGGCTTAATAAGATGATAAATACTTTATGATTTTTCATAAAAATCCAACTACCATAACGTTGATTTCTGTAGTAAAAGTTTAAAAATTATCAGACAATATCGTAGAAAAAAATACAAACTATTCACAATAAATTTTACAAAGGGCCTAGATTTTACTTGAAAAGTCGAACTTTACATATGATCAAAGAATTAAAAATTACATCAATATGTAATGAACAAGTTTGACTAATGAGGTATCTCACCTCAATCTGGGTACTCACACTGATAGTACCTACCGATAGTTCATCACCACTTAGTACGTATTCGGTCAGTATATACGTACACCCATATGGATACACTTCGATACGAGTACCCAAGTGTTCCCCAAGTGTGCGATGTTATGTTCTCGACCGTTAGCTGACTGAACGCTGCAATTTTTCTGTTTTTTTTTTTTATTTTTATCTAAAACAGAAATTAGTTTTATAAAGATATGATAACGCCGTGAGATAGTCTCAGTTCCAAAACTGTGCCAAAACGAGTTGAAAAAGTTTTGGAACTACTGCGTTATGGACTCGTGGTTCTCATGAGAAGATTCTTCGATGGTATACTTACTGTGCACGAGATGTTCCTTATTATTTTTTTCATTTCGTCCCGCAAGAGGTCGAAGATTTCCCGATGCCAGTACGTAATCGTCCGAGTACTTGCATTTTACTCAGTTCGTTTTATGTTCGAGTGATTCGAGAATTGAAGAATAAAAATGTTTACTATCGGCTTGAGTTTTTCTACGCCAGTAGTCATAAAATTATACATTAACGTGAATTTTATTATTGCGACTATACAATATATATTATGATTTCGTTCAAAACACTTGAATTTCCGTCAAAAACATTCTATAAACTTGTGATTAATATGACTTTAATATATTATTAACCACGAGTCTTCTCTTTAATTATGCATAAAATAATCAGGTAAATGCACTACAAGTTTCATACAACGAAAATACATTTCGCCTTGCAAAGTTGAGAAAATTAAAAACTAATCAAATCAACATATAAAAACCTAACGTAGTGTTACCCTATTAAACATAATATGAATATTATATTTTATATAATTATATGAGCATTTTATTTTCTTCTGCTAGCCGTTATATTTAGTACGATTTAGCAGTTTTAACGGTTGTATTTTGCTAACAAATCGTTCAAAAAAATATATTTTTATTTGACGATAATTTTTTTTGTCAATTGTGTTAATTAATGTACCAAGAGCTTTAAAATTAACACTCCAATTGTGCTTTGCATTTTTAAGGAGATTACATGAATTTTGAAAGTTTAATATGGCTAATAGAGTCTACGAAATTTCCGTTTCGGACTGCATTTTTTGTTATTCAAGAAAAATTTTTTGATTAAATTACAATAATAACATTATTCAAACCCTAAAAAATATCGAATTAGCTTTTAAATTTGACGTTTATAATAATATTTATTTTCAAACATTCGAGTATAATAATGTAATATTTCACTCTATGGTTTTAAATTTTCAATACAAAAAAACCCTTGTAACACGATGAAAAAATAAAATTTCCACTCGCCCTTGTACATTTATTTAATACATCACATTTTATTTAATCCAACAGTTGTTTTTTTTTTCAATTATAATAGTTTTTGTTTTACTTTGAGTTGTTAATAATAATTGTTATATACAATAATATAACTATTGAAAAACTTACAATGGAATATAAAAATATTGTGTTTTAATTAAATCATAGTCATGATTTATGAATTTGTTGCTATAATATATTTGATCGTATACTTTTTTTCCATACATTTTAATTGAAGTTATTTTTAAACAGTATACGCATGAATGTAATAAAGCTCATTGCTATAACCTCAAAGTAAAAAAAAAGTAATGTTTTTCTCCATATCTTTTTGCTCATTAATATAGTTTATAGAATATTATGTAACTTAGGCGTTGACTAATTTAAAATTAGTAGTGTTACTCAAACATTCTTAATTAGTAAATATTCATTGTACGCTCAACACCACCTTGATATCTTATAATACGCTTGGTACCTATATAAATTGGAGAAAAGGTGTTGCATTGTATCTTAGTTATTTATAAAACATTTCAGGTTCGTATTATTAAGTTAAAAACTTATAACGTAGCGTGCTACTCAATATTATTCCTCTACAAGGAAAATAAGGAAAATCTATGAGTCATAAAAATGTTTTTGGAGGATACGAAAGAATTCAAAATAATTTTTCGTAAAGGAAAAATATAGTTTAGCGTGCTACGGTATAAGTTAATCTTTTTAACCAACTATAAACAATTTTTAAAATAAATTCAAATAAAACATAATTTTTATTGAATTCAATTTTTTTATTGTAATATAATTATACTCTTGTCGGTTATCTTCAACGAAAATCCTTTCCGAAAATTGGTTTGACGTTTAGCATTAAAATTCATAATGTCGAATATCAATAATACATCTACTTCAATAGAAATAATAATATACAATATGTAAAAAAAAATGTTGATAAATAACCATAGTAACGAAAGCGTTACAAAAATTGTTCCCGAAAAAAAAATTGTGTCCGGCCAAAAAAACGTAATAATGTTAAAAAAATTTAAGCGCGTGACCTGATAATCGCACACGGTGTAAGCCACAGTAAACATTTATAATATCAAATATTTTAAGTATCAGTGAAAATTTAAAAATAAAAATATAGCAAATCGTTTGAAGTAATACGTGTTTTTTTCAACCGGAGAAAAAATGACTATACAATTCAGCAACTCATCAATACTTTAGGTTTCAAACATATTACGGAAAATCTAAACGTATTTTCGAGTGAATTGTTTTATTAGTTTCCTCTGGTGTATATTAAATTGCTGATGTATCCCTTTGGAATACCACATCTTAAATTATTATGAACTTGAAATACAAACCCCTTTTAACCTCTGCACTGTTCATTTGAGGTGCCGTTCCACTGCTACCGTAACGGCTACCCGTAACCACATGCTGTATACATTTTCGTCTTAGCACTAGTCACTTTTCACTCGGCTTCTGTAACTTATTAATGCATGATAGCTTTAGTAACCTCGTAACGGAAAAAATGCATTCTTAAGCTGAAAGATTATGACGTATTGAGATTTGAAACACGTATGCTTGGTACACAATTCGAAAACGAAAAAGTCTTCTGCTCATTTGTAATTCGAATTTCGAGACTTTATACGGTTGCAATAAAACAGTTACGGATTTTAATGAGCCTCTGATTTGTTATGAACACATTTTTTTGTCGTTTATTAAGTATTATTTGTATACGGTAAACTTGACGTAAAGTCGTGAACAATACTTTCATGAGTTAGTTGATACACTCACAAAGTATCAATGTCCTTTTGAATTAAATCAAAATTTTAAATATATTAATAATATTGCCAAATATTAAAAATATAATTAAGCATTTTTATATTTTTAAACGTTTATTACATATTTTTACTAAATAATTGTTTAATGTATAATTATTACTAAGTCTAATGCATACTATTTTGCAAGAGTTTTAATTTTTTTTTTATTTATTACAAGATATAATATACAGTCTATACAAAACAAGCATCATAATTAGCGAATGTGAGGTCGGGAATAAAACAATATTGGCGTCCCGTGATTAAGGAGTTACCCATTGGTGACACTAAGCTTGGGATTACGTAAAAAGATCTCTACACCATTTCATTTTGAGCTTCCGCCGAGGATTTCCTGGAAGTGAAGGGATATATAAAAATATTATCAATGGATTTTCGAGGTTTTCTAACCTAGTAAAGAAGCGTTTGTAAAAAAAAAACTATTGTTTATTCCTCGATTGTTTTATTGTTTTAATGCCAAGGTCTTTATGGAGGATCAGGTAAGAAACAAAGGGTGGAGAGCTTGTAATCTTGTGATGTGTGATATTTTGAAATCCCCGTATTTTGTTTAAATTAGATTTCTTTGATGATCCCTATAATTGGTTTCTATACGTCTACATCGTCTATAGAAGGATTTTTATATACTAGTGATTTAATATTAAGGGCAGCGAATTAATTTTGTGAAGGTAAATTTTTTAGTGAGTGGTAACGAACATTGAGAACTAATAGTATTTGTTTAATATGATTTTGTCATGTTAGTCTTTTATTTACCACATTTATATGTTGTGGGGTATTAATATCCTCATTGGGTTGACATTTTTTGGAAAGAAGAACTCGAAATATTTGAAATGGCTAATATATTCTCAGAAAGTCTCATTGGTGGTGAGAGGGATTTAAATGTTAACAATTGCTAAATTTCTCTCCATAGGCTACCGTCGTTGGAGGAAAGAGAATTTAATATTTCTTTAAAGGCACATGATTTATGTTTTGCAAGAATCTTTTTTAGTAATTTTGCAAGTTTATTATTCTAATCTTAGAAGATTATTATTTAGCTCTAGCTCTACGTTTTCTACTTTAAGACAGCCCATTTGCTCAGATACGACAGGAAAATAAAAATAAGTGTTAACACTTACCCGGCTTGGTGGTCTTGGCGTGAATTTGGACAGGCAGTTGAGGAATGATTGTCACCGCATCGGACACACCGAGGGCTACATCCACATTATGATTTAGTATGGCCGTATTCCCGACAATTTTGACATTGACTGATAACTCTAGGTTTATGTGGTGCTTCTGTTTTGATTTTAGTATGCAATAAGGATTCACATCGAAATATTTTATTTGAATGACTTGCTAGTTCCAAGTCGACGAAAAAGAGTGACAGATATATTTTACTAATTTTGTGAATAGCTTGAGTAACTTGCTAACTTCATAAATGCGGGAATCGAGTTCACTTTTAAAAATGCTTGTTGGTTTAGATGGGTGAAAGTTTCGAATTAATAATTAATTAAAATTAATTAAAATAATACACTCTTATAGGCTTATCCTCTTTTAATCAATATGTAAGTATTTCTGCTTCATTATTTCTTAAGTTATGAACTATGAATCTGTATGGTTCCGGATTTGAGATTTAAATTTAAATATGGTTAGCAGTTAATTTTAAGAAAAAGCTGTAGACACCAATAAGTTCAATTAGTTCAGTACAGACGTCGGGGCAATCATCGATGCCTCGAACAAAAATCGGAAGGACTGGCTTATTAGAAATATGAGATAGATCGGCAGTTGTCTGCATTTCTTCTGCGATGGGTTCATCTGGAGAATTGATTATGTATGTATTTCAAAAATATTTTTAGACGACATTATTTTTATTTTTTTTTGTTCACATGTTGAATCACTATTGAGGTTCGAGATTAAGGAGAGGGTGGAGGTTCGCAGTTTGAAGAAATTGAGTGACTGCGTTTTTTATTACTTGTAGCTATCACTGATTTTGGCGAAGTAGATTTGTCCATTGATTCATTTGCATTTGAATTTTTAACATACTTATTTTTGTATTTTCCTCGATAATTCATATTTAATTGCATTGTAGTTGTTAATCAGTTGCACGGAGTCGAGATAATATTAGGGTGGCGTAATTCATCGCGTGATCAAAGGTCTCCGCCACGGTGGTACCTTGAAGTGAGATAATGTTTAATGTATAACCATACAGTATGATAGTACAATTTACTTGTACACAAATGTGCTTTTTTCAAAAAAATATTATTATAAGTTGCTGGTAGATAACGAGGTCTGGGACTGCTTTAAAAACTGCGCCGATTGATATAAGATACGAATGATTCCGATGGATTTAAACATAATACGGTGACAACAAAAAACATGTGCATACAGTTTGGCTGTCCGCGCGTGACTTTAAAATTATTAATCATGAAATATGGATACTCTATATTACGAGTTTGAGGGATACATATCATTTCAAATATATAGTATTTTCACTTTGCTGTAGTTCCTCATTATATGTATATAACAAACAATATTATTTATTTTTAAAAAAAAAACACCAAGTCAGAAGGAGCCAAATATTAATTAACGTCAAACTTAAAAACATTTATTCATATTAAAAGTTTATTTAAACACAAATTATTCGGTTTTTGAGATTTGTATGAATGAAGTACATAATATTAAATTACTTATTAATGCAGCACAACACAGGCACTGCGAAACATTTGAGAACAACAAATTATTTTAATTGTTAATTACATTTTTTGTACTTTTTTTAAAATTGTACTGTGTTTTTACAAAAGAACTTTATAATGTTATTTTACTTGAAATAATGTAAATAATTGTATATGCTTTGATATTTAAAAATAATATAATTTCATTAGTGCTGTTATATTTTACATATACACATACTTATAATTTAATTAAACAAAAAACTAAAATATATTATATTATAATATTATATATAAAAATAATTAAAAAATAAAATAAGATTTTATTGAAGATATATAACTGAGAATATAAACTTTTATTATTGATGAACCATTAAAAGTTAATAATAATTTCTAGAATTTCTCAATATAATATATTGATTAACAAATTAATAGAAGTAAAATAATATTAGAATGTAATATTACATGCACTCTCAACACAAACGAATTTATTTTTACAAAATAATTAATCTACAAAAAGAGTAAAACGAGACAAACGATGTTTGATTCGATTCGCAAATCGATTTAGACCTCGTGGGGCTTACCGTATCCAATTAAAGTTGTATCAGGTTTGTAAATTGCCAATACAAATGATAAAACTAATAAAATACAAACGACTTACAAATGGAGAGACAAATTGTATATAAGCGTACTCGTTCTTAAAGTGGTTCGTTAAACATTTAATTGAATAAGAACTCAATTCGTCAACACTTTAATTTGAATGTCATGTGCATAATCACCTAAAATGATAGTGTACGTAATATGGATGAAAAAAATTTAAAAAAAACTATTCACTAGTGATTGACTTTCGAGTATAAAAATTAATTAAACGTCTAACGGAGAAGAAAATAGGATCGTGAGTACTACTCGTTCGTCGTCGTCGGTTCTGTGGTCTACATCGGGGAATAAAATGTATAACAGTGTTGTAAAATAAAAGTACGACCATTTTGTCCGTGAGTCGATGTGAATCACAAAGGTCACGTTTTTCATCAGCTAACCAATACTCACGGAATTCGCACTAGCATATTGTCGTCCAAATTATCAATAGTATAGTTTTGAAAATACGGGTATCTGCATCCCCTATCGATGAGCACAGTACAGGCGAAGATGTGGAGAACGGCGAAGAGCTCTTCAGAAAAACAGAAAACGGGTTACGTCCAATATCAACGGGTCGCAAGTACCTAAGCACATATAAGCAACGGACGAGTCGATTCCGGTTAACGTTTTCATAGGTTACACGAGATGCGATACATTTTAATATTTTACGAACAAAAACGAATATTATTTTTAAATAATCAGCAGACTGTCGGGTGTACATTGTGTGATCTTCGAGTACGGCGGTTTATTATTTTTTGTTTATTATTGTTATTCACTTTTAAAATTATACGTGTAACATCTGCTGGTATCATTGTGAGGTTAAAGAGAATGACTTTATTTATTGTTATTACCTTTATCAAACCGTATCACATCGTACGGGTCAAACCGTTTTTTTTTTTTTATAAAAGGACGCAACTCGAGTGCTAAAAATAACTTTAAGACGTAATTCGTGGGTGGACTTGGAAAAAATACTTGAGTTGGGCCAAAAAGTATATACCCGGTCATATTGGAATAACAACCGCGCGTAGAAGACCCTTCACATGTTGGTGATGCGCGGTGAGTGATAACTACACGTTTTTGGACTCGGCGCTTAACCCTTGCAAAAATTTAACCGATCCTTAACAGCAGCAACCTGATTTCGAGGCATTTTAACGGAACGATGATAATGTTTGATGTTTTTATTCGTCCGCAATGTTTTCATAAGACTCGAAAAATGTTTACAACCAGACCACCTCACCGTTCGTGCTAAGGTATTACCCTCTACCCCCCTAGGCAGACGTGTTCGATATTTCCGCGAGCCGTGCGAACGAATACGTGTCCGAAAAAAATCGATACAATGCATTACAGGTACCCATAGTAGGGCGCGCAATGTCCGTTATACCGCCAGCCGGTTGGTTGTGGTGATGAATACGTTGACGCGATGTACGTATGCGGCAACGATGATAGATAACAGTATATTGGATTGACTATCGATTTTTCGGCTAAGACTCCAGCGACCCGGCACACTAATAACATCGATGATGATGATAATAATAATAATTCGTTCCCGTCGGGATTTGCTCGGCAGCGAGTGCGATTACCGTGCGCAGTACGCGGTGGAAGGATGAAAATGAAGGATCGCCAGCGGTCCGCCGCCCGCTTAAGAAATCAACGCACGTCCTCTCCCTTCAGCCCTAAGTCACACAGACGCGCGCACCGCCCGGTCCTTCGGTCCGGCGAGGTGTGGCGGAGTGAAATCCTCCCTCGAGGCGTTCTCGGGCGGCTTTTTTTTTCCTTTTTTTCCCTTTTCGTTTCCCGTCCCGTTATATGCCTTTGGTCCGGAACATTACGAAATTACCGGACCGAAGGGAAATAATACTCCATGGTTGTAACTGTAGTTTCTGTATATACAGTACAACAGTGAAAAAGTCTGGCCAGGAGTAGGGGTAGTGCATATATATATATAGGGGTTGTTAGTGCGTGTAGAACGGTGCGCGCGTGGGTGGTGGAAAACTACGGTGTTGCGGTGGAAATAAAAACTACGACGCGGCCAAATGACCGAGGACAACGTAAAGACGCCACATCGTACTACGTTCGTCGTACCGGGATGTCCTGCTCCCCCAATCCTCTCACCGCCATCACCGTTGACGGTCAAGCCACGTGTATTGACTCGGCGATTTCTTACCGATGGACGTCACCTCAGGAAGACGGTCTCGTAATTCGGGATTTCTGTCACTGGCAGACATACAGATACATTACGACGATTATACGTCATATACGTATACATTATACACGTAGTATCTATAAAAATGAAAAAAAAAGCTCACCGACAGCAACGGGACCGAAGATTAAACACGGGTTCAGTTGTAATTAAACGAAACGTTATCTAATTGAAACGTAATTAGCCGCCGAGAGAAGAGTAAGAATACATGTAACGAAAGAAAAAAAAAACTTTACGATCTTCCGATAACTCCGCGCGTTTATAGGTACTTGTTTGCTTTGCCCGCCGCCGGGTATTATCAAGATCGACCGTCTGAATAGAAGTCCATCTCGGCCACCACTCGTTTTCGTGTTATTCGATTGCCGAACTCAATTATTGGACAACCAGGTGATAATTTTTACGAGAACAATAATTATATAATACACGGCAGGCGTATCACGCAATAATTACCTACCTACCGAATAAGTCCTATTCCTTTTTGAATACATATATATATATTGTAGTACACATTCACTAACTACGTGACGATTCGTTTCTTATTTTATGAGTCGGTCAAAACTATAATGACGTCTGAATAACACATGCCTTGCAGTTCGTACCCGTTACGGTATTTCTGTTAGGCCCAATCGCGTTTTGAACGGCAGGCGCTGTGTATTACACGATTTTATACATGCAGTTAGCAGACCGACTAGAAGCAATCTGTTATACTGTAGTATACGCGATACAAACGAAATGCAGTCGATTTTTTTCTCTCGATTAATTTTTATTTTTCCCTGAATTGTCATTTTTTTTTTTACCATTCAAATTTGATGTAACTCAGAAAAGGCAGACGGTCAATTTATATAAACTATATGTCCATTGAATAGAACAATATTTTAAATAATAAAAGTACATTTAACGAAAATTGTATAATTCTAACGAGCACGTTAAATACTCGGACGAAAAGTGTAAAATGAAAAAATATTGAATCCTACACACTATTTCTACACGTGTTGTTTTCAAATTAAATGAATCTTGTTAATATTATAACAACTAAAATAACATACAATCATCATATAATAAACACGTGAAATATATAGATACTGCCATTTGTAAGACATAGTAGATTATATTATTATTATAGTATTATATTTATTATCTTATTATTTTTTCTCAACTTCCAGTGTTACGGTAGTAATTATCCACAATTAAGTCACCTAATAGCGATGTACAAATATAGATTACTTAGAATTTTGTCAAAATTAAGCTGATAAGGCTGTGTTAAAAACGAGTATCATTTTCCGATAAGAAAATAGTCGAAAAAATAATGAGATGCAAACGCGGAAAAGAGGAAGAATACTGGGTTTGGATTGAAAGGGATTTTATGAAAATCAAAAAAATACAGAGAGACCGACGTTATGATGATAAAGAAACGCGACCAACCAAGAATAAATACGGGAAATGTCAGCTTGACTCAGTGCTGCGTGGATTACAATAAGAATGGAATCATTCAAGGATATTTGAAGACGTGAGATGAGAGTTGAGTATGTGCGACGTGGACACGTGAAAAAGAAATTATATTTTTTGTTTTCCTATAAGAAACGTTTTGAACTGTCAAACAATTGTTGAGATGAAATAATTGATAAAAAATATTTATTTATTGAGATTGGTTCTACTTGTTCGACTAAAAAATAGACAGTTAAGAAAAAAGCAAAATAAACAAAATGCAATTTACCCAATCATTTATATTGAATTCATATCAATGTTTTCAAATATTTAATACTAAAATAGGATCACAACTGCGGTAACAGAAAATTTAAATGCTATTAGTTTTTAGAGGGCTTTAAATCTACCATTGTTTTTGATTACCCCCATGACATGACATAACAAACAATTAATATTTATTTTGGTATCTGCAATACAGGCAATTAATCTTTAGCAGTTTCGATAAAACTCTAACCATATAGATTAATAAATCAACATCATCTAAAAATTGTACTCCGTGATGTGATGATCACTATGATCACTTTTTAAGCAGTGGTTCAGATTTCAGTGGCTCGAACGCTTCTTCATAACTATAGATAATTACATTTCATTAAAGTATTTCAAAATAAACTAAAACAATTTGTTTATATAACAGAAACAATATTATTAGTTGTTCGCTTGTCGAGAAATATTTTTTTATTTAAAAATAGCTGTAACATGATCTCCCGCAAAATGCCATCTTTTCAACGACACTAATTTATATATTAGAATTCAGGTTCTTGGTTATATACATCCTAGATAAACAATAAGCATGAAAAAAAAAATAGAAGTAGGTATGTGTCATATTACGAGATAGAAATTTCGATCCTGTGCGTTGATTGGATAACCACATTTCAATAATAATATTTTTACACTCAATTCAGCTCAATTATTTTATCTCGATGATATGATGTCGGATGGTGACATGAATACAATATCATTCCGATAATATAGACCCAAGATATTTCGGAGTAAACATAATATTCATATTGAAATTAAAAAATAAAAATACAATGAGTTCATAACAAAATGAATAACAACCATGGCGTTCTGATGTAAACGAACAATATGAACAGCAATAAGGAACAATTTTAGGATACAATGCTAATGTAATAATACTTAAGTCTACTGTGTATTATTATTAATAAGACATATGTATGTATGTTGTTCGATGCTATTACAACTGCAGTAAATGCATAAAGTGCCTACTAAAAATTCACTCCGATGTACAGCTGACTCAGCCAATTTTCACTTGACACGACGTCGCGTTATTACTATGTTTCAGTATACCACCATGAAGTATAATAATATACGACAATGTCGGATACGCTGGGTCTAATAATTTCTGATAATCATCAGCCTACAGTGTACAGTCCCATCAGAAATCGGTATGATATACTGCAGTGGCGGATCTAGGATTTGGATTTGTTTTGAGAGAGGGGAGGCCCAACATTTTTCAAAGCATTGTTAAACACATAATTATAAAAAAAAAAAACTTATTATATTCTAAAGAAATGTGTTGATATAAAAACAGTAGGCGTATGGTATATCGAATTAACATAAGTATGAGACGTACACAATTAAAAATAAGTGTATAATATGAAAAAAAATATACTCTTTTTATACGTTTTGATTATAATCATTATATTGTCAACGCCTAGAATATTGTTTAGCAAAAATAATATCTATCACGTCTTCTTTTTTAACATTAGTTTCCATTTCAATAATTCAATTCATATGGTATTAAAATTTCTGTTTTATGATATTCCATTTCCGAATGATTTTCAAAATTATATGATGATTTTTCATAGTTGATTAATAGAGTTGTATTAAAATCTTTGAGCTTTTATCCTTCAATATCGCCCATTTCGGGTTAGAAATTACTCATAACTTATAAGTATTACAATTATGATTCCGATGACCAAAAAATATTTGTTTAAATTAATAACACGCTAGAGCAAAAGAAATATTCACGAATTAATGTGTATATCATTCACAAACAGTTTCAAGAAAAACATAAAATAACGAATAAGGCAAACTAGTGTTACAAACACATTTATATATACATTAATACATACGTATATATATATATATATATATATATATTTCTTCTGTCCGTGTGTATGTATATAAACTCCTCCTAAACGGCTGGACTGATTTTCATCATTTTTTTTTTTTTTTGTTCGTAATTGTCCGGGCAAGATTTGCATTGAATAAACATGTTTAGAAAGTCTATGGGATAAGTAAAAAATTTGACTTACAACAATACAGTCTTATCACTATTACTATTATTATTATTACCAAGGTAACCCACGAATTAACAAATAAATTTTATTTATTAAGTTATAAGAGTTGTTGCCAGGCGACTTGGTATCATACAAATAAATCGATAAAATTTGCGATGCCAACAAAGCTGTAGATTATGCAACGGAGTTTTTAAAATCATTGGATTTGCCAGGCATGCCACCGCATCATCTACAACTGAAAGTTGAATCAGTATCCTGTTTTTCATAATTAAGTACTTCAATTTGTTCTATTTATGTGTGTGTGTGTGATGCCGAAGAGACCATTTTCAGCAGTCGAACAAATACAGCTACAAACGAGGGAAATAGAAGAGCGCATAGAACGAACAAATCCAATCCGATAGTACAAATGTTCGAAATTGATCGTTTAAATCCAGAAATGAAGGAAGATTGGCTGGATATACGTACTAAATTTATTCAATTTTTGGTTACCATGGAAATATTTTATTTTGTTTAATATGTTAATTCTAATAATTACTGATTGGGGTCATATTCCTATAACATGTTAACATGGATATGTAATTGCTACTGGTACGACCGATGATTTTTTTCGGACTGACCGCGTTACCACAGAGCAGCTAATACAGTAAATAAGATATGATTTTCGTAACCATAAGTAACCACATCTTGATTCATGATCACTACATCTCAATAACGACAATACGTATGCACTTGAAATTTTAGGTAGTGGTCCTTCTGATACCTACTCTAGATGCGTGTAAAAAGAAAGGAATTGTAAAAAATATTGTATTTAGGCTGATTAATTTCCATGTATGAAAATTTCACGGTCAGTTCGCATACTGTTCAGCGCGGAGAATTTTTAACCAATTATAATCTATAACCAAAACTAACCTCCTTAACCAAACATGGCTAAGATTTAAATAATGTAAGGTAGAAATCCGTTAAAATCAATGCCCAGGCCAAGATTGATCCATGCAAAGCCAGGTAATTCAGCTTGTATTATCTAAAATAAATAACTATAAAAATTAATTATTCTCATGGTTAATAAAAAATATTATATAGACCCAGTGTGTCCTCAATTAAAATATGAAATATCTGTAATCTTAGTTCCCGTGAGCCTTGTAAAAAAAAGAGCAATTGATTTTCTTCATTATCTCAGGAGATACCGAAATGGGTAAATCATTGGCGGGACATCCTGTATATATGACTTATAAATAATAACATAATAGTTTACTTAATAGTATTCTTCTTTATAATATGTATAAGGAAAGACATATGCCAACTAACCACTGCCCTTATAAATTGTAATATACTTTATATCACTTTATATGATTCAGACATAAATAGTTAACTTAATATGTACTTCGATGTCAGAGGTATTCGTATTGGTTTATATTAGTTCTTTCGTTTATGAGTGAATGACGCTTTAGAAAATGTATTTGAACGAGTGAGTTGTGTTGTTTTCTTTAATATGAAAACCCTTTTAATCATCATATCCTTTTACTTCACGAATAACATCTATATAACATTAACTATCTTTTTTCATGTGCAAGACGAAACTTTTCAAACACATTAAACATGAAACATCCTTACATTATGTTTACGTTAAAAAAAAATAATTGATTGTTATTATAAACTGCTGAATAATTAATAACCTATTGCAGATCCTATTTCCTAATGCAGTAAATGAGTTAGTACGTACATGAAACAATAAATGTGTTACGTTACATTCGTTAGAAACTTACGGTTTTAAATGTCTCTTGTGTGCATCTGTAAGAGAGCATTGGAAAAGTTTAAAATCCTAACAAGTACGAAGAGGACAAAATATGTTTTATGACCACGCAATGTTTCCTGGATGTTTATAAAAAAAAATACTTTTTTTTTAAAACTCATTTCACTGAAACACAGTCTCCAATGAACTCCGCGTTGCATAGGATATTCAAAAATGATTTACTATTTCGGTTTTAGTACACTATTACAATATTTCTCTATAATTTTTTCTCCGCAACATCTTGCGCAAAAGCTATTACAATAAATAACGTAGACTTAGCTTAAACGTGACAAACCGAATAAAACAGCCGAATAAAACAGCGGTATTTATAACTCGTTCTTACTGCAGTACATTCGGCATGTAAATAATAGTCAGGTTATCCTTTTTTTTCTTCGTTATTTTTTTCGTATAACACTGCCGTGTCTGTTTTCCCATAATATAGGTATGATGCGTATTATTATCGTACATTATACGGGGGGATACATTCATAAAATTAATGTGTGATACGTTTCACATATATCAAAGTAATATTATTATTCGTACTGTCGACTCAAGAATATTTATTTGGAAAATTTGCGTGCAGCCTAAATGCATTGTACTCTCTGCTTCATCTACAATACCTTGCGAATACTAATGCTATGTTCAAAAGATTTGTAATGGTATTTTCGAGTATTTATATTATATTATTCTCGAAATGTTTCCACAATAACGTACATAATATGCGTGTGCGTAAAAATAAAATAATAATACAGGTTGGGAAATTCAATTAAGTTCGGTGTGCAAAACTGACTAGATTATACATGGGATGAAAATTAAAAAATTAATATGTATCTTGTATCACGTATCGTACATTCACAAAGTATGAAAATAAATGTTTGAAAAATATCAAAGCATCCTACAATATACGGTATAAGGTATTTTTTTAATACAACTTTTCTTCTAAACACGCATTCAACGGCTTATAAAATAAGCAATCACTTTAATTTTAGATGTTTTCAAAAGAATCTTCAGTCATAATATTTAATAATTTTTTTATAATAAGTCATAATTATTTACTGTATAACATTAGGTACATCAACATAGCTAAAACATTAAGGAGAAAAAAATTTATTATATTTTATACCTTCTGAAATGTATTCGCTGAGAAATATAAGAGTCGACATTTTCTGCTGTATCTACTTAAAAGAGTCGTTTTACATTAAAAACGTTAATTGCTCACAGATATGACTGTTCAACAATAATATTTTTTTAATTCGTTGGACTGTAAATTTTATACCCAGGAACTTCTTCTTACGATGCGGCAGATCTGAGATAGGCTTCGGCATCGCGGGCCAAATTTTCCATAGAAAGATGGAGAAGTTATGAACCTTAAGATAAATAATAATTACACGATCACAGTCTTATTATTTTATAATTTTATAATTATATTATCATCAGTCGCTAAGAACAACAACCAAAAAAACTATTTTTATTTTATTTTGTAGAACTTTATAGTTTAAATTGTAATTAGCAAATTATTAAATGTACGACTGTTATATAATTTATAAGACATCAGTTAGCTTAACATTCCAGTTAAATACCTTATTTATCATTTATTCGCAAACCATTTCATAATGTGGTATTCCGTTAAAATGTTTTAAATAATTTAATTACTTTATTGACAAAGTATATCTATTTCTTAAGGAAGTTTTATATTAGATGAATATAAATATAGTAATATTTATTTGGTGTAGGTAAAATAATTGGAATTGACAAGAAAGAAGAATTTTAGGTGGGTAAATTAATAATAATTATTAAAGAGTTTTTAAAAATATAACATTTAATTAACTATAATTGACCCTTAAGCAGAATTTTATCAAGTGTAATTTGTTTTTTTAACCGATTTACATATAGATTAAATGTTAATTTCATTTTTAACAAAGGGAAAATTAAAATAATTTAATAACAACATCAAACATCATATTTTAATATTTTATAACAAATCCCATTCAATCAAGTTTTATTCATTTAATGTAAATAATTTATCACTATTTGTTTGTATTTACTTTGTGTCAATACATAATTTTATAAATTGTAGGTTAGATTGTTCCAGATATTAGTCTTATTTATTTAATCATTATTTACTTTGATTCGCAAAACACTTGATTTGATAAAAAGGCGTGATAATTAAGTTACTCCTCATTGGATTGTAAATTGGTCACAAATATTAATAATCTAAGACTTTAGAGATTTAATCCTTGGGATATCTCGGTCATAAGTCAAAATTTAAAAACAAACAAATAAATAAAAATATAAAATCTTACTATTACGGACTGAATATAAGTGCTGCAGTTCATATCTTTTTACTCAATGATAATACAGTAAATAATTGATATTATATAATTTAATAATATTCAATTTGTCGTCAATAGTCACTCGTCATTTTAAATCACACACGAATAACAATAAACATGAAAATTAAAAATCTGCGTAAGATGTCACGTGGACACTTCAACGTCCAATCACATAACTAACGTACATCCGTACTAACATAATATAGTTAAGAGTATAAACCATATCATGATATTAATAAAAAAAATCAATTTCTCTATCGATAATAGATAAACGTATCAACGAAATTGTTATCGCTGAATGGTATTATTCATGTTTTTTCAATTTTAAATGGTTTGAGAAGCCAAAAAATAGAGCGTATTATGCAATATGCGGGATTACGTATTATGCGGTTGCTTATTAAACGTGTTTTTTTAATGTTAAAAGATATCAAAGTACCTGGGATCAGAAAAAATCAGCGTATTAAGCGAGAGCGTCTTAACGAGGTTCTACTGTATTTATAAGAGTCAATATTTATCTTTAATAATTCATTGGAAATAAGACACGATACGGAAATATATTGAATTAAAACTCCAAACGCAAAACATGTATTAATTATGCACCTATACCAGGCAATAAAATCATGACTCAAACATCAGCCATTGTACTTAATTAGATATGGTTTTCCTTTCTAAAACAATGTATTTAACAGTTTAAAATTAAAATAAAGTCAAAATGGTTAGTTTCACATAATTCATAAATTATAATGTATTACATTCTATACACTTTCTTTAGTGCTTATGATTTTGTTTAGAATGTACGAAAAATATAGAAATAATTTAAATATAAATTATAAAATATAAAAATAAATAAACTTAGTGTATAGAACTTCAACTAAATTACGTCATATTCTATACAATTTATTCGCAGTTTATAAATACATTATAATAATCACGTTAGTATTTCATTTATAACAATAAAGTTAATATCATTCGACTTTCATAAAATCGCAAATAAGATTTGACGAATATTATCGTTGAGTTTTATTTATAGGATTAAATACGATTTTTACTACGTATCTACCAAAATGTGTAATTAAATTAACTGTTTAAATTGCAATTGTATATTCTTAAGCTTATTAAAATTAATTATTTAACCAAAGTAGAGATTAATAAAATTAAATGGTATTAAAATACAATATAAGCTTAACAACATTTTCCAGTGGATAAACTGGAAAAACTTCCAAAATAATTAAAAACTAAGGATTCTATTGTTAATTATTAATCAAAACAAAATGTTTTACAAAATCATTAATATTATAATGCTTTCAAAACGATAATTTTAACTTAAGTGGCACCAGTCTTATTTAATTAGTATTGTTGATTTAAAATTAGACAATATATTGAAACCTGATTAAACCGTGAAGATATACAGAAGTTTTTGGGATAATATATTTCAGTATTGACGAAAAATAAGTTAAACATTAATCTTAAAAAATCCCGACTTATAACATAGAAATATTTTTATTTTTGTCAGGACTAGAAAAATATCCACTAACTTATAAAAACGAAATGCTAAAATGTATTTTTCGTTAGTAAGAAAAACTTTTAAAATTAAACTATAAATAAAAATAAATTATATACATAGAGCTATTTTAAATTTTACCACGTACATAAAACAATTAAAAAACAATTGTTCTGTTTCAATTTATATTCAAAATATAATGTGACTTAAAGATAAAATCAAAGAAAGAACAAAACACATTTTTTACATGAAAAGTTAAAGCACTTTAAATGATCTTGCACACTATAACAATAATTTGCTAATTTCACGTCACATAATATTTCGAAGATAAGTAATAATACCTATTCTAAAACCGGTTAAAAAACTAGGAATTTTTAATAGAGAAAAAATAAACAAGACCATACACCTACATTTAAGTATGACAAGAAATATCATGCTAAAAAATAAATGTTTGATCAAATGTTGAAATTAGTCAGTCTTCGAAAAAATAACATATATACGAGTATGTATATATATTATAGTTCAATTGTTGACGTGAGTCATTATGTAATGGGACTCCGATGTTTCCACTGAATACTACACTGTTCGTTATAGTAAATAATGTTTAACGCTGGACGTCATATTGAACTATTCAAAAACATCGGTATAATATTAAATACAGATTTGTCACACCTCGGTTTGGGAGAAGGTGAAAAAAATATATTTACTGTTCGGTCATTATTTAATACCGTCTCTCCGCGTAGCGTCTTTTATTTAACAAGGTTCCCACACTTTTTGGACATGCTTGTTTTCTCAGCACCCATGACAACAACCAAACTTTTCTTGTTTCCCATTCCGTGCTACTCCGGTACATCACATTATAAAACATAAGAAAAGTAAGAGCAGAATAAAATAGTGATGCTGTCGTTTTCGTGTGACAACTCATTACTAATTTCAATAATTATTCAACCATAAAACGCTTATTAGACATCTTACACATTTTTCTCTACATGATATGTATGTGAATAAAATTTCGATTGTTTGTGAATATTTTGAGATTAATAAAATACGTATTAATGAAATTAATTAACTACAACAAAAGAGAAAAATTATCATAGTATCTACCTACCTATCCTTTGATAATATGCTACGGTTGGATTAGAAAATATAATATTTTTTCTATTAACAATATTATGTGCTCACTTAATCGGAATAATTTTAATTGTATTTATTTTACCAGAAGTTAAACATTCCATGTATTGGAAATCATAAGTCTAAAAAATAATGTAGTAGTTATTTCAGAATCACAAGGAAAAAATATATTTTAAATACTATATTATAAAAATAATTAAATATACTCGTATATTACATACGTAAATAGATATTTAAAATTTATAGCAAAAAATTTTTAGTATTTGTTACTCGGGTTATCAACCATAAGAACATATTTTTAAAATCAGATTAGAAACTAAAAATATTTTTTAAAACTAAAAATTACTTTATTTAACATTACATTTATTATTTTAGAGATGGTAGTAATAGTAGTAGAAGTATTTACGTTTCAATTTCACGATTTCATCGTATATACAAAACAACCGAATACCTAAAAAAAAATAAAAATAAAAGTATATATATAAGGAAAAAGTATGAATCTGAATGAATCGCCTGAAGACCCAAGACATTCGAGATCTCGTTATATTGTATCTTTTCAAATCTCTTTGTTGAATTGTATGGAATTTGCAAGATAACGTTAAAACGTCAGCTTTAGGCTATTTCTACTTATTAACTGGAATCCAAATATACATAATAAAAAAAATAAAGCCTAGAGGGTAATATTTTTTTGTGTGTTGAGATTACTAGTCATCTAATGAAATCATCTAAAACAAAAATACCATTATAGATGCAAAAATTTAAAATCACTTTACTTTTTTTAAGTAACGCACTTATAATTTGTACGCCTTTAACATGTCCATGGTAATATTTTTAAATGAGTACATTTAAATGAACCGAGATTAGTGGATAATCAGAAAAAGTTACTCCTAAAGAATTCATAAATATATTAAGATCATAATTACTATCATAGTCAAACGATTAGCTAATAATGCCTCAAACTGTATTGAATCGATTTCTGCGTTCGTACAGATAGACGTTCATTTTTAGTATTCTGCTTAGATTTACCCATTGATATTATGACAGCTATAATACTATCATAGAAATCGGAAACGGCGGATGATAATGTCATCAAAAATCAATACTTCCCCTGCACTACTTGGTTGCATTTTGGTAAGAGTTGTTCTATGCGATTCGGTTAAATATTTATTTAAATATTTGAATGGTATTTTATCATAATTATTTACATTGTTGAATAAAGCGATTCGCACTAATATGTCGTTCCAAAAATTGATATAAATTTCACTAAACAGTTTTTAATATTTGGATATTTTGAAATAGGAATATGCTCTGCCAAGATTTCAATATTTTTTTTTGACCTGTTTCACACTTTAATTTTCCAACAACTCCAAGAGTACGATTTAGATATCCACCTTATTTGTTACAGTAGGATGTGATATTGGACATCCATTTTCAATGCCATTAACTAAAAATGAATTAAATAAATTATATAAAATGTATTTAACATAATTTTGGCTCTTAATACCATTGTATTCTATATCTATATAGCTCGGAAACATATTTATACTGGCAATCCCTGCAATAAAAGTTATAACTGAGATAATATTCTTTGCACTGAATTTTAGATAAAATTTGTTTTGAATAAATCGATTTTTGTCGTTGTTGTATAACTTAGTTTTAATTTCGATTAAATATTTTTACTACTACATTATAAATTAATTGTTGAATAATATATTTGTACAGAATATTAATGTATGGCTTGGAGTGTAATTTAAATAAAAAATTACTTGAATCCACCCATGGGATATCCCAATAGGTATGATTAAGAGTAGCACATGGTTATTTTCTACCTACAAAATTTAATAGTAATAAATAGTAATTGATATGGATATCAAAGTTGAACATCAGTTTAGTTTTGACCATATAATATATGAATGTAAACAGTACCTACACATTCTCAGTCCGGTAAATTGTACAATAAATGTATTTTCCCAAATGGATTAATAATTGATCTAGTAGGTAATGTAATTGAAATGTAATTCAAATGCAGTTCATACAAAATACAGGGTGATTTTTCAACCATGCTCACCGCCTTCTTTGGCCGTAAAAATGCTTAAATTTGGATTTTATTTATTTGAAATTATCAAATTACTATGAAAGTACAAACTTTGTTTTTTCGAATGGGAACATCATATTTATAACGCAAAATATTATTCAGGTTATTTTTCTAGAATATTTGTAGTAACGTAGTCAAAATTTGGACAATCACTGTCGGAGTAATTTAAAATTTAAAATTGCGTATGAAAAGTGTAAAATTTGCGTTATTTCGAAACAGTAGCAATTAGCGATAACATATAATTACAAATTATATCATACTATAAGGAATTATAATACTATTATCCTTAAAGTCTTATTTCTGTTATAGGACCATTTGTTCGCATTTAAATAATGTAAAATATTTAAGATGGTACTACGTTTCTCGCAGATTATTGTAATCCATGCGGTCTTTGGGAGATGAAATTTAAGATATTTTCTGAAAATTGTAGCTTTGAAAAATAATACACCTATGTTGGATTTCGCATAAAATATCAAAATCATGATTATCAATTATCACAAATCATAATACGCTCACTTTGAATCGTCGGTTATATTATAATACTACGTAACCCGAACAACTTTCTGGAAAGTCGTCAAATCGATTTCAGTTGAACTCCATTTAAAATCCGGAATAAAAACCAGTGTATTGATATTTGGTTGATTTTGAAAGTCTAAAAACAAAAAAATGGTCAATGGTGTGAAGAAAGTGCACTGGAACATAATATTACACAACCATAATCGATGAGGAAAAATAATTTAAAACTATTATATCATTTGCGATGAAATGGTTGTCAGGCAGTACTTGCACGACAATATGATTACATTTTAGTTACATAATAGCTCATTATGTACACAAGCTGTATGGATCGAGTTTTTCAGATGAAAATTAGTATTCACCATTGGTATTTCTCCTTGAATAAATTTATATTTGAATAGTTTTCGCGTACAATAACAAATTTGAAGTGTTATATAATAAAAATAAAGTCGATCACGTACATTTAAATACGAGCTTTCAGTTTATCATATTGCGGGCATACCCTGCACTACGAATGTATGGTTTTGAGAACGTTAGGTGGTAATTTTAAGTTCAAATATGTACAAATCATAATAACTAAACTGTAAAAAAACGGCACTATAAATACTAATGAATATAAATCGATATTTGATATGGTCGGCGAAAATACTATTTCACTAATAATGTATTCCTGGGTGCTTTGATTTCCCACATTAGTAGTGTAATGTTATTATATTTTTAATATAATATTGTTCTGAACATCTAAAAATTAAGCACTTTTAGATTTATAGCAAACGCGGGTGCATGAATGCATTCATTTTACGAATTAGATTAATAAAACTATACAAACAAATTAGCTACTCACTTCATAAGATTATATTTTAAATAATAATACTTGACTAAAAACTGATTTCAAGCATAATTAATTTACTGGAACCCCAACAATGTTAAATTGAAAAGATGTATATACATATTTTACTTACTAATTTTACTATTTAATGAAGGCCATTATACAAAATTAGAATTTATCGATTTCATGTCGACGTAGTCACATTATTTATATTTGATTCAAACCTGGGACCCTATTCTGAAATTCATACGAATAGGATCCGTATACGAACGATTCACACGATTCGCTTCCGTATACTAACGAAAAATGGTATTCACAAAACATAATTATTCGTGTACGGATCCTCGTTCCCAATATTTCCGTATGGGAATGATATTCGTACGATGCACCACGGCAACAATGTATATATTTCGTTGGTATCATGGAAAAGTAAAAATTTATCATTGAAAAGAAAGATATTTGATTTGTAATAGATCTCACATGAATGCAAAAATTAAATTTGTTATTGATTTAGTTGAGATTTGATATTTTTTTAAAAAGTAAAACAATTAAATCATGTCTAGTGACAAAAGGCCCAAAGGGAAATCGGTCACAAATGACCAAAAATGTGCAATGGTTGACTTTTTTAAAAGTCATCCTAATTTACACAAGGGCAAACACAGTTTGACTTTTACCCAAGCCATCGGCACCCAACAGTGGGAAGAATTGACCACAATTTTAAATTCTATACCGGGTCCAATAAAAGATTGGAAAGCCTGGCGCAGGGTGAGTGTTCATGAATAAATACATAAAATGATTTTTCTCCTTGAAAATTTTAATTTTGGTATACATTTATGAACTAGGCAATTCATTAGGTCAAATGGATACGATACCAAAGTAGGCCATGGCGGTGTATGATTAATAAATAGATATATATTGTTATCGTTCAAGTATTCCAATATTTTACACCATTTCTACAGAAATAACATTGTATCAATATTTAAAAATTTTAATATAAACATAAACAAACGTCAGGATCATTGGAAACTGTATACCGAAACCCATCCGAATCAATCGTGTGAATATCTTTCACATGACATAATTGTATTCGTGTACGGAAAAGAGTTCGGAATACGGTTTTTTGGAATCATGTGAAACCGAAAATTTCCGTATACGGATCTTATTTGTATAAGTTTCAGAATAGGGTCCCAGACCCCTAACTAAAATAAACTATAAAACATAGATACCACGTTATCTTATATCGGTATAGTTGAAATCTATTAGCGACGGTTATTCAACGCGATATTAAAAGGCCTTTATTTAACGCATAAATATAAATTATTATTCAATTATTATAATGGGGTTATCTGTACATGAAATATGCGAACCCACTGGAAATCAATTAGTTCTATAATTTATCACTATTTTTGATTTTCATAGATATTACTTTACGGCAGCCCGTCTGTTTCTTGTTGCTCCAACAGAACACAAAAGTGCATTTTTTAAATGTCACGATCTGCGTTCGTTCGGAGATGAACGTTTAGTAAAACTTTTTTTTTTCATTCTCTACATTATACAGCGTGCACCTACCCGTAATTTGTCATGCGGAAAACGTATAGGCCGTATGTGTGTGTGCGTGTGTGTGGAATCAAAATTTTGTTAATCCTACCGTGAGTACACGCGCAACATATTATAACCCCTGCTCAACGGATGGAAATTGTTTTTCGCATTCCGACGACCTCGGAAAGGTTGTCGTCGCGAGAGGGGTGTGTGTAAAAAAAAAATAAATAAATAAAATAAAACGTGTATATAAATATACATTATAGTCACAGTTCGGTGGATACGGACCAGCCCCCCGGACAGCTGTCAAACATACGTAATGGGTAGGGGTTAAAGGCCGACCCCGGTGGCAAATGTCATACATGAAAATTTTAAAACTTCCGTTTTCCAGTATATTGCCACGGCGTGCACGGGTGTTTGCTCTCGAATCGCCGTCACTGGGCGGTTTTCATTGTTTCGTGTGCACGATCCGGTCCACTGAAACTAGCGACGATCCGCCGTCAACGGGTTTGGGGATGGGAGTATGGAAAACTTAAACGACCGAAAAAAATAAAAACAACAACTTTTGATTTATCGTATCGCGCCGTTTAATTATTTTGTTTTTATTAAAAACAAAAATGAATACGAGTACAACTACCGACCACCAACGTCGTACTATCAATCGGTCTCCTAACAACTATGTACGTAGTTATATCACTGCTGTTAGGTCATGTTTTGATAGCGCACGTGGTACGTACATAATGCTATCATTATACGGGATACTCACGAGTCATTTCAATAATTATTGACGATTGTTTATACTGTTGACACTTTTTAAACAAAAGATAATACGTACACTCATCACCCGTTACTATGGTGATTTGAAATATACTGGTTTTACATAAAACCATATTCACAGCGGTTTACCATTTCACAAACTTTTACAATACCATAGTAGTAACCAATTAAATTAATGTCACTGTAGATTTTTTGAACTATTTAAAATCAAATTGTTTATACGGTTACAACAATGTGCTCGTACAACTCAAATCATTTTAAATCGAAATATTATGAATGGATATATTTTTTAATTTTTTTAGGAAAATCAACACATGTATTATAAGTTGGATATTATTAAATTATTAAATATTAAAATAATAGGATCATACAACCAATCTAAACAATATATAAATATAAACTTAATATAGCATTACATCTAAAAGAATAAAATAAAACAAATAAATAAACAAAAAGAAAGAAAAAATTATTTTTTTACATTAACTTTAGGCTTATACGTTCTTCTCAAGTTCTAGAAATCATATATCTATGTATTATTTATAAAATGAAATATACTTATATAATTAATCTCTATCAAAAATATAATAAACTTTGTATTAGAAGCCGGTTTTTTTATTTAAATATGTATTATTAATCTTGTAATTTGTTTTTTATATTTTTTTGATCTTGTTTCTGTACTTTTGTCATAATATTAATTAATTATGCTGTTTATAATTTTTGAGCTGTCGTAGTCACCGACTAAAAGCTATTAAGCATTTAAAAAAAAAATTAATTAATGTTCAAGTTACAATAATAAATATTAGTACATTTTAAATATATAAAAACAATAATATATGTTAAAGACAATCAAATAAATATGTACATTTATGTTACACGCAAATATAAGAATGCCGTTTTTTTAATGTAGTATATACTAGATTGATATTAAAAAGTGTCATGTAAAATTGTAGGATTATTTTTGGGAATTCATCAGTTTGGTGTTATAAAGCAAAAATGATGGCAATGGCTTATCGAAATAAAAAAATTTAAATATTTGAACTTTCATCCCGATACGAGCTTCCAATATATTTGAAAAATGCATAGACTTGATACATATAATAATATGAGTCTCACGATCATCGGCTTTAAAATTCAAAAGATTCACTTTCTATAAGTATTGTTATATTTTGCCTAAATCATAAATTAAAAATTATGGTCATATTCGATAAAAACATATTTAAATGAGTTTTCTACAACGTATGCCATATATTATATAATGTAAACATTAATAAAATATTATAAATAAATTATACTTGTATATTTGAAGAAAGTTATCATCTATACAACTTATAAAATCACTATCTTACGTTAGAAGTATACGTATTACGTATACGCGCAATAAAAAAAATATATAAACTTCAGAATGAAAAACATAAATTACGACCTATTCGGAATGAAAAGAATAGTACTGATGTTAATACGAAAAATCTTAAATATTATTTGGTGTGATTTTTGGAAGGGTAATAAGTTATCACTAATAATATTTAAATACGGCTGGCATGAAAAAATTATTTAAAACACAAACATGAAATAAATGGATTTTAAAGAATTCAAGCGGAAACTTTGGGAAAAATTTTAAAAAACCTTACGTTTAAATGAAACATTTATTATTCTTAAAGTAAAATACGTAACTTGGCACAAAAAATATTCTTACTTCTCCTTATGACATCATTTTGCTTTATTCTTCCACAGTTCCACCAGTATTTTTAATTATAATTAAATATTACAGAAATTAACAACAAAGATGATGCCTTCGTTCTTTTCATTTAATATAAAATAATTATAAACAACACATTGAAACATACATTCGTAAGCAAAAACATTATTTATACACATAACATGCTACTCGAACACTTAAAATAAATAATAACAACTACTATGTTAATACTTTGTGAGCAATTGTTTTGAGTGAACTAATTCCTAAATCCTATTCGGTGTAGATACTTTGAATTTTGATACCGCCCGAGAACTGAGACTATTCTTTTGAGCACTTATATTATTCTTATAACAGTATGCGTTTTTTTTTTCAAATTCATTAAAAGCGCTCTTATCAGGATCAACATTGAAATGTTGATCCTGAAAATGATATTCTTCCTTCTTTCAATAAGTCATCGCCAATTTTGCTGTATACAACATCAAATTGATGATATTTCTGAAAATAAGTTTACTAGAAACTATTTTTAATCAACCCATTTAAATTAACATGAGCATTATAAACATTTAAAAATAAATATTTTAAGTTTTCTCAAACGTTTTTTTTTTCTTTCGTTTTTATACAAAGAAATAAACATTATTAAAGCATCTGCCCTCCTCCACCGTTATTCTTTTGACGTTGTATTATGATAATGTTTGATTAAGAATAAAAAACAAACGTGCGTAAAATGAAACATTATTTTATGCGAATGATCAACGACGTAAAACAAACATTAATACATCAAAATGCGATTTCAGCAGTTTCCGTACGCCGGCGCGTTGGACAATAATTGTACGCATTAAGACGCCCATATATTATATCTGCATGCAAACAGCGAAGGTAGGTACGATAATCTCAATTTCTTAAGTTTTATTCCGAAAGTATAGACAACAATATCGTATGCGCTAAATCTGCGCCCACGCGTCCCCAACGTCCATTATCTTTGGATACACGGCACGTCTGAAACACCAAACACTAATACTGCAAATTCTCACGAATTCACCCGTAATGGTGCATATATAATAATATGTATAATGTATACCCATGAAGTGGCTGCAGACAAGATATGTTTGATGGTCTATTGTTTAAATATGTACAAAACTGAAGAAGTACAACGTTAGGTAGCATTTCGAACGTGAAAAGAATGCTCCTTTGGAAACGGTCTTTATTTTTCTACCAAATTTCCGAAAAGAGGTCGACTAAATTAATATACGTGTAATCCAAAGATGTAAATTAATAGAAGAACACATTTTCATTGCCTGTTAAAGCTAGAAATAAAACTCAACATTGATACCGACAGTTTAGGTTTAGTCGTGCAAGAATTATAATACTTTTGGGCATATATAATACTCGGAAGCTTTACGAACATTTCTGTTTTCGGTACTTTTGTTTTTTCTACAAAAATACTGTCTTCTGTCAACCGTAGAAGAACGAACAAAACTTGAATTTCTGTTCACCATTTTGTGAGATTAGTTATAATATATCGTCGTGTCCATTGCAAAACCGCTTTAATTTGTTATCATAGTTATTCGCCATAAAATATGTACGGTGATTTCTCAGTCCGTTTATCTACGACTTATCTACTACAAGCAAGACTTGATTTTTTTCAAAATTAATTTTGAGTTTACCGATGTTTTTTTTTAGTGTTAAGTTTGCAAATTCATATGTTTGACCCAAAATGAAGGAGATTTTTCACAGTGTCAAAGTACTCAACTAGAGTAAATATTTAAATATTACTACAAACTCAATCACAATTTTAATTTTTAAAATTACGTTAGTCTTTCCACAGAAAATACCCTTACTGTAATGGTTTAAGTCAATGGTTTTTTCAATTATCCTGTCAACAATAAATTTAGTAATCGCATGAACACTTTATTATATAATACATAATATTATAATAAATTGAAAATAATCTTATATTCTTAATATTATCAACTTACAAGTGCCACAATATGTCGGCGAATTGATAAATTTAAAAAAAAACTTATTTTTGTTGACAAACTGGGTAACGATGAATTGGGTGTTAGCGAATCGGAACATTTTTTAGAACAAGTAATGAGGTATTTTTGTCGGTAAACTCCCGGCATTGAACATGCTATAAATAATAACTCAACTTGAAGAACTTAAATTAGGCCTAAAGTATTTTCCGCTATATACACAACCGTTTAAAATGAAAATCGTTTCGGAAACGGATTTGATTTTTCCACCAGATTTCTGAAAAGATCGCGACTAAATTAATTGATCAGCTCTTGCATGCAAGATCGCTTATTTCAAGTTTCTTAATTTTCGACCGAATAAAACGTACAACCATTTACCATTGATTAAAGAATACATAATTATACTGTAAAATCAATGGTACAGCAAAGACATACGCGATAACGTGAATATTTAAAAATATGAACCTCATAACGATTTTTAAACTCCGTTTCATTCAAATTTTACGTAAGCATGTTGGTGCGATTTGTTTCAGAAAAATAATTTCGATTAAAACTAATTATTAAAAAAAAAGTATTAGTATTTCGGATGGTAACATAAATATGGTAGCTTTATATTACCACTTTTATTTTAGTTTTTGTTATTAGTTTTTATTTTTTATTGTCGGCCGTTTTGTTTTTACAGATTAACATTATTTGTATCCGCAGTTACTTGACTATTAGGTTCATAGCAACATTATTGTTATACTATAGCGTATTCCTAAAACATTATGTTTAAACAACTTTTCTTAAGGAATAACCATCGTAATTTCAACTAACAAAGTAAGATAACATTTTAATGTAAGTGTATGTTTTAAGAGCAGATTTATGCAATGTTTTATTCAGATGAACAAATTTGTTTTGATTAAATGAAAATGTACTCGTATTATCTCGGGTTTCTGTAGAATAAATAATTTTTGTTTAAATACGTTGTAATTTATACTATTTAGTTAATAATTTAATGAGCCAGTAGTTCTTGTAGCGAAACACTAGGTATGCTCTCGCATTGCATTAATTTGGAGCACGGTTTATAAAGATCTGTTGTTTGAACAAAAGATAATACGACTTATCATACAATTATAAAAGGCACTTTCATTAAAATGTAAAATTCATAGAAATTTAAATTATCAAAATTGCTTTTATAACTATTATTTATATTGTTAATTTTACATGGCAAAAATATAATTACGATTATTATTACAGTCAAATTAATAATACTTTACGTTTGAAAGTCAAATATCTTCATCCTTAATTATTTTCTCTGAAAAATACATTTCTTTTAATTCCATAATTTGACGCCGAGCCGTACGGCGGTATTCACAATATTGTTTTATTTAACATGTACGAACTCATAACAATTCTTTCAATTTATCGAATTTATAATTTAATTGCATACCTTCAAATGTATCTAACTTATCTTTCAGAAGTCTGATCTCGTCTCTAAGAGTAGCCGATTCTTGAGCCATGACAATTTTCCAAACATTTAGTTCGACTATAAACATACGAATACCTTTTACCTCTGATATTTCAAACGATAATATTTCAATCATAGTCTCCTGTATTTCAATAACTCATCGAATCCTTATCGTGTCTTTAAAACAATTATTATTGTAGGGTACTCAATTCATATTTATTTTAGAATAACAGATTCGTTAACAATTTCAGAAACAACTGTATATTCGACATGATTAATTCAACTTTTATATGGTTCATGGTATAAATACTATAAATATGTATGAAATAACAATAACAAAATCGTACTACTAAACTACTATAACTATAACATGTAATCAAATACTAACTTTAGTTAAAACAATTTTAAATAAAGGCCAGCTCGACGCTTCAGATAATATAAGACTAATGATAATATACAACGAACAAAATTGGTTCAGTAATAATTATATCATCCAGAGTTAATAAGACAAAATCTTCAAATAAATATATCTGTAACCATTAAAATGGCGCCTTAAGCATTAAACACTATCGTTGGTTTTGACACGTATTTATTCAAATCAAAGTAAAACTGAAGTGTCTTTTTCGCATTCTGAAAAGCATTAAGTTCAAAAAAAAAGATTTCAAAAGAACAGAAGAAAAAAAAATTGTATTTTACCAGTTATCACACTGTATATATTTCCCGGGTATAAAAAGTGAATTTCGTTCAAAAACGTAAAATGTTAGGCAGCATTGAAAATATTTCAGGTTACATTATCACACATGAATTTTGAATAATAATCTTAGAATTGTATACCAATAACCTGAAACCGCGCATGTCTCATTGTGTAAAAAATGTTATTGTTAAATACCTTTTGATAAATACCGACCAAAGGGACATAATACAGTTTATATGATTTAGTTTTTGGGTTTTGTCATGTATTGTTATATACTCGTATTATCGTAAAATACAGCATTATTATAAAACCATGTTTCCAATAAGTTTTACTAAACAATATAATATAAACGTTTTTTGTATAATTTAATTATAAGTTAAGACATATTATTTTACTCCTAGGAACAACAACCACCCGAATGAAAATACATTTAAAAAACCACCATTAAATGAATAATATTGATCAGTTTAAAAAAATTTAATGAAAATGTTATAATTAATTTGGAGACAAAATGTAAATCAATTTCCAAAATATTGAATCACTTAGGTAATATTATAATGTGCGCACAAATATTGTTTTTACTTATTTCAAAAGTTTAAATAAATTCAATCCATTCAAACTTTATTTTATCTAATTATTGTTTTCAATACTATTTAATATTTTTGAGTTTTGATTGAACATTTTTATTTATGTTTTATTATTATAGACTACAATAACAAAACTAACCATCATTTATAATACCACGCCTATAACCATTGCATAATTATTGTGATTTATGAGTTTTATAAATTAATTTTATGATTTCCGGAGTTAAAACTCAGAAAACCTTGATTCATAAATCGTTTTAGGGTGGAACAGTATATATAACTAATGTGCATTAATTATTTTCGTTAAAAAGTCTCTCTGTTGAATTATTATACTTGGTTTTTAATTATTGTTATTTTTTTGTTTAATTTTAATCATTTTTAATCGAAATACATAACCATATAACGTATACATTTTAGATTTTTTGTAAATTACATTTCACAATATGTACACGAAATAAATTTGTTGATATTTAATTTATCAGTTAGATATATTTTTAAAAAAAACTCAAAATATACAAATAGCCCCTGGGAATTGTGTAAGGTCCTTGAATTTATGTTTACTTATCTTTTGACCAAAAAATATCTTAAAGAAAAACACATTTGGATATGGACATTATAATTCTTATGTAATTTTTTTGAAATGAGAATAAAAAAGTTTTTATACTTAAAGTAGAGTGCTTTCAATACCATTAAAAATAATTGAAAATATACAAAAGATATTATCATCAAATCGAGTAATGTATTTACTATGTAGTATTAGATAGAAAACTAATAAAAAAAAACTGAGGTCCATTTTTCTATTATCTTTACCAACATCATTTTATATCATACGACACTATGCACTTACATGTAATGTATAATATTAAACGATAGTAAGAAAAGTTTACCTTGAGGTAAAAATAAGCGGGGTTTTCTATAAACTGTTTCACAATTTATCATTATTATAAGAGTCAAATGTGATGGTATAAGATATAAGTAAGAATAATCTTCTTATAATTTTAATAGAGACAAATTGAAAAAAAACTTTCTAAAAAAATCAGGATATTGACTTTTTTATAAACTTAAATAACACAAAAATAAATAATAATACTTATTATAATGTATTGCCCAATATTTAAACAGTATTTTATACAAACTAATTATACAATAAGTTAATCTTTAGAAACTATAGAATTTATTATGTTTCAGCGTTCAATGTTTTAGTAGGATTTCAAGATAGACATTTTACATTGTCAAAAACATACTTCATTAAAATGAATTAATTTAATTTCTAAATAATACAATTATACACCTTTTTAGGAATTTTCATTCCTTTTAATAATTTTATATAATATTAAATATATATATTTGATTTAACATCAATAATATTCTAATAGTTTATTTTCTAGAAAAAGTATAAATAACAGTTTTAGAGTCATAGTTTTTAAAGTAAGAGTATACATATATTATACTGCCGATAACTTGAAACCTTATTCGCATACAATTGAAATGGCTCAACATACTTTGTATTTCATAGAAAAATGTTCTAATATTTTTATTAAAATCAATATAATAATAATAAAAATTAAAAGCATTCGCTTGAGATAGAATTGTCGTGTCAGTCATAATATTATTTCTTATTATATCACCCTGCTCTGGCTTTTCCCTTTTTTAAATCATTCTAATTTCTTAAAAATATAAATAAATGTATATCATTTACACCTAAGAGAATTATTTTAATTCAATAAAAAAACTTCTGCCAATTTATATGATAATGTTATTTTTATTTATTATTATAATGGAAAAAGTAACTACATACTTCTTAAAAAATTAATTTTAAAATATTTTAATAATTATAAGTTAAATTGGTATACTTAATGGAAAAAAACAGTTAATATCTGCGATTTTTACATTCATGATGCAATCTAAAATTTAATAAATTAGTACTTTAAAAATACACTATCTTTAGAAATTAATAACATTCCGAGAAAAAACTGAATTTAACCATCGGTAAAAAATCAAACGTTTAACAGTATGTCGCTGTAAGATGTTCAATGCTAAAAGTAAAATTATTTTATTTTTATTTATTGTATATTATTCTTTGTTTGATAAAAATCATAATACATTTTTTCACAACTCTGTTAGCATCTAATAATAATAACTTCAATTTTTTCCTTTTACTCGATTTGTTTTAAATAAAAGTAGCATAAATGTTAAGAATTGGACTACATTTAAATTGTATACGAAAAATAATGATATTCTTCAACTAATTCCGCATACAAATCATACTTTAAGTACGAATTTAATATTTTATGATTGTTCTAACCAAAAGTTCAATTTTAAACTTCTACAGCAAATTATTATCTTGCTAATATTGAAAATACAAATACAAACAGAACGGTTTTTACGGACCTATTCTAAAACATTATTAAACGGATTCACATTTTTTACTTAAATAGCCCACCACGTGCTTCTGCCAACGAAATAATTCATTATTTCCTCTTTAGCGCAGGGTATAGCTGGATAACTTTTACGGAATAAGGGTTGCACGGCGAGTAAGAGATTGAAAGTATAATAAGACGTTACGCATTTGACAACGGGAATATAAAATACAGCTGAAAGGGTAAAGTAAAGGACGTAAAAGCAGCGTTCGTCACGAAGGAGGAAAAGACAAATCATAAATAATAAAGAATTATCCGAGTGCTAGATGACAGATAAATTGTGCGGCTCGAGATGATTGAACAACTTAAGTAGCTTATGGTTATGCTATTTTATGTATCTTTGCCGACCATAGGACGTCTACATGGATTTAGATCTGTCGTCTACTGTCACTTATAGTCTCCTTATTGTGTTTAAAAAAAAAATGCATTTACATTTTTCTACCGTATCTACCTGAAAGTTGATCGCAACGATAATAGGCACATATCTTTTCTTATTAGTTATTTCTCAACTTGTATGTAATATCTGTACAATGTCTGTATGTATGTATGTACATAGTACATATTATGGTGCATAATTGTGATTGTTTTGTTTATATTGCTTTTTGTTTTGGAAACACTATTTCATACTTTGATTAAGATTGCATTAATTATTCGTTTTTTTCGTATACATTTACAAACGTCATTAGGCATTACTATTTTTATCAATGCAAAACATTTTTGTTTTGTTCGGTACAGTCCTACATGCTTCGAATAAAATATGGATTCCGTGTCTCTGTTATAATTTAAAAGGCCGTTTTTTTTTATTGCAATTTTCTGTAATGTAGTTCCACGCGCTGGTGACAATTATTACCGGAGAACGATTCAAATCCATTTTTTTTAAATCGTCACCAAAGAAATGAGTTTATTTCATATTCAAACCAATTCTTTTTCGTATGTTAAATCAACAGAAAACAACACATGTTTATTTTTACTGGAATTTTGTAGTTTGTGTAACAACCATACCAAAACATTCTATGGTTGTGATGACTTATTTATTCCGGTCAAATCAGTGTACGCAGATACAAAAAATAAAAATGATAAAAAAACTTAAAATACACAATTGATCATATTAAAACATAAAACAAATTCATTTTTCGTTTCATTTATAATCTAAATTGTTTCAATTAATTGTATAAATTCGCCCATTTTTAAAATAACAGTTAACAGAATTAACTTATGCTGGATTTTTCAAATGAACATTCGAATACCTCTTATACAAGATCCACAACACTTTTCAACTCATTAGATGGCGCCATGAGTCATGTATTTCTTTTGTGAAATCAGAATAATTTTTGTGTGTTAGAAGTATTTGATTTTTATCAATTCAAATTTTTTTTTATTATTTAACTGTCTTTACAAACTCTGCAGTTAAATTTTTGTATACATTTGTGAGCCAAGTATCCAGAAGGATATGTTACAGATCAATCTTCTAAATTAATTGAATCGTTAATTTCTATTGTATTTGTATGAGAACGTGAGGTACATTTGTCTATGATAATATTGTTAGAGAGGGTGTAGTAGAGGTATATAGTAATATTAATTTCTAATTGTTCATCAATTGTCTAATCAGTTACAATTTACAATATTACCTTGAACGATTACAGAACCATCTACTTCTTGATTACTTTTACAGTTCCGTTCCTTTCGATTTAATAAAAGAAAAAACACATGTAGTTCTATACGATGTTCTAATAGTTCTAGCGGTAGGATTTTTATTATAGCCTCCTTTTTTGCGAAATACAGAGAAAATATTGTCAAGCACGTCTAGTGCGACTTTAAAAAAAACTTCATAATAAGTATAATATTACACGGTAAAATATTTGATGCCGAAACGTATTATGTATTAAATTACATTTTAACTATTTAGATAAGAAAATGATCTATATCACTCTGCAGTAAATGTGATAATAATTCAAAGTTTAAACTATCACAAAGGTTCAATAGAACATAATATTAAGAAGCACTGGATGCGATTAGGAATATAACTTCTTTGCCATACAACAATGAAACAGTACTGTTTCAACTGATACACGAAAAAAAAATAAGAAAATAATATTATATTTGATTATGATTCTCTAATGTTCGGCATTATCAATAAGAGAAAACGCGTGCGACCATCCGAGTAAGCTCACTGCTATCATCGTAGCAAAGTTTCTTTAACGCAGAACGTTATCAAGGATCACCATTCTTAGAGCAAGTGTTATCTGTATAGCGAATGCATGAACAGAGAACTAACAGTCAAATTATGCATTCAGTAATATATTGTCGAAATTTAGTATCCAAATACAGGCGGAACAACGTATTGCTAATCCCACGTACCTGAATTTATGACGTAATAACTTATTACTGGGAAAGTAGGTATAGGATTTTACATTTTTTGGTTTTTGGTCATTTTGTAGTATTTCTAGGTAATGATTTTAATTATAGAGACATTTTTCCACTTGTAAGAAGTCTGAGCACTATATGTTTTCATTTAGATTATACATCCGATATTTTCGATGGTTGTTATAGAAATAAAAACAATGATAATACAATTATTTTACAGTATTTTTTATCATGTTGATTTCGGTTTATTTCACACTAGCCATCGCATAATCAACATCTGTTGCACCGGCGTAACCAAAAGGGGGGATCTTTAAACCTCCCATTGACTTTTTTAAAAAAAAACATTTTAACCCAATTAATATATTATAGTTTGCACCATTGTACATTTCATTAATTTTAATATATACTGCGAGAAATATGGTTATATCATTTTATAAGTAAAAGCAAATAACTTCTAAAAACTCGTCCAGAATCCAGATTGAAAATAAAATAATAATAATTATTAATTGTTGAACAACCACGGTTATGAGCACGATAATAGATATAATATATCATTGTGACCACTCGATGACGACTGGTTATAATGTATAGTCACAATATTTGATAAAACATTATTGTGTTTATCACAGATTAATTTCGATTTAAACTTAAAAGTCCCCTCGTTGCATAAGCATCTATGCCACTGTTCTGTTAAAATATTGAATATGTAGTATTCAAATTTATTTCCAACATTGAATTTTAAAAATTACTTTAATTTTTCATGATCATTTTATAGCTTATTTCAATACACCGTAATGTATAAATTGTTTAAAAAAAATGTTTTTCTAGTATTTTAAAAGATAACTTTTTTTAGTGCACTTGTTTTTAAAATTTTTAATTTTTTTTAGATCATTAAAATCCCAGCTTTACTTATTAGTCATAACTTATAACCTACAAGATAAACACGTGCACAACATAAAACTCTTCTTTGAATCACAAAAGGTAGACGAATAACTTGATCATTCGTCGAGGACTTGATTTCATTTGACATGCAAATTGAACCTAATGAAGAAATATTACAACACTACGTAGGTATTATAAAAATTATATATTATTCGAAAGTATCGATACCGGTATTATTGACCATTTCCACGATTTATTTAAGGGTATTATGCTAATGAACGATAAGAACAAAATTGGCGTGACAAAACCCGATCCGATTACGAAATAAACCAATTAAATGAACTACGAATAAATAAGAAAACCGAGCGGGGAATTAGTTTTTAATAAGAACGCGTATTAATTAATAAATCTGAGACAATATCAAAAGTTGTGTATTCAAATAAAATCTTGCAGGGTTCCGTTCTTGTTCTATTCATGGCAACTCAAAAAGACAAATTAGTTTCTTTTTTTTTTAATGAAACTTACTGGTGGAAATTCAATTAGATAAAGAAAAAGATGATAAAAAAAAAGAAAAAAAGAAAAAGAGAAATATAGTGGCGGACGGGAAAGACTCTCTTCTTCCCGGTTCCCTCATCAAAATGACGCCGTGGTCGCCGTAAGGCAACATCTGCAGGGCTCATTTTCTGAGGCGTTCCACTCCGTTGAAATCTAACATTACATTTTACCCGAATCTTTATTGAAAATAATAAAAAAAAACACCGATTTCTTAATTTCGCAAAATTTATTCCGAACGCGAAACTTTATGATTTTACCGCGTATAAACACAGGCCGAACAGTATTCAGCAGAAGGTGGAAATGTATTTCGCCACCAACCGTTTCACCGCACTACGCCACGTCGACAGATAAAAAAAACATATGTTTACGAATATATGTACGCGAGTGTGTGCAATGTGCATACACGTATATTAAGTACACACACATTTTCCATTGTAACTCATGTACAAGTGTTGGCTAATTAGAATAATTTTAATAGTAAAAACCAACAGCAATAGTTTTGTAACATATTGGTTTTTTAAACCCTTGAAAAAAATGCTGAGGAATATTGTTTCTAAACGACGTATTTTGTCAACGAGTAAATAAATACAATGTGAAGATGATAAAAAAAACAAACCAAATAAATCGTAAATACGATTGTTATTATTACATCAGCAATGAATATTGATCATTCCTTAATATTTACGGTTGTTGAAATATCGACTGATGGTTGTCGATTAAAAATATCGGATCAGCTATCGGTTTTACATCGTTTCATTCGGATACCGGAAAAAAGTCATGTCGGTTCACCCCGTAGTTCTAACACAATACGTTTTATTTTTTAGTCCAATATATTATATTATTGTGTATATAATGGTATTTTTGTAAGCCATGTTTAACCATAATCAATATGGAAACAATAAGACATCAAAGATACAAGATCCACTCGTATGTGCACGTGCATATAACAATGTTGCCGTTGATAACAGCGGTTGTTATAAATTAATGATTGCACTCATGTATGTCCGTGTGTGCATACACATTTATATAATATGTACGTATAATTCATGTATGATAGGTTGATCGTTTATTACGACTCATCTATTCCCGAACGAAGAACTTAACAATAAAATTTGAATTAAATAAAAATTGTGTACATTTTAATTTACTGAAATACGAGTATTTCGATTCACAATGTTGTCAAAGATAATAATTATTCTCGTAGCTAATGTGTTATCGTGTTTACTTACAAGATTTATCGGTGAAACGGTTTACCACGGTTCAGTAAACGCAGAAATAGTTGAAATATAAAAATTTTAAGCATCGCCCGAAAATTATTATTGACGAAAGTGTTTTAAATAAAAATAAATGTCCAGAAATTGTATATAACTATTACAAAGCAAAAACATAATAAGCTTTAGATTTAATTTGAGCTAGAATTTTTAATTTCTTTAAAAAAAAAATCATCATTTTAAATCACGGCCACTGCTATGCATAATAATAAGAAATTATTGTGATGTTAAACTAAACTCATACAAATAATTTCAGTTGAATTAGGTCACTTATGAATTAATTAGCGTGATAAAAAGTTGCGTTATTAATAAAGAATTTTTTTACAAAATGAGTTAAAAATAACAGCTTATAAATTAAACATAAGACATTTGATATTTAAAGTGAATTTTTAAATTTTTTGCTTTAGAAAAGAAAAAATTAGTTAATTACAAAATAACAATATGCTAACCCAGAATAAATAGTTAGTATCAATGATTATTCTTTCTTTGCAGTTAACACTTACATTTTTAAAAAACAAAATTATTACCCAAAAGCGCATTATACAACGCCGTAACGTTATGTTTCCATTCAACATGCATATTAAAAACTGTTTTGTGGGTATATATATATATTAGTATAAATACTAATGTTAAATAAAATAATAATTACAGTTTTTCAATTTTCAATTCTAACGTTAAATTATACACACCGAGATTTGTAACCAAACGAACATAATATAATAGACAATTTTGTGTTTATTTTTGATAAAAGAGCAAATGTTTTTAAGCTTTCGTGGGAATGGTGGCCTCTGACGAGGGGAATGTTTTCTTTTAGAATGATTGACAAGTTTATGTCCGTTGGATCCATTATACGTAACCCTCATCCTCCCCCAATGCTGTTTTGACCAAAACCACCCCTATAGACTCATCGGGGGCCATTATAATCCGAATACCGAACTTAAATGGAAACAAAACTGGACAGAACCTAAGCTGGTATTAAAGTGAAACGTAAGTTTTAAATCCTATGATTAGGGACACATTAATTCCGTTTGTCACTTTAGTGGGATATTTATTTTTATTATATGCTAGTAATATGGAATCTATTATAATAGAAGGTATTGATTGAAAATAACCATAAAAATAAACGATTCTAATGGTGAATGAATATTTTCTAGCTGTTAATAAAATTTATAACAATGAGAAATTGAGTATAAAATAAAATGCTAACTTGGATGATTATCAGAATTATAGTCGATTAATTCAAACATTAAAACGATCAAGGATTTAATATCCGCACAGCATTTAAGTTTCCAAAGTTATCAAAATATAAGCCATTTAATAATGTAATAAAATATAAATAATTATGAATTAATGAAAACAAAAACAAAAAAAATTGGGAAAAAAAATATTCTATACTGCTGTAAAAATGTAAATATAAACATAGAAGTTATCAATAAAGTTACAAGAATAACTGAATAAAATTAAGTACTCAATTTTGAAAAAAAAACGCTTAAGCCTATAATATACAAGGTAAGCGTGTTGGTAATATAACAAATCATAATTAGTTAATTTGTTCTCAATTTTTAAAATATTATAAATACTTCATTAGTTTATTAAAAGTGAATTTGCAAGTGCAAAATCTAAAATTCATATTTTCAAAAGATGTAAGTTTTCTCCTACTGTAATACACAATTTTTATATTCGATCAATGAACTTATCTCAATTTAATATCTTAAAATGTTGTCAAATTTGTTACATATAAAATCAAATCAGGATGTAAGAAAACAAGCTTTAAAATGATTTTACTTTCTTTCTGCTCGTATTATTTAAACATTTTCGATGTATAAAAATTAACCATATACATATTATGATCTGATGTTTGTGTACTACCATTTTAAAATAATAACCTTGTTTATTAGATATATATATTGTAAACATAACCACTTGGAATCCAAGTTTAGAATGGACATACAGTATTCAAGGGAAAAATACATGCATTTGGACATTTTAAAAATATGAAAATAATAATATTTTTAACATATCAATGAGTTAAAAAGAAAAAATTCTATAAGAAAAATCACAGTTATAATAATATAGGTTCACAAAATCAACAATGGTATATAAATGGTAACCATGAAAATAACAAAAGTCACGAAAGATACGTGTACTGCAGACACGACGGACGCATAATACAATATAAGTATCCTATGAATGTCGCATTTAGTATGCATAAGAAACATAAAAGAGAACGTTTCGAGTACGTTAAACCTCTTTAAAAAAAAAGGAATTGACAGCATGATGAATGAACCGCCGCGTCCGTTGCGCAATATGCGTACGACGTGAATATTGTATTCCGATGTTCAAGTATAAAACTGAAAATGTTTGAGGACAAAGTGAAACGCGCGTACACTATTACGGTTGTTACCGCGGTGTCCGTGGAAAAGCGATTGCGAGAACTCGGCGGTTTCGGTTAGGTCAAACATCATCAAGTACCGTTCCGGCGTAGAAAGCTCACGCGGCACGTAACCGTATCGCCATCTGGTTTGTACCGCGCATACCACGCGCTCTCGAGCTTTCCGACGGCAGATGGGGGAGCTTCGGCGGACCCTAGGAAACGACCGTTGTGCGCGCCGACTCGTTTCCGAACAAATGCGCCGCGCGCGTAGTGTGCCGACGACAAAGCGTTCGTTTTTGTTGCGGCCGCGAGATTGTTCGGGACCGCGCGGGTTCTCGCCAAAGGCAGATGGTGCGGATCCGGCCGAATCGGATTTCGGCGCGGAACGAATTTCCCAATGGCTCCGGACTCTCGGCCGTGACTTATGAATCCAATGTCGGTCGACGTAGAAAAACTCCGATCACGATAATATGCGATGCCCGTCAATCGATGAGTACCGTGGAAAATGCGTGCACACACACACACACACACACACACGCACAGACACACGCACACTCGATGTCTGTCACCCAGAGACCATCTGGTTGTATCGTACAGCACCGAGCAAAGCGATTGTGTCTGTAAGCCGTGTACACAAAGCGCTGTTGTAATCATTATTATTACTGTTGGTGGGGGGGGAGAGGAAACGTTAAAAATTTGGAAATAAATTTAAAACGTTACGTTCGAAACGCCTACAATGATATGTGTTCATAGAGAAAAATTGAATAAGATTTGTTTTTACCGCGATCTTGGTGTGTTCGTGTAGACTAACTACGAGGTACGCTGAAGCTGAACCGCTGAAATTTTAGCGTCCTAACTTTTGCAAAGCAACAAAATGTTTCAAAAATTATTTAATGTCTGTTAAATACTGACAAAAGTAGTCAGTACATTTTTCGAATCGCTACGGAATCGCTACGATCAGATCAATACATCCTTCTGGTCGAAACCGTGTATATGGATACAAAAAAAAAACACTGGTCATAAGTAGTCAATTTGAATTAGGTTGAAATAAAAAAATGATTTACGATCTAATGAAAACAGAATTTTAGGCATAATCTTAAGAATGGTATTGAATACAAATACATAAGTAACGACAAAGTTATGCAGGTACTTATAAGTTTAAAACAAATTGTAAAATACATAAGTATGTACATTTTATGTTAAAAATATAAACATTTGTAATAATTTATATTACAGCTATATGTACATTTAAAAAATGTATAATAAGCCACGGTAAGTAACTCGACGAAAGCGTTTTAAAAATGTATATATGATCGAATTAATCTTTAAATTTGATTGTAATTCACCCTTGACGTTGCTTTTTAACCATAAAAGCTTTAATGTGTTTTCAAAAAGCCTTAGGTTAGTAAACCGAAAAAAAAACTAAATCTAACAGTTTTTAAGTACTTTGAGACCGTATTTGAATTTGTTCCGAAGTATTCACGTACGGTATGAGTTCCGGAGTTCGTACCGGGAAATAATTATATTAATATAATAACCGTTAAGACCCGTGGAAAATTATAGCGCTTTACACCACGATGAACAACGGAAACCCTCCCGGCAAGTCTCCGTTTTGTTGTTAATGACTTTAGCGAACTCGAGGGAATGCGGCAACCGATTCACTTCTGATATCGTCTAAGACGTGCACCAAAACTTACACGCGTATGTTAAGACCGACGAGTTCCGACGGCACTGAACTCACTTCTCTCCGATCCCGCCCACTGTTTTTTTGTGATAACAGTAATTCCAAGGACGGACAAACTTTGAAAACAGTCGTACAAGTCAGTATACAATTTACCATATTAAATATAATCTGTGTGGAAAGTGTTCAAAAATTCCAAATGGGTGAAGATATGTACCGTAAAGCAGGGTGATTACAGAATAATTTAAATGAATCTGATCAGGAACATTTTTCTTCAAATTTGTGATTATATGACATTAAGTATTTGCGTATACAATTTTTATTTATTTATTTTCAATTATTTGTCTTATACAATATATACCTACCCAAACATATATAGTTCATAAAAAAAAAAATGGGAGAAACTCTTAGGTCGGGTGAGACTCCACGGATGGATGAGATACAGGGATGGATGAATTGCCTTATTCAACTTTTAAACTTGAAATTAATGTACCAATATTGTTAAAAAATTCGATTCTAAGTGAAAGAAGAGGGTACATCAGTTTCAATTTTAAAGATAGTTGATATAGTAGTAAAACTAAATTTCTTAGATAGATTGAACTTTTAGGTAGATAATTGGCGTTAGTTTTTATTTCTAATTTTTGGTCTTATTTTATCTGTTATTGAAATACTATGGCAACGATAATTACATTATAAATCACCCTTAAACAACTACATTTTTTAGTTACACATTGGCATTTACGATAATAACTAAAAAATTATTGAGCTTCAGTTAAACAAGATACGATTTTTTTATTGTTTCGCTATTCGGACATCCAAATATCGGGACGAGTTTCGTCGTCTATAGTCTAGGTATTCGTTTCGTGAAATGTTATCCATATCGTGTAATTATGTTTTGAAATATTTCTAATCATATGGATTTTCTTAAATATAATACTTAAATGTAGTAACGTTAACGTGAATCCCAATCTAGATATTTGATGTCACAAATGACTTTCAGCCAATAATTTTTCACTTTTTGTACAACCTCCTACAGATCGGGCTTAGGGCCCCCAAATGACTTAATACTGGTCGACTTATTAGGGTCTGCAATAAATAATAAACAAGAGAGTCTTTTTCGTCAATTTCTGGAGTAACCTCGGTAACTACGGACTTAGATGTTAAGATGTTCGTTTCGGTAACCATTAAGCGGCAACCAAGCTATAAATAAACATCTATTCCGAACGCATGATATGTTGGTCGTGTACGATTAGGCATATCATCAGTATCCAACCCTTTATATTTGTAAATTTCTAGGGCTCTCAACTCAGCGCGTGGTATGCAATGTGACGATGTGTTGTTGCGGAGGCGAAGGCGATAACCATATTAACGCGTGTGTCTAATGTCTATGTATATACGAGTCCCGATGAGTTTCCAATCTCCAAACTTCACGATCGTAACGAATATGGAACAAGAGCGGTATATTATTGCGCGTTCCGGAACGAATGCATAATTAATTTGTTCCTCTGGACGTTATGGCTCGTTTGGGATAGACTCATTTGTCGTATACAGCGCATGCGCACCACACGTTTGTTGTAAACACTTCAAGTATTGCACCGGGGCGCGAACGTCGTCGGTAATGTACGTGTATACATGACGTGATAGGTTGTTATGTAATTTTTTTTCGTCTTCTCTTCACAAAGCAATCGGTAAGGCAATGATCTTTATGTTTTCTGTCCCGGTACATTCTATGAAGGCAAAAATACCATATGTAATAATGCACTGCACTGTTGTTGAAACGATTGGCTATTGTAATATAAATAAAATAATAATAATAATAATAATAATAATAATAATAATAATAATAATAGTAATAATAATAATAATAGTAAAAAAAAAACTAAAAATAATAATAATAATTACTATAAGGATACCTTGGTCAGACTGAGGAGAATAAAGAGTATTACGCGCGTAAATCATATTATTATTATTACTATTATTTTACTTTGTCAAAAATATAAAACGTATTATACCAGAAAATAATATTAGTTACGTAAACATAGGTATTGTGTTCGATGTAATGAAATGGATCCGTATAATATATTTCGTTTCTCTGTTTATTTTGCCGCACAACTTTTCTACTTCGAAAATAGTTTACGTCCAAAAATGCAAAATCCCATTTATATAAACTAAGTTCACATTGATATACTAAATGCAAAATAATTTTTGTTTCCTGACAACTAATTTACGTAAATATATTCGAGATATTTTGTATTTCTGCGGTATTCTACATAATTAGTTCACGTACCGAAGTTTACAAGTATATGCAACGCATAATTCACGAAATCATATTAATAACTAAGTTAAAATATGAACAATTTATATATTTATTATACTCAACATTATTTCTATCTTTAATTAAACGTTTGTATTCATTAGTTTTTAATATATACATAATAACAGTCACTGCAGCCTGCAGGAGTGATATGTTTTTTAAACAACGGCTTAATATTATTGAACTGGGCAAACAAAAATACTTAAATTCTTATACATTTTCTACAATATTAATAAACAAAGTGTGTACATCGCCAAATTATAAATCAATAGACTTTGTAGCATCGACATTAATAAACTATTTACCTGTATATAATGCCATGAGGAATTGTTTTCATTGACTTATTGATTTTTGCAACACCGCCGTCGGCGCACATTTTTTGCGTATAAAAAACGTTAGTAGATAACTAAGAAGAAAAAATCTCTGAAATAATGAGCTCGATTGCGCATTTTCCAGGCACGGTCTATGTAAACCATGGTAAACAAATAAAATCAAAAGTCAGATGAATGATAACAAAACAAAATATTAAAGGTATGTACGAACGGGTTCATCGCGGGAAAATGTTTTTGTTCCATCCATATTCTTATCACATTCGAATTTATGACCATGGTTAAGTTATTCAAACAAATTATACCATTTTTATACATGATATTGTTAGAGATTTAATAGTAATAATAGATTTTCAATTACTAAATTTACTTTGTTTGTGATTCATGGAGCAAACGACCTATAGCAAAAGTAATGAATGTATTCTTTGTCTTCATTTTTTTTAGACGATGTTGATTTTACATATAGACACATTTCTTTTTCTTCATTATTAGATTTTCAATAGTTAAAATCTATGAAATATTTAAAAATCCGTTAATAAATTGGCATATTATTGATCTTAAAAAACATAAAAATCAACTCACTGCACAACCCCCAAAACACATTGATTCACAGACATTTTGTTAACATTACAATTTTGATTTATTCATTGCCTAAATAGAAAAAAAATATTAGAAAACATTAAAGAAATAATGGTGCTGCAGGGTTTGAGAATAGTATTTCGAAAAAAAATATTTTGGAAATAGATCTGACACTGATTCTGTGTTAATCTAACCATTATTTCTCTCTCCTTAGTCAGTATGCTTATTTCTAGTAAAAACTGTGTATTCTACATTGTTATTAACAGACCTAATATTATTGTTCTAAATAACTTGATTTAATACGCACTATTCGCATATTATGCTCATGACTACGTACAAATAAAATAGGAATGAGCAATGATATTTGCAAGACGAATGACAAAAAATTACCCATAACAAGACCAATACATATACCAATACACCGACCAAGACCAATACCTCTACCAAGACCAATACCTCTACCAAGACCAATACCTCTACAAACGACCAATACCAATACGAAAACCAATACCAATAACAATACCAATACACCGACCAATTCCAATACCTGTACCAATACCTCTACCAACGACCAATACCAATACCAATACCAATACAAATACAAATACAAATACAAATACAAATACAAATACCAATACCAGTACAACGACCAATACCAATACCAATACCAATACCAATACCAATACCAATACCAATACCAATACCAATACCAATACCAATACCAATACCAATACCAATACCAATACCAATACCAATACCAATACCCACACCAATACCAATAACAATACCAATACACCGACCAATTCCAATACCTCTACCAACGACCAATACCCGCACCAATACCAATACCAATACCAATACCAATACCAATACCAATACCAATACCAATACCATTACCCACACCAATACCAATAACAATACCAATACCAATACCAATACCAATACCAATACCAATACCAATACCAATACCAATACCAATACCAATACCAATACCAATACCAATACCAATACCCACACCAATACCAATACAAATACAAATACAAATACCAATACCAGTACAACGACCAATACCAATACCAATACCAATACCAATACCAATACCAATACCAATACCAATACCAATAACAATACCAATACCAATACCAATACCAATACCAATACCAATACCAATACCAATACCAATACCAATACCAATACCAATACCAATACCAATACCAATACCAATACCAATACCCACACCAATACCAATACAAATACAAATACAAATACAAATACCAATACCAGTACAACGACCAATACCAATACCAAAACCAATACCAATACGAAAACCAATACCAATAACAATACCAATACACCGACCAATTCCAATACCTGTACCAATACCTCTACCAACGACCAATACCAATACCAATACCAATACAAATACAAATACAAATACAAATACAAATACAAATACCAATACCAGTACAACGACCAATACCAATACCAATACCAATACCAATACCAATACCAATACCAATACCAATACCAATACCAATACCAATACCAATACCAATACCAATACCAATACCAATACCAATACCAATACCAATACCAATACCCACACCAATACCAATAACAATACCAATACACCGACCAATTCCAATACCTCTACCAACGACCAATACCCGCACCAATACCAATACCAATACCAATACCAATACCAATACCAATACCAATACCAATACCAATACCCACACCAATACCAATACAAATACAAATACAAATACAAATACCAATACCAGTACAACGACCAATACCAATACCAATACCAATACCAATACCAATACCAATACCAATACCAATACCAATAACAATAACAATACCAATACCAATACCAATACCAATACCAATACCAATACCAATACCAATACCAATACCAATACCAATACCAATACCAATACCAATACCAATACCAATACCAATACCAATACCAATACCAATACCCACACCAATACCAATAACAATACCAATACACCGACCAATTCCAATACCAATACCAATACCAATACCAATACCAATACCAATACCAATACCAATACCAATACCAATACCAATACCAATACCAATACCAATACCCACACCAATACCAATACAAATACAAATACAAATACAAATACCAATACCAGTACAACGACCAATACCAATACCAATACCAATACCAATACCAATACCCACACCAATACCAATACAAATACAAATACAAATACAAATACCAATACCAGTACAACGACCAATACCAATACCAAAACCAATACCAATACGAAAACCAATACCAATAACAATACCAATACACCGACCAATTCCAATACCTGTACCAATACCTCTACCAACGACCAATACCAATACCAATACCAATACAAATACAAATACAAATACAAATACAAATACAAATACAAATACCAATACCAGTACAACGACCAATACCAATACCAATACCAATACCAATACCAATACCAATACCAATACCAATACCAATACCAATACCAATACCAATACCAATACCAATACCAATACCAATACCCACACCAATACCAATAACAATACCAATACACCGACCAATTCCAATACCTCTACCAACGACCAATACCCGCACCAATACCAATACCAATACCAATACCAATACCAATACCAATACCAATACCAATACCAATACCAATACCAATACCAATACCAATACCAATACCCACACCAATACCAATAACAATACCAATACACCGACCAATTCCAATACCTCTACCAACGACCAATACCCGCACCAATACCAATACCAATACCAATACCAATACCAATACCAATACCAATACCAATACCAATACCAATACCAATACCAATACCAATACCAATACCAATACCAATACCAATACCAATACCAATACCAATACCAATACCCACACCAATACCAATACAAATACAAATACAAATACAAATACCAATACCAGTACAACGACCAATACCAATACCAATACCAATACCAATACCAATACCAATACCAATACCAATAACAATACCAATACCAATACCAATACCAATACCAATACCAATACCAATACCAATACCAATACCAATACCAATACCAATACCAATACCAATACCAATACCAATACCAATACCCACACCAATACCAATAACAATACCAATACACCGACCAATTCCAATACCAATACCAATACCAATACCAATACCAATACCAATACCAATACCAATACCAATACCAATACCCACACCAATACCAATAACAATACCAATACACCGACCAATTCCAATACCTGTACCAAGACCAATACCTCTACCAACGACCAATACTTCTACCAACGATCAATACCCGCACCAATACCAATACCAATACCAATACCAATACCAATACCATTACCCACACCAATACCAATAACAATACCAATACACCGACCAATTCCAATACCTGTACCAAGACCAATACCAATACCAATACCAATACCAATACCAATACCAATACCAATACCAATACCAATAACCACACCAATACCAATACAAATACAAATACAAATACAAATACCAATACCAGTACAACGACTAATACCAATACCAATACCAATACCAATACCAATACCAATACCAATAACAATACCAATACCAATACCAATACCAATACCAATACCAATACCAATACCAATACCAATACCAATACCAATACCAATACCAATACCAATACCAATACCCACACCAATACCAATACAAATACAAATACAAATACAAATACCAATACCAGTACAACGACCAATACCAATACCAAAACCAATACCAATACGAAAACCAATACCAATAACAATACCAATACACCGACCAATTCCAATACCTGTACCAATACCTCTACCAACGACCAATACCAATACCAATACCAATACAAATACAAATACAAATACAAATACAAATACAAATACAAATACAAATACCAATACCAGTACAACGACCAATACCAATACCAATACCAATACCAATACCAATACCAATACCAATACCAATACCAATACCAATACCAATACCAATACCAATACCAATACCAATACCAATACCAATACCAATACCAATACCCACACCAATACCAATAACAATACCAATACACCGACCAATTCCAATACCTCTACCAACGACCAATACCCGCACCAATACCAATACCAATACCAATACCAATACCAATACCAATACCAATACCAATACCAATACCAATACCAATACCAATACCAATACCAATACCAATACCAATACCAATACCAATACCAATACCGATACCAATACCAATACCAATACCAATACCAATACCCACACCAATACCAATAACAATACCAATACACCGACCAATTCCAATACCTCTACCAACGACCAATACCCGCACCAATACCAATACCAATACCAATACCAATACCAATACCAATACCAATACCAATACCAATACCAATACCAATACCAATACCAATACCCACACCAATACCAATACAAATACAAATACAAATACAAATACCAATACCAGTACAACGACCAATACCAATACCAATACCAATACCAATACCAATACCAATACCAATACCAATACCAATACCAATACCAATACCAATACCAATACCAATACCAATACCAATACCAATACCAATACCAATACCAATACCAATACCAATACCAATACCAATACCAATACCCACACCAATACCAATACAAATACAAATACAAATACAAATACCAATACCAGTACAACGACCAATACCAATACCAAAACCAATACCAATACGAAAACCAATACCAATAACAATACCAATACACCGACCAATTCCAATACCTGTACCAATACCTCTACCAACGACCAATACCAATACCAATACCAATACAAATACAAATACAAATACAAATACAAATACAAATACAAATACAAATACAAATACCAATACCAGTACAACGACCAATACCAATACCAATACCAATACCAATACCAATACCAATACCAATACCAATACCAATACCAATACCAATACCAATACCAATACCAATACCAATACCAATACCAATACCAATACCAATACCCACACCAATACCAATAACAATACCAATACACCGGCCAATTCCAATACCTCTACCAACGACCAATACCCGCACCAATACCAATACCAATACCAATACCAATACCAATACCAATACCAATACCAATACCAATACCAATACCAATACCAATACCAATACCAATACCCACACCAATACCAATAACAATACCAATACACCGACCAATTCCAATACCTCTACCAACGACCAATACCCGCACCAATACCAATACCAATACCAATACCAATACCAATACCAATACCAATACCAATACCAATACCAATACCAATACCAATACCCACACCAATACCAATAACAATACCAATACACCGACCAATTCCAATACCTCTACCAACGACCAATACCCGCACCAATACCAATACCAATACCAATACCAATACCAATACCAATACCAATACCAATACCAATACCAATACCAATACCAATACCAATACCAATACCAATACCAATACCAATACCAATACCAATACCAATACCCACACCAATACCAATACCAATACCAATACCAATACCAATACCAATACCAATACCAATACCAATACCAATAACAATACCAATACACCGACCAATTCCAATACCAATACCAATACCAATACCAATACCAATACCAATACCAATACCAATACCAATACCCACACCAATACCAATAACAATACCAATACACCGACCAATTCCAATACCTGTACCAAGACCAATACCTCTACCAACGACCAATACTTCTACCAACGATCAATACCCGCACCAATACCAATACCAATACCAATACCAATACCAATACCATTACCCACACCAATACCAATAACAATACCAATACACCGACCAATTCCAATACCTGTACCAAGACCAATACCAATACCAATACCAATACCAATACCAATACCAATACCAATACCAATACCAATAACCACACCAATACCAATACAAATACAAATACAAATACAAATACCAATACCAGTACAACGACTAATACCAATACCAATACCAATACCAATACCAATACCAATACCAATAACAATACCAATAACAATACCAATACCAATACCAATACCAATACCAATACCAATACCAATACCAATACCAATACCAATACCAATACCAATACCAATACCCACACCAATACCAATACAAATACAAATACAAATACAAATACCAATACCAGTACAACGACCAATACCAATACCAAAACCAATACCAATACGAAAACCAATACCAATAACAATACCAATACACCGACCAATTCCAATACCTGTACCAATACCTCTACCAACGACCAATACCAATACCAATACCAATACAAATACAAATACAAATACAAATACAAATACAAATACAAATACAAATACCAATACCAGTACAACGACCAATACCAATACCAATACCAATACCAATACCAATACCAATACCAATACCAATACCAATACCAATACCAATACCAATACCAATACCAATACCAATACCAATACCAATACCAATACCAATACCAATACCCACACCAATACCAATAACAATACCAATACACCGACCAATTCCAATACCTCTACCAACGACCAATACCCGCACCAATACCAATACCAATACCAATACCAATACCAATACCAATACCAATACCAATACCAATACCAATACCAATACCAATACCAATACCAATACCCACACCAATACCAATAACAATACCAATACACCGACCAATTCCAATACCTCTACCAACGACCAATACCCGCACCAATACCAATACCAATACCAATACCAATACCAATACCAATACCAATACCAATACCAATACCAATACCAATACCAATACCCACACCAATACCAATAACAATACCAATACACCGACCAATTCCAATACCTCTACCAACGACCAATACCCGCACCAATACCAATACCAATACCAATACCAATACCAATACCAATACCAATACCAATACCAATACCAATACCAATACCAATACCAATACCAATACCAATACCAATACCAATACCAATACCAATACCCACACCAATACCAATACAAATACAAATACAAATACAAATACCAATACCAGTACAACGACCAATACCAATACCAATACCAATACCAATACCAATACCAATACCAATACCAATACCAATACCAATACCAATAACAATACCAATACCAATACCAATACCAATACCAATACCAATACCAATACCAATACCAATACCAATACCAATACCAATACCAATACCAATACCCACACCAATACCAATAACAATACCAATACACCGACCAATTCCAATACCAATACCAATACCAATACCAATACCAATACCAATACAAATACAAATACAAATACAAATACAAATACAAATACAAATACAAATACCAATACCAGTACAACGACCAATACCAATACCAATACCAATACCAATACCTGTACCAAGACCAATACCTCTACCAACGACCAATACTTCTACCAACGATCAATACCCGCACCAATACCAATACCAATACCAATACCAATACCAATACCATTACCCACACCAATACCAATAACAATACCAATACACCGACCAATTCCAATACCTGTACCAAGACCAATACCAATACCAATACCAATACCAATACCAATACCAATACCAATACCAATACCAATAACCACACCAATACCAATACAAATACAAATACAAATACAAATACCAATACCAGTACAACGACTAATACCAATACCAATACCAATACCAATACCAATACCAATACCAATAACAATACCAATAACAATACCAATACCAATACCAATACCAATACCAATACCAATACCAATACCAATACCAATACCAATACCAATACCAATACCAATACCCACACCAATACCAATACAAATACAAATACAAATACAAATACCAATACCAGTACAACGACCAATACCAATACCAAAACCAATACCAATACGAAAACCAATACCAATAACAATACCAATACACCGACCAATTCCAATACCTGTACCAATACCTCTACCAACGACCAATACCAATACCAATACCAATACAAATACAAATACAAATACAAATACAAATACAAATACAAATACAAATACAAATACCAATACCAGTACAACGACCAATACCAATACCAATACCAATACCAATACCAATACCAATACCAATACCAATACCAATACCAATACCAATACCAATACCAATACCAATACCAATACCAATACCAATACCAATACCAATACCAATACCCACACCAATACCAATAACAATACCAATACACCGACCAATTCCAATACCTCTACCAACGACCAATACCCGCACCAATACCAATACCAATACCAATACCAATACCAATACCAATACCAATACCAATACCCACACCAATACCAATACAAATACAAATACAAATACAAATACCAATACCAGTACAACGACCAATACCAATACCAAAACCAATACCAATACGAAAACCAATACCAATAACAATACCAATACACCGACCAATTCCAATACCTGTACCAATACCTCTACCAACGACCAATACCAATACCAATACCAATACAAATACAAATACAAATACAAATACAAATACAAATACAAATACCAATACCAGTACAACGACCAATACCAATACCAATACCAATACCAATACCAATACCAATACCAATACCAATACCAATACCAATACCAATACCAATACCAATACCAATACCAATACCAATACCCACACCAATACCAATAACAATACCAATACACCGACCAATTCCAATACCTCTACCAACGACCAATACCCGCACCAATACCAATACCAATACCAATACCAATACCAATACCAATACCAATACCAATACCAATACCAATACCAATACCAATACCAATACCAATACCCACACCAATACCAATAACAATACCAATACACCGACCAATTCCAATACCTCTACCAACGACCAATACCCGCACCAATACCAATACCAATACCAATACCAATACCAATACCAATACCAATACCAATACCAATACCAATACCAATACCAATACCAATACCAATACCAATACCAATACCAATACCAATACCAATACCAATACCAATACCCACACCAATACCAATACAAATACAAATACAAATACAAATACCAATACCAGTACAACGACCAATACCAATACCAATACCAATACCAATACCAATACCAATACCAATACCAATAACAATACCAATACCAATACCAATACCAATACCAATACCAATACCAATACCAATACCAATACCAATACCAATACCAATACCAATACCAATACCAATACCAATACCAATACCCACACCAATACCAATAACAATACCAATACACCGACCAATTCCAATACCAATACCAATACCAATACCAATACCAATACCAATACCAATACCAATACCAATACCAATACCCACACCAATACCAATAACAATACCAATACACCGACCAATTCCAATACCTGTACCAAGACCAATACCTCTACCAACGACCAATACTTCTACCAACGATCAATACCCGCACCAATACCAATACCAATACCAATACCAATACCAATACCATTACCCACACCAATACCAATAACAATACCAATACACCGACCAATTCCAATACCTGTACCAAGACCAATACCAATACCAATACCAATACCAATACCAATACCAATACCAATACCAATACCAATAACCACACCAATACCAATACAAATACAAATACAAATACAAATACCAATACCAGTACAACGACTAATACCAATACCAATACCAATACCAATACCAATACCAATACCAATAACAATACCAATACCAATACCAATACCAATACCAATACCAATACCAATACCAATACCAATACCAATACCAATACCAATAACAATACCAATAACAATACCAATACCAATACCAATACCAATACCAATACCAATACCAATACCAATACCAATACCAATACCAATACCAATACCAATACCCACACCAATACCAATACAAATACAAATACAAATACAAATACCAATACCAGTACAACGACCAATACCAATACCAAAACCAATACCAATACGAAAACCAATACCAATAACAATACCAATACACCGACCAATTCCAATACCTGTACCAATACCTCTACCAACGACCAATACCAATACCAATACCAATACAAATACAAATACAAATACAAATACAAATACAAATACAAATACAAATACCAATACCAGTACAACGACCAATACCAATACCAATACCAATACCAATACCAATACCAATACCAATACCAATACCAATACCAATACCAATACCAATACCAATACCAATACCAATACCAATACCAATACCAATACCAATACCAATACCCACACCAATACCAATAACAATACCAATACACCGACCAATTCCAATACCTCTACCAACGACCAATACCCGCACCAATACCAATACCAATACCAATACCAATACCAATACCAATACCAATACCAATACCAATACCAATACCAATACCAATACCAATACCAATACCCACACCAATACCAATAACAATACCAATACACCGACCAATTCCAATACCTCTACCAACGACCAATACCCGCACCAATACCAATACCAATACCAATACCAATACCAATACCAATACCAATACCAATACCAATACCAATACCAATACCAATACCCACACCAATACCAATAACAATACCAATACACCGACCAATTCCAATACCTCTACCAACGACCAATACCCGCACCAATACCAATACCAATACCAATACCAATACCAATACCAATACCAATACCAATACCAATACCAATACCAATACCAATACCAATACCAATACCAATACCAATACCAATACCAATACCAATACCCACACCAATACCAATACAAATACAAATACAAATACAAATACCAATACCAGTACAACGACCAATACCAATACCAATACCAATACCAATACCAATACCAATACCAATACCAATACCAATACCAATACCAATAACAATACCAATACCAATACCAATACCAATACCAATACCAATACCAATACCAATACCAATACCAATACCAATACCAATACCAATACCAATACCCACACCAATACCAATAACAATACCAATACACCGACCAATTCCAATACCAATACCAATACCAATACCAATACCAATACCAATACAAATACAAATACAAATACAAATACAAATACAAATACAAATACAAATACCAATACCAGTACAACGACCAATACCAATACCAATACCAATACCAATACCTGTACCAAGACCAATACCTCTACCAACGACCAATACTTCTACCAACGATCAATACCCGCACCAATACCAATACCAATACCAATACCAATACCAATACCATTACCCACACCAATACCAATAACAATACCAATACACCGACCAATTCCAATACCTGTACCAAGACCAATACCAATACCAATACCAATACCAATACCAATACCAATACCAATACCAATACCAATAACCACACCAATACCAATACAAATACAAATACAAATACAAATACCAATACCAGTACAACGACTAATACCAATACCAATACCAATACCAATACCAATACCAATACCAATAACAATACCAATAACAATACCAATACCAATACCAATACCAATACCAATACCAATACCAATACCAATACCAATACCAATACCAATACCAATACCAATACCCACACCAATACCAATACAAATACAAATACAAATACAAATACCAATACCAGTACAACGACCAATACCAATACCAAAACCAATACCAATACGAAAACCAATACCAATAACAATACCAATACACCGACCAATTCCAATACCTGTACCAATACCTCTACCAACGACCAATACCAATACCAATACCAATACAAATACAAATACAAATACAAATACAAATACAAATACAAATACAAATACAAATACCAATACCAGTACAACGACCAATACCAATACCAATACCAATACCAATACCAATACCAATACCAATACCAATACCAATACCAATACCAATACCAATACCAATACCAATACCAATACCAATACCAATACCAATACCAATACCAATACCCACACCAATACCAATAACAATACCAATACACCGACCAATTCCAATACCTCTACCAACGACCAATACCCGCACCAATACCAATACCAATACCAATACCAATACCAATACCAATACCAATACCAATACCCACACCAATACCAATACAAATACAAATACAAATACAAATACCAATACCAGTACAACGACCAATACCAATACCAAAACCAATACCAATACGAAAACCAATACCAATAACAATACCAATACACCGACCAATTCCAATACCTGTACCAATACCTCTACCAACGACCAATACCAATACCAATACCAATACAAATACAAATACAAATACAAATACAAATACAAATACAAATACCAATACCAGTACAACGACCAATACCAATACCAATACCAATACCAATACCAATACCAATACCGATACCGATACCAATACCAATACCAATACCAATACCAATACCCACACCAATACCAATAACAATACCAATACACCGACCAATTCCAATACCTGTACCAAGACCAATACCAATACCAATACCAATACCAATACCAATACCAATACCAATACCAATACCAATAACCACACCAATACCAATACAAATACAAATACAAATACAAATACCAATACCAGTACAACGACTAATACCAATACCAATACCAATACCAATACCAATACCAATACCAATAACAATACCAATAACAATACCAATACCAATACCAATACCAATACCAATACCAATACCAATACCAATACCAATACCAATACCAATACCAATACCAATACCCACACCAATACCAATACAAATACAAATACAAATACAAATACCAATACCAGTACAACGACCAATACCAATACCAAAACCAATACCAATACGAAAACCAATACCAATAACAATACCAATACACCGACCAATTCCAATACCTGTACCAATACCTCTACCAACGACCAATACCAATACCAATACCAATACAAATACAAATACAAATACAAATACAAATACAAATACAAATACAAATACAAATACCAATACCAGTACAACGACCAATACCAATACCAATACCAATACCAATACCAATACCAATACCAATACCAATACCAATACCAATACCAATACCAATACCAATACCAATACCAATACCAATACCAATACCAATACCAATACCAATACCAATACCCACACCAATACCAATAACAATACCAATACACCGACCAATTCCAATACCTCTACCAACGACCAATACCCGCACCAATACCAATACCAATACCAATACCAATACCAATACCAATACCAATACCAATACCAATACCAATACCAATACCAATACCAATACCAATACCAATACCAATACCAATACCAATACCGATACCAATACCAATACCAATACCAATACCAATACCCACACCAATACCAATAACAATACCAATACACCGACCAATTCCAATACCTCTACCAACGACCAATACCCGCACCAATACCAATACCAATACCAATACCAATACCAATACCAATACCAATACCAATACCAATACCAATACCAATACCAATACCAATACCAATACCCACACCAATACCAATACAAATACAAATACAAATACAAATACCAATACCAGTACAACGACCAATACCAATACCAATACCAATACCAATACCAATACCAATACCAATACCAATACCAATACCAATACCAATACCAATACCAATACCCACACCAATACCAATAACAATACCAATACACCGACCAATTCCAATACCTCTACCAACGACCAATACCCGCACCAATACCAATACCAATACCAATACCAATACCAATACCAATACCAATACCAATACCAATACCAATACCCACACCAATACCAATACAAATACAAATACAAATACAAATACCAATACCAGTACAACGACCAATACCAATACCAATACCAATACCAATACCAATACCAATACCAATACCAATACCAATACCAATACCAATAACAATACCAATACACCGACCAATTCCAATACCTGTACCAAGACCAATACCTCTACCAACGACCAATACTTCTACCAACGATCAATACCCGCACCAATACCAATACCAATACCAATACCAATACCAATACCATTACCCACACCAATACCAATAACAATACCAATACACCGACCAATTCCAATACCTGTACCAAGACCAATACCAATACCAATACCAATACCAATACCAATACCAATACCAATACCAATACCAATAACCACACCAATACCAATACAAATACAAATACAAATACAAATACCAATACCAGTACAACGACCAATACCAATACCAATACCAATACCAATACCAATACCAATACCAATAACAATACCAATAACAATACCAATACCAATACCAATACCAATACCAATACCAATACCAATACCAATACCAATACCAATACCAATACCCACACCAATACCAATACAAATACAAATACAAATACAAATACAAATACAAATACAAATACAAATACAAATACCAATACCAGTACAACGACCAATACCAATACCAATACCAATACCAATACCAATACCAATACCAATACCAATACCAATACCAATACCAATACCAATACCAATACCAATACCAATACCAATACCAATACCAATACCAATACCAATACCAATACCAATACCCACACCAATACCAATAACAATACCAATACACCGACCAATTCCAATACCTCTACCAACGACCAATACCCGCACCAATACCAATACCAATACCAATACCAATACCAATACCAATACCAATACCAATACCAATACCAATACCAATACCAATACCAATACCAATACCCACACCAATACCAATAACAATACCAATACACCGACCAATTCCAATACCTCTACCAACGACCAATACCCGCACCAATACCAATACCAATACCAATACCAATACCAATACCAATACCAATACCAATACCAATACCAATACCAATACCAATACCAATACCAATACCAATACCAATACCAATACCAATACCAATACCAATACCAATACCAATACCCACACCAATACCAATACAAATACAAATACAAATACAAATACCAATACCAGTACAACGACCAATACCAATACCAATACCAATACCAATACCAATACCAATACCAATACCAATAACAATACCAATACCAATACCAATACCAATACCAATACCAATACCAATACCAATACCAATACCAATACCAATACCAATACCAATACCAATACCAATACCAATACCAATACCAATACCCACACCAATACCAATAACAATACCAATACACCGACCAATTCCAATACCAATACCAATACCAATACCAATACCAATACCAATACCAATACCAATACCAATACCCACACCAATACCAATAACAATACCAATACACCGACCAATTCCAATACCTGTACCAAGACCAATACCTCTACCAACGACCAATACTTCTACCAACGATCAATACCCGCACCAATACCAATACCAATACCAATACCAATACCAATACCATTACCCACACCAATACCAATAACAATACCAATACACCGACCAATTCCAATACCTGTACCAAGACCAATACCAATACCAATACCAATACCAATACCAATACCAATACCAATACCAATACCAATAACCACACCAATACCAATACAAATACAAATACAAATACAAATACCAATACCAGTACAACGACTAATACCAATACCAATACCAATACCAATACCAATAACAATACCAATAACAATACCAATACCAATACCAATACCAATACCAATACCAATACCAATACCAATACCAATACCAATACCAATACCAATACCAATACCCACACCAATACCAATACAAATACAAATACAAATACAAATACCAATACCAGTACAACGACCAATACCAATACCAAAACCAATACCAATACGAAAACCAATACCAATAACAATACCAATACACCGACCAATTCCAATACCTGTACCAATACCTCTACCAACGACCAATACCAATACCAATACCAATACAAATACAAATACAAATACAAATACAAATACAAATACAAATACAAATACCAATACCAGTACAACGACCAATACCAATACCAATACCAATACCAATACCAATACCAATACCAATACCAATACCAATACCAATACCAATACCAATACCAATACCAATACCAATACCAATACCAATACCAATACCAATACCAATACCCACACCAATACCAATAACAATACCAATACACCGACCAATTCCAATACCTCTACCAACGACCAATACCCGCACCAATACCAATACCAATACCAATACCAATACCAATACCAATACCAATACCAATACCAATACCAATACCAATACCAATACCAATACCAATACCAATACCAATACCAATACCAATACCAATACCAATACCAATACCAATACCGATACCAATACCAATACCAATACCAATACCAATACCCACACCAATACCAATAACAATACCAATACACCGACCAATTCCAATACCTCTACCAACGACCAATACCCGCACCAATACCAATACCAATACCAATACCAATACCAATACCAATACCAATACCAATACCAATACCAATACCAATACCAATACCAATACCCACACCAATACCAATACAAATACAAATACAAATACAAATACCAATACCAGTACAACGACCAATACCAATACCAATACCAATACCAATACCAATACCAATACCAATACCAATAACAATACCAATACCAATACCAATACCAATACCAATACCAATACCAATACCAATACCAATACCAATACCAATACCAATACCAATACCAATACCAATACCAATACCAATACCAATACCAATACCAATACCCACACCAATACCAATACAAATACAAATACAAATACAAATACCAATACCAGTACAACGACCAATACCAATACCAAAACCAATACCAATACGAAAACCAATACCAATAACAATACCAATACACCGACCAATTCCAATACCTGTACCAATACCTCTACCAACGACCAATACCAATACCAATACCAATACAAATACAAATACAAATACAAATACAAATACAAATACAAATACAAATACAAATACCAATACCAGTACAACGACCAATACCAATACCAATACCAATACCAATACCAATACCAATACCAATACCAATACCAATACCAATACCAATACCAATACCAATACCAATACCAATACCAATACCAATACCAATACCAATACCAATACCCACACCAATACCAATAACAATACCAATACACCGACCAATTCCAATACCTCTACCAACGACCAATACCCGCACCAATACCAATACCAATACCAATACCAATACCAATACCAATACCAATACCAATACCAATACCAATACCAATACAAATACAAATACAAATACAAATACAAATACAAATACCAATACCAGTACAACGACCAATACCAATACCAATACCAATACCAATACCAATACCAATACCAATACCAATACCAATACCAATACCAATACCAATACCAATACCAATACCAATACCAATACCAATACCAATACCCACACCAATACCAATAACAATACCAATACACCGACCAATTCCAATACCTCTACCAACGACCAATACCCGCACCAATACCAATACCAATACCAATACCAATACCAATACCAATACCAATACCAATACCATTACCCACACCAATACCAATAACAATACCAATACCAATACCAATACCAATACCAATACCAATACCAATACCAATACCAATACCAATACCAATACCAATACCAATACCAATACCAATACCAATACCCACACCAATACCAATACAAATACAAATACAAATACCAATACCAGTACAACGACCAATACCAATACCAATACCAATACCAATACCAATACCAATACCAATACCAATACCAATAACAATACCAATACCAATACCAATACCAATACCAATACCAATACCAATACCAATACCAATACCAATACCAATACCAATACCAATACCAATACCAATACCAATACCAATACCAATACCCACACCAATACCAATACAAATACAAATACAAATACAAATACCAATACCAGTACAACGACCAATACCAATACCAAAACCAATACCAATACGAAAACCAATACCAATAACAATACCAATACACCGACCAATTCCAATACCTGTACCAATACCTCTACCAACGACCAATACCAATACCAATACCAATACAAATACAAATACAAATACAAATACAAATACAAATACCAATACCAGTACAACGACCAATACCAATACCAATACCAATACCAATACCAATACCAATACCAATACCAATACCAATACCAATACCAATACCAATACCAATACCAATACCAATACCAATACCAATACCAATACCAATACCAATACCCACACCAATACCAATAACAATACCAATACACCGACCAATTCCAATACCTCTACCAACGACCAATACCCGCACCAATACCAATACCAATACCAATACCAATACCAATACCAATACCAATACCAATACCAATACCCACACCAATACCAATACAAATACAAATACAAATACAAATACCAATACCAGTACAACGACCAATACCAATACCAATACCAATACCAATACCAATACCAATACCAATACCAATACCAATAACAATAACAATACCAATACCAATACCAATACCAATACCAATACCAATACCAATACCAATACCAATACCAATACCAATACCAATACCAATACCAATACCAATACCAATACCAATACCAATACCAATACCAATACCCACACCAATACCAATAACAATACCAATACACCGACCAATTCCAATACCAATACCAATACCAATACCAATACCAATACCAATACCAATACCAATACCAATACCAATACCAATACCAATACCAATACCAATACCCACACCAATACCAATACAAATACAAATACAAATACAAATACCAATACCAGTACAACGACCAATACCAATACCAATACCAATACCAATACCAATACCCACACCAATACCAATACAAATACAAATACAAATACAAATACCAATACCAGTACAACGACCAATACCAATACCAAAACCAATACCAATACGAAAACCAATACCAATAACAATACCAATACACCGACCAATTCCAATACCTGTACCAATACCTCTACCAACGACCAATACCAATACCAATACCAATACAAATACAAATACAAATACAAATACAAATACAAATACAAATACCAATACCAGTACAACGACCAATACCAATACCAATACCAATACCAATACCAATACCAATACCAATACCAATACCAATACCAATACCAATACCAATACCAATACCAATACCAATACCAATACCCACACCAATACCAATAACAATACCAATACACCGACCAATTCCAATACCTCTACCAACGACCAATACCCGCACCAATACCAATACCAATACCAATACCAATACCAATACCAATACCAATACCAATACCAATACCAATACCAATACCAATACCAATACCAATACCCACACCAATACCAATAACAATACCAATACACCGACCAATTCCAATACCTCTACCAACGACCAATACCCGCACCAATACCAATACCAATACCAATACCAATACCAATACCAATACCAATACCAATACCAATACCAATACCAATACCAATACCAATACCAATACCAATACCAATACCAATACCAATACCAATACCAATACCAATACCCACACCAATACCAATACAAATACAAATACAAATACAAATACCAATACCAGTACAACGACCAATACCAATACCAATACCAATACCAATACCAATACCAATACCAATACCAATAACAATACCAATACCAATACCAATACCAATACCAATACCAATACCAATACCAATACCAATACCAATACCAATACCAATACCAATACCAATACCAATACCAATACCAATACCCACACCAATACCAATAACAATACCAATACACCGACCAATTCCAATACCAATACCAATACCAATACCAATACCAATACCAATACCAATACCAATACCAATACCAATACCCACACCAATACCAATAACAATACCAATACACCGACCAATTCCAATACCTGTACCAAGACCAATACCTCTACCAACGACCAATACTTCTACCAACGATCAATACCCGCACCAATACCAATACCAATACCAATACCAATACCATTACCCACACCAATACCAATAACAATACCAATACACCGACCAATTCCAATACCTGTACCAAGACCAATACCAATACCAATACCAATACCAATACCAATACCAATACCAATACCAATACCAATACCAATACCAATACCAATACCAATACCAATACCAATACCAATACAAATACAAATACAAATACAAATACAAATACAAATACCAATACCAGTACAACGACCAATACCAATACCAATACCAATACCAATACCAATACCAATACCAATACCAATACCAATACCAATACCAATACCAATACCAATACCAATACCAATACCAATACCAATACCAATACCCACACCAATACCAATAACAATACCAATACACCGACCAATTCCAATACCTCTACCAACGACCAATACCCGCACCAATACCAATACCAATACCAATACCAATACCAATACCAATACCAATACCAATACCATTACCCACACCAATACCAATAACAATACCAATACCAATACCAATACCAATACCAATACCAATACCAATACCAATACCAATACCAATACCAATACCAATACCAATACCAATACCAATACCAATACCCACACCAATACCAATACAAATACAAATACAAATACCAATACCAGTACAACGACCAATACCAATACCAATACCAATACCAATACCAATACCAATACCAATACCAATACCAATAACAATACCAATACCAATACCAATACCAATACCAATACCAATACCAATACCAATACCAATACCAATACCAATACCAATACCAATACCAATACCAATACCAATACCAATACCAATACCCACACCAATACCAATACAAATACAAATACAAATACAAATACCAATACCAGTACAACGACCAATACCAATACCAAAACCAATACCAATACGAAAACCAATACCAATAACAATACCAATACACCGACCAATTCCAATACCTGTACCAATACCTCTACCAACGACCAATACCAATACCAATACCAATACAAATACAAATACAAATACAAATACAAATACAAATACCAATACCAGTACAACGACCAATACCAATACCAATACCAATACCAATACCAATACCAATACCAATACCAATACCAATACCAATACCAATACCAATACCAATACCAATACCAATACCAATACCAATACCAATACCAATACCAATACCCACACCAATACCAATAACAATACCAATACACCGACCAATTCCAATACCTCTACCAACGACCAATACCCGCACCAATACCAATACCAATACCAATACCAATACCAATACCAATACCAATACCAATACCAATACCCACACCAATACCAATACAAATACAAATACAAATACAAATACCAATACCAGTACAACGACCAATACCAATACCAATACCAATACCAATACCAATACCAATACCAATACCAATACCAATAACAATAACAATACCAATACCAATACCAATACCAATACCAATACCAATACCAATACCAATACCAATACCAATACCAATACCAATACCAATACCAATACCAATACCAATACCAATACCAATACCAATACCAATACCCACACCAATACCAATAACAATACCAATACACCGACCAATTCCAATACCAATACCAATACCAATACCAATACCAATACCAATACCAATACCAATACCAATACCAATACCAATACCAATACCAATACCAATACCCACACCAATACCAATACAAATACAAATACAAATACAAATACCAATACCAGTACAACGACCAATACCAATACCAATACCAATACCAATACCAATACCCACACCAATACCAATACAAATACAAATACAAATACAAATACCAATACCAGTACAACGACCAATACCAATACCAAAACCAATACCAATACGAAAACCAATACCAATAACAATACCAATACACCGACCAATTCCAATACCTGTACCAATACCTCTACCAACGACCAATACCAATACCAATACCAATACAAATACAAATACAAATACAAATACAAATACAAATACAAATACCAATACCAGTACAACGACCAATACCAATACCAATACCAATACCAATACCAATACCAATACCAATACCAATACCAATACCAATACCAATACCAATACCAATACCAATACCAATACCAATACCCACACCAATACCAATAACAATACCAATACACCGACCAATTCCAATACCTCTACCAACGACCAATACCCGCACCAATACCAATACCAATACCAATACCAATACCAATACCAATACCAATACCAATACCAATACCAATACCAATACCAATACCAATACCAATACCCACACCAATACCAATAACAATACCAATACACCGACCAATTCCAATACCTCTACCAACGACCAATACCCGCACCAATACCAATACCAATACCAATACCAATACCAATACCAATACCAATACCAATACCAATACCAATACCAATACCAATACCAATACCAATACCAATACCAATACCAATACCAATACCAATACCAATACCAATACCAATACCCACACCAATACCAATACAAATACAAATACAAATACAAATACCAATACCAGTACAACGACCAATACCAATACCAATACCAATACCAATACCAATACCAATACCAATACCAATAACAATACCAATACCAATACCAATACCAATACCAATACCAATACCAATACCAATACCAATACCAATACCAATACCAATACCAATACCAATACCAATACCAATACCAATACCCACACCAATACCAATAACAATACCAATACACCGACCAATTCCAATACCAATACCAATACCAATACCAATACCAATACCAATACCAATACCAATACCAATACCAATACCCACACCAATACCAATAACAATACCAATACACCGACCAATTCCAATACCTGTACCAAGACCAATACCTCTACCAACGACCAATACTTCTACCAACGATCAATACCCGCACCAATACCAATACCAATACCAATACCAATACCATTACCCACACCAATACCAATAACAATACCAATACACCGACCAATTCCAATACCTGTACCAAGACCAATACCAATACCAATACCAATACCAATACCAATACCAATACCAATACCAATACCAATACCAATACCAATACCAATACCAATACCAATAACCACACCAATACCAATACAAATACAAATACAAATACAAATACCAATACCAGTACAACGACTAATACCAATACCAATACCAATACCAATACCAATACCAATACCAATAACAATACCAATACCAATACCAATACCAATACCAATACCAATACCAATACCAATACCAATACCAATACCAATACCAATACCAATACCAATACCAATACCCACACCAATACCAATACAAATACAAATACAAATACAAATACCAATACCAGTACAACGACCAATACCAATACCAAAACCAATACCAATACGAAAACCAATACCAATAACAATACCAATACACCGACCAATTCCAATACCTGTACCAATACCTCTACCAACGACCAATACCAATACCAATACCAATACAAATACAAATACAAATACAAATACAAATACAAATACAAATACAAATACCAATACCAGTACAACGACCAATACCAATACCAATACCAATACCAATACCAATACCAATACCAATACCAATACCAATACCAATACCAATACCAATACCAATACCAATACCAATACCAATACCAATACCAATACCAATACCAATACCCACACCAATACCAATAACAATACCAATACACCGACCAATTCCAATACCTCTACCAACGACCAATACCCGCACCAATACCAATACCAATACCAATACCAATACCAATACCAATACCAATACCAATACCAATACCAATACCAATACCAATACCAATACCAATACCAATACCAATACCAATACCAATACCAATACCGATACCAATACCAATACCAATACCAATACCAATACCCACACCAATACCAATAACAATACCAATACACCGACCAATTCCAATACCTCTACCAACGACCAATACCCGCACCAATACCAATACCAATACCAATACCAATACCAATACCAATACCAATACCAATACCAATACCAATACCAATACCAATACCAATACCCACACCAATACCAATACAAATACAAATACAAATACAAATACCAATACCAGTACAACGACCAATACCAATACCAATACCAATACCAATACCAATACCAATACCAATACCAATACCAATACCAATACCAATACCAATACCAATACCAATACCAATACCAATACCAATACCAATACCAATACCAATACCAATACCAATACCAATACCAATACCCACACCAATACCAATACAAATACAAATACAAATACAAATACCAATACCAGTACAACGACCAATACCAATACCAAAACCAATACCAATACGAAAACCAATACCAATAACAATACCAATACACCGACCAATTCCAATACCTGTACCAATACCTCTACCAACGACCAATACCAATACCAATACCAATACAAATACAAATACAAATACAAATACAAATACAAATACAAATACAAATACAAATACCAATACCAGTACAACGACCAATACCAATACCAATACCAATACCAATACCAATACCAATACCAATACCAATACCAATACCAATACCAATACCAATACCAATACCAATACCAATACCAATACCAATACCAATACCAATACCCACACCAATACCAATAACAATACCAATACACCGGCCAATTCCAATACCTCTACCAACGACCAATACCCGCACCAATACCAATACCAATACCAATACCAATACCAATACCAATACCAATACCAATACCAATACCAATACCAATACCAATACCAATACCAATACCCACACCAATACCAATAACAATACCAATACACCGACCAATTCCAATACCTCTACCAACGACCAATACCCGCACCAATACCAATACCAATACCAATACCAATACCAATACCAATACCAATACCAATACCAATACCAATACCAATACCAATACCCACACCAATACCAATAACAATACCAATACACCGACCAATTCCAATACCTCTACCAACGACCAATACCCGCACCAATACCAATACCAATACCAATACCAATACCAATACCAATACCAATACCAATACCAATACCAATACCAATACCAATACCAATACCAATACCAATACCAATACCAATACCAATACCAATACCCACACCAATACCAATACCAATACCAATACCAATACCAATACCAATACCAATACCAATACCAATACCAATAACAATACCAATACACCGACCAATTCCAATACCAATACCAATACCAATACCAATACCAATACCAATACCAATACCAATACCAATACCCACACCAATACCAATAACAATACCAATACACCGACCAATTCCAATACCTGTACCAAGACCAATACCTCTACCAACGACCAATACTTCTACCAACGATCAATACCCGCACCAATACCAATACCAATACCAATACCAATACCAATACCATTACCCACACCAATACCAATAACAATACCAATACACCGACCAATTCCAATACCTGTACCAAGACCAATACCAATACCAATACCAATACCAATACCAATACCAATACCAATACCAATACCAATAACCACACCAATACCAATACAAATACAAATACAAATACAAATACCAATACCAGTACAACGACTAATACCAATACCAATACCAATACCAATACCAATACCAATACCAATAACAATACCAATAACAATACCAATACCAATACCAATACCAATACCAATACCAATACCAATACCAATACCAATACCAATACCAATACCAATACCAATACCCACACCAATACCAATACAAATACAAATACAAATACAAATACCAATACCAGTACAACGACCAATACCAATACCAAAACCAATACCAATACGAAAACCAATACCAATAACAATACCAATACACCGACCAATTCCAATACCTGTACCAATACCTCTACCAACGACCAATACCAATACCAATACCAATACAAATACAAATACAAATACAAATACAAATACAAATACAAATACAAATACCAATACCAGTACAACGACCAATACCAATACCAATACCAATACCAATACCAATACCAATACCAATACCAATACCAATACCAATACCAATACCAATACCAATACCAATACCAATACCAATACCAATACCAATACCAATACCAATACCAATACCCACACCAATACCAATAACAATACCAATACACCGACCAATTCCAATACCTCTACCAACGACCAATACCCGCACCAATACCAATACCAATACCAATACCAATACCAATACCAATACCAATACCAATACCAATACCAATACCAATACCAATACCCACACCAATACCAATACAAATACAAATACAAATACAAATACCAATACCAGTACAACGACCAATACCAATACCAAAACCAATACCAATACGAAAACCAATACCAATAACAATACCAATACACCGACCAATTCCAATACCTGTACCAATACCTCTACCAACGACCAATACCAATACCAATACCAATACAAATACAAATACAAATACAAATACAAATACAAATACAAATACAAATACCAATACCAGTACAACGACCAATACCAATACCAATACCAATACCAATACCCGCACCAATACCAATACCAATACCAATACCAATACCAATACCAATACCAATACCAATACCAATACCAATACCAATACCAATACCAATACCAATACCCACACCAATACCAATAACAATACCAATACACCGACCAATTCCAATACCTCTACCAACGACCAATACCCGCACCAATACCAATACCAATACCAATACCAATACCAATACCAATACCAATACCAATACCAATACCAATACCAATACCAATACCCACACCAATACCAATAACAATACCAATACACCGACCAATTCCAATACCTCTACCAACGACCAATACCCGCACCAATACCAATACCAATACCAATACCAATACCAATACCAATACCAATACCAATACCAATACCAATACCAATACCAATACCAATACCAATACCAATACCAATACCAATACCCACACCAATACCAATACAAATACAAATACAAATACAAATACCAATACCAGTACAACGACCAATACCAATACCAATACCAATACCAATACCAATACCAATACCAATACCAATACCAATACCAATACCAATAACAATACCAATACCAATACCAATACCAATACCAATACCAATACCAATACCAATACCAATACCAATACCAATACCAATACCAATACCAATACCCACACCAATACCAATAACAATACCAATACACCGACCAATTCCAATACCAATACCAATACCAATACCAATACCAATACCAATACAAATACAAATACAAATACAAATACAAATACAAATACAAATACAAATACCAATACCAGTACAACGACCAATACCAATACCAATACCAATACCAATACCTGTACCAAGACCAATACCTCTACCAACGACCAATACTTCTACCAACGATCAATACCCGCACCAATACCAATACCAATACCAATACCAATACCAATACCATTACCCACACCAATACCAATAACAATACCAATACACCGACCAATTCCAATACCTGTACCAAGACCAATACCAATACCAATACCAATACCAATACCAATACCAATACCAATACCAATACCAATAACCACACCAATACCAATACAAATACAAATACAAATACAAATACCAATACCAGTACAACGACTAATACCAATACCAATACCAATACCAATACCAATACCAATACCAATAACAATACCAATAACAATACCAATACCAATACCAATACCAATACCAATACCAATACCAATACCAATACCAATACCAATACCAATACCAATACCAATACCCACACCAATACCAATACAAATACAAATACAAATACAAATACCAATACCAGTACAACGACCAATACCAATACCAAAACCAATACCAATACGAAAACCAATACCAATAACAATACCAATACACCGACCAATTCCAATACCTGTACCAATACCTCTACCAACGACCAATACCAATACCAATACCAATACAAATACAAATACAAATACAAATACAAATACAAATACAAATACAAATACAAATACCAATACCAGTACAACGACCAATACCAATACCAATACCAATACCAATACCAATACCAATACCAATACCAATACCAATACCAATACCAATACCAATACCAATACCAATACCAATACCAATACCAATACCAATACCAATACCCACACCAATACCAATAACAATACCAATACACCGACCAATTCCAATACCTCTACCAACGACCAATACCCGCACCAATACCAATACCAATACCAATACCAATACCAATACCAATACCAATACCAATACCAATACCAATACCAATACCAATACCAATACCAATACCAATACCAATACCAATACCAATACCAATACCAATACCGATACCGATACCAATACCAATACCAATACCAATACCAATACCCACACCAATACCAATAACAATACCAATACACCGACCAATTCCAATACCTGTACCAAGACCAATACCAATACCAATACCAATACCAATACCAATACCAATACCAATACCAATACCAATAACCACACCAATACCAATACAAATACAAATACAAATACAAATACCAATACCAGTACAACGACTAATACCAATACCAATACCAATACCAATACCAATACCAATACCAATAACAATACCAATAACAATACCAATACCAATACCAATACCAATACCAATACCAATACCAATACCAATACCAATACCAATACCAATACCAATACCAATACCCACACCAATACCAATACAAATACAAATACAAATACAAATACCAATACCAGTACAACGACCAATACCAATACCAAAACCAATACCAATACGAAAACCAATACCAATAACAATACCAATACACCGACCAATTCCAATACCTGTACCAATACCTCTACCAACGACCAATACCAATACCAATACCAATACAAATACAAATACAAATACAAATACAAATACAAATACAAATACAAATACAAATACCAATACCAGTACAACGACCAATACCAATACCAATACCAATACCAATACCAATACCAATACCAATACCAATACCAATACCAATACCAATACCAATACCAATACCAATACCAATACCAATACCAATACCAATACCAATACCAATACCCACACCAATACCAATAACAATACCAATACACCGACCAATTCCAATACCTCTACCAACGACCAATACCCGCACCAATACCAATACCAATACCAATACCAATACCAATACCAATACCAATACCAATACCAATACCAATACCAATACCAATACCAATACCAATACCAATACCAATACCAATACCAATACCGATACCAATACCAATACCAATACCAATACCAATACCCACACCAATACCAATAACAATACCAATACACCGACCAATTCCAATACCTCTACCAACGACCAATACCCGCACCAATACCAATACCAATACCAATACCAATACCAATACCAATACCAATACCAATACCAATACCAATACCAATACCAATACCAATACCAATACCCACACCAATACCAATACAAATACAAATACAAATACAAATACCAATACCAGTACAACGACCAATACCAATACCAATACCAATACCAATACCAATACCAATACCAATACCAATACCAATACCAATACCAATACCAATACCAATACCCACACCAATACCAATAACAATACCAATACACCGACCAATTCCAATACCTCTACCAACGACCAATACCCGCACCAATACCAATACCAATACCAATACCAATACCAATACCAATACCAATACCAATACCAATACCAATACCCACACCAATACCAATACAAATACAAATACAAATACAAATACCAATACCAGTACAACGACCAATACCAATACCAATACCAATACCAATACCAATACCAATACCAATACCAATACCAATACCAATACCAATAACAATACCAATACACCGACCAATTCCAATACCTGTACCAAGACCAATACCTCTACCAACGACCAATACTTCTACCAACGATCAATACCCGCACCAATACCAATACCAATACCAATACCAATACCAATACCATTACCCACACCAATACCAATAACAATACCAATACACCGACCAATTCCAATACCTGTACCAAGACCAATACCAATACCAATACCAATACCAATACCAATACCAATACCAATACCAATACCAATAACCACACCAATACCAATACAAATACAAATACAAATACAAATACCAATACCAGTACAACGACCAATACCAATACCAATACCAATACCAATACCAATACCAATACCAATAACAATACCAATAACAATACCAATACCAATACCAATACCAATACCAATACCAATACCAATACCAATACCAATACCAATACCAATACCCACACCAATACCAATACAAATACAAATACAAATACAAATACAAATACAAATACAAATACAAATACAAATACCAATACCAGTACAACGACCAATACCAATACCAATACCAATACCAATACCAATACCAATACCAATACCAATACCAATACCAATACCAATACCAATACCAATACCAATACCAATACCAATACCAATACCAATACCAATACCAATACCAATACCCACACCAATACCAATAACAATACCAATACACCGACCAATTCCAATACCTCTACCAACGACCAATACCCGCACCAATACCAATACCAATACCAATACCAATACCAATACCAATACCAATACCAATACCAATACCAATACCAATACCAATACCAATACCAATACCCACACCAATACCAATAACAATACCAATACACCGACCAATTCCAATACCTCTACCAACGACCAATACCCGCACCAATACCAATACCAATACCAATACCAATACCAATACCAATACCAATACCAATACCAATACCAATACCAATACCAATACCAATACCAATACCAATACCAATACCAATACCAATACCAATACCAATACCAATACCCACACCAATACCAATACAAATACAAATACAAATACAAATACCAATACCAGTACAACGACCAATACCAATACCAATACCAATACCAATACCAATACCAATACCAATACCAATAACAATACCAATACCAATACCAATACCAATACCAATACCAATACCAATACCAATACCAATACCAATACCAATACCAATACCAATACCAATACCAATACCAATACCCACACCAATACCAATAACAATACCAATACACCGACCAATTCCAATACCAATACCAATACCAATACCAATACCAATACCAATACCAATACCAATACCAATACCCACACCAATACCAATAACAATACCAATACACCGACCAATTCCAATACCTGTACCAAGACCAATACCTCTACCAACGACCAATACTTCTACCAACGATCAATACCCGCACCAATACCAATACCAATACCAATACCAATACCAATACCATTACCCACACCAATACCAATAACAATACCAATACACCGACCAATTCCAATACCTGTACCAAGACCAATACCAATACCAATACCAATACCAATACCAATACCAATACCAATACCAATACCAATAACCACACCAATACCAATACAAATACAAATACAAATACAAATACCAATACCAGTACAACGACTAATACCAATACCAATACCAATACCAATACCAATAACAATACCAATAACAATACCAATACCAATACCAATACCAATACCAATACCAATACCAATACCAATACCAATACCAATACCAATACCAATACCAATACCCACACCAATACCAATACAAATACAAATACAAATACAAATACCAATACCAGTACAACGACCAATACCAATACCAAAACCAATACCAATACGAAAACCAATACCAATAACAATACCAATACACCGACCAATTCCAATACCTGTACCAATACCTCTACCAACGACCAATACCAATACCAATACCAATACAAATACAAATACAAATACAAATACAAATACAAATACAAATACAAATACCAATACCAGTACAACGACCAATACCAATACCAATACCAATACCAATACCAATACCAATACCAATACCAATACCAATACCAATACCAATACCAATACCAATACCAATACCAATACCCACACCAATACCAATAACAATACCAATACACCGACCAATTCCAATACCTCTACCAACGACCAATACCCGCACCAATACCAATACCAATACCAATACCAATACCAATACCAATACCAATACCAATACCAATACCAATACCAATACCAATACCAATACCAATACCAATACCAATACCGATACCAATACCAATACCAATACCAATACCAATACCCACACCAATACCAATAACAATACCAATACACCGACCAATTCCAATACCTCTACCAACGACCAATACCCGCACCAATACCAATACCAATACCAATACCAATACCAATACCAATACCAATACCAATACCAATACCAATACCAATACCAATACCAATACCCACACCAATACCAATACAAATACAAATACAAATACAAATACCAATACCAGTACAACGACCAATACCAATACCAATACCAATACCAATACCAATACCAATACCAATACCAATAACAATACCAATACCAATACCAATACCAATACCAATACCAATACCAATACCAATACCAATACCAATACCAATACCAATACCAATACCAATACCAATACCAATACCAATACCAATACCAATACCAATACCAATACCAATACCCACACCAATACCAATACAAATACAAATACAAATACAAATACCAATACCAGTACAACGACCAATACCAATACCAAAACCAATACCAATACGAAAACCAATACCAATAACAATACCAATACACCGACCAATTCCAATACCTGTACCAATACCTCTACCAACGACCAATACCAATACCAATACCAATACAAATACAAATACAAATACAAATACAAATACAAATACAAATACAAATACAAATACCAATACCAGTACAACGACCAATACCAATACCAATACCAATACCAATACCAATACCAATACCAATACCAATACCAATACCAATACCAATACCAATACCAATACCAATACCAATACCAATACCCACACCAATACCAATAACAATACCAATACACCGACCAATTCCAATACCTCTACCAACGACCAATACCCGCACCAATACCAATACCAATACCAATACCAATACCAATACCAATACCAATACCAATACCAATACCAATACCAATACCAATACCAATACCAATACCCACACCAATACCAATAACAATACCAATACACCGACCAATTCCAATACCTCTACCAACGACCAATACCCGCACCAATACCAATACCAATACCAATACCAATACCAATACCAATACCAATACCAATACCAATACCAATACCAATACCAATACCCACACCAATACCAATAACAATACCAATACACCGACCAATTCCAATACCTCTACCAACGACCAATACCCGCACCAATACCAATACCAATACCAATACCAATACCAATACCAATACCAATACCAATACCAATACCAATACCAATACCAATACCAATACCAATACCAATACCAATACCAATACCAATACCAATACCAATACCAATACCAATACCAATACCAATACCAATACCAATACCAATACCAATACCAATACCAATACCAATACCCACACCAATACCAATACCAATACCAATACCAATACCAATACCAATACCAATACCAATACCAATACCAATAACAATACCAATACACCGACCAATTCCAATACCAATACCAATACCAATACCAATACCAATACCAATACCAATACCAATACCAATACCCACACCAATACCAATAACAATACCAATACACCGACCAATTCCAATACCTGTACCAAGACCAATACCTCTACCAACGACCAATACTTCTACCAACGATCAATACCCGCACCAATACCAATACCAATACCAATACCAATACCAATACCATTACCCACACCAATACCAATAACAATACCAATACACCGACCAATTCCAATACCTGTACCAAGACCAATACCAATACCAATACCAATACCAATACCAATACCAATACCAATACCAATACCAATAACCACACCAATACCAATACAAATACAAATACAAATACAAATACCAATACCAGTACAACGACTAATACCAATACCAATACCAATACCAATACCAATACCAATACCAATAACAATACCAATAACAATACCAATACCAATACCAATACCAATACCAATACCAATACCAATACCAATACCAATACCAATACCAATACCCACACCAATACCAATACAAATACAAATACAAATACAAATACCAATACCAGTACAACGACCAATACCAATACCAAAACCAATACCAATACGAAAACCAATACCAATAACAATACCAATACACCGACCAATTCCAATACCTGTACCAATACCTCTACCAACGACCAATACCAATACCAATACCAATACAAATACAAATACAAATACAAATACAAATACAAATACAAATACAAATACAAATACCAATACCAGTACAACGACCAATACCAATACCAATACCAATACCAATACCAATACCAATACCAATACCAATACCAATACCAATACCAATACCAATACCAATACCAATACCAATACCAATACCCACACCAATACCAATAACAATACCAATACACCGACCAATTCCAATACCTCTACCAACGACCAATACCCGCACCAATACCAATACCAATACCAATACCAATACCAATACCAATACCAATACCAATACCAATACCAATACCAATACCAATACCAATACCAATACCCACACCAATACCAATAACAATACCAATACACCGACCAATTCCAATACCTCTACCAACGACCAATACCCGCACCAATACCAATACCAATACCAATACCAATACCAATACCAATACCAATACCAATACCAATACCAATACCAATACCAATACCCACACCAATACCAATAACAATACCAATACACCGACCAATTCCAATACCTCTACCAACGACCAATACCCGCACCAATACCAATACCAATACCAATACCAATACCAATACCAATACCAATACCAATACCAATACCAATACCAATACCAATACCAATACCAATACCAATACCAATACCAATACCAATACCCACACCAATACCAATACAAATACAAATACAAATACAAATACCAATACCAGTACAACGACCAATACCAATACCAATACCAATACCAATACCAATACCAATACCAATACCAATACCAATACCAATACCAATAACAATACCAATACCAATACCAATACCAATACCAATACCAATACCAATACCAATACCAATACCAATACCAATACCAATACCAATACCAATAGCAATACCAATACCCACACCAATACCAATAACAATACCAATACACCGACCAATTCCAATACCAATACCAATACCAATACCAATACCAATACCAATACCAATACCAATACCAATACCCACACCAATACCAATAACAATACCAATACACCGACCAATTCCAATACCTGTACCAAGACCAATACCTCTACCAACGACCAATACTTCTACCAACGATCAATACCCGCACCAATACCAATACCAATACCAATACCAATACCAATAACATTACCCACACCAATACCAATAACAATACCAATACACCGACCAATTCCAATACCTGTACCAAGACCAATACCAATACCAATACCAATACCAATACCAATACCAATACCAATACCAATACCAATAACCACACCAATACCAATACAAATACAAATACAAATACAAATACCAATACCAGTACAACGACTAATACCAATACCAATACCAATACCAATACCAATACCAATACCAATAACAATACCAATAACAATACCAATACCAATACCAATACCAATACCAATACCAATACCAATACCAATACCAATACCAATACCAATACCAATACCAATACCAATACCCACACCAATACCAATACAAATACAAATACAAATACAAATACCAATACCAGTACAACGACCAATACCAATACCAAAACCAATACCAATACGAAAACCAATACCAATAACAATACCAATACACCGACCAATTCCAATACCTGTACCAATACCTCTACCAACGACCAATACCAATACCAATACCAATACAAATACAAATACAAATACAAATACAAATACAAATACAAATACAAATACAAATACCAATACCAGTACAACGACCAATACCAATACCAATACCAATACCAATACCAATACCAATACCAATACCAATACCAATACCAATACCAATACCAATACCAATACCAATACCAATACCAATACCAATACCAATACCAATACCAATACCCACACCAATACCAATAACAATACCAATACACCGACCAATTCCAATACCTCTACCAACGACCAATACCCGCACCAATACCAATACCAATACCAATACCAATACCAATACCAATACCAATACCAATACCAATACCAATACCAATACCAATACCAATACCAATACCAATACCAATACCAATACCAATACCAATACCAATACCAATACCGATACCAATACCAATACCAATACCAATACCAATACCCACACCAATACCAATAACAATACCAATACACCGACCAATTCCAATACCTCTACCAACGACCAATACCCGCACCAATACCAATACCAATACCAATACCAATACCAATACCAATACCAATACCAATACCAATACCAATACCAATACCAATACCAATACCAATACCAATACCCACACCAATACCAATACAAATACAAATACAAATACAAATACCAATACCAGTACAACGACCAATACCAATACCAATACCAATACCAATACCAATACCAATACCAATACCAATACCAATAACAATACCAATACCAATACCAATACCAATACCAATACCAATACCAATACCAATACCAATACCAATACCAATACCAATACCAATACCAATACCAATACCAATACCAATACCAATACCAATACCAATACCAATACCAATACCAATACCAATACCAATACCAATACCAATACCAATACCCACACCAATACCAATAACAATACCAATACACCGACCAATTCCAATACCAATACCAATACCAATACCAATACCAATACCAATACCAATACCAATACCAATACCATTACCCACACCAATACCAATAACAATACCAATACACCGACCAATTCCAATACCTGTACCAAGACCAATACCAATACCAATACCAATACCAATACCAATACCATTACCCACACCAATACCAATAACAATACCAATACACCGACCAATTCCAATACCTGTACCAAGACCAATACCAATACCAATACCAATACCAATACCAATACCAATACCAATACCAATACCAATACCAATACCAATACCAATAACAATACTAATACCAATACCAATACCATTACCCACACCAATACCACTAACAATACCAATACACCAACCAATTCCAATACCTGTACCAAGACCAATACCTCTACCAACGACCAATACCCGCACCAATACCAATACCAATACCTATACCAATACCAATACCCATACCAATATCCACACCAATACTACAACCAATACCATACCAATACTTACACCAACACCAATACTTACACCGATCCCAATACTTACACCCATCCCAAAACTTACACTAATACCAATACCAAACCCTCACCAATACCAATACCTCTTAAAATGAAGTCTCCTTAATTAATTTAATATCAAATAAATATAATAAAAATGGAATATTATTTTTCCCAAAATAATATTTTTATCATCACCCGAAACGCATTTCCTGGGGGAGTCCCAGACTATTTTAATTGTTTTTTTTTCTATATTTGAAAGTACCCCCTATCTTAATCAATTTTTTTTACTACTCCCCTACCATCACTCCCGTAGCACAGCACGAGAGTATTGGATACGTCATATGTCTCGCTCCGATGTGTACGGTGTAGCAGCCTAACCCGATTCGTCTCTGCATTTTTCCCCGAAAAATTTTTTTGAGAACACCCAAAAAACATTCCTGAGAGAGTCCTCGACCGTTTTAAATAAAATTTAATTTTAAAAGCTTTTAATAGTTCAACACCCAATACATAACCAATACAATTATTTCGTAACACAAACAGATCAATGTAAATGTAATGGAAAAGTTATATAAAAAAAATTATCTTGTGTCTAAAAATAATATAGAATTGTTATTTATTGTTTATTTGTGTTTTTGTGTATTTTATATTAAAGAGAAGGGTGAACTACTTAAAAAAATTTTAAATTGCATTTTATTTATTTTAAGAAAGCATTGTTAAAGAAAAAAAATATGCACTATGCATTGAAATCCTGGCCCTAATGATAATTTATTTTTATTTTTGAAAATATAAAATTAAATTAAATTGAAAAACTTCCTCCTTGGTTAATGCGCAGACTGGTCCAGCTGAAGTTACCTACAAATATAAAATTGTGGCTCGATACGAATAAAAAGTTCTGTGGATAAAGGGACATTATAAAAATAATAGATATCCGGCGATTCGCGTACCGACATTTATTATGCAAGACAATAATAATGCGTTTTATTGCAAACCAATAATATAGAATATACAACACTCCGTTATTGTTTAAAATTTTAAATTTAAAATTAAATGAAGAAAAAAATGCACTAATGCGCATGATAGGTCACCAGGGTTAACTATGCTAATTAAACTTGAGTGGCGGCCGATCAAGAATGGGTGCAGATAAAATGGGTATAGGGAGAAGTGATATTTCGCTGTACATTTATAACAATTTAAAATATTATTTTACAAACTAAATAACGCAAAAGCTTAATAGGACCTATATCACAACCTGAAATATATTTACAACCTACATGCCTGTCGGTTATTTTATTTACACACTACATAATACACAAATCTCATACCCGATATATACTATCTATGATCACGTATCAAGGAAGTATATATATACGTGTTTGCTTCTCATCGCGATTCTCTGCAATCTACAGGATCGGAGTCTCGAAAACGGCCGTTCATTGATCACTGTTACGAACTTTATAAATTATAAAAAAAACACTGTAAAAATATTTTAAGTTATAAGTTACACACTTTATATAATGAGCAAAAATTGAATGATTTCTTTTCGGTACTAATGAAAATGGCTTATAAAATAAAATACATAGAATAAGTGGATAGAATGGTAATATTATAGATAGTGGACATAGAATATACATCCGTATCACGTGCACAACGGGCGATTGATAAAAAATCAAGGACAATAACAAATAACAATACTTTTTTTTCTCTAACGATTCGGTTTTGGAATACTAAAATTTCTGTAAACTGTTTTTATGTCTATCTGAATAATTATTAAACTTAATTTCACTCAAACCTAAACCATGTACTATTAAAAACTTTTAAAATTAAATTTTATTTGTTATAACTTTATAAGTAAGAAAATATTGGAATTTAAGAATGAAAAAAAAATTTAAGCCAGAGGTTTTAATGTTTTTACATATTTATATATTTATTACAATTTGGTATCGATTAAGGATATTTTTGAAAAAGATTTATTAATTTTTAAATGTTTTATAAATATTTTCATAAAAAAAATTGAAGTCGTTTATTACGGTATTATTTAGATTATTTATTATTTACAATTAAATTTTAATCGAAAATAAGTTGTCGAACCAAGAAAAAAAGGATAAGATATTAATATTCAATAACATATACAATTAGCACACATAAATATATTTAGTCGTTATCGATTATTTCAACCAAAACATACCTTTTAAATCTTTTGTCAATCATACCAATCGATTTAATAATGCGATAAGATTTTAGAAAACTGTGTTAAATTCTTTATAATGTGAACTTTAGATCGATCAGACCAATTTTTCAAATTTTGATCCCTAAAACCCAATAATTTGGTTTGAATATTTTAAAATTTACGAAAATTTTAAATGTTAATTGTTCCAAGTTAAAATTAAAAAACTTGAAATGTGGTCTGATCGATCTCATGTAGACAAAATAACGAATTTAAATCATTTTTTAAAAATCTTATCACATTTCTAGGTTGATCGGTAGGATTGACAAAAAGTACATACTTTAAGCAAAATAAAACATACGTTCTGGATTGTTCACGCGCGTGACGCGGTGACGGTGACTTGTACGTGCGAGTACGGAAGATCAATTACAGTGAAACCTCGGTATCTCGAAGTTTCTGTATGTCGAATTTTTTTTTCAGTCCCGATAATTCAGTATTGGACTTACGTATTAAGTTATTTCGGTATATCGAATTTCCATAAGTCGAATATTTCTATAAGTCGAAGTCATTATCCGGTACCCAACGCCTATTATGATTCACTAACTCGAATGCATGACAGATTACGAGTATATAACGTAGAAAATGCCCATAATATAAAAAATATAAGATAAATGATAGAGCTTATACACACGACGGTGTATATAATAATGTTGATATTTATATAGTTCAGCTAGTGACCGATAACGGCGATAAATTACATGGACATTATTTCTTCTGATTTTATTTAGTCGCAATTCTGTCGTTTATACTTGTTCGCGATTTTAATTACATATACGTTTTGTGTTATATTTTATTAAGACGTGTGTTTTTTCTTTACAATGTCAAATAAACGATCTTTGAAGTGCTTAAATGTTGGTGACAAATTAAAAATTATAAAAGAAGTTGCATTTTTTCTGCACTTAATATTTTAGGTAGTTTTATTGAAAATACTACTAATACTAAACAAAAACAAACATTAATGACAGATTTTCTACTTTCATAGAAAATAATGTGTACTTACCCAAATGACGAATACTGATACATAATATGTATGCAGTGTGTAAATACATTTTATATTATAAATACAAATTTTTCCCAATAATTAAACATTTTTATTTCAAATTTTATTTGTTTTAAATTCCCTCGCTAACTCGAAGTTTCAATATGTCGAATTTTTTTTTTGGTCCCTTACGACTTCAAGATACCGAGGTTTCACTGTATATAGTGTTATCCAATTTTATATCGTACCCCAAAATAAACGTACTATAAAATTCTTATTGGTCCCCCCCCCCCCGGGTGCACTATCGCGTATTGTTATTTGGTACGTTTTACGAGGGTACTTACTCCGTACGTGAATCGTACATAGGCCACTGAACACGCGGCAAGGCGGCCATCGCGTTATCACAAAGTGATAAGAAACCAAAACAACGCGTTATCTTTGCACATATTTTTCCAACACCGTCGACTCGGTGAAATTAATATTTTGACCGTCTTGAAAACGTCGGCGAACCGATTGAACGCGTCTCGTGTAAGTCGGGTGCGTGTTCGTTTCACTGTTCGCTTCACGGCTGTTCAGTGGGAAAATGTTCGCGTTACGTAACTGCCGTGCGAACATGCTCGGAGACGGGTGGTTACGGGCGCGGCGTTTCCGCCCGGGCTCAGCGGCCGGACGAGAGTCGCCGAAACCACCCCGGTCGTGCGCGGTGCACCACCCGGTCGACGTCGGACGCGCGACGTCCAAGTGTTATTCGCGTGCGGCTTTTGCCCAGTTCAAATGTTGGAACTGCCAAACGGTCTCTGAAACCAAGCCCAGTCTGTTCTGTAAGACGTGCACGTTGATCCAGTCGACCGAACAGCAGAACTTCAATTACTTTGAGCTTTTCAACATTGACAACCGGTACGACGTCGACACCGGACGGTTGACGTCGAACTTCAGAAAACTCCAAAACCTCGTTCATCCCGACAGATTCTCAAACAAAACAGAAGTGAATTTTTGACGATTCCGTTACGCCGGGCCGTGTTTTAAAATAAACATAATCATATTATGTTTTAGGCAGAAAAAGCACTGTCGGAATCGTTTTCTTCGTTGTTGAACAAAGCTTTTACGACTTTAATGGATCCACTGCTTAGAGGTCTGTACATGTTGAACGTCCGCGGCCTGAATATCGAAGAAGCTTCAATAACAATGGATAACAGTTTCTTAGGTGAAATAATGGAGTGGAACGAACAAGTAGAAGAGGCAGATTCAGATGAATCCCTTGAAAACATAAAGAAAGATTTAGATGTGATCTTATTGAATTTATACAAGTCAGTTGATATTATATCATGTCAGGATCAGTGGCACCGAAGTGGTTAAAACATTATGAACAAGGGCCCCTTATCCATCAATATGTTTTTTCAATTTAACAATTGGATGCAAATCCGTGCACTCATACATGGATTGTTTGATCCGATTGTAAATAGATAAGCTGTGCCCGACCAATTTTTTATAAACAATATTAAATCGAATATGAGTTATTATTATTTAAGTATTTATAATACAAAATAGTAAAATCTAATAACGGCCAAAATACTACATGAATAAATAATATAAATAATTTTCAAATAGGATAGCAAAATCTATTGTCATAAATAAATTAAGTGGTCGGCTCCACTGGTCAGAATAATATTACCTCATTGATTATATTAATAAGTGTTCGTCTGTTGTTTAGGGAACTATCAAGAGCTTTCAGTGAAAATGATTCAAATCGAGCAAAGATGTTATTATCAAAAGCTAAGTACTTTACTACACTACTAGCGAAAATTAAAGAAATAGATAAGCCATAAGCTTATCAATAAAAATATACTCATTTTTAACCGTTTGTTTTAATATAATAATAATTTTTTAAGTAAAAAGTCTGAAAATAAACATATATATTTACTGTAAAATTTGTTTATTACATATATAAAATGAAATACACGTTAATATTTTTAGAATATTTTTTGTGAAATTGATAAATTGAGAGTAGCTAATTGATTAGTCCATTTATCAACAGCTGAATAACGGTTAGTTGCAGAATCAACTAGTGTTAAAGTCAACACTTGATTCGTTTGATCAATGCGGCCTTTAATAGTTCTGAAATATAATAAATTTAAATGATATTAAAATATGTAAGTAACAACATGTTGTCAAATAATGTAGTACTAACTCATCTAGAATGCAGGTAACCAGAAGACTTTCAACATCACTCTTTTCAATATTGAGCTCCTTGGCAATGAATGGTATATGCACACGAGTATAAGGTCTAATTAATTTTATTAATACTTGAGTACGAATGTTACTTAGTAAAGCTGCAAAATAAAGTATGTTAAGACAAAGAAAATATATGTATATTGATATAATATGAACCAAGTTACCTTCAATGTGTTCCCTAATGAATGGATCATCCATAATGTTTTTACGATGATTTTTTAAAATAGTTTCAAATTCTTTAATGTCATCATTCTGATAAGCTTGGACTAAGTTTGTCATTGCCAATATTTCTGGATCATTTTTGTAAGGTTTAGCCTCTTGAGAATCAAATGGATTAATACCAGATTTCATTAACCTTAAATATTAAAATAATTTTAATAGTAAGTATGATTATAGTTATTTGGAAATTATTACATATTTGCCAAAACTAGGTATTTTAAACAGGTTGTACGCCGAGGACTTCCAGATTCATCATAATTTTTAAAAGCTTCAAAAAAATCGGTATGGGCTTTTGAAAAATGACCTTCTTCTAAATGCATCTTACCACCACACTCTGTAAAATGTATAATATAAGAGGATGAAGGTTATTGGTTAATAATTAAGACTCTATTTACCTCTGATAACACCCATGATTAAAGGATGTGGAATAGCAGACTTAATATGAAGTGACTGTTCATACAATTCTTTTAATTTTTTGTTGTTCTTCTGTGCCGTATACATTTGTATTTCTAGAGCATAAATTTCCAACAACTGAGTACCTTTCTTAAGATCATCTTCTCCGTTATCAGTCTGAAAACATAATAGTATGACTATATAAACTAATTAAACATTTATTTGATAGTCATATTACATAAATTAATATCAATTTAAATAAACTCAAAATTAATAAAATGTAAGCTACTTGAAAATTAATAATAAGCTGAACCAAGAACATACACAACATTTATGAATACATTAATTGTAATAAAACCTAAAACAAGATTTTAGATACTGGCAAACAACCATTTTCAATTATTTTTAATTATTTACTAATTAACTAATATAGTTAAAAAGGAAAATTTCAAACAGAAGTAAAAAAAAAAATGGGATTTCATCAAAACATTAAGTTTCATAAGCTACAAATAAATTATATTAGTACCAAATTAAATAAAAATATGTTTCAGTGTATATATTATACCCGGGGTGGCCAGCGATAAGAGAATCGTGAGTCGCACAACATAAAGAAAAATATTTAAAAGCCCTGAGTTGATTTTAATAGGTAGATTTAAAGGCTTAAAATTACTTAAACTGTCAATTAGATTTTTAGAAAATCATTTGGTAGTAGATTTTGTAGAAAATGGATGTCTAATATTAAAATCTATTTTAACGGATATAACAGTTTTGAATATTATCAATTGTCATATATATATACGCGATAATATCTCCATTAATTCAACTTTTAAATATTATTTTTACTTTAGGACGCTTAAAAGTATTTACTTTTTTTTTCAACGCCACATTAAAATATATTTACATAGAAAATTATAGCATTTTAGTTTTGTAAAAACATACATTATACGTGTAACATTTTTATCTTACATAGAAACAGTAAACGGTTTCAATATTATAATAATAGGCTTTTAATTAAGAATTAAAAAATATGTTAACATTTATAAAATTACTACTTATTATATAATATCAAAAACACTATATTTTTTTAACTAATTACTAAAAATATTTTACGTCTTAAGGTAAGACGCTAACCACATGCGGCTTGCGAGCTCAATTTGGCTACCCCTGTACTATGTAATAGTAACAAAGTATTAGTAATAAATACATTAACAAAAAAAAAAAAAACATAGTTCTATCTTACTTGACAGGAAGCATGTAATTGTTTCAGAATCTTTGTCAATTTATTGTAATCGGCCAAATCAAAGTACAATTTACCCAACTTTGTGTTAGTTTTGAACCAAAGTCTATCATTTTTAGCATCCTTCAATGCATCTAAAGTTGTTTCATAGAAATTTTGCAACAAATCCATCTAAAATTAAAATTGAAAAAGTTAGATCAGTAGATAAAAGTATTTAATATTTTTAACTTACATTCTTTGAAGTAGATATATAATCCAAAATAGAATTTATAGACTTCTCACTATGATTTCGAGTAACTGCAGTTTTAATATAAGTTAATAATTGTTTATAACGATTCATCATTTCAGCAAAGTTGTTCTAAATAAAATAATAAAATATACATAAATAAGAAACTTGATTAGATTATAAGAATTCGACATAATAAAATATACATAAATTATAATAAAATCAACTATAGTAAATTTAACATCAATCATGTTCGATAAATATTCTCTTCCTACAATTAATACTCTATAAAGAGAAAAAGTTATTCTGAAATCTATCAATTTATATTTACAATTAACAAGTATTAAAAATTAATTGAATACATACTGTATTGTTATAATTATACTATGTAATAGCACATTTTATATGAGTATGTTAAACCATTATTTATTTAAATACCCAAATTAATGGAATAATATGGTGACAGAGTTAAATTTTCATCAATATTATTAAGAAAATATAAAAAATAAGACATTTGCTTATAAGAACATTCATTGCACTTTTAAACCTGTGGTAGTAAACGGATACAAACATAACAAGTTGTATTAAATAAAAACTTTTATACGTAGAATATACAATATAATCTAACTATCCTAATGGTACTCAAATATTTTAGAGAGAATAATATCGGCTACACCTGATAATTTTAAAAGGGAAAAATTTAAACCTTAAACTTTTTTTTGACTTACAAGGCGGAAATTGATTTTGATCATTTGCTTTAAAGCTTTGAAACCCCATTCTCCTTTTTCTCCAGCTTCAAGATCTAATACTTTTTGAAATGATATTAAAGAAGCGTTAGGATCCTTCTCTTTTAGTGATTTAGAATTATAATATTGGTTTTCCAAATCCACATCCGGTTCAGAATTACTGTCTTCTGAATATTCCTGTTCAAAACATATTTTAAGTATTTAACACAATCTCAAAATGTATATGGAGTTTGGAGGGTATCATTTGACTAATATAAAGCGGTATGAGAAATAAAAATTCACTCTCCTACCACTATATAGGTAAATTATTAAATTAAAAATGTATTTCAAAATACATTTTCAGACATGCGAGGTTTAGGGCTGAGGCTCTCCACTTTTTGAGTTATAAATTATTTCTATAGAAACGACTGAGGTAAAGACTGAGAACCGTTTGAATTTTTGTGAAATTTCTTACCCGGTCACTACCGATTAAACATTTTGAATAAGCGCGAGGACAACAGTGTATTATGGGAAGTGGGAACATAGCCGCGATACGATGTGAACAATACTTACAAGACCGTAGTCTTCATCATCTTCGCACATGTATACATCTTCTGTGTCGGACATTTTGATTTTCAGTTAAACCGAATTAACATAACAATAATATTAATAACCGCTGGTTTTTATGTTAATTTTACAATATTATTGACATGATCGTGTCGAACGTCTCGTTATCAGCTATCGCGTAATAATAATAGTACAAAATTATATTGCTAAAAACATCACGGTATACTGTCGTCGAATTGATAAAATTTTTTCGGTTCCCGTAGTAAACACAGGTATTAACCCGTGTGTTCTTGGACCGGGGTTACTGTACGTCCTTCGGCGTTATCAAATAATATTTTATCTCGCATGATTATTTTCTCCTCCGCCGAACGTCCCTTTTCATATGGTAAAGGTATTAATTATCAAGTAAAAACTCTACATTACGCTGGAATTCGTTCGGTTCGTGCGCTTCGTCGACTTCTAGCATTTAATAGGTTACTGCTACGTTTCGATATGGCGTTACCCCGTTTCGTCAACGGGATGCTTCGGACTAGGGCCATCTACTCGGTGTCAAGCAGAAGTGTGGTGTCCCATGAGCCCTGGAAGCCCGGTCCATATCCGAAAACCGAAGAGGAACGTTTAGCCGCTGCCAAGAAGTATGGTCTGTTACCCGAAGAATACGAGCCGTACCCAGATGACGGAATGGGTTATGGAGACTATCCTAAGTTACCTGACATTGGACAGGATGCCAAAAGTGAAAATTATCCATGGGACTGTCCTGAACACAACAGAAATTTTGGTAAGAGTAAAACAATATTGTGATTTGTATCTTGATAATTTTTCTTATTTTTCTCTCCCCATAGGTGAAATATTACATCTAAATGCTGACAAATGGGGTTCGGACAAAGCTAACCCAAATTATGATGAAAATGCTAGATTTCCTGCCTGGCAAAAATTATTGGCATTGTTCAGTGCTGTTTTCGGAATAAGTGGATTGATGATAACAGGAGATTATTGGTGTAAGGTATATAAACCATATATGCCAAAACAATGGCCTCAAGAAGGAGCGAAATATTTTACTTATTCAGATAAATATTTTTGAATTATTTACATGTTAAATGGTATCTACCATGTTGTAGCTTGTTTAATTTAAATGAATTTTCGATTGTGTTGTACTTGAAAAAAATCAATTATGTACCAAATCAATATTGTTTATAAAAATATAATAAAATTTAGATTATTTTAAGAAAAATTTTATTTAATTTGTGTTTTTTCAACTTACTGTGTAACTGTAGAAATACCAGTTATACTGTTATATTGTTACATAGTGTATGTTAACATTAAAAACAACTTGCATTTTGGCATTTTAAACAGGGGCTAGAATGCAGATTAATTTCTTGGAGAAAAAATATTATTTACATTTGTAAGTACTTATTGACCTGTTAAATCTCTTTGCTGTTAAATTTAATGTAATTTTTGTATTACACAACATAATAATGTAATAATAAATTAAAATAGATTAAACAACATTGAGAAACAATTAATCTATGAATATTGACTGTTCATTGCTCAAATTATAAATTAAATACACATACTCCCAAATAATATAGCATTGGAAGAAATAATAAAAACAATTTGTTTAATTAAATTAAGATTTAATCAAATAAATATAAATAAAAATTTTAAATAAATTAATATAATAACACAGATTAAATAAAGATTTTTTATTGTATGGTACAATAATAAAAGTGAAATAATTATTAAAAACTATGATTACAATAAAACTTTTAATCCAGTTAAGAAAAATTGATTTTAAAATATGAATTTGTCACAGTTATATAAATCTACAGCATAATTAAATATATAGATTTTAAGCCTGTTTAATAATAATGTTTATAAATTAATTTTGTTAATTTAAAAATTCTGGATTAAATGAAATATGTAACATATAGTAAATAATATATTTATGTCTAAAAATACATTGCACAAAAAGAGGTAAGAATGCTAAGAGTAAATAGTCCTGGTGAGTAACTTGATTTTCTAAATAAATTATATCACACTTCTTTGTCAGTTTCGTGAATTTGTATAAGAGATTCTGCTTGTTCAGCATCACCATCTCTAAGCCTGTTAATACATATTATAAAAAAAATAATAATAAAAATTATATATTTTATAAATCAATTTTTTTTTAATTCACCTAATTAAATTTTTTCTCTGGCAACGACTTAGGCAATTGTATTCATTTTGATTATAATTATACTGGTGTGTTAACCAAATAAGAGACAAATAAGAGACAGTTGTAGGAACTAAACCTAAATAAAACGATGGTAACAAAAATCGCTCGTGATCAGACTTGTTTTGACTGGAGATGCCACGAAGCATTATCGACATTGGAATAGTTAATCCTATAGACATTGTTGCTATAATTGATGATGTCAACAAACACCCCCTAACGTAAAATAAACAAGTTAGAATGATAATAAATAAACAATATAACATATTTTTACCATAACCATATGACTTCAGGCAATGTTGCTTTTACTACTCCATTAATTATTAATGATAACGCTTGTTGTTTGTTTGGCCATTCAAAGGTTTCAAGTTCAAAATAATGAAGAAAAATGAATAATGGCCAGAACATCAGGACATTAAATAGACCAACAAGACCTACAAATGATGAAACACTTTATTAAATATAAGGTTGATTAAAAAATTGTTAAATTTTTTATAATAATTTAAAATTAGAAAATATTACCAAAGTATAGTGTGATATCTAATTTATCTTCATGATCCACCCAAGAACGTAGAGTAACAATATTAAGTGCATAAAAAATAGCACTACATAATGATAAAGCAAATCCAATATTTATTTCACTAAAACTAAAATGAGAATCTGGATACGTGATTATAACCTGTGAATATAAAATTATTAAATAAAATATTTTATTAATACTTAAGAACGTTTAAATAATTTAGTTTGTTTAAAATATAATCTTTTAATTCCAGGCATGATTAATGATTAACATCTGAAAATTACCAATGATAATAATTATGAAACTATCATGGTACTAAATAAAATTAAGACGATTTAATAAATAAAATATACATTTTATTTTAATCAAACTAATATATTAAATTTTAATATTATTTAATAATTAGTACACACATTTCCAGTTATGCTGAATAATACAGTTATTAATTTAGCAACCGTAAAGCGATCTGTAGAAGGTGTAACAAAAAATAGAGATAGCAGAAGAGTGAAAAAGCTAGTAGTGGACATAACAACAGACACTAGAGTATGTTCCATGTAAACCATAGACACTTGATGTAATAAATTAGCAACACCCCACTGTAAACAAAAGAATCAATTAATACATTAATAAATTAATTATTATACATTTATAGCTAATAATGCAGCTGCATGTTTACAATTTTTTTTATAGATTAACAAAAAAATTTAAATTGTCAAAATTGTAACCAATATCACTAATATGTATACTTTTACTAGTATAAAATTAATTTGATATAGTGTTTTGTCATCTGGCACTTTTCACATATATCTATCTTGAGAGTAGGTTCAATATTATTTGGTTTCGCCTTAAATTTTATGAATACACCACTGATTATGATTTTGTTAACGACATGGTGAGTGCATAATTTATTTAAAATCACTAATATTTTTTGGTAATTTGCCCCTATGATTAAGAGCACTGCATGATGCATCCCATTCATAAGTTAATTTAGATTGACTTTGGTGACAGGCATGGACAACCGAAAATATTGTTCTCCAACCCCTACCCTCAAAACAACTAACAAGTCCAGAATAATTAGAGATTATAGATAGATATGTATAATTTTAAATTAATATAAACTATACATGGAAATAAATCCAAAGCAAGAATAAATTCTAGTAATATCCCCATTAATATACCGCTAAAATAATAGGCAAACTGTATAAATATATAATTAAAATTAGAATGCAGGTACATAAAAAATATAAAACACTTTTAGATTTTGTTTTAGTTATATTGTAACTTCCTTTTTTGCAAAGTAAAATAAAACTTCAAAAAAATATAAGAATGGTATAATATAACAAATTAATCACTTGAATTAGCAGTACTATTATTATTATTATTCATATTATTCTTGTTTCATTGTATTTTTATACAAGCATTTAAATAACAGTTAAATGATTTGGCATTTGAAAAGAATTTATAACATAACATTTGTAAATATTTACATTTTTCTACCAATACTTACAAGTGGTGCTACTGTAAAAGCTAGTTTTGCAGTTTGATGAAGATTAAGTAGCTGTCTTGATAAACGACATATTTCTCGTGCCCTTAATGTAGCAGCATATGATAAACGAGCCATTAATGCTTCTTTAGCTTCTGTTTCAGACAAATGTCTTACCTAAAATAATTTATAGATATAGTAAAGATGATATTCTTATTTACAATTAAACAATAGATTTAAAAGCTAACAACAAATTTATTTTTAATTTGAATGAAATATACCCGAAATAATAATATTACATTATGTTATGAGATATTTTATAGAAGCAATAAAAAATGTGTAGTTAGAACATAGTTTACCGAATACTCTGTAAATCAAATTATTAAATCAGAGCCAGAAAAAATACTTATGGCCTTTAAATATTACATTTTATTTTCTTTGATAAAATTTTAAAACGAAACGAGTTATTTTTAATACAAATAAAATAGAACATTAACAAGATATGTATTACCTCAGCGACTTTGTTAAATCGAACTACTTTATTATTTGACATTGCAGTTCCAGAATCATCGCTTTCTGTACCAGAATTCATACTAGGATTTTTGATGGGGACATAGCTGGCAGAGCTCTGTATATAAATTTAACATACAAAATTATAGTTTAATAATAAGGCAAATCATTTTTATTTCAGTTAAAATGTTGAGTAATTAAGAAAATATTTTTTACACAAAAACTTGTGTCCTTTATTAATACATACCGTGTGTTAACTAAATTAAGGAACACTTAATTTCTCCGCTGGATTACAATGGAATAAATTTAATTTTTTTTACTAGCTAGGGGTATATATAATACATATTTATAGGAATATTTCAATATTTTTATAATTTTTGTATGCACATACACAGTACAACATATGTTTTTTAAATAGCAACACCAATTCTGTATACTGTACTTGGTTAGGATTAAAATAGTTTTGATGTATCAACTATGGTTTTAAATAACTGAATTAAAATAAGCCTTATAAAATTGACTATCTTCATTTAAGTTATAAAATAAAAAGTTAATTTTTAAACTTTTTTAATAATAAATTTATAATAACCAAACTATTGTCAACAAAATCACCTTTGCCCAGGGATGCTCATAAAAAACAGGTTTTGATTATCTCAATTAACACGGGAGATATTGCTCAATTTAAATCCTGGTGGGACACCCAGTAAACATATTATTCCAGCTATAGATGCTCAGAATTTGAGAACTAAAAGTAAGTAAATAAATCCTAATTTAATAAAACTGCTTTAAGATAAATAATTAAAATATATTAAATCATAATTAAAGGTTTTACAAAAATTATATAAACATGTTTTTTTTTCTGTATGTAATAAACCAAAAATTAAGTTTTTTAATATATTCTAATCATTTTTCCTGTATTAGTAAAAACAAAAAGACCAGATAATTTGTCTGATGTGTCATAAGCACAATTTATAACAATATATTACAAAACAAAAGGAAATTAGTACATAATTCGAGCAGTATCAAAGGTGTTTATTATTTGTCATATTTTTCATCACCTAATACTTTTTAATGAACCATATGGTGTAAAGCTTATAAACTACTCATACTCTTGCAGGTCATTACCAACAAATTTTCTTTTCAGAAAATTGGTTTAACATTTAGCATTAGAATTGTTTGTACATTCAAATTTTGGAAAAAGTTCTTCCATCGTCTATAGCTGGAGTCTCCAACCTAAGGCCTTCCAGCCAAGCTTTTAAGACTGGCCCGTCAAGATAATTGATTTTTGGAAAATATATTAGTTTTATTGTTTTAGTTTATTAAATAAAAATAAAATTGATTTTAAGAATTTTCTCACCGAAATTGAAAGCGATTACTCAGATATCCCCTATCACAGTGGAGTTCCTTGGCTCAGACAAGGTAATGTCTTAAAAAGATTTTTTTATCTCCATTTAGTTATAGATAAATTGATGACAGATAAAAAACCGTGTTGTTAGCCGTTTTGTCAAGATTATGGAAACTAGCTTTTCTCGTAGATATAACTCAACTCCTGAATGAGTTAAATTTAAAACTTCAAGGTGCAAACTCTTTAATTTTAGATTTATATTCTTACACCAAAGCTTTTAAATTAAAATTAACTTAATTCACAAAGTAACTAATAGAAAAAAAACTTCAAAAATGATAATGATGAAGAATTCCCTAGTGATATTGCTGTTGGAGTGCTCACCCATCAGCAAGAGCAGTTCAAGACCAACTTTGAATATTTCAAAAGCTCATTCAAATTTTTGAAAAGCCATTAGCCATTGAATTTGAAACTGAGCTGACAGAACTTCAGGTAGAAGTTATCGAGGTTACATCAAATAACCATTACAAAGACTGTTTCAAGAAATATGGAATCTAAAAATTGTGAGTAATGTCATGCCAGAAGAGTCTTTTCCAAATCTTAAAAAATTTGGATGTAAAATGATTTCAATATTTAGCTATACTAACTTATGCAAACAGATTTTTTCAAAAATTAAATACATCAAATCTAAGTACAGAACCAACTGAAGTGATGCACACTTACAAGCAACTCTGCTGATAGGAAAAACTAAGTTTGATGCAAATTACCAAAACATTTTAAAATATAAGCAATTCCAAATTTCTCATTAAGCATGGTACTCGAGATTTTCCTTTGTAAGATTATAGATAATTAAAATATTTAATCTTAAGGATATGTCTCAAAGCACCGTGGTTCATGTGAAATCGACAGATCCATAACGACACAGGAATACCTCTGATAAATACATGGATTAAAACCCAATTTATAAATTTCCATGCCAAACTAAAAAACTTGGACAGTGCACGGCATTACAAAATAGGAAAAAAAATGCTCAATAGACGACTGCAGCCTAGACTTCCCCAAGACATTCTCTTAACAGACATTTCTATAACAGACTCATCATCAGAAAATGAAGATTATTAATATACTAAACCTTATATTTATTATTATATTCATATATGTTATCAAATTATTATCACCCTCACTGTTAATAATTGTGTCATTTTTTAACTTATAATTATTTAAATTTATAACAAACATATTGTAAAAAATTGAAAAGTTGTAATAGCACTAAATGTGCTGAAACATTTTATAATTATAATAAATGAAAAAAAAAAATATTTAAAAAGTAATTAAATAAATTATCTACCTTCAATTTTTAACCTTTCCATCCCACTCTAAAATAAAAGCTTTGGCCTGTGGTACCACAGCTATCTTAGATTTGGCCTACCGTAAAAAAAGGTTGGAGACCCCTGGTCTATAGTTTATGTATCTGTTTCGAGAAGTAAAGAAATTGTGGTTCCATTTCGCAATATGAATATGACATATATATTTTATAATGCATTGAATTCATACATATTTTTTTTTTTTTTAATGAGATAATTTGTACAAAGAAATATAGATGGTTCTTTAATTAAATGTCAGTCCTAAAATTCTGTATACTTGGCATAATATCTATTTAGTCAATTAATATTAAATAGTATCTGAAAAAACAATAATTATAATTATACAATCTGTAAAAAAAAAAAATCTTTAAAATAAAAGGAATGCATTAAAACAAAAATAAATTCACTTTGTAGTACCTATTATTTTTCGTTTAAGTTATAATAAATTAAAGTCTTGATTAATTTATATTGTAAATACACAAATATATTTAATAACCTTTAATAGCATATAATAACTAAAATGCTTACTAATCTTTCAGTTTCATCAGTGAAAACATTATCATCTTCATCATCGTCATCATCATCATCATCGTCAATAGTATCAAAATTAACAAACTAAAATAATATGATATAATTAATATTCTAAATTAATTAATATCTAAAATTACCATATAATTAGTTTGATTTCCACAAGGCTTGCGCAATTCTTTAAATATAATATACACTAGAAAATAGATGGTAAACATAGATGCTTTGGTATAGGCAAAAAAAAATGGCTTTTTGTAGTCATTTTTATAAGGAACATACTGAAAACAAAAAACATAATAGTAACGTTAATGAATAATTGCATTAACAGTGATAAAATGGAGTTTTAATGTTTATTATTAGAAATAGAACAATAAAACATTTTAGTAATTAACTCTCGGTTCAGAATGCATTAAAATAATTAATATATTTGTTCCCCAAGTATATTAAGCATAGTAATTTGGACCTAAGATAACATACGTTGGTGAATTTTGATGACACAATCCATATTATATCTGCCAACAGTAATAACAACAAGCCAAGTGTCAGTCTTTGGGACAGATTGTGCATTTTTTAGCAACTGTAAACCGTTATGGCAATAAAAATTCCATTTGGTCGTCTGGATTCCTATAGTTACACAGAAAACAAGAAATCAGAGTAGGTAACAAAATCACAACGAAAACTAATTAAATCAGATTACACAGTTTCATTAAATGGTCACATTTCTGCGAAGTGTTTAAAATAAACATTTACATAAAATTAAAAAATTACATTGTTTTTTTTTTAATCCTTATCATAAATTTAATATTATTATTTTTTTCTATTTATCTAATAAATTCATGAACATGAACACTATCGTGGTGTGCGTACGGTACATTTTTACAGAATACATGTGAATTCGTTATCACTATTTACCCTCTTCGTTATCAATACAATGTTATCGACGATGTGGGATGTATAGATTACATTTAATAGATAACACTACGCTAAAACAATGTTAAAAAAAATCGTCTCAATTTAAATAATGATATTAAATGTTTAAATCAAAAAAGAAATTATCCTAATTCTCAAACTCCTTGCGTTTTCATCGAATTGGCCCAAATGGGACCATACCACGTCACTATAGCAATATTACGTACATAGGTACACATGCGTGGTGTTGGATACCGTTAATAGTTACCATGTAGTGTTATTTACGTATAATTTTTAATTCATAAAACGTTCCACAGCATTAGGTACGAAGAAGTGCGAGACGTGTTATTGACTACGATGTAAACGCGTGTCCCGGCAGTCTTGGCAGTTCGAGCGCCTTGAATTTTGAATTTACCCACAGAAATATTTATTTATTAATTTGCAAATTTTACAAATGGCATAGGTTACAGGTACCTTTAATGTGGGAGAGGAAGAGGGAAGAGATAGTAGTGAATACTATTAATATTTATATTGGCAGGGCGTTTCTCGAGACTCGGGAGGGTGTATATGGTTGCTCCCCTCCCACCACCACTGAGGAATTTGTACATATATACTTGTGTTTGCTTATACGACAACTCGCACAAATATAACTCATTATATAAATATTAAATAATAAATAAATCTTATAATAATAATAATACAAACCAAAAAGTTTCAAAAAACAATAAGTCAAATAAAAATATGATTTATTGTACCCCTGTGTAATTTATAAAATTATAAATAAATAAATTATATAATTTGTTAACATATATATATATATTTGTTATTATAATTATACAGTTACACAACAACACAATACTTCTTGCAATGATGTTTTCCTTTTTAGATATTCTAAGTTTTGAGTATTTTTATAACATAAATATTTTTAACTTTTATGGGGAGTACAGCCAAATATTGAGAAAGAATACCAATAATTAATTATTTTATTACATCTCGATGTTCAGAATGTGGTTTGCTGGTTTCAGAGTTATTTCCTGTATAAATATATGTTAAAAGATTATTTATACTTTATAACGTTAGCTATTAAACTTTATTATAAATAATTAAAAAAAAATTTTTAACCGATGGTCCCATCTACTTAAATTATTTATCTAAGTAATATGAAGGTACAGAAACAATTTCAGGGAAAAATTTTAATTTTTACTGGTTGCGAAACTTGTTTGAAAATACAATACATTTTACATATAATATTATAGACAATAGTGTATAAATACAAAAAAATATATACAACTAATAATAATAAAACTCGTTTGAAAATACAATACATTTTACATATAATATTATAGACAATAGTGTATAAATACAAAAAAATACATACAACTAATAATAATAAAAACAGTCATGGGTTATCATTATCACAATAAAATAATAAATAATCATATTACAACATTTCAATCATCTATTATGTTGAATTATTTGGTTCTGAATACTTCTATCTGTGTTGTTCAACTACTTGCGAAAAATACTTCTATTGCTCTTATGTTTGGTAAGTATTCTAATGTTTGAATCATCAAAATTCCACGTTCGGCATCATATGCTACTTTCAGATTTTGAACCCTTTTACGATCCTCAACGTAATCATTGTTATTTTCCCAAATACTATGATGCTGATTTAAAAAATCTTGAGGTTTACCCAAGGCTATTAATAATTTCAGGTTATTTTTAGAAACAAAATCGTATAATTGCATACTGTTTGAACTGCAGTCATCTCAACTGTAATATGCCTTAAAGAAACCTGAGCTCCTTTCTTCACCAATAATTTAATCATATTTATTTCCATTCCAGAAGATACTTATTGCTGTCAAAATTAGCTAATCCAATAATCGTTCCACTTGAGTACCATAAATGTCTTGAGAAACTCTTTGTTCTGGCATCCGCTACAGTGGCGCAACCAGGGGGTGGGTCCCCGGGTCCGGACCCCCCCCCTTGAACCGTGTCATGTCTTTCTAAAATAGTAAAAATGTTTGACAAAAATGAACCGAGCTAATATTTCAACCAAAGATCCCGAAGAATATTTTAGAATTACTTTGTTTCTACCATTTCTTGATTTGTTTGTACAACAATTAAATGATCGTTTTGTTAATCATCAAAATATAATATGTGGATTTCAAATGTAACTTAAAAGTTCAGTGTTTGATGAAAAAAATTTAGAAAACTTGTTGAGTTTTATGCTAACGATGTTGATGATTTTTATCGAGTTAAATCAGATACAATTTTATGGAATCGTTATTTGACTGACAGTTATATCAAATATAATAGTGTAATTTAAATACTTAATGAATGCAATCCCGATTTCTTCCCAAATATATATAAGCTATTGCAAATACTTATCACACTTCTAATTACTTCATGTGAGGCGAAGAGATCATTTTCCTCACTTAAAAGAATCAAAAGTTACTTGAGAAATACCACATCAGAAAGAAGACTCAATGGGTTAGCTGCTCTCAATATCCACTACGAAGTCAGTGTAACACCTGAGGAAGTAATAAATCATTTAAGCAGTGCAAACCATCGCTTAGATTTCATTTTAGAAACTCTACAGCATTGTACATACCTACCTTTATTTTTTACATTTAACTATCATTCAATTTTACATTATAATTACAATATTTACATTAAACAAAGAATAAAATAATAATTAAATTTGCATGTTAATTTAAAATAATTATACTTTTGGACCCCCCCTTTAAGAAAATCCTGGTTGCGCCACTGATCCGCTATAATTGTATTTGCTTTTTTTTTTACAATTATCGAGTTCCTTTAAAATATTTAGATCGTTGTAAGGAGCTAATATTATCCACTAAAAGAAATATACCAATACTTCATACAGACTTGTAAAACAAAAACGTTGAAGAGGCAAAGTGCAGATAATTCTCGAACTGTTAGTTTCAACTGAGATCGAAGTATTCAAATATGTATATTTTCAAGTTATAAATTAACTTTGCCATCTATCTAGATCCAGGTGAACGAGTCTGAAGATGTTGAGCACTTTTATCTCCTAGGAATAGAAGAGAAAGTTGTAACAATACATATTAGGTAAATATAATAAAATATAATGTATATTTTATAATATAAAATGTGTAATATAATTATTATAATACATCAATTATTTGTGTTCAGTGGCGTATTTTGGGGGGGGGGGTGTCCACGGTGTCTGGACACCCCTCAAACCAAAAAAAAAAATTCAATCTTTTATTTTGATAAATTTTAAGGTCCGCGCCACACTAGAGCGGTTTTGACGCGCGGTGAAAACGCGCGAGCACCGCGCTTCAAAAACGCGAGATGAAAACGCATACCATGTAATGGAGTGCGTCAGACTAGCGCGATTTTACCGCGCGTTGCAGTGTGACACCGCTGTATGCCACGGTTTTGCGTTTTTGCGGCGTCGATATGAAGCGTTTTCACCGCGCGTCAAAACCGCTCTAGTGTGGCGCGGACCTAAAGGGAATTTGACAAATAAAAATATGTGATTCGTTATGAACTATTTTAATATTAAAGTCCTAAACTAATTAGGAAAAAAATTAAATTAGTTTTAAATAATGTACTTATTATCCTATTATAGTTTTAATTATTTATAAAACTGTTATTCTTATAGCACCACTGATATCGAATGTAACAAACAAAATATATAGTAATAATTATTAAATTATTGTGACCGATGATGATTACTATATAGGTACTAATGTATATTAATATGTTTAAATGATATTATGTTATTATTATTCTATTACAGTATACATGCAATTTATATTTTTATCTTGCGGCTCCGTGGCCCGTGCCTTCATGCGTCTGTGTTACTTGTTTTTTTCCAGCGGGAATTTGTGTATATTTAGATATAAATATATTACAATGATGTTTTTTTTTAAATATATATTAATACGTTGGATTTTAAATGTCCATGTACATTTATTTTAAAACATATTATTATTTATCAATTTAATTTGAATCATTTTTCATTTAATCGTCGTCGAAGAAATAAGGCTGATAAAATATACAGTGAAATAGTAATATTATCATATTATTGTCATTGGTGAGTATCTATATTATTTATAATATTTTTTTTTCACAAGTGCACATAATTCGTAAATTAATATTCATTAAAATTTAGAATTAAAACATTATAATTAAGTATTTTTCAAACTAATAATAGGTATATTATATAATGTTCTTTATCTAAATTATACGAGTATAGAATCGTAATATTTTTAAGTCATTTTTTCTCGTTGCTTTATTATTATTATATTTAATTATTAATGCTAGGATCACATATTCACATGAGCGTTAGACTTAGAATAATCATCCATTATGCATTTTTAATTATAAAACTATTATGACCTAGAAAATACAATTTTTGTATTATAATTATTTCTGATATAAAGTAAAGAGAATAGAGATTGAATTAAAAGATTCATCGACCACAAAAATACAATTTTAGATTTTAAATCGCTAATATCTGTTGAACAAAATAAAACGACATTTTTGAATTTGGCAAAAACTTACACGACTGATTTAAGTGAATGTCAAGATTCTATTTTATTATCAGAATATAATCTATGGCAAAGACGTTTAAAAAATGTTGAGACTTGTAATTTACCAAAAAACGCAATGGAAGCAATAATACTATGCAATCAAGAAATATATCCAAATGTTTTTAAATTGCTACAAATCTTTGCAACATTACCAGTTTCTTCATCATCGAATGAGAGAACCTTTTTAAATTTAAAAAGAATAAAGACTTACTTACGAAACACGATATCTCAAGTAAATATAATTTATTAATAGTTTATTTTATTTATTTAAAACTAATATATTTTAAATTTTATTATAGAAGAGATTAAATGGTTTGGCCATGTTATCGATTCACAGAAATGAACAAATTACTACTGATGATGTTATGAAGGAATTGAGCTTAAAAAAAAGGCGTCTTGAATTTATTATTTAAATATTAATTTATATAATACTCTTAAGTGTATTTATTATTTTCTATTTTAAAAATTATTATTATTTGCTTTTATTTTTATTAACTTACTATTTACTACTTTTAATTAAATAAATAAAAAATGTTTCATTACAATATTTGATGAATATATTATGAACTTAGTGGTAGTAGACGTAAAACAGAGAAATATTGCAACCAATTAACAAATAAGTATATACCTATTACCTATATTAACTGGACACCCCCCTAAAAAGCATACAAAATACGCCACTGTTTGTGTTTATATCGATAGATATTTAAGAAATCATGAGCGTAATCCAATCACTTTTAAAATAAAATATTTGTTTTTTATTGTGTTTCATATATTGAGGCTGTATTGCTATACTCACCCGTAATAATTTGTATTATTGTAAATGCGCCCTGTTTATAATGCTACGGAGTTACACGATACTAAACTCGATTTTCCTCTTTGCCATGTATACCCCGATGTATAGGCCGAGAACCCGGGTTAACGATTGAGTTTTCATTTCATACAGTATTAAGTAAAGTCCATATTACGGAGTTGTATAAATACGGCAAAAACCTTTCAGACAAAATCACGTGACACCAAAATAAACATATTTCGCTTTAGTTTGACAAGTTTTCAGTTCATCCGGTTCAGACGTTCAGCATCCACAACGACCACAAGTCACAACATTTATAACAGCACAATTATTATTCGATGATTTTTTACAGAACACAGTTTAATATTCCTCTAAGAGAGGATTTTTGTATTAGCTATAGCGCATAGCGAGTATTTGTCTAAAACAGATTTCGCACTATATTATACTGAAACCTTTATGAACATAGGTAGTAATGAATATTTAGAAATAATCCGGAAAATATCTGGAAATGTCTGGAAAATATCTGGAACGTAATAACATGGAATGTAAAATTTCGGAACGTAAAATCGCGAGACTGTAACGTCCCGGACCGTAAGATACCGCTCAATACAAATTCGGAATCCAATATATGATTCCCAACATTAGGCACTAATCAGCATTTTGACGGGAGTCAAAACGGGTTGATTTTTAACGGGTTCCGGTTAACGGGTTAAAACCGGGTTTTATGTTTTCCCGGGTTCCGGTTAACGGGTTGAAACCGGGTATTATGTTTTCTCGGGTTCCGGTTAACGGGTTAAAACCGGGTTTTATGTTTTCTCGGGTTTCGGTTTACGGGTTTGAAACCAAGTTTTTTTTCTGTAGGAACTGGTTAAAAAACTCCAAATAAATTGTCCTGGCCAGAAAACTGCTAATTATATTGTATATACTATGCTGTAACAATGATTAAACAATTTGTTTGTATAATGCATAATTAAGTATTATAAAAAGGATGAACTTAAAATATAATAAATTAAATTAAGAGTATCCCGATCAAAAATTATTTAAAAAATACTACCTATGTTATTCCATATTATCAGAATTATCAGTTTTTGATATTAAAAAAAAACAAAAAAGTTGGTGATAACCACATTAATCTTGCTTACCAGCAAACGTTGCAGTTGGACCTCACCTTTCATAACATGAATGTGCATGTACACAATGCAATGGAAACCCACCTTTAACTTAAAACATCAGTCATGGTAAAAGAGCTGGTAATAATAGGTAGGTTATAACTTATAAGTTATAACACAATAGCGAGTTGAATTATAGTACAAAAATCAATTCATATTGAAATAACACTATTAAATGTAGGTATACAAAACTATAACACACATAATTCGTTTTTAAAAATAACTTGAAAATCACTGACTACATCCTATAAATGCTATCGGATAATTGAATACTTTCTAAGTATTATACTGCCTACCGGCATCGCCGGTATTAATGGATAAAATTAAAAATACACATTTCATTTCCAATTTCGGTTCCCCGAAAATGAATTAAAGATAAACAATTTTCATATTTATTTATATCAAATTAGTTGACAGTCTGTGAAGTTAAACATTATAAATTTCATTATAATATTAATTTGAACCCCGGTTTTTTGAGTTTAAACCTGGTTTAAATTTTCTCCGGGTTTCGGTTTCGGGTAAAAACCTGGTTCATATATTTGTCGGATTTCGGTTTACGGGTTCTACCCGGTTTCATATTTTTCCCGGGTACCCCGGGTTTCAAAACCGGGTTGTAACCCGTTTTGACTCCCTGCTAATCAGTGATCTACATAAATAAAATTCAAATACCAATGACTCACTGGTAGCTGTATCTCAAAAACTACTCAACGTACGCACTTGAAATTTGGAATAGTGGTTCCTCTAATACTTTTACCGTGCAATGAGAAATTATATTAAAAAATTTTGCGTTTAACTGGATTAATTAATAATAATAATAATTATTCACCGCCAATACGTATTGTGCAGCACGGCGGCGTGGTGGCCCTCGGATTTCCAGCTACCTGCAAGTTGCAACCATTGATTAAATACACGCTGCAATCTATTCTTTTTGTCCGTCAATTTATTATGCATTTGCTACTGAAGTGTATATATAATTGTTCCGAGAAGTTAATCGATAAAAATAATCTCACGCATTTCATGACGCACGTTCATTCATAATTCATTTGCAAGCCGTATTACCAGCAGTTCGGACGCGCGTGACATACGATGTATATTATTAGGTACTATCGCTGAAATTCCCGGCTTCGACCGTGTGTATTTTTTTTTGTTTTACTCATATTTACAATATTATTTTATAATATTATGGGTAATATTGTTGAGCGCAAATATATATATATTCTTTTATGCTCAGTCAGTCATTTTTGCTTTTTTTTCATAATACCTAATAAACGACAAAACGTATGAACTTGAAATTTCGAATAGTGGTTTCTTTATGAGTCATAAAAAGAAAAGAAAATATTTAAAAAAAATTGTTGCGTTGAAGTGGATTAACTAATAATTCATCTGTATTGCGCGGTGGCTCGCGGATTTTCAGCTATCTACGACCAACGAATGACACTTTTAAATGTATCATTACAACACTACACACAATTCAAAACAATATGTTTTATTATATTATACCCCTACCCACAAAAAAAAACTGGAGACACCATTGAAAATAAGGATAAGTAAAAATAGCTTTAGGATTTAAATAATGTATGGTACATATAATAGTAATCCATTAGAACCTAAGCCTCGGTTAAGACTGTTCTGAGCGAAACCGGGTAATTAAACTAGTTTATTTATAAATGTATAGGTAACGAGTACCTATAATATTCCAAAAAAGTATCATTTATCAGTGTTGTCACACTTCTCAAAATTTAAATGTACCTATGACTTACCTAATCCAACTAAGATCGCGCTAGTTATAAAAGAAAAAAAGCGAACCCTTAAAAAAACAGGGAGTCAAAACGGGTTGATTTTTAACGGGTTCCGGTCAATGAGTTGAAACCGGGTTTTGTGTTTTCTCGGGTTCCGGTTAACGGGTTAAAACCGGGTTTTATGTTTTCTCGGGTTCCGGTTAACGGGTTAAAACCGGGTTTTATGTTTTTAAAGGTTTCGGTTTACGGGTTTGAAACCAATTTTTTTTCTGGTTAGGAACTGGTTAAAAAACTCCAAATAAATTGTCCTGGCCAGAAAACTGCTAATTATATTGCATATATTATGCTGTAACAATGATTAAACAATTTGTTTGTATAATGCATGATTAAGTATTATAAAAAGGATGAACTTAAAATATAATAAATTAAATTAAGAGTATCCCGATCAAAAATTATTTAAAAAATACTACCTTTATTGTTCCATATTATCAGAATTATCAGTTTTTGATATTAAAAAAAACAAAAAAGTTGGTGATAACCACATTAATCTTGCTTACCAGCAAACGTTGCAGTTGGACCTCACCTTTCATAACATGAATGTGCATGTACACAATGCAATGGAAACCCACCTTTAACTTAAAACATCAGTCATGGTAAAAGAGCTGGTAATAATAGGTAGGTTATAACTTATAACACAATAGCGAGTTGAATTAAAGTACAAAAATCAATTCATATTGAAATAACACTATTAAATGTAGGTATACAAAACTATAACACACATAATTTGTTTTTAAAAATAACTTGAAAATCACTGACTACATCCTATAAATGCTATCGGATAATTGACTACTTTCTAAGTATTATACTGCCTACTGGCATCGCCGGTATTAATGGATAAAATTAAAAATACTCATTTCATTTCCAATTTCGGTTCCCCGAAAATGAATTAAAGATAAACAATTTTCATATTAATTATTGATATTAAATTAGTTGATAGTCTGTGAAGTTAAAAATTATAAATTTCATTATAATATTAATTTGAACCCCGGTTTTTTGAGTTTAAACCGGGTTTCGGTTTCGGGTGAAAACCGGGTTCATATATTTGTCGGGTTTCGGTTTACGGGTTTTACCCGGTTTCAAATTTTTCCCGGGTACCCCGGGTTTCAAAACCGGGTTGTAACCCGTTTTGACTCCCTGCTTTAAAATAAAAACATCGGCCACACAGCGTGCAATATGCAAGGTATAATAAATTACAGGAAGCATCAAAATTTAAAATGAGAAAGCTTAGCGGCTTTATAATTGAATAACTTTGATGTTTTATCGACTACTGGACTACAATCATAGACTCTAATCTTATAATCGTACTTTGCTCATGCTTTTATGCTAAAGGCTGTACAAAGGTGGATAATGGATATGTAGGATATATATATCCACCTTAGGCTGTACATTAATTAATTTTATCCTTTATCTGAACAAAAAATAAGGTAGTGATATCCCAACCAAAACACTCCGCCAAACTATGTGCAAAAAATTGCTAAATAAAAAAAAATATTCTTTAAGTTGTGATATAATTTAATAGCAAATTCTTTGTATTAATAAAAATTATTTGCTTATAATTGATCTCAGCTTGGTAAATTTAAAGCACTAGATTAGTGTTACACTTTTTCCATACTATTTTTTTTTATAGTACCTACTCAATACAAAACCAAAATGGTATATTTTTGGATTTAAATGTAAGTCTCCAATTATACTTTATCAATAATTATGACTGTTTCTTTACCTTTGGAGGGAAGGGAGATTAGAGTTATTGCACATCAGACTTTTATTTAATGAGTATCTCCATTTTTTTTTATTTATAGTAGATATTATTTTCAATTTGGTAAACTTTTTGCTTAACTTTAAACAATCTAACTCAGAAGGATTATATAGGCTTGAAAAGGTGATAAAGATGAATGATAAAATTGGCAGTTTACTAGATGGGGAAGATATGACTGCTACATGATTGGGAATGGTGAAGAAAAAGAAAGAATTAAACCTACACAATTATACTAAGAAAGTAATATTATCTTAAACTAACTAATAAAAATTAATATTTTTTTTTTGATTTAATATTATTCATCTGAAATAAAATGTCCCAAAATTAAAACATCAAGTATAAAACAATTGTAGTAATAATTTAATTTATAAAATCCCTTAATAGTTAATTTGTAATACATGCTGTTCCTTTTTCAATTTTTTTCTATTTATAAAAAAATGTAAGAATTAAATTTAAAGTAGATTCAACAAAGAGTCATCTATTATACATCTGACTATAACAAAAATAAATGTTTTATCAAATAATTTTATATTTTCTTATACAACCTAACAAGTAGTAGAAAATACAATTTTTGTATTCTTTTATACATAAATACAATAATATAATGCAATTATTTTTCATAAAAACCAAAAATTTTCTTTATATCTACTTTTCTACTAATAATTTGAAAGTGTCCTATATGTATTCTTCAATTGTGTTATCAACATTTTCCTGGAACCAAATAAATCATTCACATAATACATTTGGTTTGGAAAATTTAGTCATCCTCAGTCTTTTGATTCAGAATTTCAATCCTTAAATAACAAACTACATACATAAAACAATCAAATACTTAAGTTAACATTATTCATGTATTAACAATCAATGTAGATTTCCGTTTACCCAAAAATGTGATAAACTGATAAATAACGTATAAGGTTTAAATTATAATAAGTAGACAAAAGATTAATAGGCATTAAAAAATAATTGAACATAATATACCATAGTTATTCAAAGAACCAGACTTGTTACTAAATAATTTTAAAATCAAATATCATTTACTAATTTCTATTGAATTATCTCGACATAATCGCATCACTTAAACATTAAAATTAATAATAAGTTAATAACTAATAATTGGTGACTTCAATAATTAAGTTAGATAATAGATATGGAATTATCAATTTACACAGTGGTTACCGCCTTACCGGTAGGAATAAAATAAACATAACCTCAAATAGCTTTATTTTCAAATATTTAAGTTTGTACATATATGTTATATACTATACCTAAGCTTATTACATCAAACAAAAAATATTAACTATAGAGTAGAAAACGTTAAACTCACCAATTTATTATTCCATTCGTTGTTAACTTTTTCAATAATACAGTTTAATAATCATTTTCATAATTTATTATATAATAATTTCTTTAAATGTCTTTTTATTTGGTTTAGTTTAGGAAATATGTTGTCTAGCCAAGACAAGAAAGTAGCGGAAATTCAGATATCCGAAGATGAAAATGACAAACTTACCATAAAACCTCTGTAAGACATTAAAATCATTACATATTATTTATTTTAAGTTCACTATTTTGAATTATGGAATCTGAAGAAACTACTACTGTTAATTCTGCTAAACTAAAACCTTTAAACTGTGTGATATATCCTGGTATTGTAAATAATGCCGAACGAGCAATTGACAATCTGGGTGGTATTGATGAGATTGCTCATGCATTTGAGGTTCTAGAAGCTTCATTATCTGTTAATTTAGTCAAATCAGAATTTGGACCACCGCTTACAGGAAATAAAAACTATGATCGTTCATTGTTGATTTCTGTTAAAAAGAAATATAAAGTTAATAAAACAACTGGTAAAAAAAAATATATTGGAGTATCACCTGTCAAAATTATTGGATTCGTACATAGAACATTTACGTTTACAAACATTGTGGATTTTGCATATTTTCCATCCCAACCAAATTGTTCTGAACTATGGCGTTCAAACAAATTATTCGATATAGATTGGGCTTTGGAAAAAGATGTGCCTTTGGCATTGTTACCAGGCAGGCTTAGTAAATTTAATGAACCACAGACAGATTTTTATGATCTTGTAAATCTTAAAAAGTTAGATAACTATTCTAAAAAACATCGATTAAGACCATACGTACGTAATTTTACTAAAAATAATCGTTTTGAAGATAATGATTTACCGCCTATGCCACTGGATTTATTGAAGTATTGTTTAACTGTCAAGATGTTTTCTCCTAACGAAAAAAGATTGATGGACAGGTTATTTGAAAAAAGGCCCATCTGGGTTAAACCAGCATTGTTTCATTTTGCTAAAGTTATCAATAAGGAAAAGATGAAATACTTATTACCAACCACTGGATATTTTACTACTACTGGACCATTTCGACGGATGTGGGTTAGGTAAATAATTTTTGGTTTTTTTTTTCTTTTTTTTTTGTATTAAATACTATATATTGCCATTTTTATTTACAGGCATGGATATGATTACCACACTGATCCATCTAACTATATTTACCAAGTTGTTGAGATTCGTAATCATTGGTTGGATGATCATAATCCTTCAAACCCAAAAAAAGTAAAATTCAAAATAGAAGATTATAATCCAAGTATGGCTGAAAAACAGTTTTATTTTTCTCCTAATTCATTTCCTTTATCAATTGTTACAAACTATCAATTATGTGATATTCATTTGCCTGAAGTCCAAGACATGGTTAAAAATGCATCTCTTTCAGCTACATGTAGTAAACATGCTGGTTGGCTTACAAAGGAGGTAATAGAAGACATAAGAGTTGTTATGTATGAGTATTTAGAAAGGGCATGGCAAAAATATTTGACTGGAGATTTACCTTTGTGTGATAATGAACATATTAAGTTATATAGCGATTACATGGAGGAAGACAATTTAGACTATACTAGACAACAAATAACAAGACAATTAGAAGGAGGAGTTGATGAAGATAACCAAAATGAGAATGAAAATGATGAATTTGCAATGGATAGTGATGCGGTTAAAGATGAATATGAGGAATGGGCTACTAAACTTGACCGTGACGAACTAGCTAAAATAATTTTTTCAGATAACCGTGGTAAAACAGATGTTTCAAATTCTAATCCTTGTAGTGATGAAGAAGATGATGTCGATTTCAAATTGGATAGTTTAGATATTTAATAGTTTTATATAATTGTATTTATTTATGTATATTATATTATAAATAATTGATTACAATCATGTATTAATTTTGAGTTTTTTTTTTAAGATATTTGTTATCTTATAATATATTCCTGTTTTCGACATTGTTTTGATTTTGTATTTAAAACCTATATTTTTACAACATCTGAGTTTGAAAAAATATTATTTCAATATTTATTATTAATATGCTCTTAATGTATTTAATATTTTTATGGTTGAATAATGTTTTTGTGTATTTAATAATTATTAATATATTAGAAATACACTTATAATTATAATTGTTTACACTGATTATTTTATTTAATTATTTAATTTAAAATTGTATACATTTTAGTATACATGGACTATTATTTATGTTTTATTGAAATTTAGAGTAATTAGCTACACAATCTTAACTGCAAAAATATAAGTCAGAATGTAAGGTTCATTTTCATTTTTGTCTTTTTAAATAAAAATGTAAAAATTTATTTTATCAAAATAAATGTGTCAAATTTAATGGCCAAGTATTTATCTTACAATAAATAATTATATTTATTTTATATTGGTATTATATTTTTTACTGAACCAATAGAGTATATTTTTTTCTTTCATTTTATTTTTAGTGGTGCTGGCCAAGAGGTTGGTAGATCATGTATTGTTATGGAATTCAAAGGCAAAAAAATCATGGTAAGTTTTCTTTTTAAATTTTTCTTTTTATTTATTTATATTTATTTTGATTACTCTCTAGCTTGATTGTGGAATTCATCCAGGTCTCCAGGGTTTAGATGCTTTGCCATTTGTTGACCTTATTGAAGCTAATGAAATTGATTTACTCCTAATTACTCAGTAAATAAAAATACAATGCAAATATAAGAAATGATGATTACTGTCGTTATTTTTATTTGATCCTAGTTTTCATTTGGACCATAGTGGAGCATTGCCTTGGTTTTTACTGAAAACTAAATTTAAAGGAAAATGTTACATGACTCATGCAACTAAGGCAATATACAGATGGTTACTGTCAGATTACATTAAAGTCAGGTAATGTATTTTATTAATCACTTTAAAGTGTTATGTACAATTCTTAGTTTCTAATTTCTGGTAATTATTCTTTTAAATTAGTTTACAGTTTGTTTCTTTTTAGTAGAGTTAATGTAAGATTTATAATTTATTATAAGGCTTATAAAAAACTTAATTAACCTATTTTTGTAAGAGCAATAAAATTGGTATGTATCATATTTATAAATATTGTTAGTTATTTGATATTATGTATTAAAATTAATTAGATTTTATCATTGAAGATCTAAACTAATAATATCTTATGTTTGCATTTATTTTATTTTTACTTTAAATTTAAAAATATATTATTTAAATATTATACCAATATAATATATTACAGCTATTTAGTATTAACTACTAAGTCATATTTATGTATAAGTTTGTCTTTTATTTATTTAGATAATTGATTTTAGATTATTCAATTATTTATAATTTTAGTAACATTGGGACTGAACAAATGCTTTACACTGAAGCTGATTTAGAAAAGAGCATGGATCGCATAGAAACTATAAATTTTCACGAAGAAAAAGATGTAGGAGGAATTAGATTTTGTGCCTATAATGCGGGTCATGTATTAGGTGCTGCAATGTTTATGATTGAAATTGCTGGTGTTAAAGTTTTATATACTGGAGACTTTTCTAGACAAGAAGATAGACATTTAATGGCTGCTGAAATACCACCTACAAAGCCTGACATTCTCATTACAGTAAATAACTATTAAATGTCATATATTTGTTTATTTGTATCTAAAATTATTTATTATATTTAAAGGAGTCAACTTATGGAACTCATATTCATGAAAAACGTGAAGAACGTGAACGACGATTTACTATGCTTGTACATGATATAGTTAATCGAGGTGGAAGATGTCTAATTCCAGTTTTTGCATTAGGGCGAGCTCAAGAACTATTATTAATTTTAGGTAAGAGACTATATTTTATGACTGTAGCTTAAATATTCTTAATTTTTTAATATTATATTATTTTAGATGAATATTGGGGACTTCACCCAGAACTTCATGATATTCCTATATATTATGCATCATCATTGGCTAAAAAATGTATGGCTGTGTATCAAACTTATATTAATGCTATGAATGATCGAATCAAAAGACAAATTGCTGTTAACAACCCTTTTGTTTTTAAACATATAACTAACCTTAAAGTATGTTAATATATATTACTATAAATAATATAGTTAAAGAAAACATTTGAGTATATAATTGTAGGTTAAAAATTCAACAATACAATTTTTTTAGCCAGAGTACTGTAGTCTAATAAATTGAACATAAAAAAAATTTACTTGAGTTTAAATTGTTTCAATTAAAGTACTTTTTTTTATTTTGTTTTTAAAATCAATATTTTATTTTTGTACGTATATAATTAAGTATTAGAAATTATTTACTAACATTTTTAACAATGACAATTTTAGAGTATTGACCATTTTGAAGATATTGGTCCTTGTGTTGTAATGGCATCACCAGGTGTAATGGAAAGCGGACTATCTAGAGAACTTTTTGAAATGTGGTGTACAGATAGTAAAAATGGAGTTATCATTCCTGGTAAATTTAAACAAAACATTTTGTCTAATAAAATAAATATTTAATATTATTAAAATCTTAGGTTATGTGGTACAAGGAACACTAGCAAAGGCTATTTTATCTGAACCTGAAGATATTACAACAATGACTGGACAGAAATTACCTTTGAAAATGTCTGTTGATTATATTTCATTTTCAGCACATACTGATTACCAACAAACTCGAGAATTTATCAATTTGTTAAAACCTCCTCATATTGTTCGTAGCACCAATCATGGCATTGGAAAAGAAAAATAGTTATATGTTTTTTTCTTTATTGCATTAGGTCTTGGTCCATGGAGAACAAAATGAAATGCTTAGATTGAAGTCTGCTCTGGTTAGAGAATATGAAGAAAATTCTGAAGATATTAAAGTTTATAACCCTCGGAATACGGTCGGAGTAGATTTTTATTTTACTGGTGAAAAAACTGCTAAAGTATATATATATATTTTTTTTTAATTATATATAAATTAATTCAGCTTATTTATCATATATATTGTTCAATATGATAATATAAAGGTTATGGGAGAAATAGCAATTGAGAAACCAGTAGAAGATAATATTTTAAGTGGAGTTTTATTGAAAAAAAATTTTAGCTATCATATTTTTGCATCTGAAGATATTCCAAGTAAAATAATTCTTTACAGTTTTTTATTTTATTTATTATTATATCACCTTTTTAGGATATTCTGACATGCTATTAAGTGAAATTCAACAAAAACAACTCCATAGATTCACAGGATCATTTGTATTATTACAAAATATGTTGTCCCATTTGACTGGTAGTGTGCCAGATATAATTATTCCAAACAAAAAGTTAAGAGTGTTAAATTCAGTGGATGTCTCTGTGGACAAAAACTTTGCCACTCTAGAATGGACTACTACACCAGAAAATGATATGTATGCAGATATTGTTGTTCAAGTGTTGATGAAAATTCAAGCTATGGACCATGGGGATATGAAAAATGTGTCATCTGTGCCATTTGTAAAATATGACCATATGCACTTTAAAGTAAAATCTATTAATTCCATTAATATATTTTATGAGTGTATTTTAACGTAAACAATTTACAGGAATGTTTAATAGAAATTTTACAAGAAATGTTTGGAGAAGAATCCGTGCCAAAAATATTTAGAGGTGAAAAATTATTTGTAGCTGTAGATGGGAAAAAAGCTAACATAAATTTGACAAATTTGGTAAGTTTAATTTAAACATTTAAATTTAAATTTTAACTATAAACATGTTTTTCATATAGGAAGTAACATGTGAAGATGAGATCTTACAAAAAATGGTACAAGCAGCTGTATCTAGACTGCATAATACAGTGACACCTATGAACAATTCAAATAATTAATTTTTAAAATTATTTTCAACAAACACATTTTTTGTATCAAAATTGTTTATTTTACAAACAGAAAAACAAGAATAAAATTGCAAAGAGTAAAAAAAAAAAACATTTATAACTTTATATTAAATTATCTATTAAAAATTAAGATGGTTCAATATGATTATTGTTTACCATTTAATTAAAATTGTGTTTCCATCCTCAACAGAATAATAATCAAATGTTTGGTTTAAGTTTTCCATAGAATATTCAACATCTGGTTTCTGAAAAATAATTTGAACATTATAAAATTAAATGTTGTGTAATATGTATCAGATAATTTGTGTATAGAAACTATGTAACTACTCCAGAAATATAAAATATTTTAAATTTAATTTTTACATAAGCTATTCATGCTGTAGTTCAGTGGTTCCCAAACTTTTTTTAACAGATTGTGAACTTATTTGGATCCAACTAGCAATAAGTACAATAAATTAACACTCGTATTATTTTAATGTGGGTTACAGTGTCTCTTAAATGGGCTTGTGGTGCACAGTTTGGGAACCGCTGATGTAGTTAAAATAAAGTTAAATTTATGTTCATCCTTTTATGGATTTCAAAAGTTTGTCCCTCATAAATGTATATTGACACATACAAAAAAAAAAAATAAACTTTTTGATAATCAATTATATTATCAACAGAAAAAATACATTTTACTGTAGCAGAATGTAATTACAATAAAATATGGAATGAAAATTACAAGGAACTAGGTAATTTATAACATTATACAACATATTATAAAATCAACAGTAATAAATAGTCTATGGGGTAATCCAAAAAATTAATAGACATATGAGCTGTGAGATATCAGATACATCAAAGCCAGAGACTCTAAATGTCATTAACATCATTCATAAACAGATAGTCAATAAGTGTAATATGAATTTGCAAAATTGTACTTCGAATTATAATATTTTGTTTTGTCCTTCCCTCTCATTTTCATAGTCTACAAAACATAATTGTGATTATTAGGAAGTAAACCAATACTCTGGTTAACGATATTACCGAAATTAATAAAATATTAATGGGATATTTGGACAGATAGTCATTAAAATACACCTAAGTAGTTTATCTATTTTTATTTTACTAAAATTGAAATTTACTTCTTTAGTATAGTATGACAATTCAAGTTGTTTGCTGCCAAGTCCAAATAAGCGCTTTCCAAGTTCTTTTAAGCGATGAAGTGTCATAGTAGCTGGTAGTGTTTTAATCACTACGTCTTTTTCTGTATTTGACTCTTTGCAAAAGTTCACAATTCTTAATTTTATTGTTTTTATTTTGCTTGAAATATTAAGGTCATCTGAGTAATCAGAGCCATATTCTAAATAAAAAATTAAATTAAAAATATCTGAAATTGAAAAACATCTATTTATTATTTACTAGCAATAAGTTCCATGTATCGTGGGTGTTCAGCCAAAAATTCTGCTTTTTCTTCTGGGCTTTTTAATTTTCTATGCCATGTCAAGTCTAAATCTTTTAGGAAATCTCTTTCATTATTTTGTCGCTCTTTATGAGTTATCATGGTTCCATTTAACATCTTAATTAAACAGTTATTTGTATATTTATATTTTATAATAATAATTATATTTATAATAATTTATCATTTAAATAAAATTAAATATAAATTTAGTTTACCGTTAAATTTGAAATTCTGGATACTATTTGTAAAGTGTAATTGGTAACACTCATTCCTTTTAGCAAAGGATTATTTTGAACTCTCAATGAATTTAATGTAGGTAATTTATTAAGTTCACAAATTGATTTAAACTATAAAAAAAAAAATATGTATCCCAAGAATTTAAGGATAAGAAGAATTTTTACTTGTAATAAGTTATTATCACTGATCATCAGATATTTAAGAGATGGAAATGATGATTGTACAACATAAACATCTTTTATTCCATTACGATTGACATTTAAAGATTCTAATCTAATAAATTGTTTTTAATTAAGGAATGCTATAGTTTTAAGTATAAATTATTAATATTAGTTTTACTTAGGCAGGAAACGTAGTTTATTGACTTCTGACCATGAAAGATTATTATTTTCTAGGTTTAAGTATAAAATATTTTCCAGTACTGTTGAAGGTGTTTCAAGAAGATTTATATTGTTATCCGGGACCTAAAATTTAAATTACAAGTTTAATTATCAATACTTTATTCTTAGTGATTTTTGCGTAAAATACCTCTAGTACTTCAAGTTGTGGAAAAGCTTCACATAAAGACATAACTTCATACCAGCTGTAATTGAGCTTACCTAAAATAATTTTCTTCAAGCATTTAAAAGATTCATTCATTTGTTGATTTTGTTCATGAGGTAACTCTATAGTATTAAAACTAAAAATGTACAAATATAAATATATCAAGTGATGTTATCCATATAATATATATTTTAAAACTGTTTACCTTAAGTTTAAGCAAGTTAAATATTTTAATTGTTGAGCTATTTGTGATACAGTATCCCAATCTTCAAAACAATTATTGCAAAGTTCTAAATCAATAATATTTGGGCAACAGTTTAGAATTTCTTCTGGCAGTCCAGCATCCGTAATACACTGATGACTAAGGCTTACATGAGTTAACTTTTCAAAACGTCTAAACAACAATAGAATTCATATGATTAACACTGATCGATTTTACGAAGAACTGGAGACTAACGCTTGTTTTGTTTTAATTTTCTGCATTCCCACTAATTCAAAAGATGACATCTTGGCCTGTTTCATTAGTGACGATATCTCTTGATCGATTCCGGGGTCGCAATCTTGACCATATTTATTTTTAAACGCACTGATGAAACTAATGTTACAGGGTACAACTTTTTCCAGCCGCACAAATGATGCTCCGTTAAGATGCCTAAAACCGAACCAATGCTTAAGCAGGCGTGCATTTCTAAGATGATCGCCGTTGTAACGCGAAATACTCACAGCGCTTTAAAGTATCTGATGCCGTTGTGAACGCCATCATGTTTACCTCTGGACGAATCGTCCCACTCGATTCCGACCCACACGGATTCCGTCCCAGGTACCGGGCCCACGTACCGAGCGACCCCGGTGTACGTACCGACGCACACGCGCCGTCCAACTCTCAAGGGCTTGGCACCGCAGTCGGTCATCGTCGAAACCAGTCGGGGGACCGAGGACGACGGGTGGATGCTCTCGGGAATAATTAGAGTGAACGTGAAGCCAAAATCTTGAACACAACGTCAACGCGGACAGAAGGCCGGCAGAGAATGATGTAGCACAAAGTTCGGCGGGGTGCGTTTTCGTCGGGTGCAACGGAGGCGGATGTAACCACCGTTAGGATCAGCGGCGAGCACCGCGCAGCACGGATTAAATCGTGGTGACGACTGACGGTGCGAGTGCACCGATGCGTCTCCGAAGACGGCGAGCGCTGCTCGATGTTATGCTGTTATCTATGGCTCTGTTATCACGCTCGGCGTGTGATAGCCCGTCGTTGGTGTGTTTTGTTGACGTTCAGTTGTGTATCCAACGCACATCTTGTAATATCACAATATTCAAATGTTGCGTACGGTATAGGCGTTCCGACAGCGGATCTCTCGTGTAACGATTAACGATTTCGAATCGACCGGACGCGACGACGACGACGGCACGGCAACACACGTTTTCCGACCGGGATCGATCATCGCGCCCGCGGTTTCGTCTCGATTCTCGATCGTCTAGAATCTCGTACCGACGACGACAGTAAAATAATAACAATAATTATTATTACGACGACGACGACGACGACGATGATGATGACGGTTTGTTGACCTCTGGCAATCACTAGGCGCACGCAACACACACGCGTATTACCGTGCTCGGCTGAAAACTATCGTACGAACGGTATGTGTTTCTCATTCATTCATTCGTAGTAGTTTGTATAATATTCTCGTGGGAACGTGCATGGTGCATGTGATTAATAATAATGATATGTTGTCGAGTCGTTTTTTGGTGCGCTGTCCTGTGTGTCGATGCTTATGTTGTTAATCTGTTCCCTGACGAGCTACGGCTGCACCGGTGCATCGGTGGTGCACACATTACTGATGTTTAGGCGAATTGTTGGTATCCATCCCACCTGGAAAAAATAACAATGTTAACGTTTTGATTTATTTTATTGAATAAATACAAGTGCATTTATTATTTTTTATAGTTTTATTTAACCTCACCTACCTATACCATAGAACATGTATATTATATTCTAAGCTCTTACCTTTTTTATCATTTTATTTCCTATCAATGTGTATGTGTTTATAGGTCTAGTAAAAACCAATAAAAATTGTTATTATGAATGTAAACATTTAATTTATGTTTCAATTAAAAAAAAATAATGGATGCTTAATAGGTATTTTAAAGAATATTTTGTAAGTATCGGTTAACTTTGAATAATAAAATAAACATTTATTTAGATACATACACTTAAAGTCATAATTTCTGAACATTTTATTAAAGGGTTTAGTTGCATTTATTTGTTATCTATGTTTTATGGAACTGTTATTAATATTTAATTTATATATTATACTTTTAGATTTTATTAAATGTATACAAATATAATATTAAATAAGTATTCAATATTGTTTATTATGGCGTTCAACATTTATTTAATATCAATATAATATTAATTTTATGACATGTACCTACCTAAATTAATCAAAATATTGTATTTATTAAGTTAATAAATAGTTTTAACTTTATTAATATTATAGTTAATAATATCAACTATAATATCAATTGATGCTCCCATAGTTAAATTTTAGTATAAAGCACTGAATACTGATAAATACTTTTAAAACATTAGAAATTTGTTATTGAGTAAACTTTTATGTTGGTTTTAAAATTTATTTCTATAATTGGAGTTTTGCTAAATTCTATACCTATATAAAAATGAATTAAATTAATTTAAAGATGTATTATTCACTTTTAAATCAGGATTTCGAAATTTGTACATTTTTATTAGACAATCTATAAGTATGTATTGAGATATTTCTCCTCTTTTTTTATCAAACCGCTCTTTTTGGTTTTAATAACATAATTATTTCTTTATCTTTAATGTTCCAAATATTTAGTTGTTACTAGGCAAATTTAATGATAAATATTTTATTTATGTTTGGTAGCACCATGACTATTAAGCTGTCAAAATCAAACTAAAATATATAAACTCTAAATTATCATTAATTAATTGTTATAGGTTAATTAATGACTAATGAGTAATGATTATACATCTTTTGAATTTACCTGTAATTACAGTTAATAATTTCTATGTTCCATTTATACTTGCATTACATTTTTAATGAGTTCATAAATCATAATAAAATAATTATCTAAATTACTAATGTTATTGTATTTTTATGAATTGCATGTAGGCCCACGATAAAAGAGATGGAATCGGTAGAATTTTTGGTGATGGGATTGGATTCTTAAAAAGTTAAATAAATACGAAAATAATACAAATTATTTAAACTTATTATAAATAATAACCAAATGAAAACAGCATGATAGTGTATAATACTAGCTTACTAAGTATATATTGAAATTAGCCACAGAAATATTTTTAGGATAGGGATGTAATAAATACTACAGTATATGTATTCTACAGTATTAAATAATAGTTAACAGTGATTTCTTACATAAAATAGCAATACGAAAAAATAATTTAATTAATGATTAAATATTAATGCATTTTACAAGTGTTATAAATTAAAAAAAAATACATATGTTTAAAAAATAATATTTATTGAAGGCTTATAATCATAATAATTTTAAAAGCATTATCTGATGTGCTTATTTTTTCATATACTTAAGTTTTGTACGTATTTTTTATATTATACAATCTTGCAGGGGCATATTTAGCACATCTTTAGGGGAAGGGTGACTACAATTTTAGGTTACATACACACCCCCAACCAATCTATTAAATAAATAGTCAACTAGAATTTCATAAAAAATGTTGTTCTAATTTTCAAAACATTTAAATTTTATTTTAATTATTATTAATAATTATGGTCACTTTAAAGTTAAAATTTTTTTTTTTTGTAAAATAAAGTTTAATTTCTTTGGATTCAATGCATGCTCATTGATGACTTCGTCAGCCTTTACTTGTAGGTTGCAATGTATAGACATCATTGCTAAACTGTTTAACCTCGTCTTAATGTAAATTCAAAGTATAAATTTATTTTTTTTATAAAATATCAATTAAAGATATTTCAAATTATCTCTTACATAAAATGTTGCTATCAACTTGCGTTATCTTGCCGCGAGAAGTTTAATGATAACATCAAAAATCTCTGTTATCATGCTCAAATACTGTTATTTTACGGGACAAAATTATTTATTTTTTTCTGTTGATAGTTTAAACTTATCAATTAATACCTATAAGGCTATAAATAACAATATATTAATTATATAATGTTAGGTAAACGTATTCAGGCATGGGGATGGATTTGTACTAATCCGCCCCAGTAAATACGACACTGCGATCTTGGTAGCTTAGCAATTTTGCAACCAAGATATTGTGTATTTTCTTATTATATAACATTATTAGAAAATGTTTAAGTAAATTAATTAATTTAAATACTATTTCAATGCACAAATTAAATTAATATTTTTAGAAAAATTTTCATTTTATAGGAAATGAAAACATAAATTTATGTTAAAATATATTTTTTCTTTCATGGCCTTGAAACTAGATAATATCTTTGATCATATATGTTACCCTGGATATTTAAAATATAAATTGGGTACCACTATGTTCTTATTGAGCTTAATATTTTTGTTTACGTTTGAATTTATTTTCTAGCTATAAACCAGTATTTTTAATTATATAGTATATACCTATATGTATATGAGTATATGATTATAAGTGAACTGTAACAAGTAGGTTATGCAGTTTACCTACATTTTTCTGGTATTATATTCAAAAATGTGTATAATTATTAGTTATTAGTTATTACTGTTGAAGCTACCGGTATTATATAGGGTGATTCAATGATTTATTAAGTGCTAAAAAAGTTTGGCAGTGTTTTTTTATGTCCTTATATGAACTACTATTGAAGTAAATCATAGGTATCAATTTAGTTATTGCAGTAAAATATAAAAGTACTTACATTAATAATCATATAAGATAATTATTCGTGGAAACTATTTCTGAAAGTATGGTCTAATACGAAATTATATGTTAATTTATTTGTGTAGATAAAAAAATAATTAAATTTACATTATGCGTAGGGAATAAATATTTAATAATTTATCCCTCGGATTTTTTTTATACATTACTTTATTTGAAAAAATCATTCCTCTTATGTCTATATCTTCATTGTATAGTACATCCTGTACATAAGTTGTTTATAAATTAGTACCTACCTAACAAATAGAAACAGGAAGGTCTCAAACTAGACATTTAAAGAAATAAGTTCAGTTCGATTTCTGACAACGTCTGAACACATAAAATTCGCTTATTATATAGTTTTTTTTAAAAAAATGTAATTTTTCACATTTATTTATAATGGTGATAACAAATGTAAATTATTCTAATAATCGTGTGTTAAAAAGTGTTCATGGAAAATTTATTTCAAGGTTTGTAAATCGAAATGCTTATACTTACATTACAATTGCTATTGTACTATGTTTCCTGAAACTATGTAATTATTTATATAAAAGGGCGTTTGGACATTTTAATTCGCCTGAAAGCTTTTTTTCTTATTCACCTACATCTTCCCTACACTCAATAAACTATGTATACAGATTGTGGGTACTGTACCAATCCATTATTGCTCAGAGAAACATTGTCATGTGTCTTTTTGAATTACGCTGCAATAAAAGTTTCACGGTACAACTCTACTTAATATTTTTCAATGTCTAAAGTCTATATGTGTAACGGAATCTACAACAACAAACTTGCGCAGTGTTCGTTTGCTTCCTCTTCGTATATATAGCTTATTTTCAGAAGATTCTATTCAGTTTATCGTTACCGTTTTATGTTTTCAGTTCATGTAGCTAACATATTAAAATTAAATTTTTAGTTTATCGTTTTAAGTTACTTAGGTTTGTAAAATTGTTAGTTATTTAAATCTGAAGTTTGAATTTGTTTATTATTTATACTACACATTTTAACTATGTGCATCTTAATAAAGCATGTCAATTGTAGCAAGGGTACATTTGTTAGTGTACTAAAATAAACCAACAGGAAAGGAGTGTCGCGTGAGCACTCCTTTACTATTTTTGTACAAATATCTGGCAGTGTTGTTTCTTTCCTTACCTTAACCTGTTCGCTTTTGGTGGATTCAATTTTTATTTCGTTTTTAATTAAAAATGTTTTATTATTTTTAGATTGCGTATATGTTACGTGATGCCAACAGCAAAGATTTCTGTGCGGGAAGAAGATATTATTCGATTAACTTTGGAGTTTTTGCACAATCGCGAACTTCATATTTCTCAATTAAGTGTAGAACGTGAAACTGGTGTTATAAATGGAAGTTATTCCGACGATGCTTTGTTTCTTCGTCAACTTATTTTGGATGGTCAATGGGATGATGTACTTGAGTTCATTCAACCACTGGAAGCGATACCATCGTTTCCTACCAATAAATTCAGGTATTCTATTCTGAGACATAAGTACGCCGAGCTAATATGTATGAAATCAGAAGCGTCTGTTGTTGGAAGTGTTGACACTGCAGTAGAAGAAGTAGTTAAAGTTCTTAACGAGTTAGAAAAAGTATGCCCTACTAAAGAAGAATATTCTAATTTATGTTTAATGCTGACATTACCAAGACTATCCGATAATTTAGGATATAAAGACTGGAATCCTAGTACAGCACGAGTTCAATGTTTTAAACAAGTTTATCCTCTTGTAATGAAATTTTTACCATGTGACAAAAAACCTGTTATGCCAGATGCAATAAATGATAGACTTATTCAATTAATTATAAAAGGGATGCTTTACGAATCATGTTGTAATTTTTGTAAATCAAAAGCAGTTGGAAGTAAACAACCTTTTGGACCAAATATTTTGAATTTTTCACATATATTCAATGGTTCGGAAGGATATAAAGACACAGATCTTAGTTTAATGTCATGGCTTCAAAGCATTCCAGCGGAAACGTTTATTGTCCCTTTCGAACAAAAAACTTTAAATGTTGAACTTGAACAATTAGAGAGACCGTCTTTAGAAACATCATGGACTGAACACATGCTTGTCACACCTATTAAACCAAAACAATTTCCTCATTCTGCAATGCCATTTACAAGACCACGATCTGCTGCTGATATTATGTCTCGTTCCTTACTACCGAATCTCGATCAAACCACTTCATCTTCGTCTCTCATATCATCCATCGGCGTACTTAACACGCCGTCAAACCTAGTAAAATCGTCTTTTGCTAGTTTTCATTTAACAGGACTAAAGAGTAACACACCAATGACTAGTTCAGTGGATAAACTGTTTGAAAGTGAAGTTTTTGTAAATAGTATAAATGGAGAGTTGCCGTCTATAACTGAAGTTGTGACGCCAGTTAAAGAAAATACAAAATTTTTTTCGGAATTGTCGTCTCCAGAACCGGGAAGATCGTCAAATTCCACAACGACGTCAAATACCACTAGATCGTCTAGAAGAGATTCACTGACCGATCGATATCAATCTATATCTATTAACCAATCTAGCTCTAGTTTCGATATGCAGAATAGTCAGTGTGATTTGCTTAAGGAGTATCAACGTCAAAAACAAAGATACCATGACGCATTACAAGATCAAGAAAGAGAACGCCTTGAACTTATACAGCAACTACGTAGCACAGAATCTAAGCTTCAAGATGAAAATAGGTTTGATATGATAAAGAAGTTATCATAAGTACAAAAATTATTAAAAATGTAATTTATATTTTTAGAGAATTATCTAGTACAGTTGTTCAATCTGATCCGCTTCTCAAAAATAGTGCAGCAAAACCTCCAATACCCACAAAGATTCACGTAACCAACGGCAGTAAAGGAGAATGGACTTCTGAGAATGATAATTTAAATGAAACACTGCAGGTAAGGAATAATTATTTAATCTAAATAGTCTAAGTGATAACCAATTAATGAAATACGATCGTTCCAAGTTATTAAATATTTAAATACTACTATGGGTAAAGGGTATATTGTAAGAAAGTTACAATTATTATAGTTTGTGGTACAATTTAAATCATACAAATGGCTCGTTAAATGGTCACATGGGTATTAACATTAACAAGTAATAATTAATAAGTATTATGGATTGTATAATGTGCACGTGAACTTAATTTACCTTAAATGTTTTGACTTTTGACTCATTTAAAGTCGACTGAAAGTATTTCAGAATAGTACATATGTTTACAAATATATCATAAATCATAATTATCTATATTATACTGATTATTGATAATAATAAATGAAATTATTTATGTCAAAGGACATTAGTTTTCGTAAAATATATTGTTTTTGAATCATTTTTTTACCAAAAACTCGTGAGGGTACGATTGAATTATAATAAATAGAAAAACTATATTCATTAATACCTAGTTATTATAATATTATAATTAAAATCTGCTTTGTTATCGTTAAGTCAATGTTACTCTAAAAGTATAGAGCGTTCAAATAAATTATAATTTTTTAATTTCTGAAAATGCAATTAATTTATTAAAATATCAGATATTTTTATTTGTTAATACTTATCACCAATCACATACACCACGTGAAGAATTACTTAAGTAAACGATTAGTTTGTGTTTATAATATATTCTAGAATATGTTAAAAGCTCTATAGGTGGTAAATAGGTGTATACTTGTATACCCAAGGCTAATATATATATTTTTTTTTTTCACTCTTAATATTTTTGTTGGGCGAGGTCCACCCACTGGTTAAGGTGAGTCTTGTTTACTAGTGCAAAATAGGAATCGTGTTAAAAAAAGAGTTGATGAATATCAATAAATTAACAAAGTGAGGAACAAAGATGTAATGTATATAATAACTATTCATTAAAAAGTATCTACCCATATGATTTTAATCAAGTACTACGTATAAACTATGTATAAATACATTAAAAATAATTTTATCCTATCTGAATTATCAGAATATAATACCTATGTGTTGACAATATTATTATTATGACATTTGCATTTACTTTATTTTCTTCAGAGTTATTTACTATTGTTGTATAAATAACCAAGCTTTAGTAGTTAGTACGGTCTTGAAATCACAGGTCTTGGAAATAAATATATGCGATTTGTGTAGTATATATGTATTATAATAATGTATAAATATTACGTATAGCAGAATATTTTACTTTTATTTTATTATGAACTCAAATCATTATATATAATAAATTATTTATACATTTTTTCGTAAGATAATCAATATATAATGATTTTAATTTTTTTTCGAGTTCAGTCAATTAATTTATGTGAAATTGGTATTACAATTATGGATATTTAAAAAGTAGCTAGTACTTAATACTTTATACTATTCACATACTTACGAATTTATTAAATTTTTCAAAAAATAATGTTTCATACATTTCTGGATTTAATTACTATCGATTGAAATGTTAAAACTTAAAATTCCATTTTACTTTCGTTTTTATTTTTTTTTGCTTAAGTGTATATGAGGTACAAGTATAATATTATACAAAATACAAATTAATAATACATTTTTACAAAGTTAAAAGTGTTATTTAATCCTGTATTTTATTAGTGACATTTAATTTTTAATTAAATAGAATAAGTGCACGGCACGGTGGTCGTATAACAAACTATATCCGTGCGCAGAACAGGCAATTTTTTTTATTTCAGTATTGTTTATACTTCCTATTATTATTATATTTATTGTGTTTAGCTTTTGTAGCTTAACACGAAAAGTATTATTTTTACTATAGCAAATCAATTTATATCTTGTATTATGAACGAGTAGTGTAGAATAAACAGGATTTTGGGTGATATTTAAATAACAAAAGATAATTATCACGTTCCAATTATCTCATATTATCGATGAGCTTAAAAATGTTGTGAAAATTACAAAAAAAAGTTGCGATAAGCACAATAGGTACAATCATTGTATTCCAATTATCAACTATTATATAGTTGTTTTCCTTCTAGTTTTTTTAAAAATCATTCCGAAAAGTTATAAGTAAGCATCGTTTGCAAAATATAAACTATCTAATATTATATTACATACATGTCTTCTGCATCCCTTGGGCAAAAAGTCAATGCACACCTACTCGTATGTGTCAAATAACTAGAACATTTTATATTTAGGTTCAATTGAGTTTTAGATCATAATATGTGTATGTGCACTTCAGTACTGCACATTAATAATTTAAATTAAGTCGTATATCATATAGTTTGAGATAGAAATACATCAGTTTTTCGCGATGATTTAATTTACCGGACGTTCTATAAAAATTATAATACGTTAATTCGGGCCGCTGCGCAGCTCGTATTTATGTACAAGGTGATGGAATTTAGCGAAAGTGTCGAACCTACTTTTGTATTGAGTTTTCTCGGTGGGCGCGGACGACATACAAGCTCACTGCTTGCAAACTAAGTAATAAAAACGATGCGACGTATTGCTCGCTTGGGGGCTCTGCGAAACCGCACAGTTGTACACACGGTCGTACGGAGCTTTACGGTGTGCCCGAATTTCTTCTCTCCACCTCGTCAAATTGTAACGGTCGAGTACATATAGTAATTATAATATACACCTTTATTGCAAATTTATTCACGGCCAAGGCGTGCCGTCGCGTCAGGACAAACATCGCGGGTTGGAACCTGTACTTAAAATATGAATATTTGCAGTGGTAACAGAATCAGCTAGTGGCGCAACTATGATTTTTTCGAGGTTATCATGAAATACTAGTGGCGACCAACAGATTAATGATTGAATAAATCACTCTGGTGAATAACCGTTTTACATAAATAATGCTCAAGGAGGATATCTTGACACTAGAAAAAATTCATCACGCTTTGAACAACGCCCTCTCAAAAAAGGAGATTTTAGGTAGATATAGAATACACGAGAGACCTTCAATGTAGTATAGATTCTTGGTATGGTGTTGTGTGTTGGTTTCCATTTCCAGAATACTTAAAAATAGTTTTAGTATATTATGTATATATTAAAAGTTACATCCTACAGATATGAATTGAGGAAAGTTTTCACACGGTCGTAAGAAATAAACGCAGCTTTAATAGTGCCTTAAATAGAAGATACTATACTAGAGAGTACTAACACTACTAACAATCGAATTTTCGTATACTTTCAATTAGATAAGCATAACACATGCATCCGGCAAACAGTTATTGGTTATAGATAACAAAGTATAAGTTATAGGCGCGCAACTAGTACTAGTTCATGATCGTGAAGAATTAACATAATATTTTATTTCTATATTGGAAACGGTCGTCGATAACAGGGACGAGCCGCGGCGAGTCGGACTTACGACCCACACGGTCTGTTAGGCGAACCCTGCAGATACAAATCCGTATGTTCCTCTAAATGCAGCGGATTAGTGTACATATTCTAGTGAACGGTCGTTACCTTTGGTGCGTTGGACGTTGATGGCGGCAGCTGGACGTTATCGGCGGTCGGCCCGTTGGACGACGGGCTGCGGTGACGTTAACGGATTTCGCGATCGAGAACGCCGATGATGGTGTGCCCGCCGCGTATACTGGCGCTGATCGGACGCCGCTCGACGCACGACGGAGTCGTTATCGGAACCTTAGAGCCGCGCGGCGCAACAATGCACGGTTTATGCGTCATACGCGTACACGGACGGCGCGACGTAAACGCACGCGGAACCACCCGGAGCAGCAGCGCGTCGAGCCCAATATGGTCGTTTGGTGGGGCCGCCGCCGCCGCCGCCGCCGACGACGATTGCGACGACGACTACAATGGTTGTTCGGGCGACCGCGCGTACCTTCAATAGTGTTCGCGTAACCGGTGCACGCGCATGTGATTGCCGTACGCGTGTTGTCGTCGTCGCCCCGTCTCGCGTTCTAATTGTCTTGCCGTTTCCGCTGTTTTCGTACGGCGCGCAAATGACGGCCACCGCGTCCGCGCTGAAGAGGCTCGAGGCTCTGTTCGACGACGTGAAGCTGGACGACACCCCGAGCGGCGAGCCGGCCAAGACCGCCAAGAGGGCGTCCGTGGAGAAGGTGCACTTCGCCGTGACCGCCGCCGACTGCGACGTGCACGGCGTCGTCGGCCGCCGCAAGTCCGAACACCTGCACCAGCAGCACCATCATCGCGGCAGCGTGGTGTCCGGCGCCGCGGCCGCCGCGGCCGCGGTGCCCAGGCGCGACTCCGTGCCCGCGTCCATACCGGCGGCCAGCATGCGGCGCCGCGACTCCATCGTGCTGGGCTCGCCGGGCCGCGACACCCTGTGCCACCATCCGTCCTCGTTCCCGTCGTCGCTGCGCCGCGATTCGTTGGCTTCGTCCACGTCGTCGTTGCGCCGCGACTCCGTCGGCTCGGCGCGCCGCGACTCGCTGTCCTCGCCGCCGCCGCCGTCGTCCGCCAGTGGCTTGGTCGTGATGCGTCGCGATTCAACGGCGGCGGGCCGCAAAGACTCGTCCGCGGTGCCGGCCTGGCGGCGGTTCTCCACCGATTCGCTGGACTCGTTGCGCAGGAACTCGTGGGACCCGAGCAACCGCCGGGGCTCGTCCGGTTCGTCGGCCGGCTGCGAGGATCCCATCTGGGAAGAAACCCGGGTAAGTCGTGTTCCCGTAACGCGTGTGCACTACATGTACTAGCATGACTACAGTCAAATTAGGGAGGGAACCATAAAAAAGGGACCCCCGGAAAAATTTCAATGTGTTAATCTAAACAATACGTGTTTACGGACACATCCATGTAAATATCTTCGTTGAAATATTCTTATTTCGTGTTATTACTTGTTAGTTGTTACACATAAGACAATACACAAAACAGAGTTATTTTTATTTATTTATAGTTTTATACATATGTATCATTTTAACACATATCGTATATAGCCCGGGCCCCACGCTTTCAGGGCCTTCTAATTTATATTCAAACGAGTTTTGTGAAGTTGCGTTCAGGTTTTAGAGTTATCGTGGAGTATATTTACACATTATTATCTTAATGTCGGTGATCGGTCGCCGAAAAAATAGAAATAAATTGTAGATAAGTTATAAATAAAACGAATTATTTCAAATCGTGATAACGATTGTCATCAGATATTTTTTCGTTAGTTAATTGCAATAATAGTTCGTGCTGCTTGACTTTAGAGCATTGCTTACATTTTTACACATTATAGTAGTTTAATAGAGTTTATACACCCTGAAAACCCTCTTCTGCCAATGTGTGTTGTCGGCGGTCCTAAATTCCTGATACAGTTCTCTCCAATCTTAAACGCAAAGCCGTCCCTTTGGTCTTCTTCGTCTTCAACGAATTTCTTGGTCCGAGACATTTTCCCACGTCCAAGTTCCGGCCAGATCTCCTCTATTACACTTCTGTTTCCTTCGCGTCTCGTCTTGTAAATACACCACACATAGTCACTATATGTGATTCTGTTGTACAGTTCACGTAATATGTTGTGTATTTGCATAAACAATTTTGGAATTGTTGTTCTATTTGAATTTATTTTCGGGACGCTGTCGCCAATAAGCTATACGTATAATATATACGACCATTATGCGATCGGAAGTATTTAATTTTCAACCACACCGCATGTTATTGTTGTTTCCTCGAGGCGAGCGCTTCGAAAATAAAAATAAAATTAACGCTCTCCAGTGTAATTGTTTGGCGATATTTGTAACGTAACAATATGTATATTCTATATGTGTTTCGGTGGGTGGCACAGCGCGATTAGGTAGGTGCTCGTTCGTATTGTACGTGACTTGATAGTTGATACTACGTCACTATGATAGTCGATCATTTATAATTAATATTACGTCACGCGCTCCGGAGAGAGAACACCGAGTCGAAGAAAATCACCATCTTGTAGACCTATTGAATTGTGTTACAACCGTAAAACGAACGATCCTGGTGAGAAGAAGTCGAGTTCCATCCGACATCCGAGTATAATGTATACGTATTGCAGCAAAAGGTATATTATTATTCGGTAATTGCGTGGGTGCGTGTACACGGAGAGCTTCGATGGTTCACCAAGTGGTTTTAATCAAACCACTCGTAATTATATTATTTTATAGAACACTTCCTTCCAAATTTGTTTTTTTTTCGTGTGCGTGCCTATGTATGTATATTATGCGTACGTAAGTCCTGGAAATCCTTGAGCGCTGCGGACAATGAGAGCTACTTCATGACGGTCGGTACAGGCATGTTGCGGATGAGACGACGTTACATTATACGTTTTATTATTTATTATTATATCATTCTATTGTTGTTCGTTTATTGTGACGCCTTATAATCACTGGATATATAATATACAACGTTGACAACACCAATTTATTATTTACGTGTATGATGTGTTCGCGCCCCTGGACAACAGTCGAACAATTATTTTTGGGTCATTGGCTTGCTCTACGCATACTTTCCGTTTAATATGTCTTCATAGTTCTTGCTGTAGTCTTGAACTAATGTTATTATTATAAATCTCCATTCTTTGATATCGATATAGCCATGTAGGTACAAAAGGAGTTATCTATGTATTCTACAAAAGGAGTTATCTATGTATACTACAAAATATGTTCCCTGCGGCGGTGTTAGTTTGATGTGATTGTTTTTTCAAACAAACATAGTTAGACAAATAAATTAAGAATATTCTGTTTTGTGTACTTAACATATTGTCCACAGTTATGTACTAAGTTGATCGGTTAATATTTGAGTTTAAATGATTCTTTATTAATTGTCTACTAACTGCTCGTTTTTTTGTACCTTATCTGATTATGAAAACAATACTACCCAGTGAACGAATTGGTATTTGTGTTGTTATAAATGTACACCGTAAGTCTTACTGAAGCTATGTTTTGTGACCAAAAATTTATAATAAACGCTTAAACTGTTAATATCTCTCAAATAATTGTCTTAATACTTCTAATATTATTGGTTCTAAATAATGAGCCGATAATTAGTTCAGTTTAACACTTATGACGGGTTATTTTTTGAAGTATGAAGTTTGTATGTTTTAACGTAGTTTTGAATATACTTATTTTTGTAGATTATTTAAACAATTTAAAATAAGTGTGTCATTTTAGTAATGAGTCATAAGTAATAACTTAACTCATTTTAATGATACGAAAATACTTTTCATTGCGATAATCTACTTCCCGTACGATTTGATTTTAGACGGTAGACTGTAGTATGATAATGTGGTAGACATATTATGTTTAATCAAGACAAAATTAATTTAGTTAAAAAAGGTGAATCGAAAAAAATAATTTAAACGTGTTACGTTTATGTCCATATAAAATTAAAAACCAATCATTTTGTACCTTTCATATTTTTAAATAATTAAAAATAATAACAAGTGTACCTTCCTATCATTATTTTACTCTTCCCACGCAAAATTGTTCTAAATTATACTTTTTTTTATTTTGACCTGATTTTTTGTCTAGTTTACACTTATAATAATGTAGTTTTTACCATTTTTGTTCAAGCTTATTTTACTTTAGAGGAGTCACAATATACATATTCTTATCATTAATAATAAAAACAATTTGCTAATTTAAATATTTATTTTAATTTTGTTTCCATATTTCTAAGGTTTTACGTTTTATGGTTCGTGATCTTGACAATTTCGTTGCCGTGTTCTTATTTTGTAATAGTTTTAAAAGCGATTTGATAACTTATTTCATACAACCCCCGTATTTTTGGATACGTTGTGTAAAAAACTGCGACAACTTTTCGTCGTCATCAAGGTTCACTCAAGGTCTATGCCATACGAGAAGATGCGTGGTTGTGGTATGTATACAGGCGATTGCATATGTCCTTCCGGCTAGCCCACATAACTTCCACACCTTTGATATATGCGTATTGTAACCGTCAATCTATAACTAGTTAACGTTGGTCAAGGATTACGTAGTATTACGGAAACGTGTCGAAAACAAAAATTTGTTTGCTTTTATCTTAATAACTACCGTGTTGTATATAATAGTTGCATATTATATATGTACTTATATCGATCCATAAAAATATGTTGAAATGGTTCTCTCGAGATGACTTATATGGTCAATAGCAATATATCTTCAATAAATTTCCTATTTTTTTTTCACAAAAATTTTTATTTCGGCAATCTGTTACAATAAAGGGCATGAAGCTTAATTGATAAATATTGTCAATAATAACTGGAATGATTCGTTGGGATAAGTTCCCTATTATTATAATTAGTAATTTTAGCCGCAGGTACCTATATAGAATACCGTAACCAAGACCGTAACCGTATATTATCATAAAATTGTAAGTACACCAGTATCGCCTTGAGCGTAATACGTGTATTGTATCCATTTACAGATAGTGTGTATAATATACAATAAACTGCAACAAAGGAATCTTTAATTTCTCAAAATAATTTTTTTTACCCCCATCGCATTCGGATCCATCGTTTTTTCCCGAGTGCAGTGAAAACGAACAGACATTCGTAAAATACCATTCGGCATACAAGTCGTGGAGTAGGTATTCGAATGAAAAATAAACGTTCAGCGGCGGCAACGCATAAAATAGGTACCTACTATACTTTATTTCGTCTTAACGGAACCTTATACTCGTAGCGGATCTCTTTCGTTACTGCATACAAAAACCGGTTTGTTTTTTCGTGTTTTCGAGAAACAACGGGGTCCCCCCGTGCGTCGTACCCCCGGGTATTCCGTAACCCACGGTGAAATGATTTACATTTCACGCATAAACACACTCGGGCACTTCGAAGTAATAGTAATAATATATTAATCGACTCATCGCAGTAAATCGGACGAACCTGGTTTAATTTAATTTTTATTTATGTACAGTACGTTTGTCTTCTCTTAATCTTTTTAACGACCTTAAGTGCACGCGGACAAGAAAGGTGTAAGTCAAGCGAACGCCGCCGCGGCACAGCTGTACAGGGTCGTAAACATCGCCAAGTCCCCCACTACCCCCCACAAATCCTCCTAGCTGAAGCCGAGCACAACGTTTTATTGTAGGTAGGTATGCGCAGTGCTACTCAATTAGTGACGTGTGGACTGAACACAGCGACGTGATAATGGCCAATGGTATAAACACACAGTTTGAGCGCGTATCGTATATATATTGGTATAATGTAGGTATTATTATTTATCACGTTAGTCCCGGGCCACTGTTGTTACTTTGCAACTATTACCTCGGTAAAGGTAGATACTATATAGTGGCTGGCCCCACACTCCGCTTTGCCCATAGCGTACTACTGTTGTCGTCGTCGTTGCGATGGGAATAGTTCTTCCTCCGAAAGAAAGTAGAACACTCCGATGATCAGTCGACCTGACCAGAGTTTTTACCGCGTAGTTTTCCTCAGTAAACGCGCGTTGGTTCCGTCTTGCGTTTCGTATCGTGTACCTACAGTCGCATGGTATATACAAACATTGTTATGTAGGTACGTCGCCGCAGTCCGTTTGCCGTATCCAATACTTTTTGCTGGATAATATTATTATGTATACTTAACTCCGTTTTCTAATCAAACGTCGCCGTCGTGTTAAGCGTGATGACGGTATTGTAACAGTCGTTTATCGTACCTAGCCAAGTAGTGGTCGTGCACGACGTTTTCCCGTTCGTTCGTTGTATCGATTTTTTGTGAATTCCTATGTACCAGCTGCACCGAAGTAAATATTTATCGTCCGTCGGTGTCCAATCCATTCTAGCGTCAAATGCAGGTAATAATTATTCACGATTTCGAAACCGCGTATCACGTTATATTATTATCCTATAGTGATTGGTTATTAATTTTTTTCGGCACTGAACACATATGCTACATGCACATTATGTACCTACACTGTATTCGTAAAAAAACGCACGCATTATTGTAACATATCATAATTTACGTGTACGCGTGAGTTTCATTTATTTTGTACGCTATAAACGTGCGCAAGTGTTAGCGATCCGTGTGTGTTTTGCACACATGTGACGGCATTCTAATAATTATATTTACAGCCATACAAGTATCCCTGTCGGAGAATACGACGACTGTATGTGCAAATGGCTTAGGTGTACATAATCAACGTATATTTACCTTGGTCAGCATACAGTGTTCATACTGTCCCAAAGCAATAAAAGTAACACAAATGTCCGTCACTCTTTAAAAACCAAACAAAACTAAATGTGCTCGGCAAGTTTTTGTCAATCGTATTTATTCAAATGTACTCCTAATTCCTAAACCGTTTCTCGTTTTGATGTAAATGATACAATATACTGCACGAGTAGGTGTAGACTGTAGAGGAACACGATTTGTTTGTATATTGTTAGTTACATATTATGACTAAATATTGTTGTGTCGCACAAACCGTTGGACTAATGGTTATATTTGAATTAGGATGTTTTTCATTTTCACAATTGCACAATATTAATTCGTTTAGGTTGCAAAATAATTCCTCGATTTTACTAAATGTCGATTATAACTTCAGTCTTCATGACATGTATCGTCACGTATTCATAACATATTATAATAGTTAGTTGTTTATCAAAGATTTTAAAATTTAAAATTATGGAAGTAGATTGATTTGCATTGTGTTAAAATATTAATAAATGTGTGATAAAGTAAGTTAACATTGATTTAAACATATTTAAAGTTATATTTTCTTGCATTTTATTGTGCTTATCAGTCATATTTTAATAAAATATGTATATTATATAAAGCCATATGTTTAAAAATAATAAGTAAATATAATTATAAACATTATTAAACTGTGTTCTTTAAATAATGCTATAATATTAAATTTATAAAAATAATAATAATAATCTTGATATTAACAAGCCGTTTATAAAATTAGGAAGTATATAATTTATTAAATTTTATAATTTAATAAATACTACTTTTAAGGTACTATATTATACAATTTAAGTCTTAACATTGCAGTACGCATGTTATCTATTCTATCATAATGTTCTGCAACTACATATTTTATTTAATAGTACCTAATGCATATATGTACCGTTTATTTAATCTCGTTAGTTAGTTTAGTTTATGGTACTTTCATTTTGGCATAATATTTTAGTAATTAATTTTGGAGATTGTATTGTTTTTAATAATAATTATGTTAAGGAAATGTGTAAAAATTTTTATAAAAAGTTTTTTTAATTTCTATATTATTATTTTTTATATATTTGTTTACTTTGCAAGGTTATTATATCTTATATCATATAAGTTATATTATATAGTTTGTTGAGGTTCATACATTTTGAAAAACATGTTTCATGATAATCTAATAATAAAATATATAAACATCGTAGTCATTTTTTTTCGAAATACAAAATTTAAATATTGAAAATTGTAGTTAAAAAAAATCAAATAAATTTGACAAAGTAATTATGTGTCATGCTAAATAAAACCAAATTTTTACTTATACACTAGTTAAATCGTATGATGTAAACAAATGTATTTTAATTGATTATATTTGTCCATATTGTAGGATTATTAGAATTAACTTTTACTTTAATTTTGAAAGTGTATTGTTATAAATTAATAAAGTCAAATTCGACTATAATATACAATTTAAGGTAAATACGCAAATAAGTATTATGCTATTTAAACTATTCAATTTTTTAATGATGTATCATTGTTTTTAATTATGACTAAAAGTTTTTCACACATTTTAGATAATAATATGATACCTAACCTACATTTTGTTTATATTATGAATTGTTGTGTGGTTTAAAATCTTCGGAGTACTCTGGATTATATTTTCAGTGAAAAGCATTTTTTTATAACGATCTATAATACACCATGGTTTTAGGTTTACGATTCGTAAAATTATTTATGAAAAAACAGGATACAAAAACGATAACCTAAATAAAGATGACGCCAAGTATTATAATCCGTTATTGTTGAGAGTTCTTTTACAAAGTATTATCTAACATGAAGTCAGAGGTTACCTACTCGGTGTAGTAAAGAATGAACTGTGAAAGTTATGTTAGTGCCTTAGTGGATTTATTAAAATGTTGTGTATTGAAAGTCAGATAAGGTCAAAGAAAGTTAGATTTAGTGTTACTTAATACAATTTTATATGAACATACCTAAGTAAAATGTATATTTTTAGGGATAGAATTATATAATTGTCTCGTGTAATTTTCTTAATTTTTTTTAAATATTAGGTTTCTTAGTTTAATGAAGTTGTATCCCACAGTTGCTGAAATTTAAATAATTATAATTGAAAAAAAACTTAATTTGATTTATGACTTACATAATTACGATCTCTGTATGGTATGTTATAAATTAAAGGTAGCTTAACACATGTTAGCTAGACGATATTTAATTTGATCAAAGTTGTTTTTATTCTATAATGGATTTACACATACACACTTTGATGATATTTTCAATATTTTCCGAATTTTGCAAGTATACCAAACCAAACATTTCCTTCGTGGTATACTTCATATTTCATCATGTTTGGGGATTAATGAGAACTTTTTGAATTATAAAATTAAATGCCATATAATTATTTGAGTAAACATAAAACTTTAAATTGCTTTAACCGGTTAATTTCGTAAGTAGGTTCATCAAAACTTAATAATTAAAAATTGTTTAAACAATTTAAGTCTTGGAAAAAAAGTGTAGGAAGTATTCAAGAAAATTTGGTTACGCGTACGAAAGAGTTTAAATTGTGAAATGTTTAAAGTAATTTTAAAATATATTTTGTCATATACAACATTTCGGATTCAATGTTGAATGTTATCTTGTCAAATCTTGTCGCATTTCGTGTTACCATAATCTATGTATAGCATACTGTGTAATTTGTACTATACTTAAAGAACTCGTCGTCAGACATCTCAATATCTCAATATCAGAAAATGTAAATACCTACCTTATTAGTGTTATTACCTATACGGCTATACTAAATATTATTTTAAATACAGGATGCAATTATATACAAGGCAATCGAAGAAAGTATTCTATTCAATATCTTATTTAAATTTAATTAGCTTATATCAATAGGAAATAGGAATATTTTCAACAAAACCAGTTATACCGTGTTACTATAAGACATTTTCAAAATGCAATAAAGACTTAAGCTAACATTCGTAGTAGGTTCTAATAAATAATGTAGCTTATGTTTCAACAAAACTATTAATTTATTTTGCGTGCATATTTTGAGAGATTTTAGTTTATGTTACATTAGTTATGTATATTAAATATAATTTGTACTACTATAAAACAAACAGGAAATTATTAATTTAGGTTATTAGAATAATTATCCAACTATAATCAAAATGAATACAGCTTAAAAAAATTTTAAATTATTCATAACAATTTCGAATTTGCAAATTTCATTTTCCTTTGTTATTATTATTTCCTTACAGAGTTCATTGACTCATTATTTGAAATATTTCGCCAACTTAATGATACAATTTTAGTATATTAACAACGTTTTATACGATTTATTAAAAATAAATTATATTTTGCTTTATTCATATACCGTAATAAATTATTTTATTATTCAAATGATCATTATGGTATTTATTTTTATTTAAAACCCTTAGGATGTATGTAAAAACATCACATGTTTTATGTAACTATTAGTTTTAAATTTTTTAATTAAATCTAGGATATATTATATTATACATGTATTTAGAGCCGGATTAAGCGTCCTGGAGCAATATATATCCGGTACTTCTAATCAAGGAGCCATTAAAAGGACATATATTGTTAGTAATACTGTTTGAATATGTGAAACAATTTAACAAAAAAAAGAACCGTGCAACATTTTATAAATTTTCCAGTTGTAAATAGGTAGGTACCTATAAAACAAGGTTACCTTTACTTACCTTAAAAAAAAAACAGTCCAACGTTTGGCATTGTTCAATTATATTTTAATAAAGTCCGTATTCATAATATTATATTCAGGGTTAAAAAGTTAAAATTAAGAAAGTATATTAATATCTCTGACTATTTATTTGTTACCTACTTAAAATAAAAGTACTGCGTTTTCAATAACTAAACCTGTGATTTACATTGAGGAAAAAATGTATCTTATAATTTATAAGTACTCATAGCTATTAACTATTTGAACATCATAACTTAAATGCCACCTATATATATTTATTACCCTGGAGCAGAATCCGGCCATGCATGTAATATGACGTACATTGTTCTATATAACTTCGCAAGCTTGAAAATTGTCAGAATTCGTATTTTATAGTATTCGCTTTCACCAATGTTTCAGTAGTGTATAATATGTTGTATCAGTTTTATGTACAGGGGCATTAATATATTTTTCAATTGTTGTCACATAATATATATTTCTTTTGTTATAATATAAGTTAAAGTATATACCTATATAAATGTATAAACGTATACTTATCGATGCTTATTATTTTAAATGTAATTGCAATGGTTGTACAATTTTGCAATTTTGAATAAATTTGAGTTTATATAGAAACGGTCATAAATATTATACATATATGACCGTAGTTTATTCATATAATCATATAATATATATGATATATATGTAATTATAATACTGCAATTCTTAAATTATTTTTTATATTGCTATAACATTACACTCTTGTTCAATTTAACCATAAAAAGATACTCCAACAAAATTTTTATGTTTTCGTCCTGTATAAAAATATACACTTTTGCTTTTTTTTTTAAATATAAAATACTCTATACCGATATTATGAATTATTGAATATTTTAATAGTACGACCTTTGTTAGGATTTTTTTTTACCTCGAATTTCATTATGATAATTCATATTTTAACGGTAGGTGACTTTCCCTGCTAGTGCCATTTGATTTCAATAATTTAATAATAGTTATTTAAATAGTAAATAGAGCAAATAATAGAATATTGAACAAAATACAGGCACCACAATCATTAAAAATTAGTTCAAAAGCATAAAAAAATATGATAAAATTGGTTTTTATTAATTCTTATTTCTATTTTTTGAAATTTAATTATTTTATCAGTGTTAATTCAGTTATAATTTTATATTTACTACTTAACCTTTTTTTGAAACCATAACAATTTGAAATCTTTTTTTAGTTTTTTCAATTCAAGGAATTAGAATTCTTTTATATTTTATATAGACTAAAAACGACAATTATATTTACTAAAAGCTATTCTTCTATTGTATTTCTTTGAAATTTGGAAATGTTAATTAATTTGTTAAAATCGTTCTTTCCCTTGACATAGTTTTCATAATGGCATGTACTATTCGTACAATTTTATATAATACTCTTGTGAATTTTTTTTTAATATTATTTCGGGCTTGGGATGCTGCAGAATTGAGATTTACAGGCTACTCGGTGTCTGAACTCTAAACCTTGTGAATTATGATAGGTACTTAATCTCCAATCAACAAAAAAATGCATATAGTCTCAATAAAAACAATCTGTTCATATTTTATTAGAGGTCGAGTTTTTTTTCAATTAAACAGACAATTAAAAACTCCTTGAAAATCAATTTTTTAAAGCCGCTTATTCTTACGTTTTATGTGATAAAATGAGGTTTTTGCTCCTAAAATCGACGTTATGTAGTTTATTTAGGTAACGAGAGGTAGTTATTTTTAATTATTAATGTTCGGTTTTTAAATTTAGAAAGTTATTGTCTACATATTTATAATAAACAATGATTGAATATATACTATTTTTCTTGGTGTATATTGTGTTGCTAAATATTATCTGAATAGGGCGCTTAGTATTTTTAAATAAATCCAACACTTTTATAACTAAAGTAAAGTATAAATGTATTAAATAGTTTGTAAGTTAAATTTATACATTAACAATTTAAATAATCATAATTTTATTTAAGTCAATACATTTAAAATGTGCTTAGTGATGGATAATAATGATAATTATCTCGTTCCAATTATAATGTTAACAACCAAAAACCAGCGTCCAACACAATGTATTACCCGCATATTATTTAAAATATAATCTATTACTTAGTATAGTCCTGTATAAATTATAGATTCATTTAATAGTAACATATGTATATTCTAAATAAAATCAGAACATAACCAATACTTACGCGATTGTTGCAATTAATTATAGGTAGGAACTCATATTATTTAAAAGTGCCGAGTTTTGTATTTACTTTTTTGTGGAAGATGGCTAAATAAAATATAAACGTTGTTCATTGTTATTTTTGTTTACCCACTTATTGTTAATATTTAAACCGTAAAGTTTTTGGATATTTTTTTTTTTTAAAAAAAGCTTAAATGTGTAAATTACACATTGATGATGGTTCTTTTTTTATTGTTACTCGAAAACTATGATTCATCGAAGTGTTACGAAATGAACCAGTTTATCATTGTTATTTGTTACCATTGGTTATAGTTGTTTTATATTATATAGCGTGCAAAATATCCGGGAGACTTTAACAAAAGCATGACATTCAACTTTTAATATATGTCGATTGTCGATATGTTGTATTTGATAAACATAACCACTGCCAAAAAAAGTGTTTTATTATTTAAATAAATGTATTGTTTATCATGCTCGAAACAATATTTTAATGTTCTTTCCTCGTAGTTCGTTTTAAATATTAAAATTTGTAACCTAAACAATCTATATTTACTACAAATAAATGTGAAACCGTTAATGGTCAATAGTGCAGAGTTTCTGGGTAATTTTTCATTTCGGACGTCGAATGGGTAATCGAACATTTATAGTTATATTTATTATTTATAATGTCTAAGTGTGGCGAATAGTTATCTACGAAAAAACACCTTTATATGTTAACAAGCATATTTGAATGTTATTTTTTTGTCTACATTTTGTCTCTGCGTACAAATATATATATTTTAGCAAAAAATGCCATACATTCACAATTTTTACGGTCAATATATTGTATTGTAATTTATGAAGTATTTATATTGATTGTCAATTGTCATATATAACTAATTACAACTGTTTCGATACGTGTTATTCGTAAGTTTGTATGCGTATCCGACGTGGTCTGCTGTTGTTTGTTTAGTTGTATGTCTATGCGTAGACAGAGATAGATTTATGCATGTTAACGATTTACGCCTATTTTTTAAATTAATTTAAATTTAACGAGTCTTAGAAGCCTGTGCATTGATCGCTTATGTCATTGATTTGCTTTTTTTGCGTCGATTCTTGTACGGGATATATTATGGTGGGCATAATAGATTTGGTAATATAATGTGTGAGTTTAAATTACTTAAACCAAAAATCATTCGCCGAAAAACACTTGTAGAGTCGCACTTATAAAATACATAGAAACAAAATATTACTTTAACTTCATCGCAATTAGTTTACTTTCGTATTTCTTTATTTGTAACGCGATTTGTTAATGATGAGTCGCACTGAGTTAAATATATATGTATGTATACACTCTGTAAACTTCGTAATTTTCTTTACAATTATTTTAATACATATGATTAGATTTGTTTGAGCCCAGAAGCGATAAATAATTTCCACTTCTTACATCACTCTAAAACTAGGTAGGAACTAAAAATTACATCAAAATCACTTTTATATTATATCTCTTGTTTATCTAAATCTTTATAAGTACCTATATCAATTGATTGTACAATTTGTTTTTAAATATTAAATATGTATATTTTTTTAAATAAGATATTCATAATTTTTATAAACAACTTAGTAAGTATAATTAATAATTTAAAATTTTACGATAGAAGTATTTTCAAAACAAACTATAAATTATATCTTTCAATTAGTTTCCTTCATTGTAATTATTTTTTTAATTATAGCCTCTGGAGTTTAGATCGACTAACTTTATAGACTTTTGTACCTACTCGTACATCCCATATTTTTGCCGTCCCTTTAAAACTCTCATTTGGACACTCATCACTTGTACCCACTGCTCACCAAATACGGCTCCGCATGATTCCATATGGTGCGATTTACGGGATTCGATGAAGTAAATCTATTTTTAATACTACGCGTTTCTATAACCATACATACTTCTATATTTCGTTTATCGATGTGACTGTTGACACGTTTTCATTGTGTTATCTACTCGTATATGGATCAAGTTTATAATATATACTCGTATATATATTATGTATTAATAAAAAAATCAGCACTGCCACTCGACGTATACGGTGATCGCGTGAAAACGAGAGCTCATTGTCCCCTGTTGCATGTATTACCTACCCGTGGTGTATGAAATATTATTATAGTTATAGTTAAATTTTAATGCGGTGGACGCAATCGGGCGGTCTCGCGACTTTCCTCGTTACGCTGGTTTTGCGGTTGTCACACTCCAAATATCATCTCGCGTCATAAATTAAACGGCAAGTCCAATAGGTTGCGGTTAACACTCATAGTTATGCGATTACTACAGTTGAGTACGTGTCTCATGAAGTGGTAATAAAATTTAAAATCGCCATGTTCTTTGATTTCGAATTGTTTATACCAGGACGTGCATATACATATATCGTTTCCGTTAAAAATCCTATTCGAGATCGCCATAGTAAGGATTACGTAATAAATTAAATATAATGCATAATGTAGCGTATTAAAACAACTTATACAACCTATACTAATATTATCATTGTAAAAACGTATAAAAGTACACATCTTATAAAAAATATAATAATACGGTGGTGGCGCAAACAGTATTATATAGACATATCTATTTTGTATATTATATTATAATGAAAAGTTAATTATTCGTAATTTTCTCTTTCGTAACTCTTCTGCGGTGTAATGCCCACGGTGTCTTCTTGTAGATTGTATTCAATATTGTATGTATCAATGTATCAATTAAATCATTCGTGCCTTGTAAACAGCGTCCAACTCACACACACACACACACACACACACACACACACACACACACACACACACACACACACACACACACACACACACACACACACACACACACACACACACACACACACACTAGTCATTAATAGAAAGTAAATACATAGCCCCGTGGTAAAATAGTGTGCTTAAACCAACGTTATGTAATAAAACCAACAAATTCTGTACGATTCTGTCAATAATATTGTATTCTATTATCCATTAATATGAGTGCATGAAGTATTTATTCCGGTTTGTCACGTGACAAGAACGTCAAAATCGCTTATAGAATACGCGTGTAAATTTGCAAATACAGTGTCAATATAACTGCAAACTGTTTAGTTTGACTAGACTAAGTAGTTATTTGTTTTTCAATCACATATTATATCGGGTACACGCATTATAAACATAACGCAACTACAACTGTAATCATTCTAGTTTATAGCAGCTTCGAGAGTTTTGGGTTTTTTTTTATTTTTCTTAAAACTACGTAAACTGGAAGAATAGGCTGCAGTAATTTTTGATAACAAACAACATCCTTGAACTACGGTGAATCGTTATTAATGAATCGCACGTACTTGTAATTTCATCTTGTGATCACGAAGTATTTTGTTCCGTTTTCGATAAAACAACAATATCAATTGTAGACGCAGATGCGGGGGGTAAGTGATGATTTGCGAAATATTTTCTCCGCAATGTACTCCTATATCAGTGCGATTATATGTACTCGTAGTATTTTGTATATAATTGACTAAAAATAAACGGCGGTGTCCTAAATAGCACCGCGTATATCGATTTTTAATTTAAAAGCACGACGTTTACTTGGTTGTATTACCGATAAAAATACGTCGCTGCGGAGGAATACCAACTGTACTACGCACCGCGACTGTTACCGTTTACGGTAAATTGCATATGGGCAGTGTTTTGTACCGGGAAAACGGAGTGATCGTCGCTGGAGGAGGTCTTCGCGAGCAACTCGAGATGTGTAGTAATATACTCTGACGGAAAACGTGCGACACACCCATATGTGTACAAAACATGGTACACACAGGGTCGCTCGCATGTTCTGCTGTTAGCCCGCGACACGGGTTGCAATCAATAGCGGAACGACTCACCTGAATAATGGGTCGTAAACCTGTTAAACAGTACATTTGAATGACGATTCACATACGCGGGGAAGATCGCGGCCCAAGACGGAGGGGTCGCACGGATCGGTACTATTCGGGACAAGATATCCGCAACACGATGAGTGATTACGCGTATGTAGTGTCACCGTAGACGTATTATAGAGATAACTACGACCAAATAATCACCATGCATTGTAAACAGAAAAAAAAAATCTCAACAGCAACCAGGCAGAGCTTTCAACGAGGACGGGATCAGCTGTAGGAAACGTTTTACAGAGTTTTCCGCATTGACAAACCAGCTACTACTACTGCTATAAACTGCACAGAGAAGTTTTGGTCGATAACCTCGACGACTCGCCGTAGATAATGTAGATTTAGGAATAGGAGATCATGTCTTCTACGAAAGTCACGGGACCAGATGGAATTTCCGTAGGAAAAATACGATGTGACGATTCTCTGTGAATACGCGATGTCTCTACGGGATTAGTTTCGATTTGTACGCTGCTTCGTGTCGCCGAGACTCGTAAAGTCGCACACGCACAAAATGGGTCTCAGCGCGGAGAGAATAATCGCACTCCTGTCGCCCCTTCCCCTTATTACGCCTCGCGTTCGAGTGGATCCTGTTGCCCGGCCGTCGAGCTTCCCTTTCCCCAAGGCCGCCGAGTGGCGAGCGGACGCAGTAGGGGGAACGGTCGGCGAGTTCGACGCGCGTGCAGCCGCCGCCGTTCAGTGAGTACGATGAGACGCGCGTGGCCGCCCGTTTACCGTCCGGTGCCTGTGCAGCAAAAAGCCGTCTCGTCCGTGGCCGCGGTGCCGCCGCCGCCGCAGCAGACGACGACGACGACGACGACCACGGCCACGACTGCGGCGCCGCGTTACCGTCGCGAGACCGCGCCGGCCGGTACGTGTTTCGTGATCGCCGCCCCGTGTTCGTGCAGTCCGCCGCCGCACTCGACCGCCGGCCCGCTGACCGTGCGCAATGACCAACAGCAACGCCAACAGCACCACCAGCAACGCGGACCGCCGCCGCCTCTGCCCGCTCGTAACGGCGCGGGCTGCCCGTACCGGTGTTGCGCGTCCGGCCGGTCGCAAAAGCCGACGTGGGCTCCGGGCCAGACGCGACACGACCTGCAGCACCAGTACCAGCAGCACCTGCACTACCAACAGTACCAGTACCAGCAGCAGCAGCAGCAGCAGCAGCAGCAGCAGCAGCAGCAGCAGAGGCGGTGCGCGTACGTCAGGCCCCGGCCGTCCAGGTCGCTGGAAAACCTGTTGCGCGTGGTCGAACTGGACGACGCGGCCGCGGTGATGATCGGCGGCGGTGGTGCGGGCTACCGTGGCGTTTACGAGAAGAGCTGTCACTACGGCAACCCCAGGCGCAAGATGAAGGTGCCCGGCAAGGAGAACAGGCACGCGTGGAAGCGCAGGTCCATGGAAAGCCTGCTATCGGCCCGCGACGCCGCTGCCGCAGCTGCCTCGAAAAACTTTGAGTTCTTCCGTCACGTAAGCCGCCCCCACCTTCGTTGTTGGTTTTCATATATTTCTTCTTAATTCCTCCCCCCCAACAATGTCTTTGCGAGCTCGTGTTGCGGGGGTTTCTCTCCCCGCGAGTCCAGTATTTTAAAACGGAACGTAATATTTTTTTTTAAACCGTATGTTCTGCAGTAAATCTTAAAACAGTGCACTTGAACATGTTTTCTCGAGTTTATCTGTTAAAAAAACGATTGATTTTCAAACGCTTTTATAAAAATCGTATGTATTTAAATAATATTAATAATAATGGGCCAACTATAAGACATTTCTTAATTAAGAGTGGATTACCTGCACACCCTATATTTCCCCTAATGACGAAACGCCTCTGTATACCTTCAGTGTTCATCAAGTACTGCATTTTCTCGATGACGCTACGTATCATCTAATAGAATAATGCTCAATAGTGATAGACGTCGCTAACTGCAATAACAAACAAAATAAGTTATCTATTACACATATCGATGTGTGTAGTATTTGTCTCTAGTGAAAATATAGTCTTAAAAGGCAAACGCTTTTAATCTAATAGTACGTAGAAGTAAAATACGCATGGATCGGCAAGAGATATGTGCAGTACTCTTATTGTGAATGACAATTTATAACGAAAGATTTACTTTATCAAGAACAAAATATAGACATGAAAACCTTGTATTTACCGCATTTAAACCATCAGCGTATTTGCCTTGGGAAAATGTTTTTTTTTTTTTTGTTTTTGCATAAAAGCGTTATCGTGGTCTGTTTCGTTTACCGAATAATGCGCGCAGACAGTGTAGAATATACCGGTATGTGCATTTTGATATTTTATCATACGAGTATATGTAGGTATTATAGTCGTACATTTTATTTTTTTTTCGTTCAAGAATTCTGTCCGTCGTGGGCGTGTTTGTAGTGTACTCAAATAATTTCTGTCACAAATCGTAAAACGACTGTTACATATACTTCTACCGTTTCGTCAATATTATAAAGATATATACAATGTAGTTTTCCGAGTCATTACTAATTTTTATATTTTAGTCCGCTTATTTAATTTCTCAAAATTCGAACGTTTTAAATTTATATTAACGAGCCGTAAAAGTGGAGTAATATACTTTCATTGTATTATTTCGTCCACCTTGTATATTTGCTTAAATCGAATATTCGTGACAATATATTATTAGTGGTCCGACGCTCTATCTAATTTTTCAACACGTGTACTATAACGTTTTTTAATCCGACCGTTTTCATCGCTTTCATTTTACAATAATGATCAGTGTAGTTTGTGCGATGTATATTATTTAATTATTAGAGGACGACAGGTTTATAGATTGACATCGTCTAGATATTGACTAACAACTAATAACAATATGCACTAGCACAATGATTTGCGTTACGGAAATTAATTGTACCTACTATCTGGACACAAACAATCAAATTGAAAATGTTATTGGGCTTACTGATTTATCTGTGTTGAGCGTATTTAAATCCAAATGAAAGTTGTTTATTATACGTTAAGTTTTAATTACAATTACATTATACTTCGAGTACCTACCAAAATAATAAAAATAGACATTATTATACTCTATAAATTATAATGCATATGATACACGGTAATAGAACTGTATCGAACGTTTGGCAAATTTTATGGATATATACTGCTAGCGGCAACCTCGTTCATTGGCACAACGTTTTTACTTGCGTGTGTGTTATTATTATTACATTTATGGTTAAAGTCGTTTCGATTCTGCTTCGCGGGTTGTATGAAGATAAACGCTTGTAGCCTGTTCAATAACAATATTATATTTATAAATAGTATGTTCGGCACATATTTACTAAAATGGGTTAACCGCGTGCACGCGTTACTCTCCAAAAAAATTAATCACAGGTGGTGTGTGTGTGTGTGTGTGTGTGTGTGTGTGTGTGTGTGTGTGTGTGTGTGTGTGTGTGTGCTCCGAGAGGAGGTCCTCTTTCCAATTTCGATTAATTTATTCGTACGTACGTACGTTAACTTGTTTGCAGTAAGTGCCCTGCGTATACTATACTGCAGCAGCCTACCTCTGATGATTAGTAGTATAAATCCGACGACTTGCGCGTAAACTAGTTTTCAGTATATTATCGAAAACCGTACCGGTATATTCCGACCATCATAGCTGTGTGATCCGCAGTGTATAATGGATACTTTCGCTGTTGTCTAAAGGTTGTGCGCGTAAGACGAATTCTTCAAAACCGGAGTAAATGAATTGAAAAACGGAAAAAAAGACCGATACGGTTGGTTTTCACTTTTGGAAACTTGTTTTGTCACAACCGTACGCGCACGTACGTATACATACTGTCAGTGTCGAGGTGTACTCATGCGACTTTTTAAACGCGTAAAACAAAACGGAAAGAAACAAATTGTTACAGATAAGAAGACGAAGAAAGGTCAAATGTATAATACACATATATGCACTTGGTGTTCGTGTTAAGTTTGAAAGCGATCTCAGTATTTACAACCATTTCCATTCGTTTATAGAAATAATATTACCGTCGTCGTGTGTACTATATAAATGTAGGTGAAACACGTCTAAACGTTCACCGCGAGCTGTTCGTTGTTGTAAGCCGTAGCAATCATTTTTAAATGTACGTTATATATAAATAATATAAATATTATAAACGCAGTCAGTTCGAACGTATATCATATTGATAATTATAATTAACGGCTTTGGGGTGGTGTTAAAATAATATTGACATGTGTCAACAAAGTATTAGCATTTTGTAGATAACCTATACATATATATATATATATATTCAGACTTTAACTATATTATGTACATATTATATCGAAACAGGCCAACAACGCTATTATAGAACGTGTACGTAATAATTAAAGGTATTGTTGCATTTCTCAACCAAAAATAATACAACTACGACAGTTTACAAATATAATTAAAAAACCTTTTTTTTTATGTATAAATCGCGTCGAACATATGATTTGTGTATATTTTTAAGTATTACTCATATTATCATCGTCAATTGTGAATTATTCATTGATAAGATATCAAACATAGATTTTTATTCTTATTCAATGGTACAAAAGTATAGCATCGTCTGAAAACAATTATGAGTTATGAATGTTATGACGTATTTGAACTGCTCGCGTGTTGAGTTAAAACCAATATGTACGCTTTCTTAAGAAATCTTTTAATTGGTCATTATTGATGGTGTTATATCGCTTATTTCGGAAAGTTTTATTGAGAAAAAAATATCTCCTTGTTGAGAATTAAAAATAATAAATTGTAAATACGTGGGAAATAAATACATTTTCCAAAATATTGATACTTGTAAAAATTGTCTCTAAAAATGTGAAAAATATTTATTATTTCAAATTAAAAATTAACGTTATAGATTAAGGATAAAGTATCATTAATTAGTTGATTAAAAAACCTATTAAATAATTTAGCATTTTTACAATATTTAAAAAAAAAATTAAAACGAAACGTACACATTATTATAAGTAAAAGCAAAAATAATAAATTACGATTAGGTATTATAACTTTTATTAAATATACTGTAACACACTAACACTGTGCGTTATTCGTTATTTATTCTCAAAACAAGTAAATTTACCGAGCAATTATTTTCAATTTTTTCAATTATTTGCATATCATAAATATAATATACTGAATTTATACAGTTCTTTTAGAAAGTTCTCTAGTAATTATCTTATATAATATCTAGCTATATCTTCATGAGAATTATGAATTATGATAAGCTTTATTGAAATATAGTATATTATGTTAATATTAATAACAAATATTGTCTTTATCATATTAAACTATACATAATTGTCGAGCTGTAATGCTGTATTTGGCGAAAGCTCATTAAAATTTAAAAACAGTTATTACTTCTCTTATTCAAACATAAAACTCATTGGTCACGCACTCTCGCGTTATGGAAAAATGTAATTGTGAATATTTAATAATATTATAGGCGTTATTTAAACAAATTGTTGAAGAAACAAAACACTTTATAATAGGCTCGTATACGTATTTATTTGATTATTGTACATAGATATATTATTATTAACTATTATAGTTTTCTTACGATACTCTCAGGTGCAGTCGTGACGGTAATTACGTGTTGCCTATGAGTTATACGACCGTTATATTTGAGGTGTCACTAGACGGTGAGAACTAATATCATTTAGTACGTGTACCATTATGACGACGACGGCGACTTCAGACAGACGCAGACGGTTCGGGTATTTTCATTATTTTATGCTAATCTCTCGGCGTTAGCAGTGAATCTATACAACTGCGGGCGTTTGGCCTACTAATCTTACCGTGTTAACTCTAAAGAATTTCGTTCGTCAACTACCAACCAACTTTTATACGACGTTGCCGCATTAATTAAAAATACAAAATAGAAATAAAATATACAGATATCAATTAATTGTCATTTTAAGATTAATAATAAAAAAAAATCATCTTTATTACTAAACATTAAGATAAACGGCAACGTTGCTCGAAAAACCGTTCTCAATCGTTTGATTATAAGGTACAAAATATTGTTTCTTTGATCTGCCGACAATCGTTCTCAATCGTATTATCAAAAAGGTAAAACGTTCTCAATCGTACAACACCGTATAGTAAAATATAGTTTTTAATTATTTTTTACTGGATCGGTTTTTTACTTTTCTCATAAGTCGTTGCCGAAGCGCGAGTACCGCATTCAAACATTGCGCACGTGCGTTTCTCTCAGTATTTTATTGGTTTTTTACACGTTTGACGGCTGCAAGTGTGGTGACATGTTTTCAAGCTCGCGCGGGGTATCATAGCTTGTCGTGTTTTCTATATCCCGCATGCAAGGGAAATATTATTCGCTTGACGATATGCTGCCGCACGCGAATTCAAAACTTATGTCAAATACATACATTTTGCTTTCGGCCATTAGATAATATTATAATATAAAACGAGAGGTGCGCGCGCGCGCGAACTGTTTTGAATACAAGACGCTCTGTAGTATTTGTGGTATACCTAGAATATGCTCTTCTGCCGTCGGTCGCTTGACTTTGGTATGCGCGGGTCTTCAACGTTATATTACGGATTTTATAATAAACTGCTAATTGCTTGCACGCGTACTGTTCAAACGCCTCACCTCGAAAACAAAATAAAAATGGCCAGTATTAGAGTTAATCTTTTCGACCTCTCTTAAAGTCTCAAAATCAAAATTATATTCAAAATACTACTGTACAAAAATCATAATAAAACTTCTCTGGTTTCGTGGTTTTCAAATCTGCAGGAGCCTGGCATAAACAATCAAACATCCTTCCCATTCAGTAATTTCAAAATATAATTCTTCGTGTTATTACCGGAACCCCTGGTATTATAACGAACCTACACAACGGCTTACAATTAATAAAAAAAGATTAACGAACTTTGGAAACTACATTATACCTAATAGCACTTTTACATAAAACTTATAACAAATACTAATTGCCTAATGTAAAACTATGTCTTGAAATCGTATCCCTGCCAATCCCTCTATCGCAGATTTAAAAGAAAATGGAATCGTGACTTATTACTCCGAAAAAATAAATAAAAAGACTACATCTAGATAACCTACAATCCATATGTGGGTTTGGGGGTTATTACCAATGGATAACTTCCCCTATCATGTACGATTCATATTATGAACTATATATAATTATTAATTTTATCTTAATGACTTGGACTCATTTTTGTGTTTAGAGATTGCATTTTATTCTAAAAAAAAAATTTTAAAAATTGCAGCTATGCAAGTACGTATTTATATATGTAGCCTAACCCAATCCGGACGAGCCAAGCGTTATATATTTTTATATATACTGTATATTTACGTGTATGCTTACAAATTCATCGTAGACTTCGCGTCGCGGTTGTTGAGTTATTTTCAATAATAATAATTATGTCTCTCGGCCGTATTTGTATTTGTTACTCACACTTGTAGTAGTACACGCTAGGCTAGACATTGCGACGCGGTAAAACGCCCAAGTGTGTACATGCGTGTAATTATGGTATGTGTGTTGATAACGAGAACAATCGGTTCTTCCGTCGCCGGCGTGTATCGATGGTATGTCGGGTGCGTCCCGGGTGAGCATAGTTGTACCGAGACAATTAATCGTTTCTTATTAGATCTGTCCGAAACGGCGTACGTGATCTCTCTGATGGGAGTCAAGAAAAATATTTTGACATCCCGTGGATGCCTGATTATCGGGGTGGGTATGAGTGATTCTGTAACGAATCCTTAGAGTGATCTGGAGTGAAGGTCCGAAAACTTGCTAAGTCTCGAGGACAAACATATTTTTGTGTTTACCCGACACCGTCAGGTGCACAGAAGTGGTTTTATGTCCCTCGTATAGCTAGGGTAGTTTGCGTGAATCGTATGTGCATTTCCGGTGTTTACCGTTGTATGTAATATGTAAATATAAATAACACTGTTGCACGAAAAATATTGAAATTGGAAAAATAACCTACGTTACGAGTACGCAACGAATTGTTGTATTAACCGGATGAATTTTCCATTGCGCACTATTTGTTTTCTGATCGATAGTTGGTGATTTTACTCGAGAATCTATCGATTTATATGTAATAACTAATAACTTATGTATATTCTAGTATACGCTTTTATACCGTCGGGCATAGAATTTGTATGACCCCTCCCACCACGTACACGTATATCCAAGGCCATATTAAACGCTTGTGGGTACCTATTCTCATCTTGGGTCGCCTGAAAAATTATTATTTCCGTTGTCATGTGGCACCTACCCCACCATATAATAAGTAAACCGGCTCTGCGTGTAGCTACCGTTAAGAATTGGTAACAGATATTCGTATCTGCGCCCCGTGTATACGATATTGCTATTATGTATTGTTGTTTTTGCGATTATTATCGAAGCCGTCGCGCGATTCACGTTGAGAACGATTTTCTCTTTGCAGCACACCGACGACCGCACGATATGGCGCCGCCCCGCCGCCACCCCGGTCGGTCGACGACGACGCACGCGGTTCGCGCGGACTGACTGCATGGCGCGCGACTGGACTAGAAACTCGCGCGACCGTAACCGACCGACGAGGACCGACCCCGTCGATCCGGAATGTCGTACGTGCTCTCGCGACAGATAGGACCGCAGTATATTATAAAGAAATATATGGGCCATAAATAATAGTAACAGTGGTTATTGGTTGTATGATTTATACATTTTTAATTAGGTTTTTATAATTATTAAAATTAATTCGTTTTCGTGTATAAGTGTTGGGGAAGGAGGGGGCAAAATAAATTCTTAAAACGTAAATTAAATAAAGATTTCAGACTTAAATGTTATTTCTTGAACTTAAATAAGGATTAAGGACTGAACAATTTCAAGTTCATATATTATTTTTCTAGGAGAGAGACAACTGGACAAGTGCCCAACTTTTAATAACTTAAAGCAGTAACTATACTGCTAATCACTGTAGAAGTTATTACGTTTTCTCTTCGGGCCCACTATACCCGTTCCGTGTGGTATGGAGGTTCCATCCATTTATTTATTATTAATTTATCATGGTACGAGCGGTCGCTCGCGTCTTGGTTTTCCCCAGCTCGGGCACACACCTACTCGGTGCGCATGTACTACGCGACGGACAATACTCACGACGCGATATTCAAAATAATAATTCAATTACACAATAACGTTTCGACGGATCGTGTATAATACGTGTAATTTAAGCACAATGCGCGGTTTGTTATTGTTTTCCGTCGACCGACGGCGGCGCACCGTATCCCGCCGTTGGATGTAGGTACACGCCTGTCTACCTACACGATGTATTGTATTGTGTCGTATTATAAAGAACACGCGGAAATCCGATGCAGAATTAGGACGATAATAAGTAGTCATAATACGGACGTTGCGCGCCGGGCAATTCCGTTGGGAGAACTTTGAGACGTGCCAGCGCCGCCGAGTGTACTGCGCGATCCCGGCCGCCATTGCTGTTTTCAGTTTTATTCATAATGTTGTTTGATTCTATGCGCAGCGCATTACAGTGTAATAATAATGTTTAATGATTAAATTCCACCCCGTTGAGTGCGCATACATTTTGTATACGCGAACAATGTATAATAGATATATTTATATGCACGATAAATGTCTATCGACCATTGTTATATGTACCGCGTAAAAAAAATAACGATTAATATCGAGTGTGGTCCATGGATTATTATCTCAACCGAGTTTTAACACTTGTAGGTTGTACCTGAACAGAATAGGTACAGATAAAGATGTTTGATTATATTGATAGGTGCAAGTATAATTGAATATATTAGTGTCATAACGTATAAGACAAACCGTTGCGAATCGAATAAGACTGGAATCGTTATATTATACACGTAAGTCCAAGGGTATTAACTTGTAATGTATACAGGATTCCGCTCCACAACTGTTTGATTTTCTTATAATTTATAATGCAATGGGGGAGGGGAGGGAAAAAACGGTAAATCCTGTTATACTGGTGGACTGCTGGATTTGATTCGTTTCACTAGTTGATTCGTGTTTTATTTTATTTACCAGTTATATTAATATAATATGCATCATAAAATGTTGAGCTATCACTTTTACGACACACAAGCTGCGTATTTCATTATTGCAATATATATTGTACCTACGCCTACAAAAAAAAAAATATATATGTTCATGTTCGGTTTTTTGGGTTATAGCCGACGACGACGGGCTTCGGCGGCAACAAGACGACCGCGGGCGCCAACAGCACGAGCGGCGAAGGGCAACTGGACGGCAGTGGGTACAGCGATCAGAGCGGCAAGCCCAGGTTCATAGCGGTTACCCGATTGGAGGATGTGCAGGCCGTCCGGTGCGCAGAGTTCCACCCGCACGGTGCCGTGTACGCGGTCGGATCCAATTCTAAAACGCTCCGGATATGCGCGTATCCAAAAGTGACGGATATCAGGTTAGTCGCTTTCAGAGATTTAATCATTATATTTCAGAGGTAGATAGATGGCCATGGAACCATAGAGGAAGATAATTGTCTGATTGATGTACAGAGAAGTTAACAGATAGGTATAAATATAGATGAATAGAGAGAAAGATATAAGTGCTATACCCATATATAGCCATCACCCTTTATGGTCCTTCTCTAATTTAATCCACGGTGTTCCTATGTATTCGCCACGACGAAAGACTCATCTGCTGGTAGTGCTCCTTCTTGTGCACGTTCACTCGCTGGCGCATCATTCGATTCGTGACGCCTAAACATTACCACGGTACCGTTCTTTACCTTCGTTATAATCAACATGTGCGATCCGATGGTATTTATTAAACGTGTGTGACGCATGGTATATGCTATTATGCATAGTAAGCAATATTACAGTTGTAGTCGCTTACATAAAGTTTATCGATTTAATTTCTCTGAAATCGCTCGCGTCATTACAGCGATTTTCGCGCTCTGTAGTCATTATATGCACCGCGAGGTTCGTCTGCCGCCTGTGTATGAAGAAATGGGAAAATATATTATTATTATATTGTTATTGTGCCCGCGTGTTTCGGCTTTCACTATTGCTAAATGGCGTGTAAAATATTTTTAATATTTTGGCACTCACCGCTAGAGTCCGGGATTTATTCGTGTGTATCGTGTTTTCTCTAAATGTTGATCAACTACCCTTATGCGCTCTATGCGGTTTCCTATGTTCATTTATTCTCAGCCTCGAATAACATTTAGTCGTATAGCGGATAGAACGGTTGGAAACTTGGAACTACTATACTAAATTTTCTTTCTACTTTTTGTACTTGTACGTTATGTTTCTTCCACCATATAGCAACTCTTTGAATGTTGGTCGAAAATCGTTCGCTGAGTTGTCCATTTAGTTATAATAATTTGGTCTAAAATGGGCTCGACGTATTTACTTCTAGAATGTATATAAATCTCGCTTTTCACACCGCATATATTATTATAAGTAGCTTACAACTTATATAGATATGTCATATATAAAATCTATATTATACGTTGTACACTTGTATACCGCTAAACTTTATAGTTATTGCAACGCGATGTAAATTCTATATATTATATTAATATTTTTACGAAAAACCAATAATGATAAACGTTTAGGCGATATGAACGAGTAAATTTAATCGGATCCATTAATACTTTTTACTGGAATATCATACAAGATGAATAAATTTAATTTTTGCGTTTCGAAAGTCAATGTACGATATTATCGTATTATCTTAGTTTTAAAAAAACCAATATAATAAAATACATATTTATTTTAATAACAAGTTTCGTTTGGTCAGATCATATTTTAAGTTAAAAATACACAAGAATTGTAAAACAAGAGTTTCTATATTATTAAAAAAAAAAATAACCAAGCGATTTGTTCCATGTTATTGCACTGCGCAGTATAAACTACAAAGATGACAGACCATCGTGCGGCGGCGACGGATAAATCTCGTTTTCAACAATGTCACTAATTCACGATATTACTGTTAAGTGTATAAATAAATACTAGTTTTGGAAGTTTAGAAAAGAGAAATAAAAATAATAATGAAGAAGAAAAAAACTCTCGGTATGCTACTATCCCGTCATTGCAAAAGATTAGCAGTCGCACAAACTACGTCGCGCGCGTTTTATAATAATTCAGAACACATCTATACTGTTTCGCGCGCTTTGGAGAAACTGGGGTTTTTGATACAATTATTATTATTACTATGATTTTTTTATATTATTCTTATTGTGCGTACCACGTGTGACCGTTGCGCAATATTTCAGAGTACAAAACTCGTATACGCTCCGCCGTCGTGTCTCGTGACTTAAAATCAGAACGCGTGCGAGTGTATATAGTGTACCGATCCGTTGAGCAATATACAATACGTAGTAGTACGTTACAATATCTTCGCCTCAGTTTATATGCCTGCAGGTGCTTATATATTAAAATATATTATTTTTTGCGCTTCGAGAATGACGCCTACACGTTGGTATATTATTTTAAGCTCCAGGTCAGATTTGGTGTGCGTTTAACGAACAATCGTAAGATTATATACCCGTATTGTTTGTGTTATATTTGTATTATATCTTTACTACTCTTGTGATGTTGTGTCATGATAGAATACGCAATCTCGCGATCGGGAAAGATTTGCTTCAGAATATGTATACACATATCTTATGTATATTCATCATTGTAAAGTTTCAATTCACCTTTGATTTTTTTTTAAATTTTACCTTTATCCTAAGTCAATTTTAACGTTATTATCGGCTGAAATTGACTCGTAATTCAGAAGAATGTTAATCTCCCGAGAGCTGCGTGTGCAAATATACGTCTCGAAGACTCGAAACGAGATTAATTTGCGGGCTGGATTTTACAGTTTGTTATCGATTATCGTCGTTAAAAAAAGTGTAAACAATTGAAAATTATGTTTACGGTATATATTTGTGTAGAGTTGTGGTTTAACTGTTGGTTTACCACTAATGCCTTTGCCTACACAGGCAAACCTACAAGACGCGCAATGTATTTTATTATAAATTATCAACATTTCCGTTGCCAAGTGATTATCGTCATCTATAATAACCACGACATAATCAAGCTACCCGACTTTTATTTTTTCATCGAAAAAAAAGTTATTATTTTAAAAAGCATCTGAATATTTTTTCAATCGTACATGCCGCGTGTAAAAACAGTCGAGTTGTATTTATTTTTACGACTATATTGCGTTGGACAATTATTATTATCATTAACTTTACTTAAAAGTAATTATTTATTCCGATTTTCTCTTGTGAGTTCGTTTGAGTGTGTCATAGGTATAAATATCGTTCTCGTGTGTTGTGCGTTTGGATAGGTAACTTAAATGTCGTAATCACACGATGACGTATCATTTTAAAGTCCGCTATATGTTATTTACTTTTTAGTGTCCAAAGAAATCTAACGTTATTTAAAATCAATTAATATATAGAAGACTCGTCTGGTTTGTAGGTTAGCCATAATCGCGGTCACTTACTCGATTTGTTCGATAATGAGCCGGCGAGGTAACATAATAGAAAAAAAAAGAAAAGCCCCTTCAGTGATCAGTGAAGCGGCAGTGGTCTGATATTTATAAAATTATCTGTATATATATATATATTGTTTGGTGCTTGGTCGCTATTGAAAACCGAGTGAAAGCTATTATTGCTTACGTTATTCTAATGACCGAGTTGTGTCATTTTTTTCTACTCAAGTATCGTTCAATTGAAGAAAAAAAAAATGTTTTTCACGACTGATGTTTATTATGATTTATGTTCCTTACAAAATTCCATTTTGTCGATTTGCGGTAATCCGAAACAAACCGTTTGAACTTTCTCGGACCTCGAAATGCCGCGTTGTGAAAACTGTAATTATTATACTTTGGCGTAAGACGCGCAGGTGTTAAAATAAATTCTTGAAACGGCTACGCAATGAACAAACATCGCAAAGTCTACAATGGTATAACCCAAAGCAGTATTGTAAAAACTCGCACATACACCAGGTACGAATAACGCATTAACGCACAGTGCACACATTAATTAATCGACGCTGCAAGTTATATAACACGGTTCATAACTCATAAATTGTTTGTGTGACTCGTCAAATCATGATCGGAATTCGCATACCCATTTGTATTCGTCGAAAAGGTTTTTCGTTTTTTTTTATCCGCATAATATATTTAATCCCGTTGTAAATCAATCGTCTATAGTTGGTCTGTTTAGTTCCGTCATGGATTTATTGTACTATAACATGAAACGTCATAAACATTTCTTTTAATTAATCGAATTACGGATAAAAAGTAAACTGGTATCTATAGAAAATCGACAGCGTAAAATAATTTTAACGGATTCTGTAATTACAAGTGGATCGCAACTGCAGTGTTTAAATACTATCTTTAAAGTAATTACAACGGCTGTATTGACACTATATATATGTACTGTGTACACGTGTTATAATTACTGTTGGCTTGTGTAGTTAAACCACAAACTGGTATACGAAGAGGACATTTTTGTAATCAAACGCTCCTTTATACACGTATAATCTATTTATCCAGCAGTTAAGGATTTTGATTTTTTATCGGAATTTTCTGAAATAATTAATATTTATTTGTATAATAGAGGGTTTTTTTTTAATAAGTCTTGGATATAATTATGCTGTTGCCTGATGGTAATAATTCTTATTTATTCGAGTTCTGTTACGAATTATACTTCGAGTGTAAAAAAGTAGAACGTCATTTAATATTATTTACCGATGAGATGTGCAACAGCGCGATGGATTTGTGGCTGATTAGAGGAATTAAAAAAAGCTGTTTCCGGATATTAGGATAAATTCGATTTGAAATAGTAAGAAGAAAAAATAGATATGCGAATCGGTATGTTGTATACGGAAATTCGCTGAATAAGTCAGGTTGCAGTTTTCCTTCGAGATATGATCGAAATCCGGCACAAACTCAACGAATCGGTTTGTATCGTGTACGTAATAACCGGCGTAGGCACTCGAACACTGCGGCGTCGCGTTAAAAAGTTTTTACGCCATTCCGATACGATATTTGCTGCCGGCGGCGGCGGCGGTGTGTAACGATTGCATTTTTTTCTTCATTTCACCGACGCGCGTTATTTTCCAATAGAATAATAATAATAATTCACAATTCCCCTTCCCCCCACAGCATCCGTATCGTTGTGTAGATTTTCTCAACTCCGTAATACGTCCGCTACGTTTACTCTTCCGACGTCCATAGTATAATATGTAATATTACCAGTGAATAACATCGTATTACTGCGCATTACCGTGCATTGTATAATATTATAATACGGATCGCGCGCGCGCGATGCTTACGATCTGTGTTTTGTGTACGATTTGTATGTACCCGTGCGTGTACATATAGTTATTCGAAACCGCGTGGGTAAATAATGCACCTAAAATTTCACTGCGACAACGGGCGATGGCTCGTTACGTCGTGTTGTTTTTTTTTCTCATTTTTTTTTCGTCACAAAAACGACTCATCACAACTGGTTTCCTCTACGGACCGTGATCGCAACGTTTACTTTTTTTTTCTCTATTGAAATCCACCCGTACTACGATTTTAGTAGTAACCAACACGTGGTCCGGAGTCCAGACTCACCTGCACGCGTAATAGGGGGAAAAAATGACCTATACAATAACATGATTTGGAAATCTAAATTCGATAACGAAGCGGTGCCGTCTTCTACGATCTGTGCTCGGGTATACTTACGTGCATCCGACGTGGAAGATAATATTATTATAGGTATTACGAAGTCGTTCCGTTGGCTGCGGTTGTAGTGGTTCGACGGGTCGTGATAACGTCGTTGAATGGTATATCATTATATCCTTCCGGTAACCGTTAAATGTCAAACACACAACTGTACATAATAGAATACGCAACAGCACAACTATTAGGTTTTGGCAGTCGCATCTACAGTCTCTCGCGTGTGTATAAGTTGTTTTGAAAACGACGATCATTATTATCGCTTGTTGTCCACATATCGACGAAATGTCAGACGGCCGCGGCGTTTATATAATATTATAATGTTATAACTCAACCATTAATTATTTGCGTGGAATCACCTTGTCGTATTTATATATATATGTATAAGGAATAGAAAAAAATAATGATAGTAATAATAATGATAATAAACACTTCCTTCCGGACCAGTCGACCGCGCGCGCGCGCGCAATTCGACATTTAAATATCGCCTTTCACTAATCGCGTTTTTTAGACTTGTGCTGGTATTAGCAGTGAGCGTATTTTCGTATAACGTTCATGACCGAGTTGATTATATGTATTATCTCATATACAAATAGGCGCTGGGGAGTTAACATAGAAAAAAACGTCTAATTAAAAGCAACATTTGGTTATTTTACATTTTCGGCCGCTTTCGCTGCGTTATTTTTGCTTACACTCGTATCCCATCTCCTCTCGTTTGATATGTACATTATCGTGCACGTATCGACAAGTATTACATTTTTTTTTTCAAAGTACTTACACATAGTATGCGACAACATCGCGTGCTTGTAATGCGTAGATATTGTACATCGCATCTCTCCGCCGTGCATACGGATGTATTATAGAGAGGTCAGCGGTGAAATCTGTGCGTTTTGTACAAATATCATGGTAAAAAGAGACACCTCCCCCTAATCATCACGGATATTACACGTATATTATTTCGACTGGCGCGCGTGTTGCGTCCATCTATATATGTATCGTCGTCATGTCCATTTCTGTACGTACAACGCGTTCGCTCACGGTTCAAAACGCCCACGCATATGTTATATTAACTCGTTTATTTTTGCACGCCGTTCACAATAGGTACAGCTGTATTATACACGTATTATATACTCAATTCCGTATCATTACGCGGTTTCAATGCGTGCGCAGCGATATTGTTATATCGAAAGAGAAGTTCGATTATGACGCGAATCGTGTAAATCATTATTGGCGAAATTATAATATATTCCCTTTTTTTTTTTTAGTGAAAATCGTCGGGAAGTAACTTTGTTTCGTTTTCGCTTCGCGGTGAAGTAATATTAATGCTTTAGTCGTCTACATATCCGCCAAGCTCGCGTATAACGGCCTTGAGGATTCAGCCCCTTTGGCGATGGGTGTTCGTGTGTATAACTTTCTCGCGACACAGACCGTGATAATGATTTTAATTAAAAACATCATCTATCAAATCCTTTTACTGCGTTGTGGCTGCATGCCATCCATTTGAATTAGAAACTGAAGTATCTATTTTATCTAAATAAATCCTATCGGTTTTAATTTTCACTGAAAATATAAAAAGTTAAATCATTAGACAACGTTGTAGGTTTATTAGTCATAAAACCCGCGAGTATACTAATTATTTTTGTATAACAGTTTAATATTATAAAAAATGACATATTCATATTTTTTTTACATGCATTTTTCATATTTAAATCGGGTTTTTATTTTCCAAAATGATTGTTGACGTTTATTGACGTCGTTAGAAAGTTCGTAATATTTTACTGCATTTAAGACTATAAACATTATTTGAAACACCGTAATGTTGTACTTCGTATTACACAGGACAACTAAATGTTTTTTTCTTAAAAATCGTATTCTGGTTTTATAAAATCGATATTATTATTTACACTGACTTCGATATTTTTAAGAATATACTTTTTCGAGCTCATCTGTAATTAAATCAATATAAATTAATAACCTAAATTATTTGCACATTTTAATCTCGAATGTTTTGGTTAACAACTTCCTTAAATCACTCTAACTTGTGACATAAATATCATTATATCCGCACGTACTTTGTATATATTTTAATCGTAGAATGATATATGAATTAATATTGGTCGTGTTTTTTATTTATCATATAACCGTAAATAATATACTTTTGTTGTAAATAAAAACATACAATTGTTTGTATATATTCGTACCTACTTAAATGTTGTTAACAAGTTAGTTATAAAAGTTCGATCTATAATAAAGTATAAAGACCTTTTGGTGCAAAAGAAGTATTGGGTTGTGCTAAATCAATATAAAATATAATACAGTCAATAGTACATTACCGATTCAAAAAATCACTTTTGTTGTATAGTTTTAATTTAATGAATGTTTTGCAGCGATTGATTTATCATTCAAGTTGGTTTTAAATTAAATTCTATTGGATTGCGAACAAATCTACACGGTTTTGTGTCTGTTAATTTATTCTCATTCAAACAATGCCAATATCATATTTCGTAATTTAAAGAACAATTTTCTTAACAATTATTTATGCTATAGGCTTCTAAAACTATGGCGTATACAATTATAAATAAACTAAATGATACTTTTAATAATCCATCGAAATTATGTAATTTTAAAAACTCTTATTTTAATTATATTAAATTGTAGCGTTTCTAAAAAATGAAATCATGTAAGTACTTGAGATAATTTTCTTGTGGAAAATGTATTCAAATAATGCGGAAAAATATTATATTCTTCCTTTTAATCTTTCTTAAATGTCGGTATTGTACAATACGTTTAAATTACATTAACGGCGAAAAAATAGTCATTGGGTGAACATTTTGAATTAAGACATCAGTTTAATAACGGAAGCAAAACAGCAGTACGCAATATGTATAATTCTAACCATGCACTAATGTGTTCGGGTTTGGGCGGATATTCCGTTTGCCGTTTTCGAATTATTGTCAGTAAGGCTTGAAAGCCGTATTATAGCATATCCCGAGAAAAGAAGAAAAAAAACTTCATAAAACTTATATCTACGGAGTCGTTTGCGAATGACGGCCTTAATGCGATAATGTCATAAAAGCATTTCGTGCATTCCAGACAATCGTTGTCGTCAATCCATGTGTGCGTGTGTGTGTTGATAATGTGGTACGGTGGATACAAATATATATATATATATTTATTGAGCGTCACTCGACCAAGGACCCACTCGTGTAGTGTGTGCATGTCGTATAGCCGTTATACTTGCGCACTTTAGTTTCGGACCGAATCCTCAACGCGTGAATACGTTATGTACAATCGGCTGTCCCGCTATGTTATTAATTTTTTTTACAGATATTTTTTTGTTTTTCACATTTATTCGTGTAATATGACCTAAACACTTGCAAACCGAATCCATATCGTGTTTAATATGGGATACATAATATAAATATAATGTCTTCGAACGATGTACAAATTAATAAAATATGCCGTATTCAATATTCAGGCGCGTGCACTGGGTCTTAAGGTTTTCAAGGGCTACGATTACAATTATTATCAAATAATAAATAACGACGAACAATTTGATTTATTTACCTTTAACCATCTAATATTCTAATAACTTTACATTTTGTACATATGGACAAAAACTACTGACTTTTTTAGTTTGGGTAAGAAAAAAATATACATTTTTTTACAATTTCGTAGGATGGGGGGTGGGAGGGTGGTTAAACGCTATCGCCCCTTCTATACTATTCTGGTGGTATATATATGCAGTGTAGAAATTCACTTAAGGAAAGGGTTGGGGATCTGCAGAGTTTTTGAGTTTTAGCGAAAAACGTTTATCCGCTGCCCGCGTACAATGAATCTGATCTTGTGAGTGCCCGACGAACTACTATAGATACTACTATAGATAAATGGACTGGTGTCAATGATCATGTTAAATAAATAAAATATATGAAGTATAAAATTTAATATAATATTTAATATGTTTACTAAACTCGCCGTCCAACTTGTTTCAGAGAGAACCACGTGGCGCAACAGCCGACCGTGTTGTTCAAACGGACCAGGCACCACAAGGGTTCGATATATTGCATGTCATGGACGCCAGACGGTTCACTGATAGCGACCGGGAGCAACGACAAGACGGTAAAGCTGATGAAGTTCAACGCGGAGACGTCGAACCTGGAGGGCCAGGAGATCGAGTTGGCCATGCACGACGGCACGGTCAGAGACGTTTGTTTCATCGAGGACACGACCAACAGGAGCAGTCTACTGATTAGTGGCGGCGCGGGCGACTGCAAGATATACGTGACCGACTGCGAGACCGGACAACCTTACCAAGCGCTTAGCGGCCATTCCGGTGCGTATATAAATAAATAGGGGAATAACGTTGATGGACAATTTCCTGAAAAATAACGGCTGCTGCAGCATGCGGAAGAACCATAGAAAACCATCATCGTCTTTTTGTTGTTGTTTCCAGGTCACATATTGTCCTTGTACAACTGGGGCGGAGCCATGTTCGTGAGCGGAAGCCACGACAGGACCATCAGGTTTTGGGACTTGCGGACAAGAGGATGCGTAAATGTAGTCACGCCGAACACTTCTATGGCCAGTCGGGTTAGTAACAAACATTATATATTCTAAAACACCGTGTTGGAATATGACGACGAATACTACTGTGGAAAAAAACAAATTTCCTAAAGTCTTACGGTTTTATAATCATAATTTTTTTTCAGTAACAATATACTGTCAAAAAATATTATGGTTAGGACTGGTGCGCCGTAAATCTTACTAAATGCTCGATTTAAACGTCTTTTTAAAAAAAAAAATAAAAAAGCCGAGCTATATATTTTAAAAATGAGTAATAATATGTCAAAACGTATCGTATCGTATTAGAATAAAAATAATTGTTCTTTTTTTTTCTTCGAGAATATTTTAAAGTTCTTAACATGAAATAATACATAGGTACATCATACTATTTTGCTCAGATAATCTGAATCTGACCTCTATAATTATATGATTACACAGATACCTGTATAATTTATCATCATATAATGCATTATGTGTGAAAAGCTACGTGTTGTACAGAGCGTGCCCCCGATTTAGTGAAATGACCGCGGTCCACTGCACAATCGAATAATATGCCCCTTCACCGCATATAGATGAATAATACGAGTATTATCATGATATTAGATTTTGTGGCGGGTCTATTTCCCAAGCAAAAAATAACAATTCGTATTCGTGGGAGGTTCCGACCCCATCCCCTCTTTTCACTTTTCAAAACTACTACCTAATTAATAATAATTATCATCGTTTGCTCTATTATGTTATACATACCTACATACTTTACTATGCATAAATTCGAATCAAAATCCACACGTACTCCATGAGATATTTAATTTCACATTTGCTTAAAGCTTCCTTTCTTTAATAACGGTGAATTGAATAATAACTTAATACACAATATAGGAACGTAACAAATAACAATTAATAATAATAATAACAACAATAAATAAATGGTTAAAATTGCTAAGATTTACTTAAAACCATAACTTTATACGGTTTATGTTATTATAATTTATTTTTGTATAACATGTTATATGAATATTTCCCCGCTTGAATGTTTGCAAGGGTTAAGTAGAGAACTTATATACGTATGAATGAAATTCTCAATGTTATGCATAGTTAATTTGGTAAAAAAAAATTACTATTTAATGCGGGAGACGTTCGTAATTATTTCAGCCTACGTTTCCGGGGTGACTAAAAATCGAGATTCTTCGAAGCTTCCGAAAACTAGTCTCTGTTCCGATTTGATGTTGTGCTCTTTACCTCAAAATCGTAAAAATGCGTGTTTGATTTATTTTCTTATTTTTCGATTTCGATTTGATGAAATATTGAAGTCCAAATGCTGAGTATTTAGACTATAGTTTACTATAGTTTCCCGCGAAATTCACGCGTATTCGTTTAAAATCACGCGTGCATTAAAAATGTTTGGCACGATTTACACGCCGTATGCGCATAATCTCACGAGCACCACAATTGTCTTTAAATATAGCCGTCGGGACGGAATGATGTCTGGAGGAGAACGAAAGAAGACGCACGATCGGAAGACACGGATCGTTAACGTATCCCGGGCGTAAAAACGCAGTCTCTGGTCACACGGCCAATATTATAATCATATGTGTACGAGAGTAGAAAACAATGTAATACATTCGTAAATAGATAATTAACCTGAAGTACGATCGATATGAACTCGTATACTCATCTATTTGTCGTAAAATTGAGCCGATTTCAAAAGACAACCAAATAAATCGTTAAAACCCACAAATCAAATAGGCTAGTAGGATGCGTAGAATTAGCCCTCTTGAGGCAGAAGCATTGCGCAAGCAGGTAACTCCCGGTCATCGATTAAGCGGAAAAAAAAGAAAAATCCCTTGCGATTGTGGTGGAACTGTGGAACGAACGCGTTCAGAATTTTCTAATTATCCACTAATTGTCCATTGATATTTAATAAGTAAATTTTAAAATGTATAAAAGATTTACAATCAGACATTTGCTATCGATTGTTTTCAGTAAATTAACACGGTACTGGACATTGTTAAACAAATTATTTTCAGAAAAAAAAGTCAATTTTAAAACCGAATTAAACTTTTCCCCACGTATAATCGCGCGGTTATTTGATAAAATGAATATGAATGAGTTGATTATCCGGCGTCGCGCATAAACACGAACGAGTTAAGTAACTCTCAAACGGTCGTCCCAAACACTGCGTGGAATTAATTTCGTCCTTATCCGTACAACAAACATACACTATATTATAATACCATGGTGACTGCTTTGTGCACGTAAAATATTTACCCTCAGCCCTGGTTATGATAATGTGTGACATGTACGTGTGTTCAATATAATAAAGGGTATAGCGGCGAATGTTGTTTCGCTTAATATTGTATTACACATAATAAAAATTATTTATTATTTTATTATTATAATGCACCGGTAAATAGTTTATTTCTAATACGTAGTACGTTTTGACTTCTGGACCATTATAATTTTATAACATACAATTGTGTGCCATATTTTTTTATTATACGCACACGGTTCGCTCTTGATTCGATTGTATACAACTCCGTTGTGTCAATGTGTTTGAATCGATTGCGTTTGCGATAATTTGTAATATTTTCTTATAACCATTGTAAAAACAACATTTTTTTCGAAACAATTAGATCTTAATGAAGTAAAAAAAAAAAAAAACGTTCGTCGAAAACCGCTAGTTTTTCGTCCGCGGGGTGCGTGTATAGTTCGTAAGGAGCGTGTTGCACTCATTTAATCGGTTTTCGTTCCTCGACGTGTTTCAGCAAGGTTCACCTGTGGCAGCCGTCTGCGTGGAACCGTCCGGCCGGCTGTTGGTCAGCGGTCACGAGGACTCTGCGTGCGTCCTGTACGACATCCGGGGTTCCAGGAGTTTGCAGTGCTTCAAGCCGCACTCGGCCGACGTGCGCTCGCTGCGGTTCTCACCCAGCGCTTATTATCTTCTGACTGGCGGATACGACAACAAGCTGGTACTCACCGACTTGCAAGGTAACTATAATATTATAATTACTGCGCTCAGGCCAGGCGTCATCAGCATAGTCTTGTTACATTTGCTCGCGCACGCGCGGGGGGAGGGGGAGAAAGATGCATTATTTATTTTGACCTTAATAAAAACTGTATAGTCTAAACATCGGGGGCTACAAACACTTGACACGTGTATGTACGCGGCAAAGCGATATCGTGTATCAAATAGTGTTTATAAATAATTTCAGCAACTGTACTGATGCTGCTTGTGCCGATATTCGTTTTGTCTCTGACGAAGCAACTTAAAATCAAAGTCCGATATAGAAATATCATGTTCCATGGTGAATTTTTAAAAATCGTATCTGTTGTTATTATTGTTCCCCGACAAAATGTACTATTCATCATTTTTTCAGTATACGGGTATAATGTTTAAACATTTATGTAGTAATTATGCATAGTACAGTTAAGCGTCGGCTGTCCGCCCTAATTGGGACCAAGGGAGATGTGATATGTGAATAAACAAGCGAATTAATTACGTTCCTCGGTTTACATATTTTATTAGTATAATATACGTATAATTAAAGGCTGTGTGAATTTGTTTTTGAAGTATCGTTGAACACTATTCGAATGTTCTTATAGTTTTAATTTTTTCTATAAAAATCACTCCACGGAAAACATTGAAAACTGTAACTGTAAACTGTAAACGTGCATAAAAATATTTAAAAAAAAAAACATGAAACTACGAAATATCATCATGGTGCGGATAATTGACGCTCAGCACTGTAAAAATAGATTATTATACTATTGAAGTCCGCAGTGCACAGCGCAGTACAGCACTGAACAACAGTAGTATACTGTATAGAATTCCGAGAATTATTGTGAGCAGACTTTTTTAGGAACATAAATCCACATAATCTCATAAATGGTGTTTTTCGAGTTAATATTTATGCATATCCAAGAGAAAAAATATTTTATCATAAGATTCGAGTCCAGTCCTGTTTTGAAGGTCATCGTATATATATATATGCCGGGAGGCGTCACTCTCGTGCCTAATGTGAAATATGCCATAGCACAGGACTACTCACCGCTAAAAGTACGCCATCGACCGCTATCACCATCGGCGATGGTTAGGTTGAAAAAAAGAAAAAACGGTTTTTTTTTTTTTTTGTTTTTCACGGTATTACTTTTAAGAACGCCGTAAACACGCAAAACGCGGTATATAGATTGTGAACGATCGTCGTGAAAATATATACATGTATACTTTATGCATCTGCGGTTATAACTCCGTAGTTTATCGGTGAGCATAAACCTAAACCACGAACTGCACCATTGTTTTGAACTATCGTGATTTTCGTCTACGCGTGGGCAAAATGCGTCTTTGCACGTGACACTCATACCGTCGTTATTGCAGTGTTTCTCAAACTTATTCGGTGTGCGGCTCTCATCTAAACATATGTATACTATCGAGTTCTCTCCCCTTGGACGTAATAATAAGCTTTGAATCGGGGTATTCAATACAAACCAAATAAGCTTTATTTAGAAAATATATCGTAGACGGATCCCCGTCACTATAGCGTGTGTTATCGTTACTAGCTAATGAAACACGAAAACCCATTAGTCTTTGGTATAGAAATACAAATGGTAAATACGATTTCTAATATGATTGTAACGTGCTGTTTCGTGTTTCACAGGAGATTTGACGACTACGTTGCCGAGCGTGGTGGTCGCGCAACACCAGGACAAAGTAATATCGGGCCGGTGGCACCCCACGGACTTTTCGTTTTTGAGTACCAGCGCCGACAAGACAACCACTCTGTGGGCTTTACCTCCCTACAAACAATAACCAACGAAGAAATCCATTGTAATTCATTATTCGCGTTTCGGCTTTGTTTTACAAGACATCAGAATGATTTTTATTTTAAATAATAATATTATAAAAAAAAAATTAAAAAAATATGAAAAAAAAGTGATTTTTGCTAACTTACGAGCTAACAATTTAATAATTAACCTATGATAGTGTTTATTTTAAAATTTTATGAGCTGTTTTATTATTTATTATATATGCATAATTTGTTCTGTATCTTTTTTTTTGTTACTCTTTTCTAATTCTACCAGCTGTTTTTTGTTAATGATATATTATTTTTAATGTTTAATAATAAAACATATGTGCCTAAACTTTTGTATTACTTTTTAATGCTAAAGTACCGTTTATCTGTGAAGAGTAAATATCTAAAAGTTTTATAGGATTATAAATTTGCGTTTTTTTTTCATCTACACCCAACCTGAATAATTCTTATTTTTTTATTTTATTATTTTAAGCTTCGGCAACTATGGTCATTAGCTGTAGGGTGATAACAGTTGGTTTTTAGAACATGTACGCGTGTACTGTATGGGACATAGCTTCGTCGCTAAAAACTCGGGTGGTCACTTATCGGAGCGACGCCGGAGGTGCTTAACTACAGCACTAGTGTGCACTCGTATATTAAAGATATTTTAATGGGAACTTGTTTAATTTCCATTACTCATTTATACTTGAATTTAACAAGTTAATTAATTAGTCTAATGCGTGCCAAAATTGTATTCCTCAAGCTTATACATTTGTAGAATTCAATTTTGTAAGTATAGTTCTAACAATCTAACATGTAAGTTATACTACCTATAAAAAGAGTGATACGTGTTTTGGTTGCTTTAATCCACTTTCGTATTAAACAGAGAAAATGCGTTTATTTATGAAAATACATTTTTGACTCTTGGTCTGTATAATTTAACCACAGTGTGTTAATTATAATTTATATCTATCAAAATGCATACGTAAACCGTTTAAATTTTTGATTACCAGCATACGACGCAGAACACAGAACATATTTCTCACAACTTGAAGCATTTAATTATCGATTTCGTGATTGGTTACATCTCATACACCCGTTAAACATGTTGTTTGTCAAAAATGTTTTCAACAATTTGTCTCCGGGTTGTCATACACAAAGCCGATGTTTGCGCTGTTATTTGTGTCAAGACTTGTAAGTTGCAATGAAGCAACTTTTGTGTACCTAAGAACCAAAAATTATTTAAACTTCCCAAATTAAAGATTCATGGGTCTGTTACATGAAATGTATTATGTACTTAGGAAGCATAGTCAGTGATCATCCGAAAAAAATGCACTTTGCATTGAAATCTGGGCCTTAGTCATGAGTAGGGATTATATTATTTTGCATATTTTTTTGAGGCTATGCAGTCAGACGGGGGTTCGAAATCTTTACAAATCATGAAACCGGTTAATTAATGGCAAAAGTTTTTTTAGCATATTTGAGAATATTTCAAGATAAAAGAATATTTTGTACAATAAAGAATATTTGAGAATATACCGATTCATTTCTATAGACATTCGATATTTTACCAGATATTCCGTTACCCCCTGAACCAGTACTAACCAGATGGGGAACGTGGTTGGAAGCTGCTATTTTTAACTGTAATAATTTCCAAGGTTTAAAAAAAGTTATTGAAGAATTAAGTAGCCAAAAGTCCCCCAGTCAGTCAATACTTAAATGTAAAACAGTTTTTGACATAGAATATATGAATAATATTAATAATATTAATATAAATTTAATATAAAAAATAAAAAAAAATAAGCTAAAGAAATGTTTATAAATCATATAATTATTAAAGGTTCAACATGTTTAATGATACAAAGCCATTTAAGTACTTACAACACTGTCAATAATTATTGTAACCTACAATTATGGTTTATAATTTTTTTTTAACCATATAAGGCAAACTTTGGCGCACTGTTTAAGTGCATTTATAGAAGATTGATGGGAAATTAAAAGACAAAACGGCGGCAGAAAGTTAAAACAAAATGATTTATTTGTATTATAAAAAATTATCATTTCAAAACAATCTAAAAAAAAAAAAAAATTCATAATTGATTTTGATTGAAACTGGAACTTTACAATCTAAACTTAAAATAGTATTCTATAAAAATTATAAATACAAAGCTTAGTGTTAGGTTTTGGTACAAGTACAGTAATAATAATCATAATAATAAAAAACACGTCAAATGTCATCAATGTTGTATTCATATAATATTTAATTAAAAATTATTACATAAAAAAAAAAAATAATAATAATAAAATTATAAGTAAAACTACCATTTAATTCAGACGTACATGTTTAAGTCTTTATTATTTTTGTTTGGGTGGTTAAGGCACGTTCAACATCACATTATTATAACATATTCATAAATATATATTTTTTTTTAATTAGAATTTATTCATATTAATAGACAAATTTATGTCGGCATTATGGATAAATGCCATAAAATGACACCCTGTAAAATCAGTTCTGTAGTACGCCTAACAATAATTATGATTATTAGAATTATATTACGGAGTAAAATCATTCAAACTTACTCTAATACTTTTTAATAGGCTACATAAAAAAAGGAAAAATATAGAGAAAAAATGCACAAAAAAAAAATATTGAAAACACTATTTTCCAGTATACACTATAGTATATTGGTAAGTACATATCTTAAAACAAATGTGCTCAGGTATGTTTGTCTACTATTTTTATAATTCTTTAGGTGAAAACCATGTTTTTATTATTAATTATTGTTAAATTGTTTTGAAAATAAATAAATAATTATAGCATTACATTGATAAATTACTATCATAAATACGAAACTAAAATAAAAAATGTTCAAAAATGTTTAAATATTAAATGTTTCAAATATAAACCGTTAATTTTTGTCGATGGTGGAACGCTAATGATAAAATAATGGAAAATTGAACTTGTACCATTTTTGTTAAGCTCAGAAGTACCAAGAGTAATTCTTTTATAAAAAGAAATAAATATCTTTAGAGTTCCTCATCAAAAAAAAAAAAAAAAACAGTTTATACTTAAAACAATAATTATGATTAAGTTTAAGATTGTCTAAATATGTAACTAATTTATTGTTCGTACATTGAATAATTAAAAGTATCGCATGCAAATAATAAATATATAAATTTATAATTTTTTTCGTCAAAGCTGTTTGGATTTGTTGTCATATTTTTTTAGTAAGATTTGTGCTAAATTTGAGCAAAGATAAACATTAAAATAATAATTGAAGTAATAATGATTTCAAAAATGAAGTATTACACATATATTTTATTCTGAGGATAGATTCAAGCAAGAAGGAGATCTTATGTATATAAAATATATATTATGCGTGTGTGTGTGTGAATGGAATTATAATAAAAATATTAGGCATTGTAGTCTAGTTTTTCTTTCAACACAAAAAAAATATAACCATTACGGTAGAGCAGAACCACCTCACCGGGACCCTTGTAATCCTTGTAAGTCAAATCCACTTTATGCCGATTACAATAATAATAATAATAATAATAATAATAACAATAAATATTCTTAAATATACCTTTAAAAAAAGGTATCCTACGTGTATAAATAATTAGACTATTTTACGATACAATAATAATATATAGAACTCAATCGTGATTTGTTAAAAAAAAAAAAAAAAGTAATAAAATCAAATAATAACAATGAAGTTTTCCCGTAGAGCGTCTACAAGAAGGTAAAAAAAAAAAAAATACATATGTGTGGAGTTATCCGGTAACTATTGATTTCCTTTGGGAATATAAAAAAAAAAAAACCACTATATCGTGTGTTGTACGGACAACGGTCGGAGTTATGTTAATGTAAAATCGTAAGCAAATCGGATCGTGGGTAATCGCGTCTCTACAGCTTCACCGACAGCCTCGTGGACGGCGTCGGCGCGTCCGTGGCGGCCGCCGCGGCCGTGGCCTTGGCGGCCTTCGCCGACTTGGTGGACGCGGCGGACGGCGGCGGCGGCGAGAGCGTGTCGGACGCGACGCTGCCCGCGTGGCTGTTCCGGCTGTACCAGTCGGCCACGATACCGCTCTCGGTCGACTGGCTGGAGCACTGGCTGGTCTGCCGCGCGCCCTCGCTGCTCCGGCAACTGGCCCCGCTGCTGCTGCTGCCGCTGCTGCTGCTGTTGCTTCCCGCGCTGCTGCTGCTCACCGATATGATGGAGTGCGGCCGCTTCGTGATCGAGTCCAGGTCCGACGGTAACGCCACAATCGAGTTGCGGAACCTCGGGGCAGCTGCAACACGTTTGACCATTATTGTTTTATGATTTTTTTTTTTTTTTAATATTTCATCAAGGTTCGAGTGCTGCGTAATAAACTGCAGATTTAACGCGCCACTCGATAAACCACCCCCCCCCCCCCCCCCAGGGAGCGTGACATTTCGGCGAGCTGCCTACCCCTGCTCGTAGGCACGAGAGCGGAACCGCGACGAATCTCTTTGGTCGTATAGGGGATTTATCATCGGGCAAAGTTTCGCATAATGTTTGTCCACGTTCGTCATTTATTGGTGTATAGTTTCATTCAAAAAAATAGGCTCATTATGATTGTTAAAAGTATAGGCAACGAATTTGTTAAATAGCTACATCGTTCTACTCGTCATTTTGCTTATCTGTAATTTTACGATGCTTCATTCGGTAACAGCTTAAATCACGCTTAATTTAGAAGTAAATTTTGACTGCCGAAATGGGATTTGATTTTTTTTCAAGAGATAATCATACTCACTTTTACTGAGTTGCGCGAACGTGATGGATCGATCGTTGATTTGGTCTGCACTCGGCCGGATGTCTAAACAGGGTTTGTTGCCAATTCCCATAGAAGACATTTCTGCTAGCCTAACCTCTGCAATGAATGACAAAGAGTGAATTAGTAAATTGACCGACATCGGTGAAGGGCGCCGTACACGATAGCAGTGTACATTTTTTCTTAACGCCGTCGCGTACAACGCCCCGAAGTCCGAACGTATACACAACCGTTTCGGAGGGCGGGAAAAAACCGAAAGTGTAAAACTTTCGGGACTTAAGTACCTCGGTTCCGGAGAGCCTGTTTCCACAGTAAGTTGGACAGCTCGTCGGTCCACGACTGTTTGATATCCTCGGACATGGATACCAACGTGTACGTATCGCCTGGTTTGCGTTTTCGGAACCATATTTCGAATTTCGTGCTGCTGTCGCCGACTTTAGCGGTGAACCCGATGTCACTGGTTTTTATGCTGTTCTTGTACACGTACAAGTCCAGATTCTACGACAGAACAAAGCATTTGTATTCATTCAAACTACTCTTGTAAATACTGTAATCATTATTGCGCAGTGGTACACGAGACACAACTACCGGTGACAATTGCAATCGACCGAGTAACGATATTGGAGGTAGGATTTGCCGGGTCGCGCTCTTTGACACTATCGCATGGTACTCACCGTTCGGTCGGGGAATCTTCGAGCCTTGCTGAACAGTATAAGTTCCTCGAACAGGAACACCTGGCGCAGGCACTTCTTGCCCTTGCCCTGCCACACGAGGAACTCGTTCTGCCGCAAGAGTCGGCCTTGCTCCTTCAGGTTCACGTCGCACTCCCGGAGCGAGTCCATGGCCAACAGATCGTTGCCGTGACGCAACTGAAATCTGACCATGCTCTCGGCCAGGCGCAAGTGCTCCGTGTCTCCTTTGGCCATCTTCATAAGCTGCTGCAGCAGTAGCGCGTACTTTCCCATCCTCTGCACGGGCTTCAACAAGTAACTAGCCAGGTCCATTCGGTCGCGGAGTTCCATTTGTTTCGTCTGTAATGTCAGTCGGATATAAGTATGCATTATACTAGTGTTGAAATTGAAGCACAAAAATTAAAAATTAAAATAAGTGTGTACGCGATTAGTCACTAATCACTATCGCACTAACCTTAAAGAATACAGAACCATACTCGGACATCAGCGAATCCGAATTCGGTTTGTTCTTGTTGTACAGCGCGTACAAATAGAATTTCTTTTCCTACACAAAAACGCGGAATCATTAATATTCGTACAGTACAATCACACCGTATAAATGAACACGCGGTGCAAGTCACTTACGTGTTTTAGAAAAGATTCTCCCACTTGCAGTGGACAGTTCTCGTGTCTCTCTAGCTCTTTGAGGAAGTGTTGGCTGTGAAACTCGTATATCTTCTCGATGTTGCCGAAAATGACGTTGCGCTGACCGCGCAACACTTGTGGTATTTCTTCCTTGAGCAGCATCGGCACGTAGTTCTCGATGACGTACTCAAGTGACTTGACGTAATCTCGTTCGGTCTGTATCATCTCCCTCATGATTAGTTTTACAGTCCTGAAAACGCGTTACACACACAATTACGTTAAGGTTAGGTTTTTGTATTTAGTACACGGTGATAATAATGAATAGGCAGGCACTCACTTTTGCAGTTTTAGCGTCTGTGTGCCGCAATCCATGTTCAACTGCAGGTTGGACATGTGGTGCAGATGACTGTTGACGGATAGAGGGGGTAAACTTTGGTTCTTGCTGCATCCGGAATCGGGACAGTTGGTGTCGTCGCTTTCTTCATTACTGCATAAATACGAACAATTAATACACGTTGTCATTTTGTATAATTATAATTTATAATATTAAAACCCGTATTATTATTATTTTATTTCGAGTGCATCGCACTTTAAACATATTTCGAGATGAACGCACGATGGTGGTTAATTTGTGAAATAAGATTTCACACATCGAAACAGGAATTATTGTTCGATATTCGAATTTTTTCATTATAATATTTCTCTGAGGCGAGCATTACGATAACACCTTTACCCCACGGTTACCACATTAATTAATTCCTCTTTGAACAACATTTTAACATGTAATCCGCAAATAACATTTTACATACTGACATTTTTTCAGAGGAATTATTTTAATCATAAGCTTAATATAGTTTTATAGTAACATAAATATTGACAACAAACTATGACTAATATAAAACCGGAAAAGAATTCTTAAATAGGTTGTTATATTAATATATTGTTATTTTAATATAACTCCTCTGTGGTATTTAAATTACATAATAATTTTGATAAAACTGTTGTTTTAAATACTTTGATTTAAAAAAAAGGTTATTAAAACCATTACGCAATTTATACAAATAGATACAAATTCGTTCCACTGAAGTTTACAATTATGATGAGGAGGGAACAAAGATAGCCGAGTATACTGATAAATTGTACTCGTTCATAACGATTAAAAGAGTATAACAATTTTTTGTTAAGTATGTGAAATAATAAACAATTGAGTTAATATTTTTTTAATGCGGACAACATTTTTAAAACCCTCTTAGTCCTTACAGATATTTCTATTTTTTTTACTGATTTTATTTAACTGAATTAGTTAATACCTTTTATTTTCATCGCTCCCTTCAGTCGTGTGAGAGCAGCTCAGTTTTTCCTCGTCTTCTTCATCATTGTAATTCCAATTGGCAGACGGGATATGACTGAGCGCGAGTCGGTCGGTCTCGCAATAACAATTTTCCTCTGTAGTGCCTACCCAGCCACAATGATGGTTGTCCGTGGTCGCATTACCATTTGTTACATGGTGCTCCGGGGCGGACGTCCTTCTAGATGGCAGGGGGGTGCTAGTCGGAAATGTATCCGGACCTAACAGGTGCTTCAGTTGGTCGTTGGTCTCTTCGCATCTTACCATGGCCACCTGTTTGAAAAGAAAGAAAGAACGTATGTATTTTTTTAATGGCCATTCATCGACAAAATCAAACAATGATTAGCTTGTGTAGTAGTTTCTATTGTTATTACATTGCACTGTTTCATTAATTTTTCGTTGTTGAGCTTGTTGGCTAACACCATCATCTCCGAGAAGTGTTGAGCAGTAGGAGATGGATGTGCCATTAAGTATCTTCGCAATTCTTTGACGTTACGTGTATCGTGCTTTTCGGATATGTACTTCATACATTCCAAAGCCCAATCGTAAGCCTGTGGGAATTATAAACATCAAGTTATTAACACAAGCATAATATTATTATTTCACACAATCGCAACTTTACAAAAACAAGTAATTTTTTACATTTACCATTTGAAACGATTTAAAAATGAACCCATGATACCGTACCTTATCGAGTAAATAAAAACAGCGTGACGTATCTTCGAGTCTTTCACGCGTTTCTTCAAGTCGATCACTGAAACCTCTTAGATGCTGCTTAAGTGATTTGGCTAAATCTTTTAAACTAGTGCCATTGCTACATTGACCTGCTTCTTCCAGCAAATCTCCAGCTTTGTCAAGATTTTGCTGTAATAAAAAAAAAACAACATTTTAGAAAAACCGTAAATGTTCAATTCAAACGGTGAAACCTAATTGGTTGGAAAAATACAATTTGTTGGATGGTATAATTTCCTACTTATAATAAGTTATCGCCTATCGGTTATATTTGAAAGTAGTAACAGCCATTATAAAACCATGACATTGCAACAGTGCTTAAGGAAACTTTTAGAAAACAAATAAGACATTTTTTAACAAATTCAGTGTTGTTCTGTTGGATATTTGTCCAATCACGCGTAACTAAATTTTGCATTTAAAATAGTACTAATATTTTCTTTAGCAAACACTTATAGAAAGACATTTAACAATTAAATTTAATTATTTTTACAAATAGGTACAAACTATTTCAAGGTTGTCATATATTAGTTTAACATTTTTATTTGATTTATTAAGCGATAATAATATAATAATATGTATAAATAATGTTACTTTTTATGTATAGTGCAAAGTGATATTTGATAGTTAGTGTTATATGGTAAAAAACAATATGCATCATCGTACATGACGTATTCGTTGTTTTAACAACATTCACGTCATACGCGTAAATTCGTCAAAGTGTAAAATACATTTGAGTGTATTTACGAAACTGTCTTTCTTGTTTGTTAAAAACATAATATTATGATGAAATTCCTCTGCAAGGCTACACTTTTCGCATAGCACTGATATATGCGTATTAGCTAAACGACAAGAAACAAAAACATACAGCTAGGAAATCCAGCGACCGCCTATCGCAATGATAATTTTCATATAAAATACTTGGTGGCTACGGGTTAAGACGTTACATGTACACCATAATTTAAAACAATTAACAAACCGACCAAAAGTGTACATAGTATAAAATCTCAATCTTTTATTTCGTACAGTAGGTTCCGCCGAAACGTACGTAAACCGTCGCCGAAGCCGTCTCTCAAGGGCGAAAAGTGCTGACTGCAATATCGTATAACATGTTCGTTTTTTCTCCATATGCGACAGTCTAAACTTTTTTAATCACACTCGAACGAACGCAATGCGTATACGGTCAACTAGTCGTATAAAACTGTTATTGTAATAATGTTATGCGCATACGACATACCTACTCCACGCGCAACTTGAAGTATAGATTTTTGTTCTTAGTGAGGCTTGAATGGAAAAAGTTTGAGAAGCCCTGCTATACAGCTCAGAGATGGGAAACGTTAAGTTAATAGAGTGCCGGTTTTAGACTTTTAAAATCTAGCGGGCTAGAATGCAAAAAATAAACCTACAAAACGTTTACGACTACACACTGCGATGTGACAATATTATGAATGTTAGATATAAACATATTGTCGTAATATTGATGTCCTACGGGGCGTCGTCGGTGTGGGCGGAAAATAGTCTAGTAAAAGCCGTCCCAAAAGCTAAAATGCTATCAGTGCAAAGGATACCCCTGCTAGGAATAACGAAAGGTACAGCCGAGTGGGTACCAAAGCGTGAAATACCACACCACATAACCCATTCCAAGGGATCTCAGGGACAGCCTCGATACCCTAAACAGGTTGATCCGAGAGTACGGGCGATTCGGGACTCGGGGGGCATTTCACGCGTACGAAGTTGTTATCAGGCACCTAAAACTGAGCCCTGTGATAACGGTTAAAACAGCACACAGGTGAAACACCCTGGGAAGCCTCGGAGTCGACGACATTATACGGTCTGAGCTCTTCTCTTCAGAGGGCATCTAACGGCGTATTAATTCCACGTCATGTTTAGACATATTAAAGCAATCAAATATAAATGAGTTTAAATCTACATAGCAGGTGAGAATTAATATCAACATTTTGCAAACGATGTAATGTACTAATAAATTAATAAAAAGTAATTTGTACGTTCAAACTTTTGAGTGTATAGCGGTGCACAACAGTGGCGTAATTTGGGAAAGGGCAACTCATACATTTGCCACAGTCCAGAGTTTAGCTACCCTAAAGTCGGTACACCGTCAAAATATAAATACGCATTTTTTAAAGCCATTGACATTATGTAATAAAACGGAAAAATTCGCAATTCTCAAAAATGACCCACAAGCGTGCCTTTGGAAACTGCCGTAAGACTAACTTTGGGTCGGCAAAATAATAAGAGCACGCCGACTGCCCTACTCTAGTAATAACTGAAATGACGCATGCACTGGTGTACAATTTTAAAATGTACAACGCGTGTCAGATGAAAACGGTACGCGGACCGGAAGCGCCCCACGGGCCGCCGGATGACCATTCCTGCAGCTGTAATCATCGAACCACGTGCGGTCAACGTTAAGTCGAACGCTACCTGGTATGTAACCGAGTAGGTATAGTATATATAATACTGTGCAACAATCGCAGTGTTTGTGTACACGTACATAAGCGTACGTTTCCGCAGGACTTGTGCCGAACACGAGGTCTGCTGCTGGACTTATTACAGCGTTGTCTCAGGCGGAGTATATACGGCCGCAGTCGCTTTTTCAATCAGCGTTTCAGGCGGATAGGCGTGCGCAGTGGCGTATTTACGGGGGGGGGGGGGGTCCAGGGGTACTGGACCCCCTCCAGAACCTCTCCAAAAAAAAAGTAAAATTCTTGCATATTTGCAGAACCCGATTTATGTAGGCACGCGCGGTCGCGCGGACATAGTTTTTTCCCGTAAACAAAATATTATATAAAATATAGTTAAATATTAGTTACAACAGCTAAAACAGATACATGTTCCTGCAGCATGGTTTCAAGTTATAAGGATTATAGTTAATATTAATTAGGTAGAAACTGAGGACCCCCCAGAAAAATTTGAAAATACACCACTGGACGTGCGTGCATAGAAATCCGCGTAACCCGACGGAAGGACGAAACGGCACATCGGTATTATAATGACACGTTATACACGCGCACGAAAGTGGACGATTCGCGATCGACGGCATACGTTTATTACAATAACTCGCGCGGTGTGAAGGGGGACTTTGAATTTCCATGTCGTAGCACAGCGGTTACGAGTAAATACGTCCGCGCGTTGGTAACACAACCGATCATAATATCGGTACACCGTGGTCGGTGGTGCAATCGCCCGGCACGATATACATACGGACGTCTTGCCCGCGGCTGTGTGAAATAACGTAAAGGATGTGAGCTCGCACGGGTCAAAGCGTACGCACGGCGCGAACCTCTCACGCGAAAACCGACAGTACCAGTCGCACCGCGTGTTACGAAACGCTTTGACTTATTGCCCGTCGTCCTCGGGGGCAGTCGCGAACGGTGTGCGCCTGTTACCGGCGGTCGTACGTTGTTGTTATTGTTGTATGTGCCAACTAGGCCAAAATTGAATTATTACAAAAATGGTCAAATAGACAAAGTTTGTTAGTAAGATAGGCCAGTGAAGCAAATTAGCTGAGGTAGCGTATTTTAAATTAATATTTAAGACGTCCGGTCCGACGAGACCGGGGCAGAGTGTGTGCGTTTCGGTTGAAGCACGTATGTGTAGAGACTACGACGCCACGCTTTGTTTTGTGTTTTATTAATATATGCATTTGGTGTGAATCAATGTTTTATTTTGAAAACCAATCGACTCTTAATAATTTAACTAATATCTATTAGTTTTCATTACTAAATAATGGATAGAGCGATACCCACGAAAGTGAATTAAATTTTGGCCTTGTTGGCACATACAGCATTATCAAAGACTATCACAACCTATGCGACGTGCGCCCGAACGGAATCGTCGCGGCGAAAGCTCGCATCGTCTTTGTCGGTCAAGAGCTTTCGGCGGCGCGCGTGCGCGTGCGCTCGTATCGTAATAGAGTCGTTCGTCGCGCCGCGGCCGTACCTCGAGGGCACGCGAAACATTCTCGCCGCGGTAAGATTCTCGCGCGGCCGCACGCTGAAGGTGAGCGTAAACCGTCGGAAACGGCGATTTTAAAAGCGTCGCAAACGGGTTTCGCCCGTTTTTACCCCTGTTCAACCGGACGGCGTCGCAACACGCGATGGGAATTTTCACGGTCGATTTGATTTTTCCGCACTCAATTTTCTCGAGCGTTCAGGGTCCGGCGCCTGCGCCCGTGCGCGTTTTATTGTGTATCACGCGTCGATTAGTCGATCTTCAAGACCTATTCCCAGCTACGACCGACGGCACTTTTTAATGTTGCGCACATTTTCGATCTGGATGGCTGTTTCGGAATTTTCCGAATCACACGCTGGCCGGATTTAACAATTTGCTGATTCTATTCTAAACAATTTGCCTCCGCTTGAACGCATTATTGTAGCTTTTACAGATTTATGTTCACAACTCTGGTGTATTATGTACCTATAGTATTATGTACAACATAGTGACGAATACGAGGAATGTTATGATGAGTTACGGTTTTTATAATATTGTTTAGCCGCAGCTATCATAATCATGGTATATTATATTATTGTTAACGTTTCTCGATTTCTCGTCAAACCAAACAGCGAAACACTAAAAAACCGCACATTGTTGGTTGCATTATTAGCTGAAATGAAATTTTTGTTTGGTCTGAATAACGTGTAACCAACTTAATGAATAAAACTCGTCGAAATTCGAAAGGGAAATTTTGATGAGTTTGAATCACACTATAGAAGGTTTTTTCATCACGGTAAAGCGCATCGGCCCTAGAATACAATGATCTATTTGACAGTAAAGCTTTGAGTGATATACTTATCGTGGTGAAGTTTGTCCCGCGAATACGATCAATGCATCATTATTCGACGACATCACCATTATTTCTGTACCTATACCGACGGTTATTAGCTGGTGTTACAACGGGCAAGAACTATTTGTATCCGAGTGCACTGCTGAAACACATTCGTATACGAACAACTGTTTTTATTTTCTACCCACATACGTACGTATATACATAGATCGGTTGTAAATTTCGAGAAACAGGTGTGTGTGTGTGTGTATATATATATTTTAACATTAATTAAAAAAAAAAAAAAAAACATTGGATACGCCCATGATCCTGGGGCCTGTGATGCAGTACTACGTGCCACCGATAGGTATGTACGTATCGGATTACGGAGGTCGTAGGTAGTATATATAGGCTAGCGTGGTGTTTTACGGTCAGATTAATAATAAAAAAAAAATAATAATAATAATAATACGTTTTTCGTCGTTGTGTTCCTCGCAGCATAGGAATCATATAATTTATATCCACGCCACGTTTTCGTGAAATAATACGATTCGTTTCTCGTTCCATTTATATTGTCACTGACCGTTCATGCCACACCGTTATTCGGTAGTTTTCAGGTTTTAATCGTGTCGTAGTGGCCACTGACGTACACCGCTATACTATAATAGTCGCGAGATCTTCTAAACGTAATCATATTATTATTATTATTATAATATCGCAGCTCTATGATTTGGTGATTGTTGCTGCAGGTACTGTTATCGACAAATTTCGAAAAATTCAGAAATTCGTTGACGATCGTCGTTTCATCAATTCAAGGTCGTGAAAATCAGCAAAACATCAATTTTCTTCGTTGTGCATATCGGTCGGTATAAAGCTATATGGTACGGCCAACAGCTTTACCTATCACCTACATCTTTCGACGGCGGTTTTGCAAACTCAAAAACGTCGACGTTTTCCTTAGATATTTTATTATTCGTGCCGCACACACGGTTGTTTTTAATCAGTCGATTATCGTGACGCAACGAGGTAATATATACCTCTTCGAATGTATAATGTAATATCCGTAACCACTATACGTATAGACTAGATGACGAAGACGAAGACCGAATACGGAATATATTTGTACATATATAACTACGGCTTATGATACGAGTAGTAAACGTTTTACATTTGACACGTTCTCTCGCGGGAAAAGCGCCAGGTCGAGTCTGCATTAATTGGCTGATAATGTGACGTACGATCAATCGTTTTCCCTCCAGACGATTATAATGAGATATAAATGATTAAAAATTGTACGGCGGACTCGCGCAATAACGCACGCCGTAACGTGTTTTTCATTGACAAGCCTTCGTCGTTTTATCGATACATAGATATCCTATATATTCGGATAACGGTTGGGAAAACAAGATAGACGCGTCATCAGTTTCACCCGGAAAATCCGTTACATTTACGATATTTGCAATTGAAAAACCATGAAAAGAAAATAGTGAATAAAATAATTTTTTATGCAGACTCCGGGTCGCAAAAAAATTAATGAGCACTGTGCTATAGAAACATGCGAATTCGTGGCCGGCAAATAACGTTGAGAGTATGTTTAACAAAGATTATTATAAGAGTGTGATTTTGAGAAGTTTTGAGTTTGACATATTTTGCAAACTATTCAACGTGCTTTGAGAAAACGAAACCGTACATATTCCACATACGGGTAGTCGGAATAGTTTTGAAAATAGTTTTTTTTTTTAGAGATAGTACAAAATTAAAATAAATATTTATGTAAATATTATATAATAATTTAAATTTATAATAAGCATCCTGTTTTTTGGTTTTTCACGTTTCGGCATATTTGAGTTATACATCAATCCCACCCATTTCTTCAAATGTTGTTCCGCTGCTGCCGACCCGGGGGCAACAATATTATTCCGAGTCATCCGCTTATAGTTGAAATGTGCACCAAACTTAAGACCCAAGTTAAAAAAAGCGTTCTATTTTACGCAGACGATGGTAACGGTGATAACTGATTTCAAAAATGGACATACGGCTGATCGCATTAACCTGGTACACATACGAGCGGCGTTACATGTACAATAAAGGTGAGTTCTTCGTATTTCCGCGAACCTGCAGCAGCAGATATGTGAACGCACGCACTATATGTGAACGCACGCACTATATGTGAACGCACGCACTATATATGTGCGCACCAGAAACACTTGTAGGAAAACAGTTTTTTTCCAATGTAATCGTAATTAAACGTGCGAAAGACAAAATATTATACATATACCCTCGACAGTGACGAAACCAAATCTTCACACTTTCTATATATACACAAGTATTACGGCTAATTAATCATTCCGTTTTTGCGAACAGCGCACATTTGAGTGCAGTACACGAAAAACGTTACTCGGCAGAATATTAAACGATGTGTAAGATATATTATATCGTATTGGGGCTATAGGAATAATTCATGTGTGGCCCGGGCAAAATTAGTATTATTACTATGAGATGCGTTTATATACATACATCTTATAATATAACCACGTCCGAATAACTTGGTAATTAGATAACATAGAAACTCGTACACGGAACACTGCAGTTTGGTGTTTTAGAGATATAATGAACAATCGTAAGTTGTGAGAACAAAAAAAAGTGTTGAGTGCATATTATACATGTATTGCCTATATATTAAAATTTAAATATGGCAAAATAAGTACCATTATTGTCATGCGTATTGTTGTGAGAATTGCGAAGAACGAAGCGATACTCGTGTACTAATTTAGGTCACGTTAAATTTATGTAAAATGTCATACAGCTAAGTGTGTATACTGTATATGTACATAGAAATTCTTCACCCTGTGAACGGTTTACATAGGGATTAATAACTACTTTTACTTAATACTGTAGGCCGATTCGCGAGATGGGAAAATAGAGGCGGTATTTAGTACAATAATGTGTACACAGTAGGCCCTATTAATAAGAGTACATTATAAAGATGCTATACGATGATCTAAATACATAATAAGATAATTTCAACAATAGGTACGCATCGTATGTGTGCGAGTGTATATTATATGGTTTACGTCTTACGATGATATATTTTGCAGTTCTTAAAAAGCGAATTTTCCAGTTTTAACGCAAAGTCGTGATTATAAAAAAAAAGAAACCTATCCATCGGAATGATCAACAAAACTAGATATGAACATATTTCATAATATACATAATATAACTCACAATCAGGAAATACGCGCCAATTTTAAGACGCACAAGTATTATACAGTTATAGATCAGATCGCTTCTTATGCACACGCACACAGTGCGGCGGTAAGATATGTGTGTTACGACATGGCTCCAGTCATTCGAGTAAACTTTTTAAACCCGATACGGAGTGTTAACAAGCCGGTTTGGAGTAGAAAAAAGAAAAAGAAAATGTCGCGTGGTTTATACATTGTTTACCCGATCGCGTAACCGCAGGAATAGCATCGCGGTCCAATATATAATAAAAAGCAGCGCTTGAAACACGACGCACGTTCGTAATAACTGATGTTTTCTCGAAAATCCGAAATAAACGAACGGACGTTGTAAGTGCATCATCGAGACGAAAACGACAAAAACAACACCGGGGAGCATACACGTCGTACACCTGCACAATCGCTGGATACTGCTGCGAAGGTGTTGCTTTTACGTTCCCACCAGAAAATCATTTGATAGGCGTATAAATTAATCGGTTCGACTAACCGTTGGCGCCTGTACATAATATACGATTTATTCGAAAACCAGTTTACCTCGTGGGATCGTTTAATAATGTTATTATTTTATGCCTTTCGTTTTGACGTCGAGAGCCTACTTTTTATATTGACAATTATCGATTTCGTTTAAAACCATTAAAACGACGACGAGGATTGATCGGACGTCTATTATGACTGCGTTTCTTTCGCGCGTTCCGGCCCGCACCAACGCTGATAAGGATAACATATTACATTATCATATAAGAAATAATACGATATTATACGGTGTTTGTTGGCACAAGTTGAATTTCTTCAACCGACCACGTGTCTTGTTGTAGGTCTTAGCTGGGGCATACACGCCAAATGATCTCGTGCTTAAAACGCGATATGTCATCGTTTCTATTTCAGCCCCGGGGACCGCGATTATCACGATTTCTCCGGTGATTTTCACCGTATTACGACGTGATAAGTTATAATTATCGTGGCTGTTGTTTGATCGTTTTTGTCGTCCGGTTACGAAATATACACATGTTACATACACCCAAGTTACATTATTGTCTCTTGGCACTGTTCGGATACTTCTTCCGGCCCTCTCGAGATGATACGAAACCGGCTGCGAATAAAGCCGCCGGCGAGATGCGATGTACTATGTAGGTTCGAAGGGATATTTTACCGCGGTCGCGCCCGGTTCTCCGCGACTGCAGCATCGATATGCATAACTATATTGTATTACCCATACGCCTTGGTATCGCGCGTGATATGCACGCGCGAGTACCTTCGTTAACGAACCCACGACCGACACTCGTGAGCGTCATAAACGATTGATTTAATTAGCGTCCGTATGTACATGCGCGTAGACAAGGCGACCGATGAACTACGTCTTAGCCGTCCGTCGACCGTAGGTTATGCACGCAAGTCGTCAATGATTATTATTTAACAAGTATCACACGTAAACCGATCGATATCGCGTATACATTTCGTTGAGATTTTCCCGCCGCGTCTGGCGGCCACGTAAATATATATATTTGAACGCGTTATATATGCACCATATGCACTATATACATCACGAGTACGTCCGCTGCAGTACAACGAGCCGGATACTGCAATTATCGAATGGAACGGCAGCGGGGATCTTCGACGGACGTTATAATATCTGGGCTCAACGTCGTTAATAATTGATCGGCCGCCATTTAAATGTTGAAAATATTCTAATTTCGGTGAAATTGTACGTCCATTTGCTATGCGGGCAATCAACGCGCGTATACTTAAGAATACATGTATATATTATAGTGATTTCTGGGAAAATAAATCGTTTGATCATCACAGTTTGATTTACGCTCTCGACTCCGATAAAAAGCAATTTACACGGTTAGTTGAGGGGGAAAAAACAAGGAATCGCGCAGAAGTTATACGTTCCGGCGGTGAATCACAACACTCGTATGTCATCCAAAAAAAAAAAAAAAACCCAATTTCCAATGTTGTTGCAGGGAAAACTTTAAAATACTGGCGCCCAATTAGCACGAAACAGTAATTGAATGGATGCGAGTTTTTTTTTTGCCTCGTTTTAACAAAGCGCAATGACAACGAGAAGCGGGCGAAAATAATCTATTTACGTACACTCATAAATTTCAGTTCATAATGTTATATAGTTTGTTGTAGACGGCGAATAATTCAGAGATGGGCAACTTACAATAGGGGGCCAGTTTTTAGACCTATAAAATCTAGCAGGCCAGAAAGCAAAAGTTAAAACTACGACCAAGTTATTGCAATACTTACTACATTGCAATCTACGCGATATCATATTAAGGCATTTAGGGATCAAAACATCAAAGAGTTCGATCGCAGATGAGAATTAAAATCAAAATTCTAGAAAACAATATGTAATATACTATATTAAATATTTTAAACAATTTATCGAGGCATTTTTTACTTTTAAACTTTAGAGTGATACAACTGAAAAGGTAACGCGAGCGCGTGCTTTTATAATGTATCAATCGACTTGGGCCGAGGAAGACTACATCGCGATCGATTTTATTGTTATTACTTATACAAAATCATTTCTTAACTTTTTCAACGTAACCATAACCTAATGTTTTTTTTTGTGTGACCTAAGAATAATAACAAAAAAAAAAACCTAAAACCGGTTGAATAGATAAACCATAATTTCATCATAGTAATGTTGATGGTGATAGTAAAAGCAATTATTTTCTGGTCACTACTACAAAAAATAAAGTCGAAAATAATTTTAATAAAATATTGAATCAAATGAACATTTCGTTATTAAGGTTTCTCGACCGCTACGCGTGGTATTACATCGTTAACATTATCGCCGACACTTGGATGTGGATATAATCCGTACAGGTCCACGGGAAAATACACGCCGGGACGAGAACAAGCAGCATATTATAACGATCATCTATGCAGCAGACCGTTCCGTGTTAAGAACCACTGGTCTAGGCGTTTTTTGGACGCGGTCATCACCGGCGAGTAGTAAGCAGTCGCGGGGTGCGGTGTGTAAATACTAAATATATACGCGTATGTACCTAGTGGTAATATAGTATTATACATGCCAACAACACGGAATGATTCTCGATCGGTACACGATGGCTGTACGCGTAACACAATAGTACGAGCCGCGGTATCGTACAATAACCGACGTTGGTTCTGCCTATGCGCAGTGGCGTAGCAAGGGTATGGTGAACTGTGCCTACGCCAGGGGCGCAAATTTTTGCTTTAAAATTGGTACTTATTTTTATCGATGAATTCTCTAGCCTTAAAGCAAGAAGAGAAAATTTTTAAAGTTTGAAATTTACATTGTAATAATAACTGATAATTATATAATGTTGTATTACCTAATTATATACATAAAAAATAAATGTTCAAAAATATTATTCCGTATTTTCGTCAATTTTTTAATCGCTAAAAAGGCGCATTCTTCTAGGTTTGCCAGGGGCGCTAACGAGTCTTCCTACGCCACTGCCTATGCGCGCCGGTTGACGAGGGGAAAAAGACAACCGGCAACGTTTCAAAACGCATTCGGACATTTACGTATCAGCTTCGGGCATTATTAAGGTCGCGAGTCGCACACACACACACACACATCATGCCGACGGAGAATTTAACATGTGCTTTCGAGTACGCGTAGAAAAAATACGTGCGTACGCGGGACGGACAGGACCGGCTAAGACTGCAGTCACGATCGGCCGCGGATATGTTATCGGGTACGGTCCGCGCCCGACGGACACAATACTAAACACGATGTTATAAATACGTACACACGTTGGCCCGCGGACAAACATTTTTCGAGCGCCGAATTTTTCAATCGTAAACATTGTAATATACAATCGTATATACCTACGTACCATGATATACGCGTACCAGTCCCGACGATATTGCTACATCGCGCAGCAGGCAGCCAGACGACGCCTTCGTAATGTGTCGCCATAATGAGAATGATAGTGTAATATAATAACAATAATAACACCGCGCGGCTCCGTAAAAAAGTTAAACGTGTTCTAGGGGCAATTACGTAGTTTCTCGGAGTCCAAACGGGATAACTAGACACGCAGGCACTTGTGTGACTTGACCGAGAGTTAGACGAATAGTTACTGCCGAGAGGAACACGAAATCCCGAGATGAATAAAATTACGAGCGCACGACTGGCTGCAGGACGAACGGCAATAACGTACTATACCGTACAATGTGTATTACAACAATATATTGTTTATACGTCGAGCAGTGCGCGTGCGCAAACGTCTTGATTGAACACCGTATAGTTTATCGAAGCCGCTGACGGTAGTACTTATAATATAATGCGCACACGACGACGAATCTCCTCGAAAACGCAAATACTGCACGTGTTATATGCGGATCGCTGTTTTGTTTATATAGATTCGTGAGAATGTACTGAGTTTTTTATACGATTTTCGTTCGCACCCGTCTTCTTCTCCGCGACCGAACAAAATATTATATGATATGTATATAACATGTCGCCCCCTCCCATCCGATCCCAAAATTTAACTGCGTAAGCTATAATATTTGTTTTTAAATTTTTTTTTTAAAATTCTTTTAGGTTTTTTTTTACCAATAAAAATACCGTCGACGTATCCAAACTGTATAATGTCAACGAGGGGGGTGGAGGGAGTGTAGGGGATATGGATAAGCCCGGTGGTATAAGCACGAAGAAATCGTACGCAAATATATTATGTATTAGTGTACATGGATTATTAATTGTTTACCGACCGACGACATATGCCTACTGAACTAGCGTATCTCATAACTCCGCATCGGTTGTATATCGTTGGACTTCAACGACCGAATTAGACTAGAGCAGCGGTTTTCGCTAAGATGATTTTCAGCGCACTAACGGAAGTTTTACAATACTGGTGGCCGATACGGCGGTGATAAGTTAATCGAAACCTACAGTGTGTTACACACGCGGTACCTATACTTGGCCACGTACCAGGTTTATAACGCAAGTGATGTACTACACATGCGGTGCCATTCTCATTTAAAGAGTACACGTGAACCGGCCGATGCCGCGCGGAAAAAGAGTATGCGAAAGCCACGTTATTGTATTACTGTAATATTGTCGTGCAGATGGACTCTGCGCAGCGTTTCGTGTTATTGCGTCGAAACAGCATCTGTTCGAATCGCATTGTTATATTATATTCGTACACTTCAAACAGATCGCGTATACATTCAAACGGACGACCGGGCTGAATAATTGGAAACAACACATTATATTTTCCCGGCGGCGTCACCGCCGCGCAATAATATTGCGTCGAGTCGTTTCGCGCAGCCTATAAAGACGTGATCGATCGGCGACGGCGGGCAATTTTAAATTTAAACGGTTAATTATTTCTTCGGGATCGGGTTACGCGTTGATCCGGTGCCAAACGCGCGAACCTAACTGCGAGGCAATGAGCCATCGTAATGATAATAATAATATGTACGTGTACCGCGGAGCACCGATTGGCCGCAGGTACGTCTGGACGACTGTAGCTCTATCGGCCGTCGAATAATGCCACTAGACTCGAATTAGAATTTTCAATTAGGTCAGCGATTACCCGAGGGATTAGAGTAAAATAAGAATTAAAGGACTTATCCCACACGCGGCGGGGAAAAAAACCGTGCGCGCGCTTTAACTCGCTGCGATGTAGCTAAGTGCCGTGTAACAGTGAACGGTTTAAGTGCATTGGGTCCACGCATACACGTATAATCCTGCGCACGTCGCATAAAAGACACACACGTAACTTGAGGGCTCGAATCCCTTTGAAACGTACTTGAATGTACGTGCGTTTGAGCACATTTTTAGCTCTCTACGTGTAGATATGGTATATGTAATGACAAATCTAAACTCTATCCATAACGGAAGTATTAATAAATATTCTCAGGAAGACATATATACATTATATACGAATGATTAATAGACAAAACACCGCGGATCGCTTGATACGACAAATTCTCCAGATTCTTATCTCACTCTGTGGTCTGCGACATATTTTCGATACCCTTAAATTCCGTGAAACAGTTTGGGAACCACCGCGGCCGGTGTAGAGTAATATATATATAGTTAAAATATTAAACGCGAGTGTTTTGCCCCCGCAACTTATTTCTCCCCGAAAGCAAATTACTATGTAGCTCCTACACGCTCGAAGACCTGTAGACTATATATAGTCATGCCGGGGACAACGGAACTTGTAAAATACAAGGTGTTATAATATGCAAATAGTATACCCAAATAACTATATGGTTTTAAAATAATTATAAACGATTCCCGAAGGATGGGCGTGTATCGACCGGTAAGTCACGCGCGACGTTCATGTACGTATCATAATATCGTCTTGATGATCAGTGATAAGATAATGATATACAAATATACAAAACACTTTGGTCGTTGCAAGTTTGACGACGTTCGCCGCGGTCTGTGATGACGAGCCGCCGCGCCGCGGCCGTCGTTTTGTTTGCGCGACGGAAATCAGATCGTATCATGTTTTTTCCTATTTTTATTTTTATAGACGTATATTGTATTACTTTATTTTTTTCCTCCTATTCGCCACGGTCCCGTCACCGGTAATTGCGTCAACGATGCTACGATTTTTTTCGCCGTCCGCGTGAACTCGAGTAAGAATATCGGATGCCGCGAGAAGAAACGCCAGGATCTACAAAACGTAATGTAAGCGCAAAATAACGCTCGCGTTATACGTATTACTCACGTGGGTACACACACGCCTACCCGACCGCGGTGTACGGGCAGAGTAATACGAGCAGATATTTGCACGGCACGCGTGTTATTGACTCGTGGAAAACGATTAATAACACAACACGATACATAATCAATGACGCTAATCGAAAGCGCGCCGCTCGCGTTTCCTATACGCGTAATAATATTTCTATTGCGGAATGTGAAACGCGATTGTTCATTAAACAATCGTAGAGCAGCACAGGTATTCGCACCGCACGCAGCCAATTGCACAACGCGCGTAACTCTCTCGAAGTGATACGCGTGTAAACATAGCAATACCACCGTTTTATTATTATGGGAAAAACTGAATGAGCTCGTACGCGCGCGCCCAGTCATTGCCGAGCACTTCCTACTGCACGGGATAACTGTGTAGGCTTCGTACGCGTACGGGTAGGAAATAAGAAAGACGTAAACGCGTTCGGAATTCGAAACTTTGATATGTCAAACATACCTAAATACAAGCACAACATATGTAACGACGCACATAATGCACAAATACACATGCACACGCCGTATACTGCAGCCGCGGTAACGGTAACTCCGGTACATTATTATTATGGTTTATAACGTACATTATATTGTAACCTACTGCTGCGTTCGGAATACTAAAAACCATTTATAGGTGTGCCCCAAATGTGCCATACTCGACGGTGCATTTATGACATTTTGCTCGTCTTATTCTTTTGTCGTCCTCGCTGTATCGGTGTCATTGTTGTTATCATCCTGCTGCGCGCGCGTGTGTGTGTGTGTTTTCTGCTCTCCAAACAAGGACCCGTTACACTCTCGTTGGTGTACAATGAACGCCGGTACCTGGCGCGACACACGCACTCGGCGCGGACCGCGGTCATCGTCGTATCGAGGACGAATTTTGAATTATTCGGACACGTACAGCGATAATCGTCGGCGACACAGATATGTATATTATAATGATAATAATAGTACGATGTCGCGAGCTGAATGATAACAAGCGTCTCGGCGTCGGCAGTGAAGGAGCGCGGTGAAGGAGCTGAGAGGTGAGCCCAGCCGTCGCCGGTATTCGGACGAACATTATAATACCAGCATTTTTATTCCGATACAGCAGAGATGGACCAGTTTCTAGACCTTAAAAATGTAATGGGCCAAAGAGCAAAAACTAAGACTACGACCGAGTAACACAATGTAAACGACACGATGGATACGCCGAATACACTTCGGTATAATAATACAGCGAGTATTAGCAATATATGAACATGTCATACTAATGTAGGCGATCAGCAATTAAAATATAAATGAGTTCGATCGCAAATGAGAATCAGTACAAACATTCTACACACGACGTAATATACCTACTACATTGAATATTGAATATAAATAAAAAGTTTTCTCGACATCTTATCCAGTAATATTTATGTTCAAACTTTCAAACTTTAGCGTTAAATTTTAGAAGGTAACATGGGACGGATCAAATTGGTACGTGGGCCACCAGTTGCTCATTCCTGAATATATACAACGTGAATGAATGTACACAACGCGAAAACAGGTGAAATATCCGTGTCTGCGCTTTTTCGGCGGTTGTGCCACTTTGTAAATGGACACGTGATACATGATACAGCTTCGACTGTAACATATGTATAGAATTGTAACTATGTCTGTAAAAATTATGTAATCATGACAAAAGTGACATTTTTTAAATAGCCATAAAATTTGGTATTCGGTAATAAGTGTTTGATGTTTTTTGTTTGAAAAAAAAAGTTGTAGTACAATGTTTAGAATTTTGCTTAAAAAATAAATAAACTACTCTACTTTAAGTGCCCGGGGGCACGGCTTAAAATTGAACGATTGATTTTATATTTTATTGGGTATTAATAAAAAATGATGAGGGGAAGGTGGTACCGTCAATAGTACAATAAACATACAATTTACAAGAACATGCTAAGGTCTACGTACTATTATTTAATTTAGACGAACCTGATACCACATAACCCCACCACATTATTAATTCTAATTTAATCAATTTTTAAGTGATAGACATCATGCACACAAAGACTAGAGATTAGAAGATTATATATATACCTAGGTATACAGACATTTAGTTATCGTGGATGACTACTAATTATAATGTTACAAATCGTGATACGACATCACTTGCAAATCGGCTGTAACTCTCGGTATGAATTATGTAATACATCAAACGAATGTCTTATGCCATTGATTAATATTTATTTTCTGTTTCTAATATGGTTATTGGTACATATCGCTGTAATAGTAAATAAATACCTTGTACCAGTCGTACCTATTATAGGCAGGCATCAGCGTTATAAGAAAAAAATATACATAAATTGCGATTCCAATACATATACTCGTACGTACTCGGTTGTGATATGACTATAATAAGGATTATTTCAGTTTCTAAATTTTTAATCAACGATGCAAATATTATCAGAATAATTGTCATTTATAATTTCTAAAAAACAATTAACCATGTTATAATTTAATTTGACCGCCTCCTCCTCCGCGGACCACATTATACAGTCATATAATGTTTTTGTATCAAATATAGTGTAGTATAAGTATAAATAGTATATTTTTGAAGTGCAAATGCCAGAACGAATTATTAATTATTTAAAACCACCCTTTTCTTTCGTTTGCGTCGGCTGGAGAGTTGTGGACCTGCTCTTGAACTATAAAAATGTGGTAGTAATTCTTCAGAGTATAATATCGGTTTTGAAAAACAATACTAGACATCTTGATTCTATGTATACATGTTAACAGTGTAACGAATACACGTATAAGTGTTGGACTCGACTCTGTATTAGTGGCTACGGACGGCGTACTGTATTTTTTTTATAGACGGCGTGTGCACAACTGCTCCCTCGTGGATAGGACATAGATATTTACGTTTAATTTCCATAGCCGACCGATCCTCGCGCGCGAGAACATTAATACGATTTATTATAACACACGAGTACGACATAATACGATAAAGGTACACATTTAGCGTGGGGGATCGACAGCGTAAACGGCGGATCCGCACACGCGATTTCGTTAGAAGTCTTCACATATTATACATTACGAAACGTGTAATCAGCTCGTGTGCGGCGCGAAGAGTTTACCGCAGCAGATCGTCGCAGCGGCAGGTGAGTCGGAGGGGCGATGAGGGGAGAGGGGGGGGGTCACTGACATCGGAGTTCACTATACGCGCGGCGTCGGCCCCTGTAGGCGTGCGCAGACGACCAATGTGCACATTATTATACACTATACATCATCATCTATATACCTATAGCACAAGTAATAGGTACGCATATATATATATACACACATTCTCCGATAATATGCTTTTATATGTGTTATGGGCGCAGAACAAGCCATGATACAACACGTATATATAGTTTGCAATAGTATACCTACACGTCCAGTGGAAGCAGCACGTCCTACGACGACGACGAGCGAAACGAGATATAGGTAGACCCAATGTCCGGCGAATACATATTATATTATAATATAGAAATGTAGTCTCCGCGCCGGGATAACCAGAAATTAAAAATCGCGTTTTCCTAATATACGACGAATATACGTCATCATAAACGCGATGCGACTGTTCCGTAAACAATATTAAACCCGTCTTGGACGAAAATTAAATTGTGTCCAATTACCTACCAGATAGACCTGTCTAAAATCAAATATTTATCGTTGGTCCCACGCCACGGTGCGTTTCCGTCAACATAGTAGACTAAGTAGTCGGTAAGTGTACTTCAACTGTAGAAGCGAACCTCAGACAGAAAATATCACGTCTAAATCGCCGAAAGCGCACGTGGTCGATGATAACGTCCGGCAAGTTTGGTGTGTACGCATAGGGGGTGGACCGCAGATGTCGGCGATGAAGGTTTTGACGACGGACTGTACGGAGAGCTGAAGGAGTAGGTCGCTGCACGTAATGGTAAAAACCAAAACCACTAATCGCGGTTGACCGCAGTGTGTGGGAAACTTGGAATTTAAAAAAACGAGTGGTTTTATTTTATTTTAAATAAACAACACATATTATATTATAAACTTTAAGACGTTACACGAGAGCACCAGCGATAAAACGTATATTTATAATGAATAATAATATACACATGCGCCATTAAAATACGCGTTTGATATACGTTATAATATATTATGTAGGCAAGGAATTTTCGTCAAGGTTTCGTGAGTTATTTACGCACAGATATGTATATATTATATATATATATATATATATATATATGCCTATACGGATATGAGAATATAACGTAAAACAGTTTTATCTTTACCAAGGAGACTTGGGAGAGACGAGATTGTACGAGATATTACATACGTACTATAAACGGCGGTCGATGCGGTAAAAGTCATGTATAGACACGCGAATGGAAAACGACGCGAACGCAGTGTAGAACCGTAGAATAAATACGAATTACTATTCTAATATATAAATATACACCTGCGACCTGCAACTCTAGAAGAATAAATTAATAATTCGTTTTAAGACACATCGCGTGGCGGAATAAAAAGAATATAATAAGAATTTGAAATGTTGAACAGTACTGTAAGAGACCGTCGTCGTCGGTTACATTGTATTGTTGCACTACGGAAGGAAACACGGTATACAATACGAATTATTCAACTCGGGTTCGTAAAATATTATTACTATTATTGTCGGACCGAAAGTCATTGTGTGTTCAATGCCCTACAGCAGCAGCAGCAGCAGCAGCAGCAGCAGCAGCAGCAGCAGCAAGCAGCTCTTCTGTTACAGCAGCACACTAAGTTAATCGATTTTATTCAATCGGCGTTTAGGTATACCAGGTATATACAAAGTGCGTTTGATCTCGTACGTGGATATTTTCGTTATACATGTGTATATTATTATGTATAATATGCTCACTATCAGTAAAACATAAACTTGTACGTATAATATTTAATTTTTATTAAGATTTATAATAGTATGTACAACCGCCGTTTCTGTTTTTGCGAACGTGGATAATATGCACAGTGCACACTCGAACTTTTCCATATTAGTATATACGTATTGTTAACAATCGAAAATCCCAATTGAAGTTCCGAAGAAAAAAACGATTGACAAACCCAAAATGATTGGACGTGTACATTGCAGTAGTTGTAAAATATAAATGGTATGCGAAAAAAAATTAAAAACCCATATAATTATTTAAGAGTTTCTCAAATAATGACTGTTTACATTTAAAGTAGTAAATACTCGCGTGGTAGCTGCAGTGTTCGTGTATCGACGAAGATACACCTTATATACCAGCTATTATTATTATGCGCTTTAGACCCTTTCGTTTTTCAATCGACGTTTTAAACGAAAACACCTGTAATTTTCACGTCGTATGTAAGTACACGGCGGAATGACGAAAATCAAACTTTACGCACATAGAGGAGGTACACTGCAGGTACAGTTCGTTTACAGACTTCGGCACGGCCAGTGCAACGCCGGACGGATGAACAGCATTTTGTTTACCGTTACACCGGAGGAGGAGACGTTCACGATGGAGATAACAACGAAAATAATTTTACACGTCGTCGTGTTGGAATGCCTAATGTATATAAGTACGTATATTGTATATATATTTCCCATAGATTCGGACGGGGAAATTCGCGATGCACGTCTTGACATTGAACGTTGTCGTTAACACAATGCGGGTTTTGAAAAGGCACCGTCGCGTCGTCTTCCAGGGAAGCATATATACTTATAATGTTTGTCAGGAGGACACGATATTATTTTGCACGTTAAGGAGCTTGACGACATGCGACTACGGTGACCGTTTCCATCGGCTGGTGGTGGACAGCTCGACCATTATAATATATATTGTGTACGCAAACACACACACACACACACACACACACACGCATTTACTATGAATACATTGTATACGTGTAATAGTATTATCTATATACAATACTCGTGAGTGGTCGGGCGGCTATTATGATTTTAAACCATAACAGCGGAGAGAGAAAAAAAAAATAATAAAAAAATGAATTCACTGCCTTGTGAAACGGCCAATGCTGATACGTCGTACCTGTTTATTGTATATCGTGTACTATAAACACAGCGACTTGTTAATCCACATGGGCGGCGCACACGCGTAGGACATGATTTAATTTATATATGTATACGTTTTTTTTTTTTTTTTATAATATTATCGTTGAAATTAATTACGCCAGTATTTCTACACAATAATACAGCCGTGACGAGAATGACGGCTACGACGACCGGGGGGAAAAATGCCAACGATTTGGAAAAAAGAATTTTGTTGTTGTGAAATTCTCGTTGGAAAACATTATAAACTATCCGAATAAACGGTTTTCAGGTTATTATTATTTTATTTATTTTTTACATAAATAGAAAACGTCATGTAAAACCGCTAACGTTTTAATAATAATGTAATCGTACGAATAATATATTAATACGTGCCGATGCGTCTACGAACTACGTCATCACCGCCGTGGTGATATTATGGAAAAAAATTATAACGTAATTATAAATTACATATTATATATCGCGGTATTATGGCTTTCACGACGCGAAATCGATTAATGGCAAGCACGTATAGAGCGCAGCTGCTCAAACGGTAACACCGACCAATGCATATAGGTACGACGACGAGTTCGTGACACCTTGGAGCGTCGTGGTCGTGTAAAGTACTTGCAAGTAGTCGCGCGGGACAAGGACGTTTGGTAACCCAAAAGGGCGTAGACGACGCGAACGCCCGCGCGCGTATATACTATCTACATCAGTGTTTCCCAACCTGGGGGACGCGCCCCCCTGGGGGGGCGTGTAATCATTTCTGGGGAGGCGTAAGCAGTCATTACAAAATACAGTTTTTATATATTAAATTATTTTTATTTTAAAATGTAGGGAAAATATGAGCAAAAAAGTGATATATTTTTCATGTTATAGAAGGGGAGGGGGGGCGCGAGATTTTCGAAAATCTACAAAGGGGGCGTGGAATAAAAAAGGTTGAGAACCACTGATCTACATAGTAGTTCGTATCATACACGGAGTAACGTAACAATCCGATGTTGGTTTTCGTTTCGATTTATAATATTTTCCCGCAAAATACAACCCGAAGGCTGCGCGCGGCGGACGCGAACGGAATCGATTTTCGCATCTGCGGCAAGAACACGAGAAAATCATGCACCGCGCGGTGGCAACTCGACAATCGTCAGTACACGAAATGCAGCCGAAATCGCGTCTTCGGAAACAGTACGGCACGCGTAATACGACGTTTGCGAGCGGAAAAAAAAAAAAACCGGAGATCGGCCGTGGTGCGATTCCCGGACGCGAAGGACGTATGGTATACGCGCGCCGGCGGTTTTCCTATATGGAAGAAATCGACCGTTATAGGGTCACCGACTACGTTACGTGCGAGCCGTGGTCCATAAACGCACGCGCGTCGTCGCACCTAGGCAAACCACGTCGTACCCGTAAAGCGCATTGTAACGATAGCGATACGTCCAAGGGTATGTAACATAAAGCGTAATAATAATATGTAACGTAATTATTACCGCCTGTTCCGAAATCGTTTAATCTCCCGTTTTCCCTTTTCGGAGACAAAACACTACCCGGTCGCGAGTAACAGGTATGAAAAAAAAAACCGAAATAAGAAATGAAAAAAAAACTAGGCCGACGTTAATTACATTTTAATCGCACCACGACGTACACGAGCAGTAGTATACAATATAATGTGCACAATGTGTCGTGTACATATTTCGCGGCGGCGCGGCGTTTGTGTCGCCGATTGACAAAAAATAATTTCGCGTTTCCGATGTATATAATATGTATACATTATTATTATATTGTACGTCGTCATTCGTCGAACAGGCGCGTGCCGTGTATGACACCGCGGCCGTTATTGTAAAGCGGAGTCGGTGAAAACGTTTTAGACAATATAAGCGAAAAAAAAATAGAAACTACAACATTATCGCTCGCTCGCCGAAAATAATACATATTTTCGCGTGTTTACTTTTTTCGATGAGAGATAAGTGCACATATTTTATAAACGAGATGACGATGACGATACCGTTCGTTGAAATATAAACAATGACACGGATTGTAGTATAATTATTATTGTGATCATTTTTCATCAAGAAGAGCCACAGCAACAGACAAACAAGATTATTAACAATATTGAAAAAGGGTCGATTTCAATAAATGCGTTAGCGTTATTATGGTTTATACACCAGCTTGTTGTTACTTTTATCATTCTTTTAACGTCCGTTGCTTTGTAAATGGAGTACATAGACTTTGCAGTGTAATTTTTGTAGGTATCTGACGTATTTTACCTATACCATAATATGTCTCTACCGCCGATTTTGTGTCATTCGAAATGAGCACAACGTACGAGTATGTGACTAATATTTTTTCAGACCACAGGCGTAGGTACTACACACGTTAAGAATTACACGATTGTTTGTGTAGGTTAGGGAAAAAATGACCCGGGGCGAAGGAATTTGTTGGCGTAGGAAGGGACGCGTGTGGCACGAACGCCGGATGACGCGAAAAAGAAAACGTTACAAAAATCACGTACGAGTGCAAAACACAAATCCGCCTAAAATCCCACACGAATTTAATGCGGTGAACTCGACACGTCCTACACGCGAGTAGTTCGGGTCGATCCGTGGATGACCTGGTATGAACTTGTACACACAAGATTTGTTGTAAAGTATTATTATCAAATATGATGTGCAAAATGTATATTTTACAGTTTAGAGTCGTACCCTTTCGTGATATGAGCAACAAAAGTCGTTCTCGACCTGAAGCCAACGCGGGAACGAGCTGTTGTTATATATTATACCGTGGTACACAACACGTCCGAAGAGCGCAGACCTCTCCGGGATCCGTTGAACTCTTGGATGGGTTTTTTTTTTATACGTCGGTGTATTAAAATAATGGTAAATCTGTAATGCGTATAACGGAATAACAAAATGTAGCGATTGCTTTCTATGTGTACAAACCTTCTATCGGATGAAGTTAGAAAAAAATTGTTACGTAACATAAATAATTATTATCAAAAGAAAATCGAATGCACGGACGTCGTGAATTATCTAAACGACATCAACTTAATAATTACTGATTTTCGATCGTTTATATTTTCAAACCGAAAGAAATATAATTAGAAGACACTCAAGAACCGATACGGTTGAACGCATTTTTGTGAGGCACGAATAATGAAGCATGGTTCTTCGGGGAACTTTAAACAGGTAATTAAAACCGCGACTCTCTTGAGACCTCACTCATATCAGACGACTTTTAGTACGAACCCAGTGTTAGTCTGGCAGACCAAATGCTCCTAGAGCACCTTCTTTAAACGGCCTCTTAATTGAATAATGTAATAACCAACACGGATGTTCATGTAAAGAAAATTTGGATCCCTAAAGCTACGCATGGTTCAATTTGTTCGATTAACTCTTACGTGACGGGCCCCATCAAATTTTTTTGACCAGGTCTCTGTCCTCTGTAACCCTATTTTACAACTGCTAAAAAGATAGACGGTGCGGTTTAAAGTCTTTACGACACGAACAAATATATATAACAATTTATATAAAAAAAGGAAGGGCCCCGGTCTTACCCTGTACGTAATACAACAGAATACATGATGAAAAATCCAATAATTAATTTCATTCACGTAAATTTGTTTAATTTTACTGTATCCTTAATATCATAATATTGTTCTTATATATTATGGATGCGAAGTCCAAAATAAAACCGTGTTTTCTAATTAACCGTAAAACGTTGTCGTCGAAAATATTTCAGTTGTCAATTAGCCATCGCGGCTAACGGTATACATAATAAATATAGGACGTGTTTTCAGGGCGAGCTCATGGGTAAAACGTCACGGGGGAAGACGGTGCGCCGAAGCAGTACGATAGGTACACGTACGACAATACGTACTTTGGGCGGCGGCGTGGAGTACGCCCTGCGCATGGCACCCCGTCGGGCGCAAGCCCTCCTGTGCACGTGGGCCGCGTTGCGCCTGGGCCCGGCGGCCGACGAGGCGGACGCGGACGAACAGGACGCGACGAGACGGGCACCGGCGGCGGACGAGGGCGGCCTGGCCGGGTAGTAGTTGGGCACGTTCAGGTCGGGCCTGTCGTACACGCGCACCGACAACAGGGCCACGGCCGCGCGTTCGGACGGCCGCGACCGGCCGTCCGCGGCGGACGGGCCGTCGCGGTGGTTGCGGTCCGAGCGGAACGAGTCGCGCGACAGCATTACGGCGAGCCCGTTTATCCGAACGAAACGTGGACGTCAACGGAAGACGACATGACGGGAAAACGACGACGACACGCGGCACGTACACGACCGTGCAATGGGACGACGACGACGACGATGGTAACGGACGCCGCGCGGTAACCGGACTGATGGCCGTGGAGCGGTTGGAAGAACGCGCGCCGTCCGTGGTCGTCGTCCCAGCTCCCCACCATTATGTCGCGAGCGCGCCGGCATTCCACTACGCAAGGTCGTGCCCGGGTTTTTATTATCGTCCGTCCGCCTAAACCCGTCACCGCGGTCATGTCCTCCGGCCCGTCTTACAGAATCGCCGTATTTACTTGGCCGAGTCGTCGTGTACTGTTGCACTTGCGCCGCGCGACCGGGTGATTTCCAGCCACGTGCTACCCCCGGCCCAAAGATAATAATACACCACCGGACACCACGGCGGCGGCGGTCAGCGAAAAAAAAGTCCGAACCTACCCTCAGTCTGTAAATCGTAATCGTTTGTAAATTTAAATAAAATACTTTTCTTTCGAAAGTTTTTTCTTTTTTTTATGAAAAATTATATTAAAAATTGTTTATTATTGTAAAACGTTCTGGTTTTGTGTGGAGAGAATGCAATTTGTTTGTGGACTGTTTGCGCGCAAACCAGAACCTATGGAATCGCGAAAATGGATATCGTGCGATTCTGTTCGAGTTACCTAGGGTTTCTTTACGGTCGACTCCTATAATACTAAGGCCGATCGTTGATAAAAAGAAACCGGGAAACCGACGACGGGTTTTGCATTTTTATCACGCCCAATGGCGTTGTCGAGCATATAGTATATGTTTTATAACGATTCCTATATTTTTGACACTCGAAATCATCAAACAGGCTGTAGTACGAAAATCATGTTATCAAATCATAAAATGTAACCATGAAGAGTACCTAGATTTTGTTTACGTACGAGAGATCATAACAACGTATAGCTATCGAAATAGAAGACGAGTCGTCGGCACTTTAATACGAGATCATCACTACACGAACTGTTTTGTAAGCTCTTACACGGACAACACGCAAGGGCGATAAATCAATTCGGATGGGCAACTGTGTGCCATGATATAAGTGAATTTTATAGTAATCAATAAATTAAATTAGTACATCATATTTTATTCTATTTGAAATTTTTTATTTTATTTTTTTTCCACGGCTGTATACAAACTAGTTTCCCGAACACTAACTTGTAATTACCAAATTAAGTAATGATACGTTTCACACGATAGCAATATCACCAGATATGTCAGAAGGGTTAATATTTCAACAATAGCACAATCAGGTTTTACTTATTTTGTTCTTATACTTTTTCAAACTTATATTAATAATCATGTACCAACGTACAGCTTTAAATGGATCATCAAGGTTTTCTACTTTTTTTTTACGTTCATACCATACTAATAAATGATTTCAAGAAATAGACCTATTAATCTGAAATAATCCGATGCGATGATCTCAAAATCGTTTCATCTGCTATACTAAGTTATATAATATACATTATCCTATACCCAATACTCGTTTAGAAATTAATTACGAATAAAATTTAGTTCTAACACGTAAAACATATTACTAGACTGCCATATGGAGTATATTATAAAACATGAAATAGTTACATTTATCAGCCTGCGGTATAAATATATAGTTCATCAATAGTACATAATATAGTTGATTACTTTTTATAGAAATATTTATACTTGACATGTTCAAAAATATTAGTTAACAGTCACCGTAATTGATATGGTAAAAATTACCATGGTTTGAGTATACTTATTATATCGGAACTCTCCAGAAGTGTAATATAGAGTGATGCGCACAGTACGTTGACATGACAATTAATTTTGGTTTTTTTTACTGATATCCTTGATGTTCAATACATTTTATTTATTTTCTCAGACCAGTGCAAATTATAGATAATATGCTATTAAATATGGCTCAATAGTTTGGCAACGAAAATAATTTAATTAAAACAGATTAAATACTAACAATGCAATTTATATTAATTTATAATCAGCCATTTATATCGCAGTCGCCGTTATACATTTTGCAGTTCACGTTGAAACATACATAAAATGTTTAAAAAAAATAAGGATGAACAGAATAAGCTTTGGATTAGTGACATTATAATATATGCGAACAATTTTTTTGAAAATTCCAATCAACCGAGCATTCGTAAAATATATACAATTGTTTAAAGAGCAAAAAGGATGCACCTTGAATTCGTTGAAGCATATATATATATATATATATATACTAACCATGTGTTTTTTTTAATTATAGCAAGTATAATATATCAACTATGTGAATTAATTAACCTGCACATTTTCGTCACTTCAACAAATTATAATTCAAACTAAAATTATATAATTTTTAACTCGGTATATTATCATATACATAATACTGACATTCAGTTGCGAGGTAATTATTTTAAAAGCACAATTATGAGATTATTAAAATGTAATCTCCCGTGCAGATATAATTTACAGCTGTATGCGGCAACAGCTAGCAAAATCGTAGCGCTATTCTATTAAAGCCCTTGGGCTCACGCGTGTTTTCTTTCGACCGCAATCGCGTTGGTTGTATTGTTCTGACAAATCATTAATACAAAATACACGAAGAAGAAGAAGAAAGAAAAAAAAGTAATTAACTTTGTTCGCGATTTAAATACAATAATGCACTCCCGAGACACCCGAGCGGCCGAGCCCAATGAGAACAATGAAATTTTTATTCAAAATGTGGCAAGATAACCACGCAGCCGCATTTTAAACTTTCCTAGTGCATTAAGTTTTTTGACGACGCGTAACACGATAATTGGGTAAAACCACGTGTTTAACACGAGCGCGTTCGTCGGCCGCATTTCACACGCAACGTACAAGAAGCGAACGTGTGCCCTCCCCCCGGATTGATCGCACGCCGTATGATTATTGATCACGTATACGCGCGACGAATAATTTGTGCTCGTACCATACGTATACATAGGAATGACACATAGAAATATTATCAGAGGCGAAAAGCTAATTCGCAACGTGTGAAAGAGAGAGCCAAATTAATTAGGACAAATGAATATTTGACTAAAGTTTATACCGGATGTCCTATCACGAATGGCAGCTTATGATGTAGAATATTTATTAATTTAGGAGTGTGGGATGAGGGTTTCAAGAATTCCAAGTCCCCAAAAGTTCTACTATTTTCACCGCTCACGCATTCATTCGGCTGTAGAAGACTGAATGCGGCAATAATTTTTAACGGGCGGTACGAACATTTTGTCGAACACGTTATATGACCATGTAGAGTTCGTTGTTGGGTCGGATGAGCTTGGAAGTGTCTTACAAAAGGTGTGCAAAATACACATGCACTGTAAACGGTTTGGATCCATCACGAATGGAATGTGTAGCAATCTCGCGCAGTAGTACTTTTATAGGTAACAAATGTCGAGGTAGCACGCAATGATTGTTTTTTTTTTTTTCTGATAACTGATTACGCGGCTAAACAGTGATTTGGGTACAAGGCGAGGTCGAAGATTATTCGAACGAAATGTTTTGTTGACGTGCTTCGAACACTTCCGAAACGAAAAACAATGTTAAACCTGCTCAGACTCACGTTCTCGTTCTCGACCTATATATATATATATATATATATATATATATATATATATATTATGCTATTCGGATGAGCAACAATGTGGACATATTATATTTGATAGTGAGCCACCGCAGTGTATATATGTGTGCATAATATGTTATTCAGTCATTGTAGTTATCATAAAATGTTTGACGCATAACTGGCGAGTTGTTGTGTTTGAGAAATGTAAACATATAATAGCATGCGTCCGCCTGTTACACTGTAGACTATAACACAAGAGCTACTATGCAGACTCGTACACTAAAAAGAAGTTGAAATTAACTATTATTGCATGAGAGAGAGAGAGAGAGGGACGATATATTTTGTCCGTTCGGAATTTTTGTTTTTCACGTGCCTGAACTTAAACAATTTTTAGATGCAAAAAAAAAAAAGGTCAAACGCTAACGTTGTTAACCTGGAAATCCAAAATTCTCGGCACATACGTACGTATAATAATACTACGTTACGATGACAACGATACCGGAGCACGGAGCAGAGTTGCATAAGAATGATGGTCACACCCGGACGAATTCCGATGCACACACGCGCACGCAGTGGCACACAGGCCTAGATATTTCCATTATTATTGTCTTGTTACAATCCTTATAACGCGGTAACACTTTCACTAATTTACATTACTGTCACAATGTATGTGCGAGTGTGTGATTTGGCGCATCCTGTACGATTTTTTGATGTGTATCGCGTACACAAATCAAGCCGTCGCGGACGCGGCCACTGGCTATTTTATCCCGAAAGACGAAATTATATTACGACTATTCGCACTATAAACAGTGAAATACAATATTATTATGCGCGATTATATTGCGAACGGTCAAAGTGAAACGTTTACGGCACCTTGATTGAATCGAATGACTATTTGACCAATTAATGTACAGAAAAAGAAATAAAAGTTTACATTCTACATAAATTATTATACGATTCTTATACAGCGGATAGTGTATTTAATGCGTAAATACTCGATCAATACGTGTTTACAGTTTTTCGTATACGTTTTCAGTTACGTGTATGTTTCTACGCCCGAAGCGTAATTAGTAATTACCAAATAATATATTACTTATTGCGGTGCTGAATTTCAATGTCGGTTATTTAGATGTCATGCTTGACGATATTACTGTAACATACGGTTTGAAACATATTAATTCCTATTTAAGAAATACGTCGTCTTGACTCGGGTCAAAACATAAGTTACGACCATTGGTTGAATTAAAAATATATGAAATGACAATTCGGAAAAAAAAGAGGACAAACCATATTTGGATTGACAGGTGCGCTGTGAGAGCAGACCAAGGTTGCAATTAACAACATCGGCAAATAGATTCACAATTTCGTTTTCAGCGTTACGACGGTAAATTTGGTCATCCCGATGCGTAACTATAATATTACACTATTCATCGTTTCACACACAACTTCTGGGTATAATATCGTTAGTTAATCGATTTTTCAACATCGGAACGGTCACAACTTTGATTTATTACTTTCGGAAAATGATACACAACAATATCGTAGTTTTTCTACACCAAACCGAATTGATCAGATCTTAATATCGTCAAAGAATTCAAACGGTACCCAAATGTATGTTAAACGTTCAAATAGGTCATATAAATTCATGAATATAATATAGATATAACATACATATATGATTACGATTAGAATTGATATTTTTATACCGAAATGAAGGTCCCGACGTTGTTTGTGTGGGAAAACAAAGAATGAATAACCATAAAACATATTATTACCTTATATATTCTTTAGGGTAATCAATTCGACACGTCCAGTTTGTTTTTAAATCGGTAAACTTTTTTTTTTTTTAATACGACTACCTTCGAGTGGCTCTTGGTATTTAGACCAAGGAAAACATTATATTATACCAATGTGATTTTCGGTTGAGTGTGCGACCTTCATTACCGACCCGGAAATTAACGTCGTACCCCTACACAAAAATCATAGTCAGCCCGCGTTGACTGTAGACGCATTATAATATTATAATAATACAATATGGAGCGCATTATGCGAACAGATGACAAGACTGCAACGACTGACATGTAACAGTCGAACAAACTACCAATAAGTCGAACGAACACCCGGAAAATGGAAACGCATTTTAAATGATAGATTCTTATACGTTAGCCATTTTAAACGATGGTTAGTATATTCTTATGTTCAATAAGACACAATACGCGCACGTATGGTGGGTGTACTTAAATGTATGGTATATTAATCATAAACTTTGTAACAGCTGCCAAAACGCAGTATCCCTTTTCAACAATGAAATACAAATTACATGAAATCTAACAGCAATTACGTAAAATTCGGCTATATAGAAAAATAATTATGAGTAATAGAATATTGGGCATTACTATAAAGGTGTAGCATATATATACAATACAGTTGTTGGGCGGACGTGTTTCTTGGATTTTTTTTACCGCTCGTTCTTTTGACGGACCCATCACAAAAGAAAAGGTAAAAAACTAATTTTTTTTTAATATTATAATAAGGAGAGGAAAGAGAACGCATGCCGCCGCCGTAGGGGTTATTTTCGAGGAACAAAAAATAAAACAAAACGCTTTCGAAACGATCACCTGTTGTTGTACCCCAGTATATATTATGCGCAGTGCGCACGCGAGCCCGTAGGGGTAAAGCGAATTTTTTCAGGAGTTCTTTAACAATTCGGAAACTATAAGTACATATTATAACACGTCGATCGTCACAGCTTATGCAAATCGCGCACGAAGAGGTGGCTCCGAATTTACCACATGGCGCAAGCGACTAGTACCACACGCGTTTGCCATTAACACGCACGCATCTGGAGAGAGCATGCGCGCTACTATACGATGTCGCACACGACATGGACGCGTAATATTAAAATCCCTATGAAACCGGAGAGCTGGGCCTGCTGCTGCTCGGTCGCCCTATAATCTTTATCGTCACTTCCGTTCCGAACGAACGAACGAACGAGAACGACACACAAAAGGTACACAGCGTCGGCGTCGTCGCACGTGCGATGAATTTTTACCATATTTTAACTGAACAAAGATCCGTATCCGAGATACGTCGAGATATTTATATTCACGAGCGGCTCTTATAGCTCATTTTTAACGTTATACCGTAACGCGTGTACACGAAACACTGACAGGAAAAATAAAATCAGTACATAAATACAGATTATATAAGCGATTATTACATACAACAATTCGAAACAATAATATATAATCACGAGTTCGTGGAAGAACAATAATAATTATGATCACCGACACCCGCGACATCCACGTAAATTTTTTGGTTAATATCGAACCCGTAGAATATCCGTCCGAGTCTTGAACACCTGATAACTGCTTGGTGTTCAACCAATGGATTTTACCAACAAAATTCCTGTTTTCATCAATTACGCAAACGAAAATAAAAATAATTATACATCGAACTCGCGACGTGCTATGACTAATATAATTCAATACAAAAAAGGTTTCAAAAAACAAAAATTTTTGTTCAGACCGGAGGAATAAAAACCAAAAACATCACTTACCAGGTGTAAAATCTTGCTCGTGAAGTGCACAACGACGGACGGAACTCGGCACTACCGTTCGTATCGGACGACGCGATCGCACTGCATCAACCCTGCGCCGACACAGGAAACCCCGGCGCGACCACGCCGCCGCTAGTGAACGCGCAGATGAAGGATACACTCCCCCACCCCAACCCTTAAACACGAGAGTGCTCCGGAAAGCGGCGCCAGTTGGGTATAGTTGAAAACGGACCGAGTGAAGCAATAGGGATGGACGCAGGGTGTGCGGCACGACAAGGTGCCACACAGGTAGCTAACATGAGGGTCTTTTCGTGACGTTGAGTTAGTCGCCCAAACGGGTCTGTATACGTGTTGTGTACCTATTCAAGTATACGTGTTTTCTTTGTGACGCGGGGGATGGATTTTTTTCTGCATCCCCCGGGGAATTCGATGGCAACAGAAAACAAAAGCCAATCGTAAATATTCCAAGAAGACGAACGGTTTCGATTGAAATCTTTGGGAACCATCGTAAAAACTAGCCTTGGCCAACGGCCAAGTGTCCAAATAAAACACGTTTAATAACTTTTACCCCGTGTTCAAGGGAAAGAAAGAAAGAAAGAAAGAAAGAAAGAAAGAAAGAAAGAAAGAAAGAAGGAAAAAATGAAATAAAACTAACAATGTGGCCTTTATGTAAAAACTCAAAATTCAACAAACGCTTTCTGAAAGACGAATTTTGTTACCATTGTAAACGTTTTTGTAAACCAATTGTACAAGTAATATTTCACAGACTCCCTGAATGAACGCGGACCATTCTATTATTCGATAATTTAATAGTACAAATAGAACCATTCGTTAAAATTATTGAAGTGTGTTTAGTAAGCATACGATTTTTTTTCAACGGAGACAATTTTAAAAATGTTTAATAATGTCGATATATTAAATGAGTTGTTAAATGATTACAATAATTATAGAAAATTTAGCGCCTTGATTGGCCGTTGATACCACCAACAATAACTAGAGAGCTGTTAAGTTGCAGTAGCTCATAGTATTTATACGGTACAATAAGTATTTTTAGCTTAACTACAATAATTGATCAAAATATGGCCTATTAGTTGTTACTACTTAAGTCTAAAAAAATCTGTACGGTATTTTTCAAATTGATATCAGTTGTAGCATCAAATATAAATTCTATAGAAAAACAAATCGTGCAAAAAATGTCAACAATGATGAAGGAGATAATAGTCACCAACACCATATTATTATATAACTGCATTCATCATAAATTCATAACCATAGATTATTGTATGATTGATGAGAATAGGGCTTAATAGTACTAATTCTAGGACATTTATTGTGGTCATTGCTTCACTATACAATTTATACTCAATGATTTAGTCTCCAAATTAATATTCTTATGTGATTAATGTCTTTAATTAAAAATTATATAATTTCGATAATATTATTAATTATTAATAATTATTAATTACATTATTAATACAAATATTTCAAACTATTAACAAGCATTAAGCTTAATCAATATTCAAAAATAATAATCATCAAAATACACAATTTTGGAGCATTAATATCTTTTTTTCAAAGTTAATTTCAAAATATCTTGGGAAAAAGTAGAAACTAGGTACAGTTAACCAGTAAATAGAAGAATAATAAAACCAGATAATAGATATTATAGTTATTATTACAGGACAATGAAATGTTTACTTTTAAATTAATAAGTTATACTAACAGAATTAAAATAATAAAATTTGTTTAAAGTTACACAAGATGTGTATTACAATACTCTTGAATTCTTTTGAAAATAACATAATTTCAACAAAATTAACAATTCATAAAAGTTATTGGTTTGTTTGTTGAAATTTCAATTTCAATAATGAACAACACTGAATTAAGGTGAATTACAAAAATCTTTAAAGTAACAATAAGTCGAAAAACGTATTAGATAAATAAATAATAAGTTACATAAAAATTACATTCGTAGTAAATTAAATAACAACTGTAAAAGCAAGTAAAACAATAAATACTGTTTATATTATAGAAAATTAATATTTATTTGATGAATCTAACCCTCATAAATCATGTATTGAGAAATAAGATATTTTTGAAAAAAAAACACACTGCACTTTTGTCAATACTTTAATTAGAAAACTAGAAATCAACTCGTATATGGTCTGCAAGACTGTAACTGAATACCAATCGAAATATTTCCGACAAATGTTTTAATTTTTTTTCATTTTCACCAGATACCACTGTATACCTGATGAAAATAGTACAAAGACACTACTCGAAAACCTCATTGCTTACCATGGAGACGAAGTAAAATTTCTCAAAATCTTGTTCTTGCTGCCGGATCGCCGGTAAACTATTAGCTAAATCAGCATGTTGCACCAACGCGTGTTCTCCTTTGTTGGTTAGCCAAGAGAGGACCTGCAACAACAAGCAAAATATATTACATATACCAGATATTCACAGTATACCGGCCAAAGCAGCTCGTGTTTCCTTAACGCCTATTCTTCCAGCGTAGTCAATTATCACAGTTAAAGTCGCTACCATTAGAGGCGCGTGTGCTCAGCGTGAAAGTATGAAAGGATAAGCCCGACGTTCGGGTTAATGAGTTTTTTTTTCCTTCTCGTCTGGTGTATAATGTGTGTGTGTGTATGTGTATATGTATAGATCTCCATGACCATTTCCTACGTAAAACACACAGTTCCGATTCGTCCGACTGTAGCAACGGTATATTATATACCCTCGTTAAATCCACATTAGATCGATAGGTGGGAAGACTTAACGATATTTTGTGTATACAACGGTACCGCGGTTGTGTAATGGTAACATTTCACGTGTCACAGACCTTCAACGAATCTGCAACGATAGTATGCAATATTGCTGCAGTACAAAGACGCGTATATAAATATATATTATCTATATACTCGTATATAGGGATAAGTTTGGGCACAATATCATAATCATACGATGGCGGAATTCGTTTTTAGTCCGTTATCGATCATTAGTACATCGATCGAGGGGAAAACTGCCGAGCACACGTCAGTCTATACTCTATATCAGTGATGGGCAAACTACAGCCCGCGGGCCAACTCCGGCCCGCGAAAGTATTTAATCCGGCCCGCCGAGGGTCCATCGACATGGATAGTATAAAATCATAGTATAAAAAAATTCCCGAAATATTCTGAAAATGAACGAAGAAAATAATTTTAAATATATAAATGGATTAGCGCGGATTGTGCACGGTCGTACCCTCACAACTTGGTTTAGGTAGATACTAGAACTAGATAGTAGCATTGATAATAAATACTAGTAATGTATTTATAATCAATGATAGTAGATACTATAATAATTTATCATAGATTGATAATAGGCATATAATTTATATTTTTGTTCATATTAATATATTTCCTGGATCTCGGTTTGGTGCGTCCTTAACGGAGTTTTCGGATTATAATATGTATGATGTACTTATGTGTATTAGTTTAATTATAGTTGTTAAATTAATTATTATTTAAGGTAAAAGGTAATTTGTAACATTTGTGTGTAATGCTGTAATGTTTTTATAATATCATGATTCAAAGCTTTAACACAAAATGCATTTTTTCTATAATTCTGGCCCTCCTCTAGAATTTTTTAAACTTTGTGGCCCCCCATTAAAAAAGTTTGCCCACCACTGCTCTATATTATCCGTCTACGGGCGGCGATGACGATTCGCCTGGATGGCGGTAAGTATATACCTCGTGTGTTTCAGACTCCAGCGCGTGAACCCTGGCCGCCTGCATTATTTTCTTCTTCTTCTGCAACAGAAGTTCTTCCAGCCGAACTGCAGCGCCTTCGACTTCACCGTGGAACTTCTTCACGTCCTCGAAACTCGACCTGTGAACAAGTAAAATGCATCAAGCGGATCGTCGGCCGAAAAGTGAAAACATTTTACTGCGCGCAATATAAACAATAATAAACGTATATCGTTATAATTTGCTGTTGTTTTTTAAATTGGTTTTACGCTGTTTTTGTAGGTGTAATTTATTTTGTTTTAATATCGTTCGTGAATCGGACACTCGCAACAAAAATCACATAGAAAGTTATAATGTATGATCAAGTGCCGTATAAGAGCAAATGTATAATATGCGCGCGTTCAGCAAAACCAGCACATTATGACATAGTAATTAAAATCAGTGACCTTACATTAAAAACGAATTAAAATCGGTTCTCTCGCACTAAAATAATAATATTATAATCTGATATAATTATTGTTATTTTTTATAATCAAATAACAACATAACTTAAGTACGAGTACCTATATAGTAGGTAATAATAATAAATTGTTGAACGTTGATCGAAATAACATTCATCATTACGTTTTATTACGACGACCTATCTTTAATAAAGATAGTTAATAACGTTTGCGTTATATAAGAAACCAGCTGTTGTAAATAAACATCAAATACCTATAGGTAACTATAATTGTTGGCTTTATAATTCGTTACCGAATACGTGTTTACTGAAAACTATGAGTAATTTCGACTAAACACTGTAATTATTAATCACGATTATTCAGATTCCACGATAAGATATTTAAGGTGCATATAATCGGTTTAAGTATTAAACCTACCATGCACTGTTAATAGATCGAACAGAATATAGTCCGATCTACATAAATCAGACGGTTTTCTTTCTTTTTGAATCGCAAAACGTTAGTATATATTATATAGGCGGCCCACGTCACGCGACCGTATTTTTACAATCTGTTAGGTCACTACTGATAACACTCGAGTTAAATGAATTATAGTGAACACCGAAACAGAATAGTAATATTATACCAAAAAATTAAATCACACCCACCGATAAAATTTTATAATTACAATAGTCGTGATTAAAATATAATATGCGTTTGACAAACGATCGCTCGTACATTACAAATCTGTCTTCGTTCAACCACCGCGCGTGTTGTTCGAGCATTTCCATACTCTGCCTGGCGTCCTGGAGTAAGTTCTTGATGTCCGAATCGTCTAAGAACTTAGATATTGCGTTCCGTTCTTGTTGCGCGTTTCCCATATCCGCTACAGCCGTAACGAGACGATTTCCGGCGGTTTGGCTCAGGCACGTCAGCCTCTCGGATTCCTAAGCGAAAAAAAAATAGTTAATTAGCGCGCACGATAACGGGTCGATTATATTTTTCTTTATTGAACACCTCGACATTAAATACTGTAAACTCCATACAAGGTGCCTGCACACGAAGATTCACTGATTGAAATATAATTTCCGGTGCGTTAACAATATATTATCCAAACACTATTTATTTTTTTTCGCATAAAAACTTCAAAGTTATAATTCTTCACCGATGAAACGTCACGAGAAAACTGAACGGTAATGTATCGGTTTATTGTCACAGAATATTATTTACGATTAATAAATAACTGCGGCAAGACATACCCTGTGTGTATGTAAGTGAGTTTACAATATTATCGTAATCGATTGTAATTATTCGATTTCGAGCCGTAACTGATTTTAACCGACCTTATAGAAATCGATCCATTCGAGCTGACTATGCGTGTACGGACCGCCGCAAGCCGACGGAATTTGACTGTCTTCGAAGAACTCCAAGAGACCGTTGTACGAATTGATGGCGTAGCACTGAATGAGGGGAAAAAATCGAAACGAAACGTAAAATTAAAATCTGTTTGTGTATGAATTATAATGTGTTCGTGAAATGTTTTCGTACCCGAATCTGGCTGTGCTTAAGCCGGTTTCCTTCTGCATGTCGCTTCGTGCAAAAAATCACTTTGTCCACCGAAACTTGACGCTGCAAAACAATAACGATAATGATCATGATAGTAAAAACGACCGTAACGCATGAACCTTAATTGTTTATTATTAACTTCGTCACGCGCATATTATTATATTTACCTTTATCAAGACCAGCACACAATCGACGAATTCTATGCTAGCGCAGCTGTTCTCATGCACCAATATGGTCAACGATGAGTTCCTTTCATTTCTGAAAACGGAAGACAATTAATACAATTATTATTATTATTCGACATTATTACGTCGTAGTATAAGATAAATAAAAACCAGAGCATAAAATACGGGTACGCGTCATTATGTAAAAGAAAAAAAAGAGATGTTTAATAACTCTTATATACATGGATCGTACACAACTGATTTGTTATGAATTTATGATATTATACTGAACGAAACAAGAATAAAAATAATAGATCTAATTCCCTTGGAGTAGATTTTTCAATCGAGTAAAAAAAAATTCCTGCAGATTACATGTATAATAAATAATATATGCTAATTGATAAAACGTAACCTGTAAATAATATAATTATATTGTATAACGTACGTTTATTTATTTAAATTTGAGTTATTATTTATATTTACGAGAACGCGTTTTGTTTTATTCAAGACTTTGATTTACTAAAACCATAACACTTACCAAACAATTTATAGTTAAATGACAACAATACGATACCTAGGTATATATATATATAGTATATACACATATGTAACTTATAATATTATTTATTACACTGAAATGGGAAAAAAAACATTCCTCATAAAGTTATAACCACAATTTTCTTTTCTATTTGTTTATGGGGGATTTTTTACAGTTCATTAATCACTACGAATAGATAAAAATATAATTTTCTGTTAAAAAACAACAGTTAAATATGTTAAGATTTTCTAAAGTACACCAAATTTACAGAGAAACTATAAATTATAATGCAACGTTGCCGTATTGATTTATTAGCATCTGACGCGAGCCATAAAAGATAATATTACAAACTTACACTCGTACGGAGTTATTGCCAAACAATAAAAAACAAGACCGTTATATTGACTATAACTAATAATTATTGAAACACTTACGACATAAGGTACAATAATCAGTCAATTTTTTTGAATTATACAATGTGAAGTAGTTTTTATCGTATGATAATTATTATTATACACTCATTCGTTTCGTATTTAATTTGTGCTTAAATCACGCGTAGAGCCATTTTAAGATAGTTAATAGTTATAGTTATTTGTTAAAATGTATTCTCATTATAATCATTATTTTAATTTTAAATGGAAAGAAGTGCACGATTAAAATACGTTTGTAGATGCTATTTATGCGTTTGTAGCCACCCGGTGATCACAAACCAGAACAGCAGTTAGTTAATGCAATGTGTTTTAAATTAAACTCATAAAACACACCGCTCAAATATTAGCAGGATTATATTATGATAATACAGTGGTAACCATGCATTTTATTACCACTCAAAAACTGCATATTGTGCCAATTTAGGAAAATGTATAGTTAAATTATATTATTTAAAAAGCTATATTGCAGTAGTAGTGGCCGGGATATTATTTAAATACCTTAAAAAGCTACAAATTAAACATTCCTATAGACGATAAGGTATTTGATACGAACGCAAGAAACTCATTTCAAACATTTAACAATTATTGATAATTTGAACGAACATTTATGTACGTTTTTATTACAATTATTATACGTTATTGTTAGAGGTGTGCTCAGGAATTTTTAATGTGCAGGGGGATGGGATACACAATTTGGTTTATATATATTTTTTAATTGTGGCTTTATCTTTTGAATATATAAATATTAAGATATTACTATGTTTTAAGTTATAAATATTGATAAAATTTTAAACACGGTCAATGGGGAGATTTGAACCCCCTTCGTGAGTACGCCACTAGTTATTTTTGGGGAAAGACATAGATTAAATAAAAAAAAATATAGAAAAATAAGATATAAGATATAAGAAAATATATAAAATACATATGTGTATATGGATATTCAATATATATGGGTGAACCAATTTCGACGAGAGTTCTGCTCGCAGGTGACAAAATCTTGTCCGGTAATTACAAAACCGAATATGAGGGTAGAGCTATTTAAAAGCGGAACGATCGTGTCCGTCCGGCTGTAAAAGTAAAAGTTCACGGGGTAGGTCACGGACGGACACGATTTTATTAAAAAAGGATCGAATCTGCTGCAGCAGCCGGTGTCCCCTTGATTAGATTTTGATTGATATTACGCATGTTGTTTCGACACGGCCATTGCATATTATTGTCTTAGTTCAGAAGCTGATATTATTATGTATTTTAAGATCAACGGTACAGTCGGATTCATACACTTAATGTCCTAATTCAATGGCATTAAAAATATAAGTCACTGTCGCAGCACTTACTGCACAGCCAAGGACGGATTTCAGATTTAAGGCCTCAGTTTTATACAGTTGCGTATCATAATAATATTATATAGTGGTTAGGTTGTGGTATTAATAGGCGTACCTATATGCACATATAACGCGCATAAGGGCGTATATGTATTGATTATCGAGTGCACTTAAGCATATTTTTAGGCGTCTCGGCTTCGGGAATAATTGAAACGTTCTCTACGAAGCACGCAGGTCACAACACAAATGTATAAATTATAATATATTATATACTGGTAAAATTAGTTATCCAGCTTCGCTATTTTTGAAAAATAACAATAAAACCTTAACCCAAATTCCACTTGTGTATATATATATATACGATTATATGCATATACATCCTTTCCGAAATCCATACGGACGTCGGACTTCGTAAATTGAGGATGCACATCAATATATTTTGCCGAAATGATAATTTATCTCTGTGACCACGACGGTATATACCATTATTATTTCTATTATATTACTATCATATACACGTTTACCTGTTTCTCAACGAAGCGTAGTACAAAATAAGCTCCGCCGCATTAACGTCGGATAATTTATCCGAATGTGTCCCGGACTGTGCTTCAACCCATAGAATCAACGCATTGCCCTGTCGATCTACGGCTCCTAAAACAGAATTGATGAATTGTTAATAAAAGTATCATTCGTTACGCGTACTTTCGAACGCTGCGACTTTTTCATAGCTCGTGTTGAAATTTCTCTATGCACCGAATAAGTACATACAACGGTCAAAACAACAGAAAAAGAACTGCAGATAATAGTAATATAATATATTGGATTTTTATTTATTTTTATTTACACTTATTATCTAATTATACCTGTGCGTACACGTTGAGAAATTTCAAAATAATGAAGAATATATACGGTAAAGAAAGAAAAAAAGCTTAAACTATAATAATAATATTTTAATAATATGAAAGTATAATACATAGAAATATAAAATTACAAGACATAAACAAATGCTCGAAAGGCATTAAAATTGTTTCTTTTAAATGAACGTGGGAACGAATCGCGGCTGAAATCTAAAAATCGGTAAATAAATAAAGCGATCCAAGTATATTTTTTCGCGCGTTTTTACGGCGTTCTCAGGTGTAATAGTAGCAGTATTAAAAAAAAGAGTTTACTGCGAGATTTCGCACATTACCGGGCACGTTATTAAAACATCAAACGTGTTTCGCGCGCACGGCGACGTCGTAGATTTGGATCTTATAAGGGAGTCTGACATTTTTATTATTATTCTTATTATTATTATTATATTTTTTTTTATTTCGGAATTCAGAGAAAGTGATATTGTTACGAAAACATGCGTCGACGTAGACGTCGGGCGGCGCTAAACGACAACGTGCGGGAAACAAATAAATAAAAGTCCGCGACGACGCGACCTCGTGCCAAAACGTTATTATAAACGTTGTAGTACGTACAGGAAGTATATCGTAATAATCGTGAAAATAACACATACAACAAACATGTACACCGGCACGCCACAACCCCTGTGTGGCCGCGTGTATAACCGGCAAAAGAGATAAGTGCGAGAAGAAAAAAAATCCGAGTCCGTCACATACGTGCGAACACGAAGCCCGTGTGTATGTGCGCATGCGTTTTTATTCGCTGTTTCCGGTGCTCTTGCAGTTTAGCCCGGCGACATTTTTTGTTTTCTTTTTTCCATCTCGCGATCACACGACCGGATAGTAATGGTATATTATACTATGAAAAAACAAGAGGGACCACGATGCGGGTTATTTACTTAACTCTCATTGAATTAAGCCAATTGCCACCGACGCGACGCCGCCGGTATGTATGCGTATTGCGTAACCACTACCCAGACACGCATTTATTTTATAACGCACAACACGAGCCATTCCGCGCACTACCAGATTAAATTTAAGAAACCCAGCACGATGGCCGGTTTCGCACCGTCCGTTACAACTGTACCTGACAAAAAAACATGTCACGGTGTTAATCGAAAATGTATTTTTGATATTTTGATGCGTTATTAATTATTATGGCGGTCGTCGTATCGAAAAGGTCGAGTTATGATGCCACCGGAGCAACCACTCGGTAGAAAGCGAGCTTTGTTTACTGTTTACTTTTTTCTATCATTTTCATTTCGACTCACCCGGAAATTGTACTCCCGACGTAAGGATGTCTTCCGATAGGTCGCAAATAGACTTTGGCACTCTGATGGACTGCTGCTGGTTCTGGAGGTGTATCATAGCGGTCATGTCTGAAACACACAATCGTTATTTATTATAGAAAAACAAACAGGTATACTGCAACCGCCGACGACGACGTTGTAATGGCCGACATAAATCATTTCGTGGTAGATCGTTTTAAAAAATGTAAAAAACGTACGACGATTTTTCACGGTTAAGACTCTCGACAATAATGGGTTCAATGTCAGAAGTTTTGTTTTTATTTATTTTTATTTTTGTTTGTAAAAACATTTTCTTTCTATAAGCGTTTAATTATATACACCGCCGCACTGTAAGATACCTATATATATATATTTACACTTTCCACCGCGTATATACCTACTATTTACTACCTATATACTCAAATATATACATGCTATACATACATCGACATTTTTCTCACTGAAATAAATATTTCGTGGGTATATATTCATATATTATGCTAACGATCATGCGTGTTATACTATGTTCAATGTATAGGTGTAAACGTGTTACATTACGAAACGCGCGACGATCGTTATTTTATGTAATTGTTTTTATTTTCTCTCTTTTCATTATTTAACATGTAAACTGCACACGAATATACAATACGAAGCAGTATACAATGCGATAATAGTAAATGTATACAAACCCGGAGCTTACGGTGGGCAATCGAGATCTTAATTGCATAAAAACTATTCAGATTTCTAGCGTACCTATGTACATACTCCAGTATCCACCAACGAATCACTGTACAATTATTATTATTATTATTATTATCATTATTATTATGTTACGATGCGATAACCTACATATTTATACAGATTTTTTACCGTAAATAAACACATTACACATTTACACACACCCCTGTTATTTAAACAGAACGTTTATTTCCAATGCATTTATTAATGGTATCAACGCGTGGCAGAATTCCATGGCGCCAGTACGCATACTCGTCTATGAGAGAATCAGAAAATAAAGTATACATGGTAAGTTGCCAATTGCGTAATAACCTAGACTGTTATTTTGGATAGTCAAGACTCCAGCAATAACGACCTTATACGGAATAAAGAAAAAAATTGTTCTGCCATAAAAAGTAATTTAACTTCTCGGCCGAACAAGTATATACAAATAGCATTGCATTTCGACATAGAAATAATCGTCGTTTGTGTTAACACAAAAATATAAAAAAAAACCTTAAAATAATTAAAGTACCCTGCATTCGTGTGAAAATATTTTTTGATATTTCGTAATTTTGTTAATGTACCTATTACGTCAAATCCGATCATACTCGGATAATAACATATAATATCATTGTATTATACATATTATAAAAATGATTTAGAGCACCGACGATAGTAGGTGAAATTGAAAAGCGTTAAAATAGAAAACAATTTTATTTGAATTACAATATAAGAGTATACCATGTGAAATGTAAACGATTATGATCGTATTAATAAAGTAGAATGACGGATACGTGGATAGATAATATACGCTGTTTTAAGACTCCTATATCATTAAGAAAATAAAAATGCATTTTCTATTGCCGCCGATAACCATCATATTATAGTATAATATTATTATTGACCGGCAAACGATAAAATGATTTCAAAAGCCCTTATAACGCCACCGTGATTGAGTATTTTCGTTATCGGTTCGACATGTCAATGTAAGCTATGTCCACGATTCTTAAAAAGCAATATAAACAACACACCAATAACATCCAGGAACTCACGCGTATATGAGATAAGCCGTCAGTTTATCCACATCAGCTGCGTATACATACTACACACATACTATATATGCATACCTTCACATAAAATATACGTACACGGTTATTTAAACATGTTTGCTTTCGTAAACGCACTAAACGACGGGTTTTCACAGTCTTCACAGTATTTTTTTTTAATACAAAAAGAACGTGGTGAAGTAAATGCTAGTCATATTATAAACATTAAAAAACCGCTGCAACCGCGGTTAGCGTGCCGTGTACATGTTTAAAAATTGATAACATATAAACAGCCGGAGGCGGGAGGACGAAATATTTTTGTACAACTCTACCATATGATAGGTATACAACTATTAGTTATGGTACATGCATTACATAGAGCGTACGATCTCCGTTGACATGACCGAACATTACATTATACTCCGCCCGCGCGTTCATGTTATCGCGTATACATATAGGTGGTATATAATATAGGTATACATATTGTATACCGCACAAATAGGAAATTGCTTTCGACCCGATACCATCAACTTGTCGAGCCGACCGCTGAGACCTGTCGCCGTTAATCTGCATATTTTTTTTCTCCCGTGAAAAATATAATATTTATAATGAATAAAACAGAAATAGTTAATTAAAAGTAACGTCGCGGTGGGCAGAGACGAAGGTCGGAAATCGGTCTGTAAACAATATGACGTATGCGCTTCGTGTTCGAACCAAGTACAAACACACACGACACATATACACACAGACCGAGGATGATGGACGTGGACGAAAGAGGGCTGCTCTGTCATGTGCTGAGGATGCGGGTGTGTGTGCAGCGCGCATTGTACATACAAAGGTCCTCTCAAATCTTGTTTCAAAGATTCTCATCAGTCACGTCGATTCCAATTCACATGGGGTTTAGTTTGACACACCCTCTATAGACGGGTTCTACCCGACTTCCCGTCGCCGCCGCGCCACTAGCAGAAGCAGCAACGACACATCCTCACCGCAGTGTTATAACACAGGCTTTCTATTCCTTCCCGGCCGCTTTAAGTAACAATACATATACACACGTATTTACATACAAATATAATAAATATTTTTTATATTATTCAGTGACGGCCAGTAGGAAATATTAAATTTAATATGCGGCTTATTCTACTCCCAGACCCCAACCACCAAATCCACCGATAACATTTTATGTCATGATTGAAACTATCGGTCGACCGTATCACTGAACGTTATAACTTTAACGATGATAAAAAAAAAATATAGAACATTAGATATACTTTTTGACACGGATAAAAATGTCCATATTATTTATAATTATCAAAATTATTATTTATAAGTACAGCATTGATTATAGAATGCACACATACTACTTAATAAATGTATTCTATAATCAATGTTAGTAGCTAAAAATGTTTGAGGGGAACCCATTTTCAAAGTCTCCCCTGACGAGAGGCCACATGGCGTGCGCGCGCACACACACACACACACACACACACAAGAAATTCTCAAATAGAAAAGTACAGTGTATAATGTATAACATAAACTTATAATATATTTATATGTGCGTACGATTAATTGTATACGCGGCGAAGAAAGTGAAGGAGTATATGATGGAATTATTCGTATATGACCTGTTGTTATAATATGTGTTGCAGCGCTATATAGTTCGCGCACGTTATATGGACGCGTCTCTTTGGATAATACCGCACGGCGCGTATATAGATGGCCGAAAGCGAGTCGAGCTGCAATAAGGTGGAAGTGGTATATAACATTCATTTCAAACGCCTGATTCGGCTACGTATATGAATGTGCGTATTGTACATATTTTTACTGAAACTTTACGACAACGGACAGCTGTATTAAAGGTAAAAAATATTTTAGCCGACAGTAGCGAAATAAATACATATAGGAACCGATCGAGCACTATACCTGTGTATAAATAAGTACGAACGAAACCAGGCCAAGGCGGCAAGTCCATGTACAGCGAAGAGCTAATAGAAAAGATAATGAGCGTGCGCATAAGCATATAACCTACGAGTACAGCCCCATACGATGTATACGCATATTATAAAAGCGAACACTATCGGGTGTTTACTGCACAGCCGTAACAGCGGATCGATATATATGGAAGTGGCTGAACGCACAATGATATTAGATGCCCAAGAGACAAGAGTATATTTTCGATTTCACAGATGACCATTAAAAAAATAAAAAAATGAATAGAAAAAAGGAACAAAAAAGCGAGCTAAGACTTATAAGATTCGCACGACCGTGATATGGCTAGAAACCACAGTGTTATATTATTGGATCTGTAAATATAAAAATAAAAGTAGAACCTCTATTTAACGAAACTCTCTACAAAACGACTTTATTGTATATTATTATTTTCAATATATTTCAAACTATTGTAATTTATACATAGTTCACACTCGTAATAATCGTAGGTTAAATAATTTAACAAGCAATAATAATATAATAAATGTTAGTAACATATACTATTATCTATTAAATATTGTTAATAATATAATTTATTGCTCTACAATATTATTATATATTTATATATATTATACATAATAGTGTTGATTTTGTACAGTAAAATGTCTATTTATTTAAAAAAAATTTTCCACCAAGTTTTTTAAAGAGAGTTTTGACTGTATGTAAATATATATATATATATAACACTCATACAATAGTCTTGACGGCTACGTTATCTAGGTACCATTATTGACATATATATATATATATATATAGTATCAAGCGTGGGTATTACAGCTGACGTGTGCGAGATGAATAAGCGACGGTCCTTTGCATCACGCAAATCCTTAATCAGGCTGGTCGTGTTTTTATTATCCACTGAAAAGAGTGGACGCGCGCGCGCACGGCAGCTGCAGTATATTGACCGCGCGCGCGTGTATATAGGTACATTATATTACTGCAGCGTTGTCTCCGTGCGCGGTTTCCAAGTCAGTTGCATAATATTATAATCACATATACCTCGTGCCTAATACTGCAGCAGTGTCTATACTGTTTCACGCCCATCACGACATTCGCAATCTGTGTAAGAAAATAAAAATAAAACACACGTGAAAAAATTACTGCTTCTCGAGCATTGCCGCCGCATTCGTGTGTGCGCGCGCATTTTTTCCAATGCTTTCCCCGACCGGTAATGGTATAGTATACTCGTATAATATAAATACGCACACTTGTACATAATATACATTAAACGAGGTACCTGGTACATGGCCGGTATACGTATATCGGTTAACTTTTTATCGCAATTATATCCCCTTCGAAAACGCGTCTCGACATCACCTCGCAGCGTTTCATTCGCAAGACGCACATACGTCTTGTAGCGTTAATTTTTTTTTCCTTATCGTCGCGCCGCTCCTCATCTCGACTGGGCACGTGAATAGAATATTATGTGATATTACGAAATATACTCCACTGTAGTAGATCTTTTGTTTTGGACGCGTTTTCTCTCCTCCACTCTCTCACTCTCTCTTTCTCTCTCTCTGCTGCTTCTTCTGCAACGTGTATACGTCCATACTCCGAAGTTGCATTTGTATTGTTATTAACAGCTACCATCGCTTTTGTTTTGTAATTTTCGCAATGTTTACGACCATTGTCAAGGGACCGGCCGGCCGGAGAATAGGAGGTGCCGATTGCGCCCAGAGGGTTTTGCAATTGCACTTCCGGCACATGCGGGAAAACGCAATTACAGTCTTTTATAGCTTTTCATAGCTGCACACGCGCATTGCCCACACGATGGCCATTTTACCACACCATCGCGTATACCCTTTTACCGTGATAAACTTATGAATGTGGACACCAAATACCACACGTGTTATATATACATATCAACACTGTAAAGCAGCGGCGCGATCATTTATTCGTAGTTTAACCGTTTTTGGTCAAATACGAGTACATAATGTACATATATCTATAGCTGTGTTATAGATAAATACATTGTATTATATACTGTTGTTAGTTATTATAGAAAATAAGCAATATTCGTCACCGCGGTCGACGGGTACAATGACTTTCTTTAGCTTCCCGATGATGAACAGGTGCTTTATTGAAATAGTCGTTTTCCGGTTTACGTCTCGCGGACGATGTAAATATATTTATATATGTATATATGATAAACAACTGTATTCACAGGCGCGTTACGGAATGAAAAAAAAAATGTATAGGTCGTTTCCCCGAGAATATATATATATAAACCTAACAATGCATATTTATTATATTATTAAATACACATAGGTACAAGAAATAAAAAATAACATATACATATATATTCTCAAACAACTTGTTGTAGTTCAGCAAGAAAAAAATAAAGAAAATGAGTTAATTTAAATTGCTATGTACGGCCGTATATTATAGTTCCAAGAGTTCATTAATGTAGTACTACCTTGTTAGTACTTTACGAGTTTAAAGAAATACCGCAACGTTATTACATAACTATAATAACACGGTTATTAAGAAATATCCAGTAGCATCATTGGCATGGTGTTATGCGTTTTTGCACATTTGCTAAACTGCTGTGGATTTATAATAGTACACGAGTTCGATTTGATACAGTCGAAAACGCAATCTATGTATAATAAAACAAGCTTAAGAAAATTAGAGGCTATATTATGGTCTGAGATTATTGTACACTAAAGAATTGATAACGATAATAATAAAGTGTAGTAAAATATAGTTTAAGATTACACTTGCGATAAAAACATGTGGCGCATATCCTACAGGCAACACATAAATTATTTTATACTACCTCCGGTGAATAATATTGTTTGATCCTTTATCACACTTCTCGATTCTCGATCGTATATGTTTTCGCACAAAACCGATTCCTTTAAAGACATGGTAATATGTGAATATACACACCGAGATTTTCAGCTTTGAAAGAACCAAATGAGTTTATATTGTTCCTAAAGCAATAAAATCATAAACTACGTGCGTTATAGTTTGATTAAGAATAGAACAGAACATTTTCAAGAACGCGTGGAATTTTTGAAAAATAGTTCTAACGGACAGCAACCAAACACAAAATAATACTAATAATTATTGTTATATGTAATATACACATCGTCAACGGTATTTATTTTTCTAAATACACACGCACGTACACCATAGATGTTAAGTACCTATACGGGACTACTTCGGTTTCGAAAATGAATTGTATACACATGTCGTTTGTTTTAAATCAAAAAAACCACTATACATGATATACAAACCAAAAGTAGAACTATTATGTATATATACGTATATGTACACTCTACGTTATATTCAATATAATATAATACACAGGGTAATTTTTTAACCATGATCACCTCCTTTTTTGGTCGCAATATAAGCATATTTATATTTTTTTTATGTTAAAATTACCACAGAATCTATGTTTTCAATAACATTTTCACGCCAACTTAAGGGTGTCATGTGGATATACAAACTTTGTTTTTTCAAATGGGAACACCATATTTTTTACACAGAATATTAATCAGTTAATTTTTTTTAAATGTTTGATGTAGTCAACATTTGGAACAATACTTTTGGAATTATCAAATTTAAAATGGTGCACGAGAAGTGTAAAATTCATATTACCTCGAATCAAAAGCAATTAGAGATAGTTACATGAAATAATAATATTACCTATAATGTATTATAAGACTACTTCTCCTTATACTTAATTTAGAATAATTCAAAAACTAATCATTCGAATTTTGATTCGATACAACAAAATTCTTAGGAATTGACGTCTACAGTGAAAAAAGGATATTTCCATTTGAAAAAAAAATTGTATCACCTCATGACACCCTTAAGGTGGCATGGAAAACATAGCTTTTGTGATAACTATATTGAATATAAAAAAAAAGATGGTAAACTAGTTAAATAATCACTTGAAATAGTTAGCGCACAATATGACCGGAGACTCTTTGAACTGCTGATATAGGTACCTACGTACGTATTTATATATGAATAGGTGCGAAGAGGAATTGAACGCGAAAGTCTTTGATCGATGATCAAACTTCGTCGTCATGATAAAACATAATAATAAACTTATACACACACACATTTCGAGTAAAAGTAAAATATACATGAGTGTGTGCGCGTGTATATGCATCCGGTAAAACACCGTTGCCTACATGAGCAGCGGCAAACTGCGCATAGACCAGCGCGTGATCCTTTATATATATTACTTTGATTTCGAGAAAGCAAAACGGACACAGTTTTTTTTATTTTTTTTCGCGTCAAAATTTTATTCACGTTTATGAACGACCTGCAGACTAGATTTATAACAGAACATAATATTATTCCAGTGCCCTAGCCGCTGGCACATGTCCATGTTTGGCGCATATGTACCCATTATACACACGTTGTTATTGTTGGCCGTCGTCGCCGGTCCGATGGTTGCAGTTTTAGCGGCGACGAAGAGTTTATGGCCGTGTACGTGTGTGTATATGTGTGAGTATGTGTGCATGCGTGTGCTTGTGTTTGTACTTTGACTTTCGTTGACTGAAGAGACACTTTGTGGAAGACCATTGTAGTAATATTGTTCGGCTACGATCCGAGATCTTGCTAAAAGGAAACTAACCGTGAGTGGTACGAAAAATAGTAGTGATGAAGCGATGTGCGAGGAGAGAAAATCTAACCCCCACAATACAGAATACGTGAACTATATATTTGTATATACAGTATACACAAAACATATTACATGTAAACGGGTATACATAAGCTCAAAAAGACTTTAGGGGCTTATTTCCAATTTTTGTTTTGAAAATAGCCCCCCTACCCCTCAAACATATTCTATTATTGTTTGATATCAACAGTTCAGACTTAAGATGTAAACTATATGAAAATATATAACCACATCTAATAATAAGAAAGTACATATTTCCAAATGCATTTAAAATTGCACAAATAGCAATACATTTGTCTGTTTGTTCAGTCACATATAAGCAGAGGTATTTTTCTGTTATGATAAAACATATTTCAGTGGATATTCTCAATACTAAAAAACACATTAGTCAAAACTGAATGAAGAATATACCTTTGTTTATTAGTATATTATGTAAAATGTTATTCTTATAAATATAAAATATTGCAAACTATAAAAATGTATTAGTAAATCTAAAGCAATGTTTTATAATTTTATGTAATTTTTTTAGAAAATTTATAATCTGTATATTTTTATGTAGTTAAAAATGTTTGATGATTTTATTGTAATATAACTTATTGCTTTAGAGACGTATAAATAATAATATCCAAGTGTGTAAAGACATAATTATTTATATTATATGAAATAAATTTTTTCGACCATTACTATTTTAGTTAAAATAGTAAATTTGTTAACACTTCTAATGAATTTCATTGCTTAGTTAAATTGTAGAAAATGTATAATATTTAAAACTGAGCATGTAGCAATGAAAAGTATTTAGGTATAACGTATGTAATACTTCTGAAAATACTTCAAGAAATAGCCAGGATTCAGCATCCTCAAATTTCTAAGCTACTTGCGCATATGCACATGTAGTGAGAATGCACCATTGGACACATAATACTGCACGAACAGAATTGTAAAATCCATTGACTTGGCAAATTCCTATACAAAAACAATGAAAAACAAAAAAAAAATGTACCTATAGATATACTTAGGTATATAAAACATGTTAATGTACGAGTAGCGCGCGTCTGAAGTGACACGATCATCGAAAAAAAAAGCATAACATGTGAATAAATTAACGCGTTCGTTCGGAATTGTATAATATTGCATGTATGGAAATGCGATCGGTATTGTATATTCAGAATCGAGACGAGATTTTTGAAGTGTGGTTTTGTTTTTATTGATCATTATCGTACGATTCTTTGGAAAAAAAACGAGGGTCCTATAAAAAGCGAAAATCAAATACGCAAATAAATACACATACATATAAAAATACATATACGGGCACTAACCATTCGAATAATAGTACATTGTATACGTTTGTTTGTATAAAGGACTTTTCGAGTGAAATAAAATAAATATAAGCACGCGTATTATTCTATCATATACGGACGAGAGCAGCTGAAATTTCAAAAGCCAAAACTACTATAACACACATATTGTGCGTTTCCCGCAAGTAAGCGATTATTTATCGATGATAAGAGACGCCGCCCATAACGTGTTTTAAATAACTATTATAATTCACGCATTCATATTATATATACATATACGCAAGCAGTTGTCTCGCCCGTCAATCATCGCACAAACGAGTGTGCAGTGTACTCGTACCTATAGTAGTACTGTAGTAGTAGTAGTAGTAGTATGTTTAATATTACGAAACGTGTTCGGTGTATACACTTTTCGTGAACACAAATCTCCAAGTATCATGCAGAGCACTAATATAATGTTGTATAATTCGATGTTTATCCATACAAATTCATATTATTGCACATTGTTTTCCGGCGGGCTTTAAATCTCGTTCATATGTTACGTAGTCACTGTTTTTTATTTTTACCTTGTTATTCCGTACAGAGGGAAACTTAATATTGGGCTATTTTTTGTTTTTGTTCAGTTCGTCAATTAAAAAATAACTGTACTCCAAACAAATTCTTTTCGCAGCATAATAAAAAAACCATTAGACATTTAATCTTTTTCTTTTTTTATATATACACGCGTGTACATATAATATGCTATAGCTATATCAATGTCAGTTGTATGCGCTCGCTGCGTGTGTGGCGCTCAAACCATATAATTTTATAATTGATCGTTCGAAAAACAAACGATGTATTATTATTATTATAACAACACACACACACACACACACACACACACACACACACACACACACACACACACACACACACACTTTATAGAGGACAAAGTATTGATCGTTTGCCGACCACGCAAATTCTTGCAGACAAAAAATGACTTTGTTTTCAAAATTTGCATTCCCGTTCGACTCTTGACGCATGTACGTGTATATACACAAGCGCTCAAAACAGGCGATACCGTCCCATAAGATAAAGCTTATTCTTTGTATTGTGAACATTGACAAACGAAACACAACGGTTCTGAGAATAAATACGCTGGTTGTGCGAGAACACAACGCGCAGTTATGAACGAAGGTTTTTGTAAATTCCGGCCCGGTTATCATATAATATATAATATAATTATAGCCACATAATACAAATGGTTTGTCCCAAAAAAAAAAATAAACTTTTCGTGTATCCTTTCCGTTTCTGAGGTTTTCATAATTTTTAGTAACACTTTGCATATTATTTACATAATAAGACGTATAATAATAAAGTATAATAATAAACAGATATACAGAAAAATATATTCCTTATCGTTCGTGTTCATTGTTCGATTGTGAACGCATATAACGCGAGTGTGTGTGTGTGTGTGTGTGTGTGTGTGTGTATGCGCGTGCGCACTGTTGTATAATATATAATGTTTTCGTCTATACACTACTTAGTATTTGGTAATCATTAAGTTGTATAGTCAATGATGGAGGTATACCTTTATGTATATACTACAGCAATACATACTTATATGAGATAAATACCATTTTAAAAACCTAAGACCTTTTGCGCGCACATGGTGATCTTTAGCCACCAGGAAAAGTTCAACAGACGGCGGAGAGGATTATATATGCATATTGCATACGAGTACATACACAAACTCGTGTATGTGTAAGTGTGTGTGAGTGTGTACAAATGAGTATGCACCCGATGTACATGGGAACGCACGTAACCCCACGGACCAAAGACCACCACACATTAAATATAAACGTGACCAAACCATACGTTGTATTTAATGCAATAATATCCGTGTATTCGAGTTATACGAAAAATTGTATTATTTTATTTATTTTTAGTTGCATAAATAACCCCACGCGCACCTCGCGTTCTTATTGTCACTAGATATATCATTTGTATTGTACTTATTTTTTTATTATGATTATTATTTTTTAATACCCTTCGTTAGATATTGAAGTTATTAAATTCAACTTTAATTTATACAACGTACGTGATAAAATATACATACATAATATGAATTGTATACATTGGTACCCTATGCATATATATTCTAACCACACGACGGAAACTTCGTATATTCTTATTATTGTTTTGTATAAATGTTACAATAGAATATAAATCAAACTTGATGTAAATTATGTTATCAGCTATAGCAAAAGAAAAAAAATGATATAATTATATATTATTCTCAACCTCAAAGAATGAAAACCACTAAAACAATTACTCATAAACTGTAATTGTAACAACTAAAACCTATTTGAATTTACTATAAAAATAATGTGTATTATACATATAATAATTTAATTTTGTGATAAACATTTTATGCGATTACTAATGAAAATGTTAGACAGCAGACCTTAGTAAAAATTATTTTATTGAAGTTCTGGCATTTTATATTTTGATAATCTGTACCTAAATGTATTGTTTAATTTACTTCAATTTAAACATCACATTATAACAACAACAAAGTTAAGCTAAAAATAAATATAATACATAAAGTGTAATTCAATTAATTTACAAAACTTGAACTTGTATATTATCATTTTTACTTATAAAACATTACAAAAGAATCACAATAATTATAATTCAACTATAAACATATATTATACATTGAGAAATTATAGAATATGTATTAATATTAATTAACTATTTTCTATTTATAAGATGCAATTATGTATAAGTTTAGCAATTACAATTGATATAATATTTATAAATTCAACCTTTACCCATTACGTATATGCGTTTATTTAAACGCAAAGTGATGTATGAATTCGGTAGAACAGAACAAACTGTTATGATAAACGTATTGTCTATCTTAGCAAACGATCAAAATTAAATAGGAACCACAAATAATTTTTAACATTTTCATCGCAACAGTTAAACGCGAAGTGTGGTTTTTGGACACGGAATACTTTTGTTTAAAAATATGATAAATTGCGAGCATTTTAATAACAAGATTTTATCGAGGTAAGCGCATACGTACAACAATTATGACCACAGGGTATTTTTTTTCGTAGATGAACCGTTACGTGACAATAAAGTGGCACCCAGCTGGTTTTTTTTTGTGGCCGTCGGAAAGTAGTGATCTAAGAAGACTTGTACCGCGGGAAACCCACAGGATGTCGACAAAAGGATGTCGTCCTTAACTGTGTCCCAAGATCGGAAGCTATTGTTTGAATTTCGACCCACGCCAAAGGCTTGTGAGTTTTGCCTTACTCGTTTCCAACGTTTACCTCCTCTTTCAATACGCATGCACGTATACATATAATAAACTTAATCAACAGACAACGAATACAATGTTCGAAAATGTGAGGTACAGGTACAAAGTATCAAGTATGTATGTGTGTGTTTTGAACAGTATTTTCGTATTACGCCACCAACAAGTACCGGAACGCATTTGACATTCGAAATCGAAAGAAATAATTTTCTTTATACCATCATGATTACTCAGTCTTCTTAAAACTCGTTTTACGAATTTACATGTGGTAAACCATCAAAGAAATCTCTAAACGATCAAAGACGCCGAAATATGACACTGTAGTTACGAAGTTTAAATCGTGCCCTTATCACGTGATGTCGTCAGTCACCAATGGTAAACGCGTATTTGTGGACACGATCTTTTTTTCCACCATTTATCCTCTATATCGATTTCACGAAATCCGTAACTCAAGTAACTAACGATCTGTAAGGATATCGAATGACTTAACGACTCGCATGAATGGTCGAAATAAATCTAAAAAAGAAAAAAACCAGTACGTATAGTATGTATACGTACATACCCAAGATGCTTAAAATCTTTACAGAACCATGTACCTACTTATCATCCGGTAATTATAAAATAAAAGTAATCCTTGGTATTAATAGATGAACGGATATAAAAAATTACATTTGAGATGCATTCAAATTGCATATTCGAAACGCCGTTGGATCAATTTTATAATTTTAACAAAATTTATGTTATAACGAAATGAAATAAATTATACTACAGTAAGTATTACGAGTATAAACCATCAAACTGATGTATTTATTAGAACAATGAAGAATTGTAAATAATTGTTTTTTTATTCATTTTTTGGTATACCTAATTCCTAACTTTTTCAAATATCATGTTAATGTATACTATATAGGTTCACTTACGTTTAAAATAATAGTTATTGTGAAACAATGGAAATATATACACACGAATATCGAATAACTTGTAAACTGTATTTGTGTTTCTTTAAAACAATGTGGTATTTTTTTTTAATTTGATATTATTTAACGTTATAAAAGTAAACTTACCTTAATATATGATAAAAATCCAAAAAAAAAAATATAGAACAAAACGTGTGGTTATATATATATAATATATATAATATATAGAAAATGTATCGAAGAAAACTTGATACTATTTGCCGAAAGATTTCTACACAAATAATAATAATGAATTATATACATATATATCATTGGGTCGTTAGTTTAGAAAATTATATATATTGTCTAAAAGCGAATACTTTCTAACCTAACACCAATGCCTTACCCCTTGTCCATATCTAAATATATATACGCACTTAATTCGGATTTCTATTTAACATCGGATGATAGTCTCGCACACAAAGGTCCCCCGACAATACTGTTTCTCCCCCAGAAGGTAAAAAGATCTCGTATCTACACTTCGGGTTTAGCGTAAGGTCAAGCGAAGGTTTCTCTACGAGCACACACGCGCCGCCATTGTGCTCGAGAGAACTGCAGAATATGTACACACGCAGTTGTTTTTCCATTGAACGTTTACACTATATTATTTATATATACGTAGCATATACATGTATATACTTGGTATCTGCTTTAAGGGCTATAAGCTCCGAGTATTCTTTAATATTATCACAATATTTACTAACTATATTTCTCTCTTCCAATTCCGAGTACAACACATGGAGAATATTAAAATTGCCAGACGTTAAGTGCATGTAATTTATATAGGATGATTAAAAGCGAAACGACAACGATGGTTCACTTTTACCCGAACGCTCCACTCAAGGCTACAATAATATATATAATATACGCACTTCGCTACTTCTGCCGTTTATATATTATATATGTATAATTTAATGCGCGTATATATGTATTACGCGAGTTTAAATCTATTCCCCAAGCTATATCATTCACTCGCGTGAATCAGAGAAATTTCGCAAAGAGATTTATGTACCGAAATTTTTTTTACGTTCAGTCAATCAGTCTGAATCTGCAATGCTTAGTTCTCTATACAAGTAAAAAGTGACTATACCACCGCTGTCGTTTAAGCGCACGAAATCAAATTTTGCATGCTTAGGATTTACGTACCAACATATATAAGCACGATAGAGTCCACACAAACATATCTATACATATATTAGTTATATATGTTAAAAATAAAAAAAACGGTGAGTAAAATACCAACCAGTTGTATAATTAGGTATACTTTATATACTTTTATACATATATAAATTATATATATAATATATATATATATATATATATATATATATATATATATACATATATATATGAATACACTTCGGCTGTGCTATGTAAAATATCTTTTGATTGTAAACAACGAAGTATAATAATATTGCATATACATACAATCGCGTTATACCGCGTACTTACTACAGTATACTTCAAATCTAATAATGTGTACGTATATACATATGACATACGCGTATTATAAAACAAATGAGTATAAAAATTCTCAAGTGTAAGTATGCGAACTGCGCACTCACTGTGTATACACATATAAATACGTTAGCTGTAGGTATGTCAACGACTACTCAATGCCTATACTACATAAACAATATAAATTGGACGCAAGGAATAAAAATTGATTAAATCGATTAAATGATTTGTGCACCGTCGAGTCAATTCGATTTGTACCGTTATAAATATAATATCCAATATGAATATATATATTAAAGGGAAAACATAATATATTTTATTAAGATTACGGATTACTATCTTCCTTGAGAATTGTGCGTACCTACGCGCAGTATGCCTAAACATATATTATACACGCGCCCTCACACACGCTGCAATATATAATTTAAGTATAACGTATTCGACCCGGTCATCACATTTGGAATTGCGCGTTCTAAGTCAAGAGAAAGCAAAATTGTCATTTTTAATTTCCGATCAAGTTTGATTGCTGGTGATATCGATTCTTGGAGCATATAATATATAATAGGACCTTGGGGGATGCGAACTACATGGCGGCTGATTAGAAAACGCGTCGCATGTACACTGATTATAAACTACGATGGTAATGATTATACTGTACGAGGCATTGGATATTCGGAGGGCGGACCATGCAAATCGACAAAACCAGAAGATCAATTATTACCTGTGGAATATATCGCAGAAATAATCATGGGGCAACTCGGCATTTAATTGACCAAATACGGGCGTGTCCGATCACGCCCGATCTGCCGTATTAGCGTAGTTCTCTTTCACTGTATAATAACATAATGTACGAATCAGGTGATCAAGAAAAGTTTTCCAAGACGTTCGTGGGATATACGAGTAGTTCGGAAGTTCAAAATTAAAAATAGAAAAATACTATAGGCGCATCACAATGACAGTTAACAGCATCGATATCGTTTATCGTGACACTTGTCTTAGAATCTATAAGTGTGGAATTTTCAAAACGTACTACTTCAATATATCATACTAAAATTGGTACATTAAACGAGTGCGACGACGGGAAAAATCGTATGATTTTTTAAATTGAAAATGTTGTATTATTCTTAAGAGCAATCTCTGTAAAGTACCCGTAAGAGATCTTAACAGAAGTTTTTACTCAAAAAGCTATATATATATATATGTTAGACTTGAAGTTTTTACTATAAAAAAATTTCGATTTACACGGTGATCTCGCATTCGTGAAAGTGAAAACCATCTACGTACTTATAATAAATATATACCACCAACGACGTATAGATTATACTACAATGTCTGATGATGTGTAGCTCAAATGTAATTAAACTCTTACAATTTACATGTATATAATACTATGCACGGATAACTGTAATAGTGTAATATATTTTTTTAATCTATTCCTGGCATGATTGCTAAACACAGCTTTTATGAAAACTTTTCAGCAGTTGGCAAGTGCTGAAAAAGAATAACATTTCCAGTTATAATGATTTATCAATAGTTATACATAGATATTTACGACGTGCAGCTCTTTAAGCAACATACGTCTTCAATTAAAGCTATTAAATCGGCATTATATTACCATTCATCTCCATATAACTAACAGTGAATATAGGTATATATTATATTGCATATACTAGACAAGCAATTATACAATTATAACTAGTCGGCATGTAAAAATACAAATAAGAATAATAGGTTATGATAAATATCAAATTAGAAATATTTATTAAAACCTAAATCAGACCCATAAAGATATAAATGATTAATTTTTAGAGGTGATGGGTATGATTGATGATCAACCATTAACACAATAGACACCATGCACGCGTTGTTCAAATATTTTCTTCGACGTGAAAGCTTTCACGTTCACGGACGAGGGTCGAGCCCTTTACGAAAATAAGACTCCCCTAAAAATCTACGATTAAACACCGTGCTACACATAAATATATAGATAATATGTATGTATTATGTTATGACAAAAAATAAATAAATAATATAAAATATAAAACCCTCCTATACGTTTTGTATTTCACAGATCACCTACTCATATGAATATATATATATATATATATACACGTATGTATGCGTGTGTGTTTGTGTGTGTGTGAGAGTGTATGTGTGCACGTGCGCTTAACCTAACCTAACTTTATCAAATCTAATCGTACAACATTATACGTATGAAAATCATTATAATTCGGGAAGCTTATTATATATATTATATATTAAATTACACATACGGCGGCGAGCTCAACTTGATTTCACTCTCGTCCGAACGCGAAACGTTAATTCGCTCAAAACGAATTAGACGGGCCATGCGCTTGCGTTACGGTCGTACGTGAACACGAAATCCTTCATCGTGAGGCTTTGGAGAAAAAAAAATGGTGAAAAAAACACGAACAACGTTTAGCGGGCGATCAAATCCGAAGCGGCCGAACGAATTATATATTCTCTCGACATTTTCACTTTTTGCACCGCCGCGAATACACACGTCATGTGTAGGTATAATATGTATAACGCACGGCCGTATATACATCTATGTACACTTACGGTCAGCTACATAATATATCGTACGGGTATATATTATACATGTATACTTTTGCGTTACTCGCACATTTTCTAATTCAAAACTCATTACAACCGACGCCGTCATGTCAGAGCGCGAGTTGGTTTTGTTTTGCCGCGTACCACACAGCACACTACAGCAATCTCACACACACACACCAGCACGCACGCACATACGAGTATATATATATATATATATATATACACAAGACCAGCTGTCCGTTCTCGACCATCCGTGTAGCAGCTTTTTGGAAAAAATCCAGCGGAATTCTACGGCGGCAAAGTTCTATAAATTAATATTTTTATTTATTTATTTTATTTTCAGTTTAATATAATGTCATGTATACACCACACGAGCGTGGGCTGTAACGTTAAACAGGTGTTGTCGGCGAAGTGGTGTGTGGATGGAACGCGATGTGCTTCGCGTATATAAAATATAATAGTCGTCGCAACCGCCGCCTGTTACAAAACATGAGACATTTTTCCGACGAAAACATGTATGTGATGCGTATTTACCGAAGTAGTATGTAGATTGTAGGTATAATAATAATTGGATTCACTTAACGAAAAAAATAATAATGCGCATAGAGCTTCTTTTCTCCCGTTCGGTCAGGGGTCATAAATCCACGATAAGATTAGAGAGAAAAACCGTTGCAATGAAATGTTCGTAAAAAATGTAATAAAATTAAATTTAGATAAACCAGAATTATCACGCGAGATAATATATTTTATACCCGCACTAAAGAACGACAATATAATATTCGAGTATAATACTATAATACACTCTTCTACATTCTACACTCTTTATAACTTCCGTATCTCAAATTGATACATTATATTTTACACCGCGTCGCGTCGTTGCGCGTATTGGGGGAATAAACTCGTAATTAAAATAGCAAAATGAATATTTACTAGATTATAAATATTCAATAAAAATGTGTCCACGGAGCGATGTTACTATCGATGAAATGCACTAACTTCTAAAGTCCTACACAGTATAATGTTTATAAGCGGACTACACTATAGAATAGACTTTGTGAGAAAACCCATAAAACAACACGTCATTGGACACGTACGAAATCTACCGAATTAAATGAAAATTAGTTTCTAAAAACAAATAATAAATTATATTATCAATTTCAATACAAGTTTACAGTGTCGTTAATGTTGTTCCGTAAAATTATTTTAAATGTTAAATACGAGTATATAACAAAATTAAATCGCTTCTAATATTCGGCGTTGGTTTTTGATATCGTTGTAATTTATCAGTTGCAGCAAATATGCGTATCATTAAATAAACACTTACATATTTAACAGATTGATAGATATCTCAACTAGTATTCTACATAATAATAATTGAAGAGTTCTCAACTATAATACTAATGTAACGTAGTAATAACACGTTTTACCGTAACACACTTGAAAAATAATATTTATAATTACAATAATCAACAGGGCGGTAGATTACTGTGAAAATGCAACGTGTAACTACAACAATACGATATCACGATATAATTCGATAGAGATGTTGAGTTAAAACTCTTCAGTATTCAGTATCATTGTCGCGTGGAGTATTGTTCAATGAAATTGGTGTTCTAAGATTTAAGGATTTTCACATTATTTTTTAGTTTCATTTCGCTCGAAAGATTGTTCTCGGGCATCATAAGAAGCATTTTCTGTGCGAAGAAAGTTAAACGTAATACTGTGATTAGTTTTTAATATGTATTTATTCCAGTTAACGTGCATTTCATATACAACATCTAAGATAATGTTCTGTAATATAAGCACTGGGTGGGTCATGTGTGAATATTTTTTACCAAATTTTGAGATCCCGTGGGGGAACTGTCGTAGGTATATCCATTTTGAGTTTTTCTGTAAAATCCAAACTAGGTGCGACATTACACGCAGAAATGCAATATTTCGTTGCACGTCATATTTACATCACGTGTATTGCACAGTGCAGATACACGGTTGAATGTTTAAGTGTACATCGTAAAATTTTATATACACGATAAATCATAACATAGAGAATGTTCGTATATTGTACTTGCATAACTTGTAAACATAAAAAATATATTAGACGCTCGAGCCAGTTAGTAGTATAAATATTAAATACTATATAAAATGAATACATTTTATGCAAATATTATTCAATCGGATCGTTCTTTTATATGGACAAATACATTATACGAGTATTATACGAGCAGTAAACCAATGGTTACTTATTATGCGCTCGATTTGAGTAAATACAACCAGAAAAATATTCTTACAATTTTCACAATCTAAAAAACATTTTAAGATAAAAGTTCAATGAATTATATAATTATATAATATTATTTCAGGATCTACGAGATAATTTCGTTGGCAAGCAGTTCAACCCATCTAAGTAATATTTGTACAGTTCAAAAGCTATTGACGTAAATAATATAAACTTACAAGTGATGAAAAAAATGTCGACGGTATAGTGAATCTACACTGTGAATGTTACACAACAAACCACGAACGGTCGACCCCCACGGTCTGCAAATTTGTAATTGGTTCAAACCGATATCATATAGTGAACTACTAAAACATATATGTGGTTAAAGTGCTTAGTGAAAAACATCATATTTTTTGGATAATCAACTAAATATTCATAAATTCCTTGTAAATCACTGTATTTTAATTTTTTATATGAACGATTCATTTATCGTTATTATATGCGTTAGACTTAATCCATCCACATTGAAACTATAATTGTAAAATTCTCTTGATGTATATCTATTCTCATTCAAATTTACATTAATTTACATTAATAATCTACCGATTGGACCATTTCTCCGTCGTTTTCAAATACACATACATAATTCATGCTTCAATAAACAGGGAAAAAAAACAAATCTACCGATAATTTAAGACGACGAATATATTTACAATAAATTTCACATGTCTTATGTTTCAATTAGGAATCAATGAGACGTTCGTGAAAGTATATAATCTATAACATAATAATTAATAATTATGCTGCATGACAACCGCTATTTAGACGGGATTTTCGGAAGACATTTATTTAACCGCCACGAACAGCACTACGGTTGACTGCACCTTTCCACCTCGGCCAGAGAGAAAAAACTGCATATTTAAGGAAACAACTACATACTACAGTCAACGGATACACACCGTTTTCGGATAAATGCAAGGTATTCATAAAAAAAAACAAGACGGCGCGAGACGAGCGGTGGCATTTCTGTTTGCCGTCAAAAATCAGGAACACTTCAAAAAGCATCGTATACCCGTTGTAAATACACGATAATCGTTAACATAATCGTAATTTATGATTCGTAAACATAATTAAATTGACAACATATTATACGATATAAAATGTTTTCATCAACAGCTGGTTGTAGTAGTTTTATGAACGGACGCTGCAGGTTTTTACTAGTTGCGGCTCGTACACTGAACAATAACGCGAACGTGCGCGTGATACGTCGTCGGCGGCGTCGGCAACTATTTACGTGAACTTGGCCGCGTGCATTATAGTCAATGAACTTGTTTTGCTCGTCGTTTTCCGGTCGGTCGGTATACACGATATTATATTATTATACAAACTGTATGCACAATACACATCAACAACAGTGACGGTGGCAACAACTTCGACGTCCAACGGTTTCCTTTCTTCGGTTTTTTATTTTTTACGACCAAAACGATCGTTTTGATTTCGTCTAAAACCGGAATGCGTGCGGCCCACGACTTCTCCTCCGGTCGTACGGTATAATGCTTATCCGTTTAATCGTAATAATGATAAATATTAATTATAATAATACGCGATAAAACCGTTGTTTTACGCGCATTTATTGTCGTTACGGCCCTTCCTCTCATCTTACTCCATCGTAAGTGTATAGTCACCGCACATTCTCATTACACAAAATATTTTATATTATGATGAAAAGATGAGGGTACCCCTAGACAGTCTAAATTGGAAAAAAAATGCATAAAGAAATTTAAGTGCGCTGAGTAATTTTTGCCTAATAAGCACAAACGATCTGGTAATTTATTCATAACGTCCCTTTGAAAATTAAAAAAGAAACACATAAAACAAAATCGTCTAAAAACTAAAAATATTGTACTACTCTCACTATACACACACACACAAATATCACACACACGCACACATACACACAAATATCACGCACACATATAAAGCACTCACGCATTTATACGTAATATGTATCAAGATATATATTGAGTTACGACCGAGTTCAAATTATATTAATGAGGTCAAGTAATTATTACTCGGGGCGATACAGTATATTTATACTATGTGGTGCGAATACAATATATACATACACTCCGCATTATAATAACTATGTATAATGTATATATATTTTAGACTGCCGTTTTCATTATATACTAATTTAAAATCCCCAATTATTTTTTATTCGCTATCTCTATGATGATCTGCCAAATTATATTATTCGATACCATACCACCAAGAATGAAAATAATTTTGGCTTTTCGAAAATAAATACTCAAAACTGTTCAATATACATAGTTAACATTGAATTAAATTATGCACGTTCTATTCAGTAATTCATTATGCGACAGAATTATGTTATGATTACATATTTTCTTAGGCGTGGGAAAATAATGTGACGAGAAATTCATATTAAAACAAATTTTATTCCAGTAGAAAACATTATTTTTAAAATGCTCGTTGGTCTTGTATGAAATATTTTGTTGGCTGACTGATAGCAGTTCGATTTATACGAGTGGGAGGAAGTGACTGGTGGGAAGAAACAGCGCACGTCGTGTTTTATATTTATTTAATTTTTTATTTAAAACAATCATTGCATCGTAACGAACACGCGTGTTCGTCTGGGTTTTAGGTTAACAAAACTCTTTTGAAACCATAACCGTTTGACACACGCAAACATCTCATTAAATTGTACCACACATAAACCCAAATAATGTATTTGTATAATAATATTATATTTTCAATTTTTAACCGTTGCTGCACGAACCACGCGAGTTCCCAACTAATATCGGACATATTATATAATAAGAACAATAAAAAAAAATAACCCTACGTAGAAGTACTCGGTGTGTAATGTATAATAAGTAATAACTATAACCCTGTGAAGTACCGGAACTTATTAACCAGATTCCGTCGGTTTGAATCCGTGATATCCACGTAAACTTAGTCGGCGGGAGTATATGTATTTAAAATGTGAAAATCCCGAACGCGCCATGTTATTCCGAATAACCTCGAAAACTTTCCCCGACCGATTAGACTATACGGTCCGACGAACATTATTATGGTTACTGGTTTAGCATGTATAAAATATAAATATAAAATATAGATAATATAAAAGTGTGCAGGCTGCTACAATGAGCGTGCCGACGCGAGTTACCACCGGGTGTATGCGCGGTGTGTACACGAGTAAAAGTGAATTCGCTCACATTTCACACGCGCGTTTTGACGTCAATGTGACAAGTGAAATAATCTCAAATCTGCGGTGACGCGCAAACGTAATTAAGTATAAAACGAGCACGTTATACATAACACACGCAGTGGGTTTGACGACGAATTGTTGAAATGTGCGCGCGTCTTCTCCTGTTTACGCAGTACACGTGACATGTACCCCCCGCCGCTACGGGGAGTTAAAAAGCCGCGATGAACGTAAAGTGAAACGGCGCCCGTCAGTCTGAAACGACTTCCACACCAGCTACTTTACTGGCTCGGCTCACACTTTTAATCACGTCCGGCGAGGCCGAAACAACAACGAATAGCACACGCGCAACTATGATTCTATATACAATTATTATACATCGACCGTACTACTGCGGTACACGCGCGTATAGTAATATTTTGAATTGTAGTAAAGTAGTAATATTATAATCGAATTCTGTGACGCACGCGAGAAGTCGGGTCTGTCGGTAATAATAATAGACGTATAGTTGTTTTCGTGACAATCGTCATGGTAATCCACCGCACAGCCACGCATCCAGCAGCAGACGATTTCGTAATTAGTCACACGCGCCGAGGAAGAATACGCACATTGTATAGTTTGTATTATATACTAGAGGTAAAAGCACGCGGAGGACTACGTTGCCCGGAAAAATCGTATGGAAAAAAAAAACAGAAACGAAAAAATCTAGAATTGAAAACACGAACGTCGTGATATATATAATCCATACATCGTTGCATGGGTTACGGCCGGAAAAGGACAAGAATACACACGGTCATCTCACTGACAATTGTGTACTCCTGCCACTGCTGATGCTTTTGTTGTGGACATCGTTATGTATTTTTGTTCGAAGCGGCAACCGTCGACACTCAAAATATACGTATAACCTAACAGAAATTAAACTTATAAATTTCTCTCCAAATATCGCGTCGTCTTCTGTGTCGGCTAGCAGACAAAGCTCGCGATGCATCGAAACCAAAACACGAAGACCATATAGTTTTCAAGTTTACCCGAAGATCTGCTGTATACCGTTCGCGGTTCACATTATTCGCAATCAGTCAATATTTTCTTTCCTCTACTACAACCAACATCAACATTTAAATTGACCGTATCTTGCAAATTCCTACATACCTCCTTGAAAGTTCGTCATGAAAATACATAAGAACATTTTTACTTTTCCTAATACTTAATGTGTGGCTATATTGCTCGTACACAAGTCGCACTTATATTTTTGCACAACTCCGTCAGTATATACTCACGATAAGCGGTCATCCCTTTCCCACAACGTTTAAAACTATTCGAAACGACACGGTAGCCGGGACCAAAAGCACCGTTAGAAAAAGAAATTCGAGCCTCAACAAATTTTCTCTTATCGCAGGACGTTTAGATTTAATTTTTTCTGTTTACACTTATGATGGCTAATGACGCGGTCTTTCAAATACAGGTGAACCAGTCTCTCCACGTCAGCCGTCAAAATTTCTTCATACCTTTTTTTTTACAATACCTATACTATACGGCAAGGCTATATAGGTATAATCTGATTTGTTCAATATACCAAAACTTAAAACAAATTATAGCAAATTGCATTTTTTACAAGAGCCCTGTAAAATTCCAATAAACCAATAAAATCTCAGCTGTCTTAGATCTTTTGAATTGATCTCGCTTTGTCTTTAAAGCGAGAACTTTATTGGTTTTAAAACACAATGCTTAATTATTATAAAACTATATCTATAAATATTAGTAACAATCAATGTTTTAATTATACTGTTATTTCAATGTCATTCTATTTTTTTTATTTTTATTTTTATTATTATTGCGATGTCTATTTGTTTTCATGTACCAATAACTCATATATTACTTTTTAATATTTTGTTATATCCGTTGATTATTATAATAAATAAATTAATATCCACATACCGTTGGGTCACTTGTTATTGAACACCATCGTCCTAACAACTTTTATAGGGAAAATGGATCTCTTTTATAAGCAAGTTGACCCTAACCCCTGAAAATAGAGACCACGATAGACCTGGTCTATATATGGCCGAATAAACGATCTACCACTAATAATGAAATAATAAACGCCATCCGCGAGTTATTGCTCGACTCACCTTCACCGTCATTGTCCACCTCCGGATGTTTGCTGTCCTGGGCTGCGTCCTCCGGATCCGAGTCGATGTGCGGTATGGAGTTGTCCGCATCATCGAACACGTGTTCTTGGTTGACGCCGTTGTCGTACCGCTGCCGCTGCAGTAGAACGGCTGATGTGGTGTTGCACAAGGCAGTCGCGGTGCTGCAGTCATTGTTGTCTGTGAACGTCTGTTGCTGCTGATGCCGCGACCCTGGCTGCACGCATGCGCGGTCCTGGCACCCGAAGCACGGGTACGCGATCCTGTCGAGCGGCACCCGCTGCACCGATCGGTCGACCACGGCCACCAAGTGCTTGAGCGTGGCGCTCAGCTGTTGCAGGTCATCGGCCAGCATGGCTACGGTGTCCGTGGAAAGACGGCTCCGGAGCCGGGCGCCCGCACCCACCCAGTTCAACGTCAGCCCGGCACTGGCCACGTCCAGCAACAGATACGCGTCCGACGACGGTGCGCCGCCGGGGCCGGAGCAGCTAGGCGCCACCAGATGGGTCAGTACACCACGCCGGCCGTGGCTGAGCGGCCATCCTGCGCACGCATCACAACACTGTAACGATAGGAAAAAAAAATCGTTAGATACATATTGTTTAAAAGGCATAAGATTTGCTGCAGAAGGAGTAATGGATAAACAAATTCACAAGAGAAGAATCAATATAAAATTAACACCGGGCAAATGTAGTGAGTACTGTGTAGTTATAAAACGGCGTTTCTGACGGAGATAAATCATGGTGCGAAACTGGACACTCGTTGGCTAACGTCCACTTAAATTAATCGATTAATTTCACTGAAACACGAAACGGAGACAAGCGGACCGAAAAATACACTATAAGAAGTTAACGGCAGGGCCAAGGAGAGAAACGAAATGAATGGCACTAAAAATATAGGAAATACTCTTCTGAATTGTGCCTGTTGGCAACTACTTTGTAGTACGTGAACTGAGTTAACGAAGAATAGATTTATGTATGTTATACGTATCTGTATTAAATAATAAGTAATAGATATGATGATGAGGGAGTAACGATTTATATTTTTATGAAAAACCCGGTGAGGAGAAAAATCAGATGTTAAATTGGATCGGAAAATTGTGAACGGATGCAGGATTAAGCACAACTTGAGAACGGAATGGCCAAAAACCGATGACGGTCGAGGGAGACGCAGCAATAACCCGACACCGAAGGCAACACCTCCCGGTTTATATTCTTCCGTAAACTCTACTCCAGTTTCTTCATAACCAACCACCTGGGGTTGGGTAGAAGAATGAATATAATATAGTTCTTGTACGCGTGTCGTCGGTTTCTCTAGCGTGTGGTCGTTTTTGGAGTTTTTCTTCCAAGACCACGACCAGGGGGTCTCCGGGCGAGTGTGACATTCGTGCGCGAAAAAGGTCAATATTTACATTGCATTAATGCGCTATATCATGTGGGTCGTGAACGTAAACATAAGACAATACTCGCTTCAGCATCGGAGACATTGACCTCGTTGCTTACATGTATTTATGACCACACCGCCTCCACCACCGCCGCGCCGACGACATAAACTATTTTGTTACTGCTGCTACTAAATATAATATAATATAATCGACGACAGACGGACACAATACAAACGTCTCAAACAAAATAATAACAACATAATACATTTTATATGTACGATATTATAACCGAATGATTTGCACGTTCGAGCGAATCAATTTCGCTGAGGTAGAACATTTTCAATTATGGGAACCTTAGAACATCGGATCCGACGATAAAATTATTTCGACGGTCAAATATTAAACGGCGATATTTCAAACAATAGTTTTGATTTGCGCAATCATCACACGATTGCGTGTGCTCATAGCAACAATAATTTATTTATCTCTCATATTATATGCATTTCTACTAAATCAAAAAACTTATTGTATACAATTACTAGCAGATGACATCATTGTTCGAAAACACAGACGTTTTCATCAGTTTGTATGAAAAAAAAAAACGAATTCAGCTTTATATTATATTTGCTATCTGAATTCATAAATATTTTTGTCAGCCTCGCTTCCTGTTGGTGGTCTTGTGGACTGCACGAGCGTTTATACGAAATAAAAATAAAATTGGATTTATTTTTAAATTACCACAGCTCGACGCAGCTTGTTCTAACTGTAAAATGTCTACGGTTATATGACGTATGTGTTCATAAATTAGGATTGACAAACGAATAATAATGGCGACGTACGGACCATCAATCCTCGGACTTGGAAAATATATAGATATAGTATAGCTATTAAGGCGAACTACTAAAAAAAACGTTTTACTCTGCAGACGAACCTACGAAATGTAAACCTGTAGTGGGACGAAAAAAACGTTTATATACGCTGCAGTCGCACTTGCACGTAAATTCGAATTAATTTTCCCAACACTGCACTCGTTGCTGAACGTGTGTATATAATCATCAAAACTCATTAAAAACTAAAATAAAAAATGGAAAAAATAGAAGAACCGTATCTCTTCCTGCCCGCCGCCATTCGGACGCTGAATTTCCGGCCTGAACTACGCACTCCAATAAATATATATATATATATATATATATATAGTGTTTATTGTTTCATGGTCGGCTTGCGCGCGCGGGAGCCCTAAGTCCCCACGTCAAATACTTCGCACCAAAATTTAATTTGTCAGAACTTCAATCGGTAGCAAACACAAAACTATACAACTGCGCGAACATATTACCACACACAACCCAGCACACCACCCCAGGAAGTAATAACAATCGACCAATTTAACAGTTCAACGACTACGGTCAGCTATGGCGGCGGCGGCAGCGGCGCGGCTAGGGGCTTCCCGGCATCACAAATTAAAGTCGCCGGGAAACCAAAAACAGAAGTTATATTAATTTGTTCGCCAGTTTAAAACAAAGTGAGTTTCAATAAATATAATACACATGCATGTATATATATGTATATATATATATATATATATATATATACGTGAGCTATATGCGTACACTATTTAGGTGAGAGAGGGAGAGAGAGAGACTCGCGTTTATTATCATTACCAAGTGATGCGGAATTTACTACGCAAAAACAACACGGGCAGCTTCGAGAGGGAAAAAATAACTATAAAAAATTATATTTCTACGGAAGATATAAAGTATATACACACACCAACGAATATATGTGCCATTAGTTATCGAACATTAGTTTCCTGTTGCACCCTGTAGAGATATATAGCCATATAGGTACGTTTACGCAGCACACGGCCACAGACCGAATCGTTCCGTACTAATAACACACAACGCTTGGCGGCGGAGAATCGTAAAAATGTTGTTTGGGTTATGCGGACACGACGACGTGCCGACCGTGTAATTCGGATTTGCATACGCGCATACGTCCGGCGGCGGTAGTGGCACTATATTACGCTCGTATATGCACCTAAAAAAAGGAAAAATATATACGGGTAAATCTAAAAATAAATACAGACATAGTGCGCGGATAAAAGTTCGCTTCTGGCGAAGTCCGTAGGAATTCGACAAAGAGAGGACGGATGCACGTAGGGACTCGTATGTCCCGACACCCATGGAAAAATGAAATTTCATGATGAGTATATTTGACAGGTATCGATTGATTTTAAATAGTCGCAGGAGAACCTATTCATTTTTAATTTAAAAAGTAATTATATAAGTATATACTGTCGAAATATAAAATCAATCGTTTTAAATTAAATTAGTATAACTAGGTATGCCTATACAACAAATTAAACAAAACCAAAATCACTTATTTTTGATAAATTATATTTATACTATGTATTACAATGATTCTACTGCAGCTATACATTCTAGCCATTTTTTTTTTTTTAATAAAATGGTTATTTATTTAGCTAATTAAATATAATGTACAGACGCAACTCTGTATACCTTCTCTGTGTATACAAACCAATTGACTACTGATCTGAAGTTCAATACATTTTTATTACTAGTGAAAAAGAGTTTATTTTAGTAAACGAGGCCCAGAATAACGGACCTGGTTGCTCGCCCTCGACGCCAGCCTCAAAAAACACTACACTATATACACTTAAATCAAAACGCATACACCTATCACAGCAGCGTGCTTCACAAAACACACCGTATGAGTGCGTGTGTGTGTTTGTGTGCTCTGCTGCCCGGGCAGTGGATGCGAGACAAGTCCTACGGGTGAAAAAAGACAGGGAAAAAAAGAACTTTACAACAAAAATGATCTTTTTGTAATAATGCATGCTACAATGTATGCTGTAACACGATTGTAGTATATTATGTTTCCTCAATGGGGTTTTTGAGGTCGGTCGGTCGATTTATTCATAACAATATAAGCGACCAGACGACGCCGGAGCAGAGGAAAGGCTATAATAATATACGTATATATAACTGCGTAGCATTATAATAATACATCCAATGCCGAAGCCGTGGTAAGGGTGACCGAAAACAAACGACTCTGGGGGCCTCCGACCTGCTGCCGTCGTCGCACCGCTGGAAGCAGCAGGAGTGCAGACGTGATATTATCACCGCCGCATAGGTAGAACCAATACTCTTTGTCGGCGGCGGTCGTCTGTCGCCGTCTGCAACGATTCGCAAATTTCTTCAGAAATTCCATCGGTATACGAGACACGCAAATAACAAATAAAGCTACGGAACGACGGTGCAGGTCAGATAAATGAATTAAAAATCAAAAAAATACGAGTGGATTTAATTGTACATCCCGAGTGGGGTAGGGGGGATTCAAAAACTTACATGCACGGAAACTATCGCATTGTCCGCGAAAAAGAGCTGACGCGCCGGACGACCCTGTGCAACCACGACCGCAAATACAGAGTGCAGCAATATATAAGTACGATTTCGATTCGACTGGGGCGGCACGCTAGTAAAACATATTATACTCGTATACAATAAAATAATACCAAGTGTGTACAGCCAGTGTCGATAGATTGTCTCTGCAGGTGGCTGTGTACTCCGATTGACCGGTTTAATATTATAATATTTTTATACTCGTGATACGTAGACGACTACTGACGAGCACGACTGACGCACCGAGAACAATTTATTACAAATCAATAAAAAATACCCCTGACTACGAAACACAAACGTCTACGACTACCATAGGCATTCGGACGCGATATATATATATATATATATATATATATATATATATATATATATATATATATATATATATATGAGCGTAGTTTTCCGTTGTGGGTTTTCAAGAGTCATGTTGCATGTATATAAGAGCCGCAGCATAAGACACTAAATAATATACGTTATTATTCATCATTAGTAGTATAGTTAGTTACATTAATTATGCATTCATTAATATGATAGGCTGAGATTGTTTTCCCTATCTCGTCGGCGTGAGCGATAAGAATTTAGAGGGCAGCCGTCTGATGAATATAATAAACGAATAATTATTTTATGATTCATCTCATGTTTAAACGCGGAAAAAAGTAAAGTTATCACCACAAGGTCGAGCTTATTATTCGAATTCAATTCGGTATACTGCAAACGTATAATATACTAAACAAAGCAAAAGCCACGATCTTACCACCTGGCAGTAAAAAAAGGTAGAGCTGTACACTACATATTTTCTAAGAAAGCATATTTTGGTTAAATAAATTAAAATTTGGTTTACAAGTTAATTTAAGAGTATATATTACTATTTAAATTATTTAATGATAAATGTTACATGTCATAACGTTTAGTGAGAATGATAAAGAAAATCAAGAATAATTTTTTTTGGAGTTGGTGCCATTTGATCTGTCCTAGAAAGATGTAAATATTCAAACATGCGGTCATGAAATTGGATCGAGTAGTCAGGTAAAATCATAAACGCTCGCGCGCACAGCGTGTTTTTCTACTGGACGAGACGCGTGATCGATATGCTCAGCCGACCGACTGACCACTGCACCGTACACGTTTTAATTATTTCGTAGAAGATTTATTACATCTACAATATAGTAAATTATATCATGAACAGAATTTTATTAAATTTCCATAACAACTCAGCTCGTTATCTTATTTCGTGCAGAGCTTTACACGGCGGCACAGTATTATCGAAATTAGACACGTACGTCCCGTCCTTTCGTTCATTCATACCTGTACTTGAGTCATTTATTCCGCGTAACTGTTTATGCGTTAGTATAAATGATCGAATAAGTGCGCATGCACCGAGTCCGCGCGCGGCGTGCACACGCACGCTCACTGCGGCCGCGGTGGCGACGGCGGCTTACCGTTATCCGGGATTTTTAAATTACACGTTACTATTACCGGAGCTATGGTTTATTGACATTCGATTCCCTTAAATGTAGATCATCAATCGTACACCGCACGTACCCGACGGAACGGGTTTCGCTCACTCACTCTCGTCTCGTTTAATTGTCTATACTTCTATAGGTACAATTCGATATCCCAAAAATTAGACGGCCGAGGAATTCTATGCGCCCGGACGACATCGTCCTCCGGATCGACGAGGATCTATGTATAATAATATTACATATAGGACGTATAGGAAACAAATAAGAGCTGCGTTATATCGAACACACGCACACTGCTCATATTATATGTAATACATATATACAAAACATGTATAAAACAACAACTCCAGCGAACCGTTTTCACAGTCAACCCTTTTTTTATCATACCGCACAACCGGTTTCTTAGCTAATGCACTGTTTGAACTCGTGGTGGTTCCTCCTAACCGGTCCATCCGATTTTCATAACAATTTTCCCAGGTGAACATTACAACAAATAATCGAAAATATGATATCGTAATACTACGTTATACGCAGCAGTAACGGTACCCACACACACACACACACACACACACACACACACACACACACACACACACACAACACACACAACACACTATACACCAGTATACACCAGCGTAACGTATGGGTTAATTTGATTATTCACGTGGGAGTGAGTCCTGGGCAAAATACAGACAGCCGACCGGTAGCATATAAGCATAACAATACATTTATATTATATGCATACCTATATATGCACATATTACAATCGTAACGACACAGCAGCAGCGGTGGCGAACAGCAAATATGAGAGAAAAGCTCTCACGACGGTTGACACGAATGTGTGATGAAACAGACCCAAGTACTATGTATAGACCCTAAAGGTGTGTAGAAATGGAAAAATCCGAAAAATTTGAATTTCAATCGGAGAAATCGATTTTTATCGGGAAATCGCGTCGTAAAGCTACGATTTTGACGCGAACACGTTCGTCTTATATATATATATATATATATATATATATATATATATATATATATATATATATATATATATATATATACGCGTACAGCAGTACACACATAGTACCACAAACTACCGTATACCTGTACGTATTTCGCGATACCGACGGCTTTCACGTAATATGCACAATATCGCGTTTAGGGATCAAATTCGCGTTATGACCGATGGTGAGGCGGAAGAAGAAAAAACGAAAGCTTTCTAACGTCGTCGACAGGACATACGTGCGTGTACCACAAGTACACCGGCGCCTCCACCACATGTCGATCATCATCCAACGACGGTGGTAACTGTCGTGAGCAGATCCGACACGAGCGCACCGTTGACCGCAGAGTGCACCTCATATGCTCATCGGAAAGAAAAATAAAACAAAATAATAGATCCACGACATGCTAAACATTATTTTAATAAGTATACGCATTGTAAGCGGTCCTAGAAGTATATTACATACGTATACATAGCACCTCCAGCTGCGAAGCACCAGCCACTCGTCGGATAAACGTTTTATTACACCGCGGAGTGAACGTGCCATAATAGTGTACAGGGCGATTCATGAGAAGCAGCGGACAACATTCGGGAATTATACGAGTTATTTGTGTGGTATTTTTCTTGGAAACGTTAATATAGGAGCAGTGGATAATATTTTTAGATTATCGCTTTTTACTCTTGGTATTATTTTATATCAAAAAGGTCTGATATAAGAATTAAACACAGCTCTTTTCCCAGATATAGCCAGCTGGTCCACATGAAATGACTCATCCTGTATGTGTATCGATATTTATATTATGTTCTCTGCGCGCCAACGCCGGAAACGCGTAGGCTTGCTTATATACATAAAGAAGAAATGCAGCGCCTACATGGTAATTGTTTAATTACCTCGTATAAAACGGTGACGGGTTGGGAGAAGGACTTTGGACTAGTACGCGAGAGCATCGTTTTGTTGCGAGATTACTCTATTCGATTTCAACGGTATAGGAATTATATTTTAATATTTCTTCAGTTTCGTCACCGATCTAGAACTATAATATAGATTTTAATATAAATACCTTTGTATATTTTAATAAACGAATATAATATACAATACATGAGAAACTTTTGACGACTCTCATTTGATAATTATTATAATATATGTGTATTTTTCCCGTCAACGCCATTTCGAGACTTTATCAGAAAAAAAACTCATACGAGCAGCGTTTCTATAACGTGGTACCACGAGCTAAAGTAGGTACAGTATATTCATATAAGACGTTTCATGTACACGAATACGTGCAGTATAATATGGGTAATACGCAGTCCCATAACGTGATTTATTGCTATTTAATTCACCTTTAACGATTTATTAATATTATTCATAAAATGCTGTTTATCACAGTGCATATATATATATATATTATAACGGATCGGGAAAAGTGAAAAAACACCCTATGGATTCGCGCATAAATTACACGCATACGCGGAATGCGTTTATAATTGAAACGAATATATAAAACCTTTATATATGAAATAAAAGTTTTCATGCCGATTCACGGTACGAAATATATGTAAATCGAAATTAATATTTTTGAAATTAAAATAATTAACGTGAAAAACATCAAGTTCATGGGTCAACTCGGTGCAGCGGGCCAGCAACATATAAAACCTACAGTCACGACGCTCCTCCGCATGTAGTAGAACACAAAAATTATTAATTAATATTATTACATAAATAATACACATATATAATACCTACTGCACGAGTAACAATTCGGAGCAAGAGTTTTCTTCGATTAAAAAAAATAAATATATATATATATATAAGTATATATAAATACAAAATATCGAGTAGGTATTAAAACGTATTGGTATTATATAAATTAATCACACGTATACGTCTGTTATTACGATACAGCGTATTGTATCGTAGGAGAAAAACATCAAGGAAATAATATGCAAAGCTATAGTTATATCTATATTATTTATATATTATCACCTATGTACTCGTATACGCGCGGTGTTACTACATTTATAATCTGACACCTATAGGTCAGTTTCGAGAACAAGTCGAATACGTAATAACTAATAAGTAATATATAGGTATACAATAAAATAATATATGTTAATCGCAAACGTAATGTGTAATGTATATATGTATGGCAATATCCGGTCTCACCGAGTTTGTTCGTATATATTATAGTATATACATTCATATTCATAAATATTATTATGAAAACCGAACAATCGATAATTTCGATGCCAATTTTTTACTACTGCGCGGCGCGTTTATAATAACGGACGTAGAGAAGTAGTCATAGTTGTAATTGGATTCATACCAAAAATATATCAGAAGCTAATGGTCACCGTAAAATATTATTTAAGACGTGTGGTAATTGTTACTCCTGCCTCCTTCCTCTTTCCCTGCAATTGTACTCGTATTAAGTACGTAAAAACAACTACACTATTGAAATACGTTAGTATTATTCGGGGAAATACTCACCCCATTTTTTGGCCATAAAATTGCTTAAATTTGAATTTTTTTTTCAATTATGTTATCCACTATTTATTTTTTTTACAAGCCATCTTAAGAATGTCCTGTGGCGATACAAAATTTTGTTTTTCAAATGGAAAACCCTCTTTTCACTGCACACTGCCATATTTTATAGAGGGAATTTTTCTGTGAGTTTTGATGTATCGAAATCTAAATTTGTATGAGTAGTTTTTGAACTATTCTAATTTAAGTATTGAGGAAAATATAATAATACCTGATATTATGATATGATATAAGTTGTAACTACATGTAATCGTTAATCGCTATAGTTGATTCAAATTCGAGATAGTGCGAAGTTTACACTTTTCATACACAATTTTAAATTTGAATAACTCCGAAAGTATTGGTCCAAATTTTGAATACGTTACATTAAAAACCCCCAAAAAATTAACTAAATAACATTTTGCGTAAAAAAATGTGGTGTTCCCATTTAAAAAATATACTTAAGGTAGTATTAAAAAAAAAATAATGGAAAACATAGTTTTTATGGTAACTTGAAGATTGAAAAAAAAATTAAAATTTAAGCATTTTTTCTGCCAAAAAAGGGGGTTAGCATGTTTAAAATAATCACCCTGTTTATAAGCTAAATATCAAATTAAACTTAAATAAATTGCATTGACTGCTATAACCTATATGTAAAATATATATAAATTTAAATTCGTTATGCATATTATAAACCGCTGTCGGTGTTTCACACGTCGAGATATCACCATCGGTTTATAATAACTATAAGTCACTCCTCCCGTAGGCTAAAACGGCGGCGCTTGCAGGTTACGAAATTTAATGATGCATAAAAAATATGATATTATTAATATTATAATTATTATATACGCATCAAAACGCACCAACAGAAATCTTGCAAACGTAATTGAAAAAATAAATCAACAGTTTTTATCCGGTACCCGCGGCCAATGGGCCAAATACTGAGGATTTATTTTATTTTGTTTGTGTCCGATTTCATTTCCAACGCGTTATATCTGTCTAACCGCTCTTGTGTTGTTAACACCCGCGTAAAGTCGCTCCAGATTATATTTTATAATGTATAGTGTATGTGTATTAGTGTATACGTATTAGTTATACATTGTCAGCACTCAATAGTTATTTCCACACGACACAGTATACATACTCGTGCCTAGATGATTGTATTTGATACTTTTTATTATTTACACGTTTGTCTTTTGTCGAATATTTATTGCGCCGGATAATATTTACTTTCTCATAACACGAGTAAATGTCACATAGCTGTAAGAAAAAACTCGCACGAGAACACGACAATATCTTAAACACCGCTTACAAACTAATACCTATACATTATATATCATAAATAAAAACTTTGATAGTTCGATCGTTTTTGTTTTACAAATGTAAATTGGTAAACAATAGTCACGCCTCATACTTTTTATTTATATTATTTCGTATGTTTGATTTTAAAAAAGCTAGGGGGGAAGCAAATGCCCAGTCTTGCCCCCCTCCTTCGGGCGCCTATGGAAACATATCTAAGACACCTGCAATACCGTTTTCAAAAAGACGGTAAATTCCTGTTTATTACGCTATAGAACTTAAGAAGACGTTCATTACGCGCTTCGAGTACGACATTAAAGATATTCATAGTCTAAATATATACACTATAATAAGTGTTTCCTATAATATAATGTATAATGTATACATGTATTACAACTAGGTATACAATATACATACTCACGACTATTTTGTTAATATATATTTTATTGGAACACATGTATAATAATAATAATTAAATGTTATACCGTCTGTAGTCTGTACACTGCGTGTTGTAATAATATATACCAACAGTGGAATTTATATTTAAAACTAAAACTATCTACACAACGAATTTTTGTGGGAAAATTAAATTTTCATAAAAAATAGTTTCTATTTAACAAACAAATTTAATATTAATATTATTATTCTACAATAAAATATAAACTATTGTAATTTATATATAGGATACGCACTCGTAATAATATGAGGTAAAAGAAGAATAATTGTTATTTTTAAACGAAATTTCTATATGTTTCCATTTTTTTTTTTTCAGAGAGCCGTTAAACTTAAGTAGAGGTTCGAGTGTATGTATGTAAGCACTCACAAATAAGTCACAGACGACTTGCGGCGCGAGGAACGCATTTATCGCTCGTACCTATCTATATAGACTCGACCACCGCCATCGTCGTGTGGGCACTGGCAGTCCACCCGTATTTTATACGCACCGGCTGCGAAATATAATTCTGAAGAATATGACGGACACCTGATGACCAACGTGATCGACACTATGACCGTGGCAGGGCGCGATATATACGTACATACGCATTATGATGGATAAGCAATACATGCGTGCATATTATTATGCGAGAACGGCCGTAGAATGGGTGCAGCACACACATTATACATCGACACATACACATGTATTATATGGTACATATTCTAATTATATATGTATGTGTGTATCGCATATAATATACATACACACGGAAATATATACGTATATATATATATATTTATAGTGATAATAATAAACGCATTCAAAGCGTACAAAGCGGTGTAATAATAACGACCGACTACGCGACGATGTGTGCGATGATGCACAGACAGTCTGTGCGTTTAAATCTCTTTTGGACCGACGACGTATACGCGCATTCACATATACGTATGTTGTATACAACGACGCGATGAATACGAAATTAGTTTCTAATAAACGTTAATATTGTTTGGATTGGCGAGCAGTTGAGTTTTTATAGATGTGCGTATGGTGTTTATACATATATATTATATACACGTTATGAGCAATCATATTACAGTATTATGCGTGTATATTTATGACGGCGACGGTTAGTGGGTCAACTGGGCAAGCGACAAACTCGAAATCGTTATTTGTACTATGATCATTATATTTATAATATATATATACATATTAAAATAGGCATACGGGTTTTTCTCTTCTCTATATTCGTTCTATCTATGCGTGAGCGCGCGCGCGCACGTGCATTTGCATAACGCATTAAAACTCCGTTCTTCTAAAAACGACACACATACAATATTGGTCGCTCGAATCTTGTAAGTAAGTACTAGTACTATACTACACTACAGGCGAACACACATTAAAATGTATGTCTTGTGCATTATAAAAACTGCAAGAGACGACGATATCATGAACGTATACATGAATTCGAGACGGTTACAGTACTGCAGCAGCGGATAAATATTACACGTATTTTATATACACGCCTATATAGAGGCGTACAATATACATAATGTATAATATTCACTATTCGAACACATATAATTGTTTTACACTTTAGAAAACACTTAATTTATCGATCACACATGAACATGCTACATGCTACACATGCTACAAGTACACTGTTATCTGGTCTCGAAAAATCACGCATCAAAATCCCTGCGGATAGTTGACAAAAAAAAATGAATACGACCGCAATCCGTTTGGTATTCAACCATTGACAGCTGGCCATTTCTGGCATACGGTCCACCCATTTGAACACAACTAACTACAGCGTATACACATGCCAAAACATTTATCCGCTGAGTCGACCGTAACTGTATATAATTCACATTTATACACACACATACTAGCTTCGTGTATATAGTGTTTTTCAATTACTATTATATAGTATATACTATATTATTATATTAGCATATATACACTACGCAAAACGTCATCATTATAGGAATCTGAGACCATGCCACGATGCCAATACAATTGAAAATATGTGCAAGACCAATTCTCATGGTCCCAGAGAAAGTATTAACTCGTACATATATATGGGTACCTTATTGTATATGTAAACCGTTGAATTATTAATACTCCGTGATATGAAAATACACACGCATTGGTATATATTTCAAGCAGCTGTTTTCTGTGTGTGTGTGTGTGACATATCAATCGAACATTTGTTCGATTATATATATATATATATATATATATATATAAATATATTACTTCTCTAAAGCGATCACGCGGATAGCGAAAGTACCCTCTTTGTTTTCTTTAATCCAAAATAAAAACTATGGAGAAATATACGCCAGGTGGCTGTGTTATTATATGTATGTATATATACTCGCGTGGACGGCGTACACGAAACGATATACAAACATTAGATTTGTAATATCCATAATATCGAGAAAAAAACATCCGTGTATAAATATCGATTTGTCCTTTTTTAATAACAGGGTACCACACTAAACGTAATTTGTTTTGCGGTAGTTTTATTCATTTTCAACTTTTCGTGCAGTATGGCAGCAGTGCTGATTATGTCCTGTCATTATCGCTACCACACTATACTGCGTACGAACGAATAGATATATTAAACGTAACATTATTCCATCATACATGAAGCGATAAAACAGTCTCATTGAATACGCGCATAATATATTTATGTTATTTTTAACTATTTACTATTCGAACTCTGTCCTCTTGTCCTTTCACATTCTTTTGGCGGGTCAACCGCTAACCTTCAAATACGTTCCGGCGGCCTGCATTTCGCCAAGCGCATAGATATAAACAGTGAATAATATAAAAATAAAAATAAAAAATCTTTCTTCCGTCCAGTAGTATATTATTATAATACTACGCAAAACTCGCACGCGCGGAAACTACGGGTGATATACTGTAAGTAACGAAATATCAGTCCGGTTATACCATGTCGACCGTAGGTTTATTATACTTAGATACCACGCTGGCCAGGACATTCCAATCGTGGTTTTCTCCACGCAACACAATTATACAATTTCAACTTAGAAACAGATATGCGCGAATGACATCGAATCAAATACCGCGGAAGGCATTATTTAATTGAACGAAAATATACAATATTTGATTTCAATACATAAGGATTTTACTTTTACAACATTTTTGTTCTAAAAACTTTGGTTCGAATATAATAATATTTTATTTTAGTATCGTTATCTTCCAGTAGTGTGTACAGCCGCCAATTACGGTAGACGAGGCGTCGATATCCGCGCCCGCTTTCTACGGCGCAGATGCGCAAAAATGATACGCTATATATGTCGTCGTCTTCCAAATGACTTTTGCCGACACGAAGTCTAACTAAGAAAAGGTGTGTGTGTGTGTGTGTGTGTGTGTGTGTGTGTGTGTGTGTGTGTGTGTGTGTGTGTGTGTGTGTGTGTGTGTGTGTGTGTGTGTGTGTGTGTGTGTGTGTGTGTGTGTGTGTGTGTGTGTGTGTGTGTGTGTGTGTGTGCGATTTACGCTATTTATCCGCTCGGAAATCCGACGACACTTTACAGCAACAATATTATCAGTTTTCCCTCACAGACCAGCGAGAGTGAAGCCGTTATAACAAGGACCAATCGTGTTTTACGTAGTATAAAATCTTATTCATTGAAGTCATACAAAAGTAACTGAAAAATATTGATGAATCGATTTATACAAAATACAGAAAAATGTACATCATTTCTATGATAGATTTAAATTAGTTTGCGAAAGGTTACCTGCTACAGATATTTATTTCAAATATAGTGTTTACATACCACATATATTGATACATATTATTACATTTATAAACATTAATATTTCCGTAACATCTGCCACGTACACGAGATGCTCGATCCGGAGGCGGTGTTGATGCGGGGAAAACTTTTTTTTTGGCAATGTGAAATCCGTTGACGAGTCCTACCGGCGGCGGTACAAATTGTCGCGACGGCTAATTATCGATGCGCGACATACTATTTTGTACAACTGGTTCGTGTACAACCGAAAGTTTTTTCTCTACTCCCCTCCTTTACATGACGATGCTACAAATTTCTGTACCGTGGGCAAAAAATGTATTCCGTTTGGCGATAAATGCCGTGTGTGCGTGTTATTCGAACTGTATATAACAATATAATATATAAACACGAGACACGCACACTCGGCAGATTACATTTTTCATTTTGGGACAAGGATCCCCCTATATAAATAATGTGTATAATGTGTTCATCGCACAGTTTTAAGGGACGCGTGCTAGCGGGTAATTGAATCCGAAACTCGATACGCGCGGAACACAATTGCGGAATAAGTCTGAAAAATTGTTTTCATCCAAATGGTCGTTTATATTATATATTATAGTGTCCCAGTTTTTGGGGTGAGTTTCACGAGACAGATGTCTCCGATGTTTATTCCCCTAAATTTAGTACTATATGTATAATGTATGTATTTAGTACCTACATCCGAAGACGCATATTCTATAATCTATATAGTATATATATCCATTATTCTTTTTTTCTATTTTGGGTCTTTTGTCTAGTGCACATCCGCCATTCAAATAATAACGAAATTAATATTTACACAACGTATTCAAATAAAATTGTTGTAAACGTGATGTTTTAGCTTAATATATTTTATAAAATAATGCCACTATAGGAACATAATGTTAAAAAATTAAAATATAGTATATTGTTAATAATAAATTTGATTATATCAATATAAGAACCTTAATATAAGAAACTAGAAAAAAAAGGTTTTATCAATGAAACGTATACAATATATGTCTAATATTTTAGTTCAAATGAAATATCATTGATTAAAACCTATTTATTTGTTTATCGATAAATACTACTAAGTAATAGTATAATCAATAACAATATGCATGAATGCAAAGCTATTGCAATTTTATGACATTTTTTTAAGTGATTAATTTTATGATTGTTAATTTGTATATAATTGATTACTGATTAGTCACACAGAGGAAAAAAGGTAATCGTTAAATCGTAGAATTATTACCTATGTACACTTTAAATAACCTTTTATGTTTAGGTCATAAATATATTAAGTAATTAGGTTGGTATATGACATTTATAACACTTGAGATTAATCCAGTCATAACATTTAAGATTTTTTTATAAAATCAATTGTTGTACAACGATTGTCATAAAGTCACAAAGTCACAAAGTCGGCATAACTGATATACGTTAAACGCTAGAATTTAATTTGAGTTTCAAAATCATAAAATAATAATTTCAATTAATATTCTTAACATATTATTGATTTGTGTTAATATAAAAATGTATCAACCATTTCTACATTCAAACTCGTTTCTTTTTCTATTATCATCTCGCTCTAACCCAGAATAACAATTGTTCCAGCCTTATTCATTAGACGATACGATACAGTTTTTAATCGAATCTTCATGCACCGATGCAGCTCGCTAGGGTAATTTAAAATTTTAAATAGAATTCATTAGTCATCAAAATGACGGGAACGATAACAAAGAAATACAAACTCTATGAATACATCTAAATAGAGAACAATTCGTCGTTAAAACGAGTATGTTTTAAAAGTTAAGTAATAAAACATATAAAATAAATCGGCTGCAAAAGAAAAAATGACAAAATCGGCTCGTTCCGTGGCATTGGAAAAATAACTACTATATAAATTGGCATATTTCCCTAACATAATCACCCGATGGGATGCAAACTCACTGTAGAATGTGATATGGAGGTGGAGAAAGGAGTGATAAAAGTTCGTCACATGTACACGCCATGCATATAGATATGCATATTATTGGTACTTACATCGCACACAAGCACATACACACACACGAGCGCGCGCCGACAAACGACGACGATGTTGTAGATATCAATAAAAAAAATAAAAAATGAATGAAGAAATAAAAAAAAACCATAATACTAATACGTAGGTACGTTGCAAAGAACAATGCGAAGACGGTTGTAAAACCGAAGCCGTAATAAGATCGGATTTATTGGTGACGTTGATATCAATATAGCCATCAATCAGTACTGAGAGGTCAACGAACGCGCTCGCACCTTGTTGCAGCGGCGGTGGACACTAAAAGGGCAAATCGTCAACATAATATATCGCATATGAATAACCTATTATCATTGTCAAATGATTGCGACAGATATATCTATCAACGATTTCGGTTTAAATAAAAATAACATTACAATAACTATACCTATATACTATTATAAATTCGAAGACGACTCGGGCGACCTTTGTTTAACAAATATTTTCTCCGCACGTTTGAACATAATATTATAATTTTATTGTATTATGCAAACCTGCGTTAGCGCTATCTTCACAAAAAAAATTACCTATTCCATTTTTAACACGCAGTCTTGTGTTTACAAACATATATATTATACACACGGCGGCGTACCTACACATTGTGCCGGATTTTCGTCCAACACTCGCACACACTCACACGCGCGCGCGCGCGCCCGCACGCTCTCAAATCAGCTCTGACGTTGGTCTCACGACTGTTTTTGTAATGCATTTCGTTCGTAATAATATATCACCAAGTGTGTCCCCGGCCTAACCCTTTCTTTCTACTTTCTAGTGTAGTCTCCACTTCAAACACCCACTTTTAATTTGTGCTTTATATATAAATTAATATATATTATATTATATTGTATAAGTAATAGGCGCGTTAGAGTACAATACCACACGCGTACAGATGTTTCGATACGCACCGGGTCCAGAAACTACAGTACACGATCGGTTAACAATATGATTAGCGGTCGACTGCAGTTTTCTCGGACACAATAATTACAATACACTAGTACACCTCTAGGTACCCTATCGTCGGTATACTCCAGTCGCCGGGAATAATAATATGATATTCGTTTTGTACACGCAATGTTCGTTATAAAAGAAACCAACGGAGTGACAATAAAATAATGAAAACGAAACAATAATGTTTGAAAAGCGCGGTATATTTTGTAGTGATTTCAAAAATTACATCTTCGTAATTATATAAACGCACGCCCGTAACCAACACAACGATTATTTAAAACAAAGTACTTTTGCTCCACTGAAATATATAGCAATCGTCAATCGATAGCACGGAATAACCATAAAATTTGATTTCAATTAATCCTTATTACCTATACTTACGACATAGCTACGAGAGATTCCGCATCATCGGCGAGTATAATTCGCGATTTAGGTCGATTGATCGTAGATGTATACTTTCGCTCGTCAACGCGTCCAATAATTAACTAGCAATAACAATACAGCTATCATAATGGTTAGGAAATTCAGTGATATCATTTCGTACAGCAAGTTTCCGTCGAACGGAAAGACAATACAATTAGAGCAAAAATGCTATCAATTAGCGCGTCAATTAGAGTTTCCGGGGAGAGTATTCGTGGAATCGATAAAAACCAGATTGCGTACGACCATGGATCAGAATGCTAATAATCCCATTAGCTCCTTTTTGACTTGGAATAGAAATGGCTTTATAAACATTTAGTATTATTTTTTTTTTTTTTTACAAGGAATCTGTAAAACCGGACACGTGATATTAGCGACAGCGGGTTTCTCTAGTCGTGAAAGGGTCTAACCTAATTGTCTTCATACGTATAAACATCATTCGGATGCGTACGGGGTTGATAATGACCTTCAATTATTAAAACTACAATTGAGAAGTGCGAGAAAATACATTACATTTTACTTTTACGTACCATGTATTAGGTACAACATATTGCTGCTTAGAGTACTAGGTTAATCTTCCGATGAATAAGTTTTTACGAATCACACATAACTCTTCATTTTACACGAGTAATTTTGTCTCTCGTTCAACGATATGAACATCTGAATAATTTTTATCAATCATTTTAGCACCGATTACTGATTACTGTTTGATTGCTGCAATTTAGTATACAGGATTTAAATATGGATTTCTATGCTTTTTTAAAATACTCTAACTATGGTAAACAAACTATGAATTTTCGGAAATGTTATACCATTTTTTACGTAGAATATTATAAATATACTTTTTATTCGACCTACATACTTCGGTAATAAGATTTTTTGAAATATGGAGATGACCACAAAAATAATTGAGATAAAATTTATAATTATTCTTTGAGGAAATAACATTATAATAACATGACCAGCGCTTTTCGATTATACAGTTAGAATTCAAGGAAATTATGTAATAAAATGCCAATACACGTCTATTTCATTTGCATGTGAACTTTGCATGTTGTTTAGTTTATTTTTCATTTTTTAGAATAAACATTGATTCAAGACGACGACGGTTTAACGTTACAATGTTACATAAACATGAATCGCACCAAGCTCTTAAAAATAAATCATTTTAATTGTCAGAGATCACAGATAGTGTTTGGCATTAAAACGAATTATATACAAAACAAACATAATAATACTACGCTAAATTCTATTCAAATTTCAACAATATAAAATACGCCCTTTTAAAGTATCATTGGATATTTCAACACCAATTGGCAATTTGTCAATTTTATTAAGAATTAATAGGTAGTTATTATGTTTATGTACAATAATTATTTAGTTCAAATTTTTTGTCAGTTATAATGTACAACACTTAAAACAAAAGTAATACAAAAACTATGAAAGTATCTGACATGAATGATGATCATTATAATAATTATAAAACAAATAATAGTTATCGGTACTGATAGCATATCTAAATTTTGATAAATAAGACTATATTATATTACTATAAATTTATAAGCTTTCGGATAAAGTTTTCTGCGTAAGTGATTTTAAGATTTAAATTCTATGAATACACATTTCTTATCTACTAGTATCCCAGCATGTCTACGGCGAAATAATTAAATAAATAATAGAATAAAGTTATAAGTTTTTAACAGTTGAATAAACTTCGATATCCTGCAGCGTCATAAAATGTATGAATAATTAAAGAACTTATAAGATGAATCATTAAAAATTAGAAGCAGCGGCTCATTATAAACTCAATATTTCTATCAATTTTCCACATTCCACAATAGCATTAGTCATAAGCATAACTAAAACTTATCAGAAATGTATTCACTACATACTGCAGCACATAACGGTTAAAATAATAATAACTGTCGTCGGGCATATCAAATATCTTTCGAAGCGGGTACCAGCTATTACATCAGAGTAAACCTGATCAACAAGACTACGATCGGGTGTTTACACATAATACTCTTATTGTACACAACAACCCCTATGCGATTTTATTAATATCTTCTTTCCACGTCCACCGGATAGATACCATAGACGACACAATATATTGACAACATATACAATCACGTACTGTTTATAATATTATACGTTCTACCAGATCTACAACTAGCAGTGCGGGCTGTATAAATCACACGGAATTACATACACGTGTATATATTATAATACACGGGACCTACACGACGACGTGCTGCAGAAGGAATCCATCGAACATGGTAAAAATACTGCGATCACACGCTGTCGGGCAGACGGGCAGAGCAGGGGGATCGATTTCACTAAACTCGTTGCCACGACATGTTCTATACATTCTATACATATTCGGTGCAACTTATTTGGTCCGCAGCATTAGCGTTAGCGCGATGCATCGACGATGACGCGTTGTCGGCGACTTCATACAATATTCTAATACGCGCAAATACGCGAAGGCGCACGATGTTTATTTGTTTTTCTTCTTCTCGTGCGCCGTCGTTTGTGTCGCGACAAAAGTGGGCCGCCACTATCACCACCAGCCACAAGGACCTAGGAATCGTCCCGTGAATGCTGCGACATCGTGTATTATACGTATATTATATACACTTAAACGTACGTATATACTCATATATATATTATATATATATTATATATACATCGAGTACATGCGCGCTACTCTCCACGTGCACACTTTCATCAGCACATGGCGATTCGGATCTATTCGTAAACGTATCATATATACACAATGTGTATTACACGTATATATATGCGCACGAGGAATCGAGAGACTTGACCGTTGCCCGAACGACGAGCGACGCGTTAACTCCTCCGCGCGGACCACACCTATTACGCATACGCACCTATATAATGTGATATATATATATATTGTACAAATAATTTTTCAACATAAAACGTAAAAACATATACAATAATCAAGCGGTATAGCTATAAAAAAACCGCAGAAGGAATAAAGGTGAACAGAAACTTATATGAATCGTATGTGAGGATGCAGTTAAAGGTTAGTTTAAGAAACAAAGAATATTCGGATGATTACCAAATGTGAGCAATGCTCTCAATTACATCAAGTATTTCCAAGCAACCAGAACAGTCAAAAGATGAAAAGACTGATTACGTCACTAAGTTATTTAGCTATTTGTATTGAGATTAAGTCACGCAATTGGATTTGAAGAAGTACAAAAATACAGCAGAGTATTTCTGCAATAGAGTTGTATCTTGTATCGCTAATTTCACCTGCTAGCTTGATTATATATACATGTATGTATATCATAAAACAGTGAAATTGTTTATACGCCCTATATTATGTTATCGCGAGTGATGATATATGTATATTGCACTCGTACAACGCGTGTTTTTCATTTCGTTTGTTTCTGTTTCGTGAGACTTTTTGCCGGCTCCAAATTTGGTACAAACGCACGCGCGTCTATAAATATAATTCATCCGCACGCGAGTTAAAACAGGTCATGCTCCGTGTCTCCCTTGGCAACCCCCGTGGCCCCACGGCGACACCGGCCGCGTAGAAATGATAGATAACAATAATATTAATATTGTGATTATTATTATTATTATTATTATTATTTGAACGACGGCGCCGGGGCACCACGCTACATAAGGATTTGTGCTCAACGTTATCGCATCAGCAGCATCGAGTTGCATGGCGCGCAATCGGCGGCGTCAGTTGCGGCGGTCTTTTGCACCGGCCGGAGTTCGGTACAAAGAACGTTTGTTTCGTGAAATTTATACACGCGAAGAAGGAGGTTTCACCACTCTCCTCCCACGTTAGGCCCTCTCCGCCTTCGTCACGAAGGAGAGCAAACTCTGTCGCGCGCGCCACTTCGATTCGTCTCTAAAGTATAAAACGCCACCGCCGCCGGTAAATTCCGATCGTATAATTCGATAGCGTATCACACGCGCACGCATTTATATGCACCAAGCATGTAGGTGTATATGTGTGTGTATGTGTGTGTGTGAGTGTGAGCACGGTAACTGTGTTGTGGTATGTCAAAAACGCGAGCGCTGCGTTATGCAACCTCCGACGGATTATGTAGCACTGTTGAATATAATATATTATTTTAATACGACTATTTCGACGTGACATAAAAATCTGTTTTTTACTCTAGCCGACCGATATTTTGGGCTATCATACATGTACCTGCACTAATAGGTGATATTTATCATAATATATACCTACGGTAGGTATACAAAAATATTAATCGTGCGTTATCGCACGTGTAGGCAGGCCCGTTTTTACGATATATTATATATATAGGTGTTCCTTCCGACGCATAAACGATTAGAAATTTCGTATGATATCGCGATTAAAAATTACATAATTGTTCGTGATAACATCACGAGCGGCGGCCGCAGCGTTAGCAACGTATTTTATATTACATTACATTTGTTATTGAATTCTACTGATGAACGTTCACAGCCGCCACCTCATATATGTACACTGCATATGACAAGAATGGAAGAGTTTCTCTGCTCCGTACGTATATGCACTACTTAATCTCGATAGAAATAGTGCTGCTAATGGGCGACAACGACGACGATCAAAGGAAATTTCGTTTTCAACGGATCACTTTTGATTTTCTGTCGCCGTGCGCGCTGAGCAAGTTTCGTGACCGGTTAATTAGATTCGATTCGGTCGCATTATTTTCATCCTCACCGCCTGTAATTGCGAACAATATCATGTGTTTGTATATATATAAAGTATAAACGAACGAAAGTCCTTAAAAAATTCACCACCACCGTACTTGGCGACGAATCCGTTTTACTTTTCGCGCGTCCACGCGGCTAATTGACCTGAATACCTCGACAAGGGGCTGCTGTAAAAATAATAATAAAAAACAACGTATACAGTATGCGCACGGTCAGCACACGACTTTCGCGTTATTTATCGAAGTCTCTGTTCCTTATACTCTCACTCTCCTCCTCTCACAGTTTCTTTCTCTCTTCCCCTGCATTTTTTATTCGATCATTCATTCTTTACGTCTGCATAGGCTTTACGTCTGCATGGGTGTGTAGGAAACGAAAAGACCGCTAGCTAGTAGATTTTTGACAAACGCATATGCGGGGGCACTATCATCGTATCAATCAACGAGTCAAGTCCAAAAACGAACACTGCACCGGTGCAAAGAAAACCCCGACAAAATAATTTCAGGTATTTCATGGTGAGGGGGGATGTTATCGTATCGCGGTATAGGCCCGTGCGCGAATATGCGCACTGCACCGTGAGAACCGTTTATGGGGGAGCTCCTTTCGAGGTCACGGCCGTCCTACGCAACGCATACACGCGCATATACATGCATATACACACACGCCTAAAAAAAAATACGCACGCGCGACCGTCGACCTCGCCTTGGCGGCGTTCAAGCTGCGTGCGTGTGTGTGTGTGTGCTTGCGGGTGTGTGTATGTGTGTGTGTGTGTGCTTGCGGGTGTGTGTATGTGTGTGTGTGTGTGATGTGAGATGTGTGATGTGGTTTTAACATTTATTTTCACATCCAATTTTCGATCGGACTTTAATAGGTGTATTTTATTATACGCACACAATGCACATATATGCGCGCTGTGATGTACTTATGGACACACATAGTGTACTTTACAAGGCTTAAGCCGCCGTACGACACCACGACGTTCAAGATATCGCTAACGTATGGCGTGATGTAGCAGTATATATATGTATGTATATTGTATATTGTATATTGTATACGTTATCCGAATTTCCCGCCCATTTCACGAATACGCTGCTCATGTTATAAAACAATACCTATATACTGCTGCTAGGTTAGGTCGAACGTAAATCGCAATTCCTACATAACACAATGCGCGCGACGATAAGTGTGCACATATGGGAATCTAACTACGACGACTGTGCCGTAAATACAATGTCCAATTTCGAAAACTAATACAAACGATGGTGGCGGCGCTAACGTAAAATTATCTATCATAAAAATTGCATTATCTGCACAGCGTAGTACGATGATAAAAAAACGATGTTGGCCTAAAAAGGAAAAAAATCTGCAAGAAAGCTATGGGTCACGTTTTTTTTTTCTTTTACGATCGATCACGAACCTCGTCGTTGTCGTCTCATACTGAAATTAATGAGGCCCTCTCTTTGGCGGGTACTATTCCGACGACTAAAGGAAAACTAAGTGACACTATATATATTATATACACACCACGTGTTTGGAAAAGAAAAATGTTATTTTTCAGCGCAGCAGTCACGACGACGACGATGTGACACCCACCTCAGCGAGAGCTCTATATATTATCGTAGCTGCAAAGCGCCGCTTCGTGAACTGAGACCGAATTTGCTATCCCCAGACTCAGCAACGCTATAATATAACCTATAACCGCAATGCGCCTGACCCATATTATTTTTAAGATGATGAGCAATAAACTCCGAAACAAACATACGGTACATTTGGTTTCCCCCCACGCATATATAATACTTGCACCTTCAGGGCATACGACGTTTATTATATATATATATGACATATATGTAAATAGTGGTTTGGATAAATATATTATAATATAAACGTAATGCATACAAAATATGAATATGTATAGTACGACGATGCCCTTCCCCGCCAAACACGCGTGATGCACATCTGATTAGTGAATACCGATACTGCGCCTTAATTGCATACGGCTCGTTGCTACAGACGGATATGGTTTTTGTGCGTAGAAATGGAAAATTAAAAAAATGGAAAAAAAACTGTGCAGCAGAGCCCAAGGCCGTGGTAAACATCTGCAGGAAGATGACGAGGAGGCGATGGACGCACGGCACATCGCGTGCGACATTCCGTAGTAATTAGTCGTTTTCAAGCAACGTGAGTCATCAAACATAAATCCATTGAAAGTTGTCATCTACAGCGATCGTTCGGGTTAGGTACGGGCAACACACACACACACACACCAGTCAAGTATTGATAAATATTTTTTGACGGGGTGGTATTTAGGGGGGGGGGTTGTTTAAAGTTATAAATTATGTCCACCAAACATAATATATATATAAGTATTTTATGTCTTAATTTACAAATTTCGGGAAGGGGTAGGGGTGAACTCCTAAACTTCCTCAGTATAAGGACCTGACACATTCAGAGACACGTTGGTTTGGCGGCTAGACCGCACTATGGACGCGGACTCGTAACAAATTGACATGTCCGGTACCGCGAGAGGAACACGGCATGTGATGATATTATCGTCATGGAGCGCGCGTATACGGAAGGTATTCGTGTGTACGGGACACAACGTTTCGTGTTCGTCGCCGCGACCAAGTGTATACTAATAATCGTCTCAGCATGAGGTCGTCCCCGCGGCACACGACCGCCACGCCGTGCCGCTGCCGCCGCGCGCGATACGTTGCAGCGAGACTCGTCGCGTGAGTCGTGTGCATCGCCGTGCTGCTGCTGCAGTCGTGAGGCGGCGACGACTCGAGAGATTTCAATGTCACCAACATCATTAGACCGACACAAACAGTCAAGTCGTACGCACACACATCATGCGTTTTATCCGTTTACAACAGTTCTCGTTTTTACCCGTGTGCATTTTGTTTCATTTTTTTTTTTATTTTTCACAGAACTTGGTGTTAACTTATATACCTATATATCGCTGCACGTAATATGCGCACTAATACGGTAGTTGAAATGGCAACGAGATTTCGAATCCACCCAAAACCCTTGCGATTTCATCATACACCCGTATCTTGATGCATTAGTCCCATATTAGATATTGGTTAGTGATAGAATTTGTGACCGTGTTTTTTTTCGCGATATTCGTTTGAATTTTAGCCTAATTATTCTCAAATGCCAATTGTATGTAAATAATAATTAACGTTCGACGCTCTTTTTCTACAAATGATTTAATTAAAATACCAGACGACATATTTTAATCGTTCACGACACTAATCGGAAGCAATTAGTACCTTCAGTACTTCTGTACTTCCTAAGGATGAGACATCAAAACCAGTTTACATACTAGTATTCCGTTTATGATATAGCAGCATACTATTTTTCTGTTGCCCAAACCGTGATAAACAATATAGAAAAAATGTTTTAATTTAAGTTCGTATAAATCAATATACTCGGAGACTTACTGTAAATGGGTTGGTTGTTTTGTAGGAATACATACATTTTATTTTAGATATTTTACTGGAACGTGACATCGCCTCCATTACAACAAAAGTAATATTATACATTGTTATCAACCACCACGATAAAATGAATAATTCCTCACACTACTTCCTTTAGATCTAGTATAGCGTGAGATAGAGCAATCTCTGACGTATACGAAAGTGTTCATAAAATTTAGACGTCGAAGAAACTCAAATATCCTAAGTAAACGCAATCGGACTTCACCGTCATATTATGAGCGCATATTACGTTATTCCGCCAATTTTTTCGCGTCCCATTGTACAACTACCCGAACGTTATTGTATGGTAATAATATTGGCGATGTAACATGTTGTCGGTGCCGTTGTAGTTGGCCGTGACTCCTTGAGCCTAACGAAAACGAAACGATCGTGCCCTGCTCACGGTCATTACCGCATGTTTTGGCGGGTCAATAGTCTATTTGACATGTTCCATTGTGTCCATCGCGTGTAATAATATATTATGACAAAAAAACAGCATACACGTAAGTCCATTGTAGTTTAAACGAAAATATATAATATAAATATATTATTATATTGAAAATAATGAAAACACATAGATCGTCGGTACATTAACGAAGGTATAATAAAATAGATGTTTGAACTCGTAGATATACCTGAACATTTTAAAAGGATTTGTTATAAGTTAATATCCAAAAGCAACGCATCAAAAAAAAAAAAATATTCATTTCGAAAAGTTGGCAACGAACAAATAACATATGTTAATTGAATGCAAATTACACGTTACTGGGTAGTATCTAAAACGGTTTTTTTAAACATGCAAAGATGCATGTGTATAAAACATGCCATGACTAATAACAGTAAAAATATAAAGACAGTGATTCCTAGATATTTTTTAGAAGGTCGTTTATTAGGAATATGAGAACATAAGCAAAGACATAACTCTCATATATCATGTAGGTAAAATTGTTACAGTATTCGATTTGATACATTTGATATAAAGAAATCATACAACTATATTGCTGTATTTTATTTTACTAACCATATCAACTAATTTAATAAGAAATTATTCAAAGAATCTTGTATGGTTAAAATAGTATAAAATAGATCATACAATTGTTCTTAGTTTACTACATAAAGTTAAAATCGTTAAAGAGATTCTATAATAATCATTTAACAATGATCCACTTAAGTCATTTCAAGAGGATTGGGGGACGTGTAATTGAACATAAGAGAAACGGTGCGATCCACAAAACATTATCAATGCATGATAGAAATGAATTCTTTTAAAAACAGTATAAGCTTACATAGCATTGTAAACGTAAACTGAAGAGAGTGTTCAATATGTCTCACAACCTCGAAAATAATATCTTTGGATTGATGAGTATTCCGTCTTCTAGAATCTAGACCCTTACATAGCTCGATTACTTAATAGACGCCTCTACTGAACATTAAGAGGTCAGTCCAGTCGAGCTATCATTCATACACATATGTAGAGTAAATTATAAGTCGTGGTGGCGGTGTTTCACCACCAGAGGACTATTAAAAAAATTAAAACGAAAGGAAAAAAGGGAGATGAACACAAGAGAAGAACAATCGGTCCGGAGCGCTTACCGTTAGCGACACACACGTACCCCACAATAACGATAATTTCAATAATAAATTAGATGTTTTGTTGACGGCTAGTCCGTTGAACCCTCTCCCCATTGTCCGTCTGTCTGTATACGCGGTATAGGTTTCTCCACTATCGCATTGTTCTACACTCACACACACACACACACACGCATACACACAAACATCACTACGCTCACATACGAACTCACATACGCACTCACATACGCGCTCACGCACACACGCACTAAGCTTGAGCACAAGTCGCGTTCTAGTCGACACATGCAATAAGATATCCTGTGCACCGGTAATTGCTTGTCATGTTTTTAGAACTCCTAATACGTATAATAATATATTATATATAAATGCAAAATCTTATAATATTTAAAAACGGTCAAGGTTAAACTTTTTTTTATTAATGTACCTACACGACTGTGGCGGTAAGTATATTATGTGGTAAATATGTAAAAGAATTTCTAAAACAACAAATACACCTTTTCCCACTTCTATCCGCTCACAGGGCATCACCGCCGGGCTCAGTTTGCAGATTATCTAATATATTATTACTACAACATTGTAGTATGCATATCCTATATACATATATTATAATGTATAATAATAATAATGGAGATACAATGACTTCCCATGTGGGTGAACGGACTTAGTCGATGCAAATTAGACGTGTAATACAATTAATTTAGGCAGTGCGTCTGGTCGCCGCCGTATGTGTTATACAGGCGCAATCAATTATACGAGTATACCACGTGCAGTGCTATTCGTTCTCGTGCTGTATAATTTTATACATATTTAATTAACCTTTCTTTTGTCAAAGTTAAAGCTCAAAAATTTCAATATGCATTACTAAGCGGTTTTAAGGATTTTTTGTAAGTAGGTACAATATACCTATATAAGTTGGCGAATCCAGAATACGTTTAACCGTTACATACTATGTATTGTTACACGTTCAAACTTCCTAACCCAATTGCACTCCTATAGAATTACACACTCTGTATTTGCGTATTATACCTGTGTACACATTGTACACGAAAATATTTGTAATAGAAAATCTACCAACGGAAATACACAATAAACATTGTTTGGAATAAATACATTCAAATAAAAATAAGATAACGAATACATAATTCATTTTTAAATGAATATCTATTTCACTATTGCTTAAACAAATTAAAAGTTTTACTTTTATTGTTATTTTTTAGTAATTAAGTAACAATTTTAACTGAACACATAAACACATGAGATAATATAATTAAAATCGTTATGGTTTTGTTTTCAAGAGTATTGACAAATTAACAAAAAAAAAAAAAAAAACAGCAGTATAGCAACAAACCACAATATTTCGTACACTACCGCTTGTTTTAAATATATATTGACCTACCGCCCTAAGGTGTAAACAAGTTTTATAAGATGATTAGAAATCGAAGAACTATATTTTAGGAAAAAAATAATTTTTATGATAAAATAAATACTTTGCATGCTGAAAGTTAAAAAGGTAAATTACTGTCAAAATAGATATACATAGTTAACAATCGCAGTTGTATTAGCATAAATGTAAATATAAAAACATTTATAATAATAATGCAGTTCACAAATATTTGTGTAAAATTACTTTTTCCTCGAAAAAAATTAAGTTAATACGGCGGGTACAGCGATTAACAGAAAGCTACAAAGAATACTTCGAACACATATTATTATACAGTTAAACATTGTCAATATATACAAAAACGTTTGGTAGAAAAATAAAGTCGTACATGCAAGTGAATTTAGATTGTAAATATGCGCGTTGGCGGCGAATATAAATTATACACATAAGAACATAAAACGAAAAATAGTATCTTAAACAAACATATAAAAAGAATTCGCTTAAGCAGTCGACGAAGAAAAAAAAGTATACCTGCAGCGTACTTACGACGATTATTATAGTTTTACATGAACTAAAACAAAATGAGGGGGAGGGGGGGGAGGTAGGTAAGACGAGAAGCGACGTGTTAAGGTTTTTCAAACAAATTCCGTTTCCCACGAGATTTTATCCGTTATACGTACAATATACTATATTTTAACGTGATTTATATATTATGTATGCGTCGACGTATCATAAACACGCCGTTTTATGCAATCCAAGAACATAATATTATTATTATACTGCAAGCCCGTTACCGCCTCCGTCGTATACGGACTAATGAATAGCGGCCGCGACGGGTTGTCACATTTCGTATATACGACCGGAACACATAGTAGTCGAACAGAATCGGACGGCAGCAGACCGCGATTTATCATCCGACATGGTCGCGAGCGTGGGCAGACGAAGCACTGCTAAAAATTCAGTCGCGCGACAGTCGACCGACCGACCGACCGACCGACCTGGAACCGCTCCCTCAGCGGCGGCAGTGACACACAATATTATATTATATAAGAATACACGCGAAAACAGACGTAACACGTGCACGCCAGTAATTCACGACGACCAATCCCCATATATTGTCCTCAGTTATTTTTCGCATACTTACTATATTTATTCGTTTTAATAAATCGCGATGAGAACGAATAAATAAATAAAAAAAGCTCCATTGTAATTACAATTCAATGTCGTAAATGGTCGTAAATCGTGTGCATAATAATGTAAACTTATTCGCCTACGAGTTGTGTGCGTTAAAAACGCAATCGTGATTGAAAAATAAAATAGCCGCCATAAAAATTCGCCCTATTAATATTAATTTTTTTTTTGCTTTTAAACCGCGCAAACTGCGCTGGTGAGACCGCGGTTAGAGATGGATTTAACCCCTAAGGCCGTACGCAAATAGTTAAAACTAATGACGATGACCTCAGATGTTAACAGGAAAGCAGATTCCGAATAGTCAGCCAAAACCCAAAAACATTCAGTTAATTTTCACGAAAGATTCTTTCGGAAAAATGATGAACAAATTTGTTTGCTTATTTACGCGCACACAATAACTACACAAAGGATTAACAAGGTCGTTTTAACGAGCGCTTATGAACATGCACAGACACATTGCCATGTGTGTGGGCCAGTTAAACTGTTTCTATAACTACATGACTGGAAAAAAAACAACGATGTCATTGGGCAGCAAAATTACGTTTTTCCAACGATTGTTGGAAACAGTATAGGTATATAATATATACAATATGCACATATAAAATTCGATTTAAAGTATAGGCAGAAAGATAGAGCTTAAGAAGATACAGTCTTAAATCAAATTGAGAATAATTGGTCAAGACTCGGGTGACATGCTAAGAATGTGATAATAATGATAATTGAACCTATGACTTTAGATATTTTTTTTAATAACTATAAATTCCGACAGCAAAATGTGTAACGTTTATTTTGTGTTGTTTAATCATAATATTAAAACAACTACATATACCTTTACATTATATAATTCAGATGTATACAACACATTTAAATAATGCAAATAAATAAAATAATAGGTACTTCCTCGTAAATAGCAGAAGTTTGAAAAAAAAATTTAACGAGTAAAATATTAACTGTATAAAACGGTTTGGAAAAAACATTTTTTATACATTTTTGTACATTTGCGAGATATATTATATTATATTATATTCATCAATATGAACACAATAACATAATTACGGAGACGATTAAATTAGCTAATATTCTAAAAAGATAAATAATCTTATAATAACTAATAATTTTATTTCATATTTTATTATACTTATACTTATTGTAATAAAGTCATTAATAAGGTATAAATCAAAAATATAAATGTAATAAATTAGTAGATGATTGTCAAGAAATACAAATTTAGACAGTTAGAATTATTTAATACTAGTACTAGTTTTTTTGAAAATAAACATACCTTAAATATAGACTCTTATAGGTACCTGTATACTAAAATTAATAAATACACATATCTGAGTTATTTTTTATTTAATTACTATGGTAAGTAAGATTATTACAACATTCTTAGTGATCTATAAACTTATAATAGTTATTTAAAGGTAGAAAATTCAACATCAATAGAAATTATGTCGTGTTATAATAAAAGTAAAATAGTCATAGACACTTATGATGTGCTTGATTTTAATGATATTATTTCATTACTTTACATGTAAAAGTTATTAATTTTTAATATTTAGTTGACTCCAGTAGAAGCTTTTACCTTACGTCAATACATTACATAATACACCCAGCGATCAATAAACATTTAAACAGTGTTTGAATTCATTTATTCTATTTGAGCAGGCGTCTTCTAAACACTTTTTAACTGGTTGAAAGTATACGTATTTCGACTCTAAACAAACAAAAGACTGTCGCGCCTCCGTTACATTTCTTACACATATGTTATACGATAGTCTTTGAATAATTCAAAACGATATTTTAAAAAGGTTTATGATTTAAAGTGAGAAATTTTAAAAGATCATAAATAATTTTATTCAACAATTATTATAAATTCAAACCAAATACAAATCTCATAAATCTTTTATTTTTTTTCATTAATATCCATACAAATTTTTCGTCTATTGTTAATTCCCATATATTTTTTTTTTGAATTAATGTTAATCGGTCGTTATTTTTCGAACCACGAAAAGCGCCTAATAAAGTATTCAAGTAACGTGTGTGGCATGAGTTTACATCCTCAAAGCGTCTGTCCGGTTTCCTGTGGAGGTCAATATGAACATTTTGACGGTATCAGTATAAATAAAATTATCTATAAACGGCTTTTCAAATATTCTTATTTTTTATGAATTATTATGAAATAAAACAGCACCTACAGCAGAACACAACAAACAAGTAGTATGAACCAATTACCAAGAAACAATACATGTGTCTGCCCACACGATGATGGAGGCAAAAATCCTATTAATTTATTACACACGTGGTTATTTTCCAAAGGATTAAACTTTTTTCTAACAACAACATAACCAGTTTTTGTTACGAAGCTATGTCGTTTTTTAATCAGATCGCTGTTCGTGAAGTGATTAGACTCGTAATATAAGTTTTTGAAACGATTTTTGATTGTCATCTTAAGTCATAAATATGTTAAATGCAGATTTGAATTCAATAAGTATACGCATTAAGATTAAGTATTTTAGAAACTTTAAAAAATAATTGGCTTTGAATTAATTATAAATATATTTTTAATATAATACAAAAGTCTTAATTATTTGTAATTCAATGAAACATAAAATCACACTAACCTATTTTGAATATATATAAAGAATAAGTAAATATTTGAATACATTATAAGAATTTAATTGACATTCTACTTGATACTGAATAAAAGTTTAAATAAGTTATAATTTTATTTTATAACATTTATATACGAAGTGTAAATATTTTTCAATAAATATAATCAAAGTAGATTATTAGAATTACTGGATTTATAAATTAATTTATATTACTATTTAATTAATTAATTAATTTTTTTTAAACATAAAATTTAAACATTAAAATGAAATATAGATTGTTATAATCAAATGAAACTTCTTGATAATAGTTTTCTGTATTGTTGAATGAATTAAAATAATAATTTTTATATTTAAAAGGTATTATAATTATTTAGATATTATAATGATATATATTCTTTAAATACATTTAAAAGAATATAAAAACGAGTTTAATGAGTTTTTGATTATGCATGAATATCGGATTATGTATTCGTGTTTTTTTAAATAAATAATTACCATTTACAAAAAAAGTATCTTCTCTAACACACATTTGTTCAAACAATTCAATTAGATCAGAATATTACAGGATATTTTAAGTTTATATAATGTTTACTGTACTAGTGTACTGTCTGTACTACTATAATACGTATAATAAAACATGATGACCAAAAATACACAGCCATTTGCAGCTGTTTTTCCTCCACCTCATACAACTGCACCAACATCTGTCCTCAGCTGGAAAACACCTCTTTTACTTCCATTATAAAATAGTGTAGTTACGGTTCGCACCCTTTATTCATGCATAATAATAGAGATAGTAACAAATGAATACTAATGAGAAAATGAAAATCAGGACAGGTGTCTTCCAAGAAGAAAAATATACATGCGATGGTCCAAAAATTAATTCGCTAATTATACTAAGTTATAATGAGTAATATACTTATATAGTTATATCATAATTATATATAAAATATCTAATGTTTTGAAATAATAAATTCCTTATTTTAAATTAAAAAAATATAATCAGAAATTATAGATCACCTCTAGCACAGTCAATAGATTGATAGATATTATTTAATACGTATATGTTTGAATTTGTGTTTGTGTGTACAATTATAGAGAAAGAAAAGAACAGAGAGGTTAGCGTGTCATCTACAAAAAAGATTGATGACGGAGCAAAACGAATGGCTATCGACGGTCACTCAAATACACTATATAGTCTACATTGATAACAATTTTTGACAAATGGTTTTAAACGTAAAATGTTGACAACAGATGTATAGAAGTTATAAAACATATTATTTCGACGTTTATGAAATAACACTGATTCAATAGATTGAATACATACGTAGACAATTTACTTAATTCATACTAGGAAGTTTAAATGCATACAAAATAACTGAAGGAAATCTAAATTATATAGTTGGTATTAGCCTACAAAAATATATACATATGAAAAGTCACTTAGTTTTTTCAAAATATCCGCAAATGTTTGTAAATCACGTTACCAATAGGTAAAATGAAATTCCACAGAATCAAGTCGAACTTCAATCAACAAACGTGATAAACCCAAGAAGAGGCGATCAGATAGCAAACGCGCTCCCGAGCACACACACACATGCGTTGTCCAAGACTGTGATACGCGCGTTGTAACATATCGGAACGAGTTGAAAACAAATGAGAATTCCGTGTAGCAATAAAAATAATAACAAATATGTATAGTATAACCTTGTCGAAAGGCGACGACCGAAAAGATTATGAAACGAATGAGATCATCTCCGATTCGAGGAACCACTCGGCCACTCCATAATGTGAGAAACATTGGAACCAAATCGGGAAGAATCGCACTCTTAAACGTGAGGAGAAAAACATTGACCGTCCCCCGAGTATTATCCACACGGTACTACGATGTAGTATTAGCACAAAACACTGTAGGCACGTTACCGTACAAATAGTATATTATTAATACTCACGTAATATGCATGTGTAAAAAATCCGTACCAGCGATGGACCCGACAGGGCCAGAACAGCTAATCAACACGCAAAAACAATTGAACGGAACGAAAAAATGTAAGAACGGAAACGAGAAAACATAAACCACGCACACTGCACGATGACGATGAACCGCGGAAGAACAAACGCGCGATAACGACGACGGACGACTACGGCGGACAACGAGAGACTGCCGTTGCCCGTGGCGTCGGCGGCAACGGCTAGGCGGCGGTAGGTGGGAGTGCGGTGGCTGCGCGTCTATGACGGACCGCAGTAACTGCGCGCGGGGTGCACTACCAAGACCAGAACGCCGCACAGTACCACGACCACAGCGACGCGCAACGATCTGCCCCGGCCGGTTCCCCTCTGAACCGCGTTCAGAGTTCGAACCCTCGGATGGTGATCAACCAAAGCCGTCCGTGACGATAATAAATTCTCGTTCGGACGCAGGACGCTGTATATATCTCGCGTGTTCAGGGCGCGCAGTTAACGACAGAGACAGGACTCCGAGCAGTTTATTAGTAAAATATTCTGGTGCGCTCTCAAACGTTCATTTACACCTTTCGCAAATGAAACAAATCAGTTTTTAGCAAATTACACATCGATGACATGTAAAACGATAATATTTCCCAAATATTTAACGGATGGTCGAAGTACACGATTCGAATACTAACACATATATTATATAGAACATTTTTAACCAACAACTTAATTTTAATAGATCATATTTTTATACGTGTAACTACTAAATAAATCTTCACTTTGTAGATATAAACTCTAAAGAATCACTTTTTATCGCCCATACAGAAAATAAATAGGACAATGTATCATTGCTATGAAACACATGAAAATGTATAAATGTACACCTCAGAAGTATAATTAGTATAATTAAGTAATAAATACGAATCATTAATGAGTTTTCAGCATCCAAACAGAATTTATCTCCTCCAAAAAGGATTTAGAATAATAAAGGATTCGACGGAAAATAATTGTAAGAAAGGTTCAAATTAGAATTTTAAATTAAAATAAAAAGATAATACAAAGGTCATCTTATATGATTATATTTATCACACGTAATATAAGCAAAATATAATAAATTGGAATTAAATAATAACTTTATATAAAATTAATAATTTAGGCACAGCTGATTAAATTAATATTATATGAGTATATTATTGAAACGACCAAATATTTAAATCTTATGAATATGTATATTGTTATTCGCACTGTTCGTAAAATACACAAAACCTTTTATTTAGAATTGTACGCAATTCTGGGTTAAATTATTAATAAATTAACAATACTATTTAGCAATTTTACATAGAAGATTTATTCGGTAATGATAGCAAAATTTACCGACTTGTATAGGTAATAAATATTGCTCTACGATTTGTTTACCTAATTTTGGTGAACTAAAAATTGTGTAATCTTCCGTGCTTATACACTTGTAAGACAAGTAGGTATTCACATTATTTGGCATATGTTCAAAAGTTCGAACACCATCTAGTCGCAAGGTCTTGTGATAGATGAGTACATGTTTGGAATGCAATTATTATATAGTCTATCTATATGCACAAAGAATATAATTTTTCAAACAATTTTTACCCGCAATAACCTCCTCTATAAAATATATACGTTTCTGAATCGAAGTATCAATAAGTTCACCGGGTCTTTGTCATCAAATCGAGTATATTGCAAAATCCAAACACCTTGGATACTCGTTATAGCTGCGTGATAAACTATTTGACAGCAAGGATTATTTATAATAGTCGGCCGCAACTAAGCGCTTTCGAAACAGATTGATTTCAGGTCATTTACCAACCAATAATATAAATGAAGACTAAATCCTAGCTGAACCATTGAGATCATATTTCATTTCGGCATTAAATAGGTGGATTTTCGTGTCTCACTGCACAGCCTTAAAAACATAGGTACAACTAATATTGATTCTGTTGCAGAACAATGACACCGAAATAATAAAACGTTGTACGTTTAACGTTATTTGTAACTTTTCTACTCACGTATTTTTACTTGAATAATACCATATAATATATTATAAAATCATTCATTTTATACTTAGTTATAAATTTTTTAACAAAACAACTCGACTCTAAAATACAATATCGTAAATAATTTATACTAACAACAAAAATCGCATCTATTTTTATTATGTACTATGTAAAAACATATTCTCATAAACCAAAAACGATTAAGATATAATACACACGCGATATTATAGAATACCTAGCCAAAAAAGACTGTACTTAAGTTAACCGTAGGCATGAAAATATCATCCAAATGAATATATGAATCAAACACTTGACTTTCTACATAGCGTGCTTGAATAATATTAAGTATTTGCGTGGTATTTTTGTAAATGTTAAATCTAAAATTATAACTCAGAAATTCAAAGTTAAGATACAGGTTTTCAGAAGAAATATATTTATATGTATAAGATATTCAAAAAAATATTCATGTTAGTTGAAACTTATGTTTATGAATCATGCAGTATTGCAGACTGCAGTGGTTTACGGTGTCTGGCGCGGAACGACCTAATTTTGATATTAACTTCCAGAACTTTTTCAGTTTTACCACAATTATCTTGCCATTTTAATGAACATGATTTATATTTATCAGAAGTTTCTCGGATTTACTTGTCTTCAAAAGTTTTCAGTTTTGTATAGGTTATGTACGGCAATCTCCGACCATAATAATAATTACAAAATTATGGATATAGTAAGAAACAAATAAATAAATAAATGACTATGATCATAGATATACATATAAGATTTATAAATAAGATTTTAATTTCTAATATACTTATCAAAGAAATGGGATTTGTCGCTGTGTTAGTTAAGTCTTAATTAATCATTTAACTTTGTATAAGTATTAAGTGATACTAAAAATTCTCACACTAATTTTATTATTTTAAAATGCATCCATATTTTGACCTCATTCACATAATTATGAATGTGCTTGTTATCTTACGAGATTAAAGATTATTAATATAGATGCACCATTAGTTTTTGTAAGTAGAAGTATATTATATTACCAAACGAAGATGTGTGTCTAATAATATTAAATTTCGTAGATTAATCATATTTTAGATTCCAAGTGAAACAAGAAATTAATTGGTTTTACCATGATGTGTGTTTTATATTTTTTGTGTATGTCATCACGATTTTTCCAAGAAATGTTATTCTAACAACAATTAAAGTACATGTTTCCGAAACCAAATGCTGTCTAGTTGGTGCAACAACGATGTCCTTTTTGGAATTTCTCAACAGTTTTTTCAATAATTGCGGAAAACTGATGAAAAATTGCAAAAAAAAAACGACCAATTTGATTTTTTTTTTCATTGTAATTCAAAAATTAATGATCGTAGTGAACTGAATTTTTTTATACAGGTGTAACTTTCAAACGGTTTAAGAATTTTGTCCTATTATAGCCATTTTAAATATGAGAGTTTTCTTAGTTCTTTTTCGTAAAATATCAATAAAAAAATGCTGGTTGATTTTCGTATTTTGAGATTTTAATACAATTTTTCTCGTACACTGTTTATACTCGTAAGAAATAATCTCAAAAATCTGTGTCCACAGTTATTTTTATTAAGCGTTTGAATTAAAATGGTGATAAAAGATTATGAAAATCACGAAATGTGCCTAATTTTCGTAATTTGAAGTTGATAAACATTTCAGTATCAATACTTAAGACTTGAAAATATAGTATGATGTACTAGATAAGTTGCTCTTTCTAGCAAACAAAAAAAAATTTACCGGAGAAGCATAAAATATGTGTAATTTATGTGTAAGAAAATTATATTTTGATGAAATCGGGTGTTTCCACGATATTGATTAACCATTAAACGGTGTTGGTTATTTCATCGTAACTCAAAATATAATAATTGGAGGGACTTGAAATTTTTACAGAACACTTATATATCAATTTTTTAAAGATGGTGTGAATTTCAAAAGAGTTCAACTATTTTAATTCTATTTATAGGTATTGAAAAATTAGATAAAATTACAGTCAAGACTATATATTTTTTATAGGTATTCCTGCTTAAAAAGTTCTCTTATTTCTTTTCAATAAATATAAATATTATAATATCTGACCTTTTTCATTCAGAATTGTGTTTTCGAAAGCAATGGAACATTGGTTTCAAATTCAAAAAATCAATACAACAGTAAAATTCACCCAACCCTAGAGTCTCACCTGACGTAAGAGACTCTTTTTAACATTAACAGTTTCTAATAGTTACAAAAAAAATAAAAAATAGTAAAATGCTAATTCAAAAATTAAAGCGTAAGGCCTAAAGATTAAAACCTTTATTCAATGATACAGCAAATGAATACTATAGAACCTACATATTTTTTTAACATAAAATATTGAGAATGAAAAATTATGCATCGTATAAAATGCACAGTAAGACGTACCTACCTCTGGATGCAGTAGGCTGAAAAGTGAACTGAAACACCAGCACTATAATTAAGATGGCGGCGTCTTAGGTATTCATTAAGCTTTCGGTCTTAACACCCTAACCGGTAACTATGTACATGTAATATACAAGAAATATTAATAATAATAAATATATATATATATTCATAGCTATAATGTCATAAGTATATATTTAAAATTAGTTAACATTACATAATGGTTTATGGGTGTTTTCGATGGAATTATGAAGAATGAACCAACCGGCAAGATAAAATTATATCCTAATATAATTCTAGAACCGTGAAAGGAAACTTCTTAAAAATAATAAAATATACTTGAACATTGATGAAAAAGTTAAGATACAGCTAGATATATATAAGTATTGTTATTCATTATAGCTGTTATAACTTATAAGATATATCCAAGGAAAGTACGTCTTTATAAAATAAATGGATTTAATACTTCATATACAAATGCTGTATAAATATGGATATATTTAATATAAATTACATAAATTATAGTATATATGCACAGAATTTAAACTGTTATTTACTGTACTGTTTTGTATTTTATTTAACTATGTATTCAACTTATATCGAACGTACATAAACAAAGAAATCGTACGTTATTATAGTAAGTAAACATGTTGGTTAAAAATGAAAATATTTTGATTTGCTATCCGTAACAAATAATCTTTTTTTTTTCCATAAATGCATTTTAAAACTTTTTTTCAAGAATAATAAACAAACACATGAATAGTAGTTTTTGTAGGTAAAATTAAATTAAAAGAAATAATAATATTATATTAACCATTATGCATTTTCGGAAGGTCATCTTAAATATTCAAACTAAAAAGAAACTTAATTAAAAAATGAATTAAATTAGACACGGATTATTTATGTAAAATAATTAACTGTCGAAGAGATATAGTACATTATTTTAAAATTATTAATTCATATTTAATACGTATCTTTATAAATGTATACAGTAAGATAAACAATTTTAGAAAATCAAAAACATAAATATGGGGATAATATTTATTGTTAAAAATATAATTATGCGGTATATAAATTATACCTTTATGTAATTTTTAATAAAACTGAATTTGTAAAAACTATTGAAAAGTCATCAATAAATATCAAATTTAATAAAAATTTTGATATGAAAATTGATATAGATAATAATATGTATACACATGATGCATATAATATAGATTAAGAATTCGAATTTTATTTAATGCAACGGAACCGTTGCATTAAATGAATCTTCGAGATCACGTTTATTATTAATTACAGAGAATATACCTAGTTTCATTGTTCATAATTGTCATATATTCGTGACTTATCTTGTTTGTACATAATAAAATCTTTACCTATCAAATAATAGTCTTTATTATGTATTTTTAAATATATAATATATAATATATAATATAGTGTATTGTTACTTCTATTTATCTATTTAATCATCATATTTCATAAACTACAAAAATGATTAACTTTCCCATTAAAAAAAAAAAGTGCCAATTAATTAGTTACGATCATGAGTTTTCTTTTTATTTGACTTTATAAGTGGGGATATGTACGACTATTAATGGTAAATATAATATTACATACAATAGAATTTTTTTTTTTTAACATTATTGCTTGTCTTCATTTCATATTGAATTAATATTATATAGCTACATTATTCTGCACACAATTATGTTTTTATTAACAAATTATTATTGAATATATAAAAAATGTATTGAACTAATGAAATTTTCAATAAAATAAATATATATATATATATATATATATATATATATATATATATATATATAACAATAAATAAAATAAAATATAAATATTGCCTTGAGTATTATATAATGAGGTGCTAATGAATTCGGTCGGTTTTGATTTAAAAAAATCATCGTGAGGTATAAAAAGATCATTTATTCTTATTAGCACTACTCATTATATAATACTCAAGGCCATATTTATATTTTATTTTATTTATTTTATTGAAAATTAGATTTGTTTTAATAAATTACTAATTTATATATATATATATATATATATATATATATATATATATATATATATATATATATATATATATATATATAAGAATAATTTGTTATTATTTAAGAGTATTAACCATTAAACCAAATAAATAAGGTTATTTCAAACGTGATTAAAAAAATTGTAGTTATCCTACAGTTATCGTATTAACTATTTATATACTTACAGAATATTTTCAAAAAATGTAAAAATAAAGTAACAACAATTATAACACATTGGTTTAAAAATTGAACATTTATTCGCTGAAGTGTATAGTTTCTTTATTTTTTTGTAAAACATGACTGTGAGTGTGTCCATGAATATTTAATATGTAATTCAAATTGTTTCGAACTAAGACAATAAGAAAATGAACTTGACAGTTATTATTTCATTTTTTGGCAAACATTTTAGTAAGTAACTATATGCACCTGAAAGAAAAAGTTGAAGTCACGCTAAATCAAAGACTACATTATCGTATTAGTATAATACAAAAATCGAAATTGATTCTATAAATTATGGCCAAATGATATCATGAAAATCTAAACTAGTTGAGAAATAAAATAATAGGTGTGTAATAATACCAGTAGCAAATTGCCGGAAATCGGAAATACCAGGCAACAGCCTGACACCAATAATAAATTATCGTGACTTCTTGAGCACTACCGATGAATAAACCACTGGAAATTAGATTTTCGGTTTATATTCAGCCGACCCTCACACTTAAACCATTAAAATGATAAACAGATACATTAAAGAATGAAAAAATAATGTATTAATGCAGACTATAGGTATACAACACAGTTTACACAGCAATTTTAATGGTTTATGAGCATTACACAAAATCTTATAATATGATGAAGAAGTAACTACATTTTCAATCGATTGTAATTATATACAAAGTAAGTAAAAAGATTTCAGAATTCGTTCGCGAATGATATATTATTTAATTATTAAGTAAGTACATTACAATAGATTATCATAACTAATGTGGAATTTGATTTTAATGTTGTATTTTTTTTACTTACTACATTACCTCCCAGACATTGATTAAAAACAAAGAAAAATTGCGAGAAATCGGTTAACTTTCCCTCGAACACGACAAGTGTATCAGGCCTCAAGATTCGTCCCAATATATACACCTACTAATAAATAAAATTAAAATGTCACAACGTCCACACATTCTGTAATCGTGTCTTAGATTCTCATTAGGAACTCGAACGCGTGACCCAAGTATCGTTACATCGGACAAAATGGTGAACAGCCTACTTTAGTACACCTTATTTACGTGTCAGAAAGACAAAAAGAAAAAATCAGAATGAGCAATCCGTATCCATACCCGTAATACAATTTAACAAGAAGAAATTAGATACTCGACTAAAGTTAACCCGAAGAGGAAACAACCGCCAGAAGGAAGAAAAACGATTTATTGCACGCCCTTCACGCTTAGTCACTAAATATCTCTCAAAAAATATTATATGACTGGAGGAAGAGCTGCTATTACACCGACACAAGTAAATAGATATGAATCCAGAAAAAAAACGTTCGTGGTCGCCGACAGGGTTCACGACGACCAGTTTGGTACTTCGTAAACGACCAAATGCAATCTACAGCATCTCGTTTTGTAAACGTTTCTCAGTCGTTCATTGGAAAGCAACATTTTATAATATTATAATCGCACGCCTGCAAAATATCTGTAGGTACACAATATGAACCCCGAAGGAAACATAACGCCGTATGCGTCGATAACGATAATTCGCGATATTAGATTGAAATGTAATTTAAATTAAGTGTTTTTAGGTATTTTAAATTTCATATCGCTAGTCAAATTTATTTATGACTTTTTCCCCATTTTAAGAAATTAACCCTTAAGCGGATTCGTGCGAGTTTTCACTTTTCAATCGTGAAAAAATTATTCATCACTAGTAAAACAAACAAAACGATAATGTATACACATGTATAATACCGTGAACATTTGTATATGAAGTTATTTACCAACGATAAAAAACGATCAATCATGATCACGACGTACCTATATCTAACCGGCCAAGATTCCCTACGGTGAGCTCCAGTGAAATGAACTCTGCATCGAAACCTACGATATACCTCGTATAACTCCATAGCCATCACACACCGCGTGTTATGAAGTGTAACTTCTTAACATTTTACAGAAAAGAGTTAATTTATTTTTTTTTTTAATGAATAGCTGAGCTTATATTACATTTGGAGTATAAACAATGCAATTAAACAACAATTAAAATTATTTTACGGAGCATAAATTCTCTCAAGAATGTACAAAATTAAAACAATACCATAGATATTGTTTTATTTTCTAACAATTTCCTATATTTATCTAAATCATGAATAATGTACAATTATTTTTAACGTGAATTAAATAATTAAAACCAAATTATTTTAAATGCCATTAATGTGTACAATGCATGTAATAGTTATCTATTATACACGAATAAGTATTTTAGTTTAATATTATTAAATGATAAACATTTTAGTAGGTATACCAAGATATATTTATTCTTTAATTTTATATTATTTGTACATATTAAATACGTGACGTATTAAAATATTGTGACGATTAAAATTGAATATCAAATTATAAATTATATTATATTAATCAAGTAATAATATATAAATTAAATAAATAAGTTTCTCCGATCACTTCAAAATTAAAAAATCCTGACTATTTAAATACAATTTGACTTTTTGAACACACTGGTTTATATACAAAATATATACATTTATACCTAAAATATATTCTTTATTAATTATAATAAGCTTTTTTTTTTAACTACCGTCGGCTCTGGTCATTGGGTGTGACGGAAATACTTAAGAATTGCTGGTCCGTCGTTGGAACACATTAAATGTATTAGAAATACGTTTTAGAATTCCCGGGTGGTCATCAATGAATCTATCATTGAATCCATCCAAAAATTATAGTTACGCCGAACGCAACTTAGTTGCAACACCAACTGCAGTCTGCAGCTGCCACTGAGCTATACCGCACAGACAAGCTTTTATAGAAATCTTAATTATTTGAATTTTTGACAATTACATTTTTTTATTTCTCTTTTAGATTCAAATAATAACAATTTACTTTATTTAACTGTACAAGATAATATTTGCTAAGTAATTTTTAAGTGTGCATCACTTTCTTTATTTTAAATTACCAATACATGTGTAAATTAAATGCTTGTCTATTTACTTTTACAAGACGAGTATAGATCAAAACAAATATTATTAAAAACAATAAACTTTGAAATAAATTAATTTAACATATAATTCTTTCAATTAAATCGTTTTAATTAATTAAATTCCATAAGGAAAGTTACTCCATAATTCAATAAATATAAATTACGTCAATGTATTTTAATTTAACGAACAATTTAAGTTAAATATATTTGATCAGTTTGTAGTTATTTGAAAAATAAAACATAACTATTCTCCAAACCTAGACAACTATTATTGTATCCGTGAACAATAAAACAGTATTTTTCGTGCACCATCATATTTATCTCAAAAAAGAATACTAGTTGAGAGCCGTATTAAAGATAAATTATTGTTGGGTCGGGGACGAACACAATGGTAAACTGTTTTGAAAACAAGTTTGGTTTTGATCTAAGCCGAGATTTAAATTAGTAAAGACTTTGGTGACGGAACAAGACATGGGAAAAAAATGTCTTAGGTCATGACCGGCATTGCCCGAAACGAATAATTTTTAATAACTTTGACTGTTTTGTACATAAATACAACCGGAGTGTTGTCTTCCTTTTGTGCGCAACCCAGCCCTTTCAGCTGTATAATAATAATAATAATAATTGCTATTATTAGTATTGTTCTCGTAGTAGTGGAAAAAAGCAGCCATCGATCACGTACAAACAATAAGGCATAGTCGACACTATATAACACAAGGTGTATGTTAAAATAATAACGATAATATAACAAATAAAATCATACATGTTCGCTCAATCTAGGTTTTAATCAAATATTATTCTATTGTACATGAAAAACAAATAGAATTACATTTTAATTATGTTAATCCATGTTTAATTATACTAGATCAAATGATAATATTGACAGATTAGCCTAAAGGTATAACAGATCAAGAAGTGCCTATACTATTTACTATAGTAATAAAATATACTTTTATAATTTCGCAGCTCAAAAAATATTAGCGGCGATATTTAGAAACAAGGTTCTCTTAACTCGATAAATCTAGACAGTTGCAAATAGTCGTATATGGAGCCGAATAAGTTTAACTCTGTTTTTTCTAAAAGATTTTATTCATTCATAGAAACACCCGTTTCACAGGAACTCGGAAACTTAAAATACGAGTAAACTTCCTACCTAGATATATCGTATTACAAGTATATTATATATGGCATATGTATAAATATTGCACACAGTAGACAGTAAAACAAAATCAATATTAAACTAAAAAAATTTTTATAGTTATATTTTGTTTTGTTCTCTATTTTGGCATACTGTCAAAGATAATTTGTAATTTATATTTTAATGGATCTGATGTTATAATTAATATTGTGTAGAATTTAATTGAGTTTGCAATTTATGTATGCATGAGGTAAATGCATGTATACATGTATAACATATAACACATACATATTTTTATAATCTAATGTATAATTAAAATATAATTTACTTGGTTAATGGAAATAATTTGCAATTCATTTTAAATTCAAATACCATATCATTACGTTTACAGTTATATCATACAAATAATTGCTACCATTAAATGAAAATAACAAATTCGAAGAAATAGTTTACAATTTGGACCAATAAAAGAAATATAAAAAATAACTGTTGACGAAAAATTAAAAATATAAGCTTAAAATAAAATTAAGGTCTATAAAATTGAGTGACTAAAATTAAAACTTTCCCGACATTCAATTGCCCGACACTACTTTTTCCCGACAATACATTTTACATATTTTTACTTTACACGTAATACTAATATACAATACTATATTTACAGTTCCGTGCATTACAATATCCATTTTAATTATTTTTTGTATACACGAAAATAAGCTTCTGACGTAACGTTTGATATTTCAGTACGTTTGATAGTTAAGTGCAGTAAAAAAATTATTTTAGTTAGTACACATTTTATTAAAAATATTATTTTTTGATTTTTCAATTGATGTGGTACAAAACATTTTTTGCACCATTTTCATATATCATATATATAGATTGACAATATAATTTTTTATTTACTTACAATAAAAATTGATATTGTCGGACAAATATACTGTCGGGCAAATGTAGTGTCGGGCAAACATATCAGACCCAAAGTGAGTAGGTTAATTGACCGCCCAAAAAATTTGTAGTTCAAATTATTAAAATAATATTGTAAAAATATTATTTTCAAAAACAATAATAGAATATATGAATGATCTTATTCTATGATTTTATACATCAATACTTAACCGAACAAAAATAAAAATATTAATAAATCTAAAGGTTTATAGCACTATTAAAATGTAATATTTTTTAATTACGAGTATACTCGTATGGAAAAATAACAAAGAAACGTCGCCTCCAAAGTGATAACAAAAAATAAGTGGTAATCAATGACGAGAACAATTTTAATTTAATTATTACAGCCACAAATTATAATTGTCACAATTATTTTTCCAACCCTACAATGTGTATACCACCATTTACTCCCTCAGCTGTGCAACAACACGCAAACGTGGGAAAATTGTAACACGTTTCATCGCCATAGGGTCTGAAAAGCGAACTCAACATGACTCATGTTTTCCATTAATCGAATAAAAACACCGTTATCCACTCACACTACAGTAAGTTTTTTCTACAAACAACCCTTTTAGGGTCAATGCAGAATCTTCTTCATCAGTATAATACATCAAACCATCCCTAGCTCCACTCCTCTTATAGTACTCGAAATAATAATAATAAAAATAACAAATGATGCACCGCAAAAAGTGCAATGCATGCATGAACATCATAAATGTACAACTGGCTACAGATATTTATCAAAAAGACAACATATAGCCATCATAAATCCATAAACAAGTTTAAGTCATAACTTGAGCCACTTATTGTTTATTTTTTATAGTTTATAACATAGCACATTTTACTTGATTTAACAAGTTCCTATTTGCTGATGAAAAAACAAGAAAAATAGGCACCACGGGAAGGTATAAAACAACCGTTGACTTTTACTAATTTCAGTTAATTTCATACCCATATAAAACTGAGGATATTGAGTTTTTTCTTAGATAAATAATGTACATGTAAATATAAAATATAAGTATAAATTATAAATACCTCGTTTCTTCTGAACGTCTCGGCAACTTTTTTAAGGATTTCGTTGGCTGGCATACAAAAGCAATCATGGAAGTTAACTATGTCAGATTGGTATACATTGGTAAGCAATTCTTTTGCTTGTCTCACGAGAACTGCACGCGTTTCACTGTAATTCACATAGTACGGTCCGATCAAATCGTCGACAAGTCGATGGACAGAAAATGTTTTTTGTCCCGGTTCCTAAAATAAGTATTTATATTTTATTACTCAAAGAGTGTGGATATCCCAATAAACAATAAAATAACACTGTACCATTTCAAGCATCATATGAAAAAATATAATGAGACAAAGTAGTGTCATTTTTTTAGTAGCCACGGGACACTATAACTTATAAACCATTTAAATAGTTAAATCGTATAAACTACTAAAAAATAAAATTTTTATTTGTAAGATGAAAATGTTGTCCGGGTAAACGTTTACCATTTATGTTGGGTAAGATTACAGTCGCTCATTTCTTACAATTTATTTACGTCTTCTGATCGCTATTATCCAATTAAAGTGTGGAGAATATTACTATGCTAGTATCACAAGCGTAATTGAGTTGGTCGAATTACACTAATAACAATAATGACCAACGGGAAAAAAATAAACACAGGGTGTATTTACATAACCAGTATCTCCATTTCCTAACTCAATCTCCCTTGGATTCATCAGAAAACCAACAGCACAGTTAGTTCCCTTCACTCGGTTGTCTTATTTTTTCTTTACCGTGTGTGTGGTCTTGGGGTAATATTCCTCTTGTGAAGCCGGTGCACTTGGGTAACGTTAGTATAGGGGACTATTGTTGGTCTTTTTATTATTCATATGAAATGTATTACTCGAAAAATATAGGAACCACAATCCGCAGGAAGTTGAAGACATGAAAATATACTCATGAGATACATCTTTGTTTGAAATAATTGCACATGCAAATATTAAGAGAATACACAGTCAAATGTAGTTACTAATTAACATGAGCTATTTTTTTTAATTATACTTTTACAACATACCCAATTAAAGGAGAAGATGCTAGGTTCATATTAGCCTTACAATTTCTACTATTGAGAATGTTATAAATTCGCTTAACAAGAAAATAATGTTCAGGGTTTGCGCGCTTCCCAAAACAAAAAAAAAATGTAATAGACTCAATATTATTAATTTATATTTATGTTTTAAAGTAGTGGTAAAACGATTCATCACCTAAAAACAGCGACTAACTTATTTCAATGTACTTTTTGAATCTATAGCAAATATTGTAAAGAAAAGCTAAAAATTAATCTTTCTCATACGATTTTTAAATCAATGTTATTCGTGCCCACGGCGCTGATAAGGGACATTTACCAGTATTTCACACTTGAACATAATAAATTAGCACCGCGGTAAGTGTACGCCCAATATATACATATATATTTGAAAAAAATAAAATATTAAATATATTGTCATAAAATAAATATAATTGATGAAGATATTTATTTAGTTTTACAACTTAATTATGAGCTAATGCTTAAGTATAAACTACGATCGAATTATAATAAATTGATAAATGAATGAATAAATATATAATTAATACATGGATGTTTGGTATATTAATATATTGTATGAGACAATAAAACATATACAGCCACAATATACGTATATTATTAGATATTGATAGTTGAGCAATTCATAAATGTAGAAAATTGATTTATTTAATGAAGAAAATATAATCAAATTTTTAATTTAATTACACTACTATCTTATGAACTTTTATTATTTAAAATATTTAATTTATCATAATCTAAAAAATGTAGGAAGACGTAAATCCTTCCACGTCAGTAATATTTTAATATATTTTAACATCGTCAAACTTTATATTTGAATTTTTTCAGTGCTCGTGACACAAATAAGAATAAAAAGTTAAAGAAAAATATACTTAACTCGACAACAATAAAAGTAGGTAAATAATGTTCACGAGTATGAAATGTAATATGAGTTATAGTATAAAAGTAGTATAAGTTCAACCAGAGAGTCACGCTGTTTACAAGGTATACGCGTAATTCTGTCATGAGCAAGGTAGACAAAGAAAACAAATCTAAACTAACTGTCCCTTCAGTAAAATCTTATATATCCCAGACGAAACCATGTTAATTTTATTAACATAATAGATTTATAACCGAAAAGATCTTGAGGCTTACATAAGTATGTCAAATTTAGAAACAAAGAACTGTACTATAAAATTATTATGATAAAATACAAAAAAAATTAACCAGGGATCACGTAAATCACGTTGAATAGTTCCGTTCTCACGGATGGTCAATAACAAAGATTCGCATCAAGTGTAATAAAAAAAAAATTAACTTGAAGAATATCAGATGAACTATAAAGCTGGCGAAGTTCTTGTAATATTCCATTGTTGCACGTTGTTTTATGGGGCTATTTGTTTAATAATATTGCGCTAAGTATCTCAGTCAAAGATCACCGGTTGGTGGGTTGACACAATAGTATCGATTGGCCTATAAAACGCGTTTGTCGTGTGTGTTATAACCTTTAATCGACCCGGATGAATTTGGACCTATAGCTCCCCTGAGATTTGGACCACGCGCGGTGGTCACGAACTACGCTGCAGTATAAAGTATAAACAGGCCGGAGGTCATCGCTGCTTCTTGTCGACCAGTGTGTAATCCACAGGTTGTTTTATCAACATGAGTAGAGGCAGATAGAGGAAACTTTGCTGGGGACAATCATTATTGGGATCTGAGACCAACTGAGACAAAGACTATACGCCAGCGAGACATAAAACAATATTTTTCGAGCCTGATGATATGATTTTAATAGCGTGTCTTAAGTTGTTTTTCGTTGTTGTCTGGTTTAACACTAAGACCCATCTGTCGAAATGTCAAGGATTCTCGTATACAGATTGACATGACCTACAGATGAGTTAAGAGGATCACTGAATACTGGTCACAGATAGTACCTATACCTAAGAATAATGTAATCTTCTTCCTACGCCCGAACCCATGGAGACCGTATACTATAAGAAACTCGTGATTATAACATAGATAGAACACGATTGTATACCTAATGTAAAATAACCATTTAAAGTAACCGTAGATTTTGTCAGTTCACAATTAGAAATTAGAATTTTTACGTAATAAACGTCCCATACATTGACCTAAATTATCTCAATATACCTAAATATCATGTTACATAAAAAATGTATATACACATATAAGTGCAAATAATGTATTAATATAAAGAAGCAACACAATTCAAATAGGAGTAATTATCATAAATCATTTCTAGTTGCAGCGCATATCATACATTGAAGTCTAATAAATTATAATAGACACTATTTAGTTTATTTTTATTTCTTATGCGTATACAAGTGGAGAGTTCTTCTATACTTATCAAATAATGTTTTGGGTTATTTATTATTTTTGATTGTTGAAAATAATGAGTGGGTATTTCAGAATTTTTAAATATTTTTCAAATCACTTAAAAAAGATCAAATGAAAATAATTTTCTATTTAAACGATGAGTGTAAATAGTATATACTATTGCAGTATAAGCTTATAAATATGACGTGTTATTAGTGTAAATATTCGAACTAGGTGAAAATGTTTCGACGAAAATATCAAAAACAAATATCTTAGACATTACGAATTCGCGGATGACGAAAAGTCGTCAACAGTAAAATGGCGTTAAGTTAGCGTTAAACGCGCCAAAGAAACATAAATGAAAACCGGTAACGCGATCACGGTGCAACTCATCGGCCGAGCGCGGCTGTGCGAATTTGCAGTGTGAATGAATCATTCAAGAATCTCGGCGGTGAGTAACAGCGTTTATTTACACACATACTTACTATATATATATACACCTAGTATACGTATTATTATACTATAAACATTTACTTAACCTCGACGAGTACTAATAAATACGTCGGCGTCATTATTATGCAGGCTGCGGCTGAGCAGCGGCAGCGACAGAGTATAGGTACAATCAATTATTCAAATATTAGCGAATGTTTATTATTTTTTTTTTCTTTCCGTCTGCTGCTCAAACGAAATCGAAACGCGTGCGTGTACGCGAGGACAATGTAATATAATAATATCATTATAAATACGGTAAAACGATCATAATAATAATGCGCTGCAGGTATATAATATACCTACCGCCGCCGCTGCGCCCATTTCATACAACATACGTATCCGGTACGAGTTTTTTTATTATTATTTTATCCTCTCGATTTCCACTACCGCCGTTTCCACCGGTGCGGTGACAATATCAAACTCGGGTAGGTATATACATGCACGTCCGCACGAGTACTGGCACAGCGCACCGCGACTTCGACATTACCTACCTACCTATCCATATGCATGTACCTATCGTTTGTACGCGTAACCCATAAATCGCGTAAATCGAGCGCGCGCGAACGCGTGGGAGGAGGCCACACGGCGAGTGATACGTCAAATCCGACGACAGCCGACGACCACGGCATACGCGGGGGAGGTACCCTCCCTCCATCACACAACAACGCCCAGAGTTGCCTCGATATGTGTTGCTTGCACCATCACACGGCGGTTCGTCATCCGTGTTGTAATATTATTTTCCACGCGTCTCGAATACGTGCGACCAGTAACCAGGAGCGACAAACTCTATGTATAGCCCAGGTAGGGAAACTCAAAAAAAAAAAAATGATTTGTAAATCATTAGAATGAAAGGAAAAATGTTATTTGTTTCTATGCAGTATACGGTTTACCTAAACTTTGCCACTTAAAGCCATTACATTTGAAAGCGGCTTGAAAAAAATCCCGATGTGCAGGGGTTTAAAGAGGAGGGTGGGGTCACTAAAATTTAAATATAACTTTGCACCACTTTAGATTTTAAGCTTTCTTTAACACTCCGTGTGACTGTAAATAGTTCTGCAAAATGTATAGTATACGTGCACGAGTATAGGTACCACAATCGTACGCATCTCCAATCCAATGAACGTAATTGTATAATATGATGATGTATACTTATACATATAAATACGTATGCTGCATACGGGAGTGTCATTATCGAGTCGAGAAGGTAGCGTTAGTCAAAAATGCACTGTTATATGTGCCCCATCACAACTGATTTGTAAGATATATATATGGCTGTATATCCGTTTTCACACGTCCACCACTACGTTTTAATACGGCGGATATTTAACAAACACTTGTCAATGTCGCACGCGACGAATGATTGTTTTCATTACGAATTTATTAACCGTTGTTAATAACGGTCAAAATATACCAATTTGAAATCTTTTACCTGAACAATTAATCGCTCCTAGAAGAGGTTGTTTTCTGTACAAGCAGATTTAGTTCAAAAAAGGTAATAACTATAATAAGTAATACTAAAAATGCAGCAGGATTTTTCTATAAATTATAGCTTATGTATTATAATATATTATAATATGTATACGTATTATGTTCGATCTTCTATGTATTAAGTGTGGTATATGTGATATATATAATATATACTACATTTATTATGTATATATACCTACGCGTGGCGTTCGGTTGCACTCGTTTTCTTGGATTAACCTTGTGCACGCAGCAACATGTCGTAGTCGCGTATATATTGCGGGGGTATATCCTCCTCCCCCTTAGAGATGACCTCGCCGACCGATGGCACGGAAACTAGTGTGCGCGCACACCGTTGGTCATGTAGTAATAATAATAAGAATAATAATAATAATTCCGTTGCATGATTTATAAGATCGAGAAGAAGAAAAAATGTATAGCCGCTGCCGCAGGCAAATATAACCTCTGATGACTTTTTTACCCGTTTTGTCGAATAACCTCGCCACTCGCCACACGCCGCCGTCACTATAAGTGGTGTTTATACACTTACTCGTATACCATGTATACTACCGTGGTACACGCAGGATGAGCGTTTTTCAGCCTACGCGTCAAATCGTTAATGACCGCCTTGGGTTCGGTTAATCACAACGGTTATGCGCTTATGTAGATGCAATCAGAACGCGCAACTGCAAACCGAGAATCTCGCCGTGTTGAGCTTACGAAAACAAAAAATCATTAATTTAACGTATTATATTTAAAATACCGCAGGTGCACCGCAAACGTATACGCGATCGTAATCGGAACACTAGCCGTATAGTTTTTACATACACATTATATACTACAAGCATACTAATTTGTGTATGAGTCATGGCTGCATGGTAGGCGAATATTAGTCAATGGATCTGTACCGTTTAAGCTTTAACACATGTTTTAATACAAGTATTAATGTATTACATATATGTATAAGTACTTTTTGTCATGTTATGCTATTAATACTGTATTATATATTCAGAGAAAGTGAATAATAACGATTAATTAAAACGTGTGTGAAACATCGTCGTACAGTAGAGCCAACTAATTACACATTTATAGATAAATGAATATAAATAAACGAAATAGTTTATTTTATTCATTCACGTAAATGATTATGGCTTAATAAATACAACGCTTAATATAAATTATTTAAAAACCCAACATCTTATACATAAAATATATAACATTAAAAAACATGTTTATCAAATCCACGGCCAAATAATCACATAACGAACAATAATTGATTATGTACTGTGAAAAAATGCATTTAGTACATAACCAAGACGGAAAATCGATAAAAATGAAAGTATAATTATCAACACATTTTTTTTTTTAGTTTGATACGACAATTAAGCATATGTTGAACTCTTTTTAAAATTATAGATATTAATTTTAAGATAGATGATTAACGATGCATAATCTACAATTTACTGGTAGGCAGTAGGCACTATAAGGTATCAACTGATCGGGTACATCGAGAAAATATAAAATAAGAGTATTAATTGAATTCTAACGATAGAAACGTAATTATAATAAACCGATAAAATGGTTACGAGAATTTCATAACCAGCTTCGTGCCTGATTTTAATTTCCACCATCACCATTCTTCGGGAGTGTTTAATCGTTTAACATTTGACCGATAGTTGTAAAATAATAATAAACTAGATAATTGAAAGTGCTGTAAATGAAAAAGATATTTTGTTTTATAACTCTCGCAACAGCGTCACATAAAAACAAAATATCCACATCGTCTAATCGCCTTCTACTTTTGAAATTTTCAACACAGAAATAATATTTAACTTGTATGTGTGTGTATTGTATATTATTAGTAAAATTACATATGAGATAATTATTTCCGTGTCCATAATAACATTGTAAAGTCAAGTTGTAGTGATCGAACAATTCGACAAGAATTTTAACCAGCAAAGTGTTTCAATCGTTTCGAAAATAAAATAATAAAAACTGCGAGTGTTCAGTAGCAATACGTAGTTTTTAAACGCCTCGTCCGGAAATATTCAGAAAACAAACCGTAAAACGTATCGGCTCCAACTATATTATCATAACATCTACAAGTATATACCCATACAACACGCGATCGTCGTTACATTAACTCGCGCGTACGATGATCTCGACGGCACCAGAAATAGAACCGCTCGGCATATAACCACCGGCCGCGGCAGCGTCGGCGGCGACGTTTCTCTAAAACGGTCGGCCACATGACCCCAAAAACCACGGCTGGAGGGTACGAATATTTAATGGCCCGTAACACAGAGGTGCTCTCGATCGGACGAGGACCGGTGTGTTCAGTGTGGGGCGGCCGACTCGAAAGCACACGTGGTAGTCATATTTTTAGCTAGGCCGCCGTCACTAAGCCGTATGTCATGTATAGCAGCTATTCCATTATATATTGTGTGGTATATACCATAGAACATATTTAAATATATAGATACATTTAAAATGTATATATCACTTACAACACCGGCCCGTGGTAAATATATACACAAAGTACGTGATGTCGATACCAATTTTACTCCATTCCCCTCGTCGACAATCGAATGATTGACATTCAAAATGGAATGATACAAAAATACAACATTATAATGTAATTCAGTATACACGGGTATCCCCCGCAAATTAGTAATACCATGGACTACATTTATTCTATAACCAATGGTAATGCTATACAAAAATAATATAGATACCTACTAATACCTACCTATATTAACATAATTGTGCATGCGTACTATAAAATAATAGTAACTATGCTACAGCTTATTAGGATATAATCGATCTAGGACATTTGTACATATAGTGATATTTGAACGAGGCAGTTTAGACATAGTGACAGTTGGACGTCAAAAAAACAAAAATAATATTATATCATAGGACATAGAGTATCGAATCATTTACATCGTCTATCGCATTTATTATGCCTTATCGCAATTCTTAAACCCTGTTTTTTCTGTATACTTTATCACATTTCTTTACTTACCACAGTTATGAATAGTTTTATGGTTCCATTATATTAGTTTTAAAATCTAAGTTTTTTCAAATTAAAAAATATATCATTGTAGATAAAAGAATTTTGAAAATAGTCTAATAAACTATAAAAGTAGAACCATAGTTTATATCGTTTTACGTGGAATTCTCAAAATATTTCTATTTATTCGTAATTGTTTTCCTTTTATGATTGTTTTATTTATAATTTCACCATAATCAGGATTAACCTAATACTCTACAGAAAAATATTCAGAAAAATAATAAAAATTGACAAGAATGGTTAAAAAAAGAAACTATTGGCGGAAGTTTAACAAATAATGATAATGTTTAAAAAGAAAATTATTATTTAGGAAGTATTGAAAATTAAAGAAAGATTTTAAAAGTTGACATTTTCAAATGCATTTTATAGATCAACATTAATTTTTATATTCTTACAAATGTCCTGAAAATGCTGTTTTTATAATTTTACTTTCCAAATAAAAGTGTTCCTATAAAATATATATATAGCTTAGAATAATATATTTTATTATGATATTTAATTAAATTTGTTTAGAAATAATAGATATATTTTCATACATAAGTGAGGAAATGTGTATTAAATAAATTAATTAAAGTAAGACAATTCTTACCAGCCAAATTATAAAATTTTATTTGGAAAATCGAAAATTCACTGTCAGACAAGGCAACTCAATCTCATCCCACCAGCACTATCTCTTCTGGTGTTCCCAAAGGTAGTAATCTAGGACCCGACCTTTGTAAAATCTATACCGCTGATAACCCGCAAACTCCTAACACATTATTAGCTGATGACACGGCTCTACTACCTTCACATAATGATATTACTATAGTTACCCAAAATTTGTAATATCACGCAAGTCTTATCGAAACTCGATGCAAAAACTGGTTGATAAAAATTAATGAGAGCAAGTCAAGCAAAGTTACTTTTTCCATCACTCCGTCAGGATATATGTCCTTTAATTAAATTCAACAACAAGATCATTGCTGTCTCCAATTAAATGAAATATCGAGGCATTCTACTAGATAAACGGCTTACTTGGGGCCCTCACATCAAAAACAAAAGAAAATTGGCTGATATTAGATATTATTTTCCGATCTCTTTTTAAGTCCTAACTACAAACCAAATTAAAAACTATCCTATTCAGAACCAAGTTAGAACCTTCGGGTCTTATGGTATATAAATCTAGGGAACAACAGCCAAACCATCAAATATTCGTCCCGTTCAGTTCTTTTAAATAAAAATATAACTTTATACATATTATTTCTGGAGCCTCTTGTTATACAACCAAAATAATTAATATGTGGCCCTCCCTTCACTGACTCTTTGTACAAATAACTGTGTATGAATTGTCTTTAAAATTAATAAATAAGATAAAAAATATTTTAAAATTCTTCAAAAAATTACAATTATTTACTCAGTTTTTATTTAAATAAATATTCGAGTACGTAGTCTGAAATTTTGTTCGTGAAAGTATTCAAATATACGGACCTACCTACGTATTTAAATATTTTAAACACGGTTTTAACATGAAAACAGCGTCCGTCTATACCTATTATACATATATACCATACATGTGTTTATGTACAGTATGATCGTAAATTCCCCCCCCCCTAAAAAATAAAATAACAATTTAAATAAATGCATGATAAAAATGGTACACAAACAAATAAAATAGGAACACATTGAACACGTACACGGACATAAGAATGACGCGAACAGGACAATACTAAACAGTGCTAAACAGTGTCTATATAACATGAAAAGTACGACCTGTATCAAACTTTCACGTTTATTAATAATTATTAGACACGACAGTTAAAAACGTGTACCAACTACCTGTTTATTTTTTTTTCATTTGTTTTATCCATAGAAAAACATACCAATAGAAAATGGTTTTTTGGATTAGACTTTTCTTATATTGGGGCGGGACGTAATATAATATATCGCTGCAGGGTGTCGCGCACGACGCCACGGCGGTACATAACACATACAATATCCCATAACTATTACAATCTATACGTCTTATATATTATGCATTCAGAGTTACAAGTTTTTATTATGTATATATAATAATTAAACGGCATACATATACATTATACAGTATGTTCCATGAGTCACGTGTTTCATGGAAACCCTTCTATATCCACGGATAATTATATTTTCTAATTAGGTTTTATTAATTTAATATTATACAATTATTAAGGTTTGATATTTTCAGTTGATGATTGATTTTGAAAAAGATTAACATTTTAAAAGTATCCGATTCATTGAAAACGGCCGGTAGTACACCATACATTTGATGATTACCGTGGACGAAAACCGAGGTTGAAAAAAGATTCTTTGGTCACTGAAATCGTGAAATGTATGTACGAAACCGTGTATACTCTGCCGGGGGACTTTTAGAACACACTGTATAATATATGCAAAAGCGAAAAACTCTGAACAGTATGTCGCGATGATAATAATAATAATAATAATAATAACAATAACAGATTAGCCGTTACGTGCAAAGCAATAATGTACTCACGTGTGCGCACGACGAGGCGGCGTCGACCTGAGGACTTTCAACCGTTCCAGTCGTCGTGAGGTCTGACATTGCGCGAACGGCCGACGGTGGTGGTGAAGGCGGCGGCGGCGAGCGGTCCGGCGTCACCGGCACCGGGTCCGCATGATCTGGCTCCGGCACCACGGACACGTGTTCGTGAGCGACGTGCTCGCTAACGAAGTGGTCGGCCACGAGCCACGCCGGCGCGTCAACGACGTCGGCCACAAGAGCCGGGTGGACGCACAGTTGAATGCGGGTCGACGGCTGCGGCTGAGGCGGCAGCGGCTGATCGGACTGCACCGACGACAGCGACGACGACGTGGACAACGTCGCGGCGTCCGTATTTTTCTTCTTCTTCCTCCTCCTGGACAGTTGGCGGTAGAAAAGTCCGACAGCCGCCGTCGCGGTGGCCGTCGTCGTCGGGGCAGCGGTGGCGGTGGTGGTAGAGGTACCGGTGGCATCGGTGATGGTGCGGGTGTTGTTGTTGGTGGTGGTGGTGGTGGTGGTGGTGGCGGTGGCGGTGGTGGTGGTGGTGGTGGTGGTGGTGGTGGTGGTGGTGGTGGTGGCCGTCGTTGTCGCAGTCGCCGCGGCCGTCCATGTCGTCGTGGTGATAGGATTCCGCGGACGGCCAGCAACCGAGTTCGTATCCGCTGGAATGTTCCCGGAAGTCTGCGAAAAATATGCGAGACACGATGTCAATGAATGCTATTATTTATATAAGTCCATGTACCTCTACGAGTATTCAATTCCTACGAGTTTGGTGTTTTTTTTTTTAAATCTGCGCCGATTTTTAGATCGGTCTTCAATATCAAATTCATTAAGAAAAAAAATGTTTCTGGGTAATCCGAGTTTTAAATCTATTCCGACCCCTATGCTGCAGAGGCCCAGACATACTCCCAAAATGTTTACTCGATATTTAAAAAATAAGATATTAGTTTATTACATTGTAATTTATATTGTAAGTTTACGAAATAGAACAAAAATATAAACATGTTTATACGTGTACTGCAGGAGCGGATCAAAGGTCGTGATGGGGGTGCCTCCCCCCTAAATCAGAAAGAAGTTTTTCATTTTCATGGCTACTTTAAATTTGGTTAAGGGCAAGGATGGAAGACGAATGATTAACAGGGTTGGCTCGGATGTATATTCAGAAAGAAATAAACATTGACAGTTAAACATTAAAAATAAAATTGATATATTTTCTAAAGAAATCATAGACAACTTCACTTTATATTATAAAAATTGAGTACCCATACTGGCCATAATCTTAATTCATAATACAATAGTATTATTTTATTTTATTCCTATAATAATTGTAATTACTTCTTTCATCTTTAAGCTACAATTTAATTATCCTATTTGTATAAATGGTTATGCGCACCTCCCTTAAAAGTATTTTGGATCCACCCCTGGTGTACTGCTATTTTATACTTGGATGGTTCCTAAAAATTTTTTCCCAATAAATGTACCATTTCTTAAAAATGTTGAATTAAAATTTACAAGTATAGGGAACGATGTATAAAAATCAAATAATGAAGTATGTATCACATAAATAAAATAAAATCAAAATTAGTGCAAGCGAATACATAAATGTAAAAATTATAATTTATTAAAATATATATGACAAAAATGTACTTGTTCTTCGATTTTATGATAAATAGTTCTCACTGATATTATATGTATATATATTTTTGTACCAATTAACAATTACATTCGATAAAAGGTATTTCAAAGTTACATCAATGTAAAAGACACATACTCTTCAAATACACAAGTAAACTGTTTTATGATTAAATGAAAATATTTTGTTCCTTATTTTTGTCTAAAAATTATACAAAATCAATACATGAGCGCACTGAATTAATATAACACTTTATTACACATTACGCGCTTGGCCAGACTTGCACAAAACAACATTGTCAAGTACACAGCAGTATTAAATAATGAAATCCAATCCTTATGCATAACGATAGCTGTCAATTATATTATACTATTTTATATTTACGTTTGATGATAATATTTATTCTTACATAATAATTTTAGTTGTTTAAATAAAAGAAAACTTTAAATGATGGTGTTCAATAAACCTATTTTTATCTCATTCATTAAGTTTCTATACTTCAATATTATCTTAGGTAACAAATGTTAACTAACAAAACACATATGGTAAATAAAATAAACTATTTACCTTGTCATTCGTAATAATTCCACAATTATTTTTTTAAATAGTTGTTATATCAGTAAACCTACTTGCTTCATTTTTTTATTGAAATAGCCGGTAATCCTATTAGACAGTATCAACAACGATGTGCCGCCCAAAACGAAATTCCTTCACACATTCTACTTCATTTTTACATGTAAGTCGTGTGTCTACCTGGCCCAGCCCATTTCAGGAATACTAGTTAATTTTCAGGTCACACCTTTGATAAATGGTTTACGTGAACACATAGTTACTATCTACCCCCACATAATATAATTGTAATACCCAACAAGTATTTCAAGTATTAAGTTTTATAAATATATATTATCATTTTCTTAATTAGGAAAATATTGCGTTAATAAAACCCGTTTGTATATGATAATGAATAATGATATTAAGACTTTCTTATTAGTGAATAGTAACAAAAGCTTTTATTTAATTTAATTTAGAATTGCCAGTTCAATTTATACAATTTACACTTGTCAAGTTGCATTATTATTGATAAATACAAACATTTAAATGAATAACATGTTTATAACAATCAACAAGCAGAATTATGACTGTTACATTATATCATAGATTAAAATCTATTATTTGATTATTTTATAAAAGCAGCAGTAATCTATGATATAAATATACGTTTACATATAATATATAGTAAAATGAAATACATTGAAATATATAGTAAAATCTACACATTACTTACAATGTTAATGTAAATATTAAAAACTTTTTGAAAAATCGTACAAAAAAATTATAATGATTATTATCACACCTATGCATGGTTACCATCGATGCACTCTGAATAGTAGGTAATCAAAGCAAAATACGTGTATACCCAGTTCCATTGTATATAGTATACCCACGCATTATTCAGAAAATTATCGGTCTATAGATCGATCGTTTATTATAATATAACCTCGAATGAGTTACGTGTGCTTAGATTTAAATTAAAATTTCAACTAATTTCTGCAGGTTAATTTATATGCCGACAGTTTCCGATGCGAGTTGTATCAGAGAGCAATTAATTATGCGCCGTATAACGAATATATATATGAGTATAAAAACTTAACACGATATTCCTTTTAGATAAAGAAAGTCGGTTTATTTTTTTCTTGTAATGTATAGACCAATTTGTTACGCTTCCCGGTAGGAGGAGGTCCAACATCAATATATTAAATCTGGTTGAAAAACGATCGATAAAAGGTATGGAAAAATGTAATCAACACTTTACATTTGAAAATATCGTCATTCCGTACCGTATATGTATTATATGAAATGTAGACAGATAAACGACTTACATACATTATATTATCATAATATTCATTTAAATCGGTAAGAATAATATATTTATATAATATATTTACACATAGAAATATTAGAAAATTATTATAATAAAAACAATAATATATATGCAAGCGTTAAGCCTGTAATGAACATACCACAGCAGGCACGGTATGTATATATGTTTATGATCGAAGACGTTCTAGTCCTGTCGATAGGATTGTAAGTATTTGTACACTCGAAGGTTTCACATCTTGTACCAACCAAGGGGGGTCCAATGAATGATGATTATTATATATCAGACATGTTAACGGCTATACGAAGAGCATAGGGATGCTTTCGACTGGTTTTATACAAACTTGTACTCACCACACCCGTCAACGTGACCGGTCAACTAAGAATTCCCAAACAAGCTAAATACCAACGATTTGTATGAATGGGTTAATTTAACCTAGGCATACTACAGCAGTGTGAAGATAGGACATGAATGAAATAAGAAATAAATGCATTGGTTAAATTTAAGAAAACAATAAAATAAACAAAAAATACAGCGAACTTAGATCAATAAGATTAACTAACAAGGTGAAAAGAACACATTTCCTAAATAGTAATTAGTATAATGAAAAAATAGAGTATAAATGATTAGTAGGAAAAATAACTCAATAGGTAACTTAGATGATTAAAGACTTTCAGTAATTGTTTGTCAACCGACTATAACATATAAGAACACTGTTAAAACGGGTTTTTAAAACTAAAATAAATAATTTTTTTTTTTGATAGATTTTTACATTGAATGACTATACAAAAAAATCAAGAGTATTACTTTTTTTATATTATTTAAATCACTTAGAAAGTCTAAAGAAAAAAACATCAAAAATCAATGATACATCGTACAAATATTACACATTAATACATCTATAATAGTATAATCTATATATTATACATATACATATACATACATATACATATATATATATATATATATAAGAACTTGCCCTGACTGATCCATTCATCATCGCACAGCTCAAACTACTGAACTTTTTTGGTGGGATTTTTATGAATCGTATAACTCATATTAACGAACGTGCCATACTTACCCCGAAAAACGACCAAGAGGCGGCTATTAATGATACACTGCTGATTTCTTATGTCGGGGAAAAAATGGTATATATTTAAATAGACACGTTGGTCAATATAAATTACGCTACTAATAAATAAATAAATAATTCATGCTAAGTGTTGCCAGTGGGCGGCTTCTTAATCAAATTTTCATGTCCTGTTTTTCTCTTAGCACATAAGCTTATTGTACATAAATTGTATAGATTGTTTATTTCTAATAAAAATTTAAAAAAAAACTAATTTATTCTCCTGTCAAATTTCTGAATTCGTTTAAACCACCGGGTCTGTTATTCTAAGTGTGGGCACTCCTAGATATTATGTTATTACAAAATTTAAAACAACCAAAGCAGTACAACGGGACCAGGCTGAATGTCAAAGCAATATATCGCAATATAATGGAAGCCACAATTTTAACTAGGTATTCGCAAGGGGACACTATATTTGTACCTCGAACTCCTTTAATTTCTATAATGATCTTCCATTCGAATTTAAACGATTTCAGTTTCCCCTCAAAGTGTGCTTTGCAATGACTATATACCAGTTGCACAAACAGACTCTCAGACTTGATATAAAACTGTTTCTCACAAGGACAATTCTATATAGATTACTTACGCATTAGCTCGCCTAGTGAAGAATATTGTCAAGAAAGAGGTTCTGTATATAATATTTATAGTAACTTTTAGTATGACATTATTTAAGCCTTTGCAACTAAAACTTCGGAATGGTAGTTGCTCTAATCTAAAATCTATTGGGGGTATATGTACTTGAATTTTAAAATAGTGGTTCCTCTTATATTCAAAATGGCAAAAAGAAGGGATTTTGAAATTTTGGCCTCAGTCAAGACTGTACCGTGCGAAGCCCGGTAACTCGCAGCTAGTTAAATATATATATCACGATGATACAGTATAACAACCAAACAGTAAAAACTATGAAAAGTAATATTCTTTAACAATTTCACCATGATTATTTTAACTGTGCTTGATAAAACTGAACTTCAATCAATTCAAAACATTTTTTACATTTTTTCGAGAAACCCTAACTGCATAACAACCATATATCTAAGAATCATTAAAAGGGCAAGGGATCGATACAATAGTTTTGTTCGATCGTAAGCATGGAACTAGTACGAGTACAAAATAAACAACCGAATAAAATCACCAATTTCAAAAATAATATTGTCACGAAATTCTTGCAAACAAAAAAATAACGAGAAAAATAGTTTATACGTCAAAACAAATAACCCAAGTCAGCATTAACTTGAAAGACATAATTTGCATGAATGTTAACGTATAGAAAAAAATAATAAAAACAATTACCTCAAAATAAAATAAAATGAAAATTAAAGAAGTACAGAAACCTAAGACTTAAACAGTTATAAAATTAATATTATGTATTAATGCTATTGGCGTTTTAAATTTTTAATGCAATGTACAAATACAAACATAAATAGATTACACTGATCATACACAAATACATACTTAATACGTAAATAAGAAAATATAGGATCAATATATTCATAATTCTGTATTAAATACTTAAAATACTTATAAAACAGAAAGTCATTGCATTTGTGTGATAAAATTAATTTTGTTATCCATTAATAACACACTTAAAATTATCAGGTCATCAAAGAAATATTTTACCTTATTTAAATTTATTAATATTACCAGATAAATATTAATATACATTTTAAATAACATCAGAGCCCATTTGTTATTATAATAGTACAAATATCCTAATCTAACGGTGTAATATTTTGAATATTTCCACTTGAAAAGTATAATTTTTACTAGTATCAACTATTTGTAAAACCATTTTTCAAAAATATCTATATCATGATAAATTATAACTTATATAATACGGATTTTAAAATACGAACCTCTTACATAATGTACATGGAAACATAACAAACTAACAAAAAAACCGTTTTATTCAAGCCAAAACAAAATTGGTTTCGGATGTTGATAAAAACTCATAGTGCATTTGTGTACCTCCTTGTTTTGATGAACATTTAACCTAACGAGAGGTGAGGTCGAGTTCATTCAAACTATGTCTCCCTTTTAGTAACCGTGTAGTGCTTACCAACATAGCATTTACAATATATTATATCTACTTAACGTACTTTCCTATGTACTTCTTTAAATAATTGGTATAATAAAATAAATTATGAGTAGTTATAGTTAATAAAAATAAAGTATTTAGAGATATTTATTATAAATATTTCAAATATTTCAAATATTACCGCGAATTGAAATTTAATTTATAAGTTTAAGAATTACGTTTACCTAATAGATATTTTAAGGATTAAATATTTAAAATCAAATATAAAGTTACAGTCATTTACCAAGCTAGTACAATAGTTATAATCTCTACAATACCTTAGACTCTCTTGAAAAATAACTTTATTCGAATACAAATAAAAAATTAATTATTGTCTGAAATGTTTATAAACAGAAATGATTAAACATTAGTCATTACTAATTACATATTCTACGATTGTTAATCATTTAATCTATTTAGTTTTACATTATAATTTCATTATATATAATAAGTGTAACGTATTCCAATAATTCCCACCATATAATGACTATAAAGATATTTTAGTTGGATTTTTAAAATTTTGTTTTTTTTTTTTGCATTGCATTGTTAGTTTTTAAGCACCTTATTATTGATTAATTTCAATATCCAATATAACAAAAAAATACACATAAAACCAGTAACGGATCATTCTTCTGTTTTAGTTCTAAAAAACAAAGAACTATATGTATACATCAGAAACCTAATAATGATTGTGGTGGAATGGCGCTAGAGGAAGTTAACATCTTATTTCCGGGGTTGGGTTTATAAAATGCAGGAAATGAACGATACAACGGAACATCGTTTCGAGCGAATACTCGGTAATTTTATATGAAAAGCTATACCACGCTTTTATAATCTATATTCTATATTATACATGTGCATCCCACTGTTTATACATTTCTAACTCGTCATGCCAATTGGTGTCACTTTGTAAATTATAAGATAACCACGTAAAACAATATGTTTACTTTCATGTGAAATCCAATGTTAGCCGCATTTTCGATAAGTCGTGTGGGTGTTTTCTATTAGCTCAAGGTCGAAATTATATGATAACATAGTTGATAAGAAAAATAAATAGTCACAGGACGCCTTAGAAATGCAAAATATCAACAGGGTCACGTTCTGATTTTTTCTTCTTGCATCAGGTTTACCATGAAACTATCACAACCCTGATGCAGTTTATGGACCGTGACATAATACAGTTGAAATCAAATTATCATATACACCTACGCGCGGTCAACATGGTTAAATCACTAACCTATCACACGTACAAGCCGTGAATACTATAATGTACGTTCATAGAGAAAATAATACCTAATTTCCATTTAAAACGTACAGCCTCCCATCATCCATGAACACTTACCACATCTTCCCACAATGGGAATCTAATCTCTCTTTTTCTTTATAAATCCACTCCATTTAGAGGCTTGTTCTATAGATATCAGTCGATGTTTAGAAAGTTAATGATTTTTTTTTTCAACATTTTATTTCAATGTTTAAGATACTGGTGTATTGGTGTTCATATTAGATCAACAATTTAAATTCAAACTTATCACAAATTAGTTTTCGCGCATAAAATGTTTAATAATACTCCAAAAAAATTTTTTTTTTAATTTAACTTATAGCTATTTACAATAATATAAGTAAAATAATAGTTATTTAAACTTATTTTAATTTATTGAAAAATGTTTATGTATATTAAATTAAACGAAAAAATTCTTGGAGAAAATATTAAGGTTTTATGTTTACAACTTATGATTTTAAATTTTAAGCTTGCTTAAAACCTCTTATTATATTGTTTACCTAAACATGTTTAAACTTTATAAGACGAACAAATTTAAAGATATTTTTATTAATGAACTAACATAGTAGTATTCAATTGTTGATTAATCAATTATATGGTTCAATAAAGGTTAAACTTATTTGCCAATTAATGAGTTACCATCTCGATTGTAACAGCAATTCGTTATTATAATTAAAATCATGAATTTTGTAAAAGTAATTATAAAAAAGGGGTTACATATTTCATTAATGAACTTAGACGTCATAGTATTTAAAATAAACAGTTGTGTTGTTTTTAATATAGCTTGAAATTCTTTATAAGCAATTAAATAACATTATTTTAATACTACAATAAAAAAAATATATTTCTTAAACTGTATTTATATAATGACAGATAGATTTATGAGCATGGATTTGACATTCATCAAATACGCAACACGAGATATGAACCGAAAGAATCTCAGTACTTGCTATGCATATGATGAAGCATAATATAAATCATCATCACCACTGGTTTTTTTTTTATTCTCTTTCTGCTTTCAATATTGACGGTCGTTCAATTACAGTCGATAAGATTACCGAACGAAAACAAGACAGGTAGAAACAATTTTAACTGAAATGAAAACCTTAATACGAATTTATAATGGACCAGTAAATTACAAATTAGTTTTAAATGTTTAATGGCGAAATTAATGAAAGACTCTATGAATAATCTATATTTTTAACATTTAAAATCAAAGAAGGAAATTATTAGCACAAATATTTATCATTTTCAATTTGTCAATGATATATTATTTATAATGTGCTCATGAACCTTTTTACTTAATAATAATTATTTAAAAGTTAACATAATTTTTATTTTGTTTAACCTACAGTTAGTTTAGATTATTAACATTTAAGTGATATATAATTAAATATGTCATTGAGTCAAATTTATTTAACATGGTCATATGATTAAAACGCAAAAACTTTTAAAAAAGTTAATTTTAAATCACTATTAAATTTTAAACACCAATAGTAAAAAAAAGAAATTATCTTATGGTAAAAGTTATTCATTATGTTATTTATGAATATATAACAATATAATTTAATATAATATAATTTTGAGATTACTCAAAGGTTTTCATTTTCACATTTATATATTAGATCTAATATATAAATGTGAAAATGAAAACCTTTGAGTAATCTCGGAAACTACTGAACCGATCGTTATGATTTTGTTTTAAAAATTGAAGAGCTCGATGCGGAGAAGGTTTATGGCATATGATCGATTCTCTAACTTTAAAAACAAAGGAGTTATCAACTATCATAAATAATAACCTGTTGAGTAGACTTAGTGGGTAAATAAAATGTATTTGTTGATTCGTGGGTTACCTTGGTAACCAAAGAATTATATCTCAAGATATAAGAGTTGTTGCCAGGCGATTTAGTGTCATACAAATCAATCGATACAATTTGCGATGCGAACGAAGCTGTTAATTATGCAACAGAATTTTTGAAACCATTGGATTTGCCAGGCACGCTACCACTCTATCTACAACTGAAAGTTGTATCAGTATCCGGATTTTCATAATTAAGTACTTAAATTTGTCTTATTTGTGTGTGTGTGATGCCAGCAAGACGCAAAGAGGCAAATTTGAGCCGTCTAATAAATGCGGCTACAAACAAGAGAAATAGAATAGCGCAAAGAACGGAAGAACAAATGCAATCCGATAATATGAATGTGCGTGTGAATATGGCGCAATTTTGTGAATTTCAACCATAAGAGGCACGAGCTGAACGCAATGAACAACGTCGATTGGAGCAAAGACTAGCGCGCCGTTTTGTTATAAGTTGTTATATATTTATACCCATATCCTATATTTTTTTTTCTTTCTTTCTTCCTTCTGCCTTTAAGATTATAAGACCTTTATTTTTACTGACTTATGCGATATTGCATTTTAAGTAATTCATCCATTCAATAGACCGTTGTGAGAGTGAACAATCGTGTTGTGGTATTACAAATTATTGTATACATTTATAATTTTAATAATCCAAATAAATTGTTTTTGTGGACAATGGCAATGGCATGTAAAGGTATGGGCAATGGCCTAGATAATTCGGGTCATATACTTGCCAGTGATCATAACCCCCTTCGATAGCTGTATATCTGATCGATGTTAAAGGATTTGGATAGAACATGATATACTTCAGAATATAATCTATGTTGGTGATCTATAATTTCGATTGGAACACACCATGTTTTTCACACGGACAATTATACGTGGCATGCTCTCGAGTGGGTAAACCATCAAGTTTGTTTGTGTTGGCTAAAGATGGGCTAACCAAAAATATTGTTCACGCTATAGCATTAAGAAATTGATATTGTTTGTTAGTGTTACTGTCGTAATTAATTATTAATGATATATATAATTTTGAGGATTAAATTATGATAAATTTCAAAAATTAATGTTTGGTGTTGTTTTTTTTTTTTATATTCCCTCATCGTTCACAGCGCTCCATGCCTCTTTCACTCATTTACCACATCCTTACACACTTACAATAAGTTAGTTATATTTTTTCTACACTATAAATTCCCTAGAAATAATTTATATGGCAAAACAACGTTTGCCGGGTCAGCTAGTATATTATATATAGTACATGAATATAATTTTATAAGTTACTACTGTTTCAAAATCGAACAATTTTAATTCATTCATGCAAAACTATTCATGTGTTGCACTAAAATAAGCAAAGCAGTAAAAGGTAAAATTCCAACAAATTTAATCCATTATTTTACAGTTTTATTAAAGGTACTGTATTTTTTTTTATAGAACTTTAAAGCAATTTTTTCATGCAGTTATTACATTTATAAAGAAAATAAAACCATACTATAAAAATTTAAATATTTAATTCATATATTTCATATTAAGAGCGTATCTGTAAATAAATATTTAGATACATAAAGTTTAAAACAATTATAACAAATAGAGTCGATAATAGATAATAACCAATAGTTATGATTATTATTTATAAAGTTTTAATTCAATGTTTACATTTTATTTTAAATAATAACCCTGTAGATAATTACAAACTATAATAATTGAATGCATAGTCTATAATCCATGTATACATATATTTTATATACTTAATAATAAAGATAAATTAATCGATTAAGAGAAATCATATTAATTTATAATTTCAGAAAAACGAGGAAATTATATAAAGTTAACTTCTAGGATTCGATTAATTTTACAAACAAAAATACGACTAAAAAATGAATTATATGAAAAATAATTATAAAATAGGTTTATTGTATAATAGTTTGTGATTTTAAAATCGTTAAAAACTGAATTTATATATTTAATCTAAATTGTCACAGTCTTTGATTTTATCTCAGAAAATTCGAATCATCTGGGGTAAACAATTATTTTTAAAATGTTACTTGTGTCCTACACCTTAAAGTTAGAGCAATCAATTTTAATCTTCCATTCTCACGCAAAGACCACCCAAAAGAAAGTATTTCGTCTAATTCCCTAATACAATGATCATATCAAAACATTGAACACCTTTTTCTTCTTTCTGTTTAAAGAAATCACGAATGTTTCCGACTAATTGCTCAATTATATATTTACGAACGCCAGCAGCAATAGACACGAATAAACTCAAAAACCAGAATAGAATACATGAATAGTATAATTTTGTTAAACTTGTCAAAACTACCACATAAAGTTATATATATTCATAAATCTCATAAATATTAGTTGAAAACAAGAGAAGATTATGGAGAGAGTTTCATGCCACAAACCAAAAAGATATCATATAATTTTTTAAAAAATATTTCTGAATAGGTATCTTTTTTAACAAAAAGCTTACATATTGATAGAACTTTTACTGTCGAAATATTATATGTTAGGTGGATAAAAAGATTTTTTATACAATATATATTATAGTAAGAAATACTTCAGGCTCCACCTTAGGCATGTGCCAAATGAACATATACCAACGCCGTTAAATCATACGCCACAAATATTTATAAAACCATAAAATTCTATAATTAAACATAAATAAATATTTGACTTATAAAAATTATAATAATATATGTATAGTGTAATGTAGAAGACATAATATTTGGTTATTAACACTTTTTATTTATAGCTTCACAAAAGGATTTTGCCAATGTTTTTATTATTTTTTTTAATGTCTTAATTTTAATTTTATATTTTAAAAAATTAAAAGAAATAATAAATAACAGGATTCCTGAGATCATCAGGCTGCAATGGACAGTGCAATAACCTAAATGATACAAGTTGAATAATTTCAAGGAAAGCTAATTTTTTTAACTTTGATATTCCCTTTTCTTTTATTTTTCGAGCTCGAAATAATTTTAAAAACTCTTCCAATAACATACTGCATTGCATATTGTAATTTAATTTTAATTTGATTGGTATTATGTAGGACACCGGCAACTGACGCCAATACCGTAGGGTTAAATTACAATGTGAGTTTTGGTACGGTAGGTCGTTTTTTTTTAGTTTGGTTGTTGGGTTTGGTATATGAGTGGCGGGAGGCGTCAGTTTCTTCTCTCGGGACAGTAAATCTCGGGAAAGCGAAACTACTAGTGGCCGGATTCAAACTGGTGACTGTGCGTTTAGTCCTAGCCGAATTATCCCTCTCAACCACGGCGCCCCTTCATTTGAATTTGTAGTATCCTCTACAGTCTACACCTAGTCATTAATTTATAGTACAACTGATAGTTGAAAAATGTATAATATACATTCAATAAGATGCTAATAACCTTTGGTTTAATAAAAAATTAATCCATCTTAAGCAATAAAAACGAGAATTTCGTAGTAAACTATTAACTAATTCCTACATTTTTTAGTTGCATACCTGAAGATTTATTTTAGTATTTTTAACGATGAAAAATGATTATTTGAATAATTAAAATAATTTCATAAAATACTTTTAACCCATATATACTAATTCTGATGATAAAGGAAGTTTAATTTAGCAAACGAATTAACTAACCATTATCAACTATACATTTCCTATTTTATAATTATTTATTTACCGGGTAAATTAAGAATTTAATTATTTTTTGCATATATCATATTTAAATTTTAACAACAAACGCAAAGTTGCAAATCATATTTTTTATTAAACATGTGTAAGTGTATTATCTATTTTATGATGAGATAAGAGTACATTAATACTTAATTAGATTTTAGATATACGTTGAAAATTTTTTTACTGTTATGTGCACATATATAAATTAAGTATAGATACAATCTATAGATACATTACATGTGGAAAATATATTCATTTAAACAGTAAAATGATAAACCGTGATTTTTTTACAATTATTATTTATTTTAATATTATACACTAAATACAACCTATACTTAACAAACAAATTTTTTAAACATTACGTACAAAACTCTCACAAAATCTAGGTATATATACACATTTTCTTTACGAGCTAATACATCAGTAAATATTGTTTGTGTCCGTTAATTGTTCATCAAGTTAGTCATTACGAAAATCATAAATGAAAAATACACTATTAACACGTGCCATACCAAGACCTTGTTAATTCTCGTAAAATCTTCGGGCGTGTTCTTTCGATTATTCGCAACACCTTAAGTTTTACATTCATACTATCTAATTCGGTTATGTCACGTATCAGTGACAACTCTTGGCCTAAAACTTTTACATTTATTATGTTGTTAAACTATTTACTACCAAGATTTTATGACCTAATGAACTATGACTATGAAAAAAATCGTATAAACAATGACGATTATTAGTTAAATAACCGTTAATATTTCAAGTATTTTTGAAAATACCGAGATATTATAATCAGTTTAAAGAAAAAAATAATAAAAATAAATTAAAAATATAATATAATATAATGAATGATACTATAGGTATAGAAAAACACAAATAAAAATACATTCCTACATAGAATAATAATTATGGATAAATAATAATAAAAATATTAGATGATACACATTACACTTGTTTAATATGATTATATTTCCTTAATTTCATATATAAAATTTAAATTAAATTGAGACGATTTTTTTAACATGATCAATTATAAATTACTAGTAAATGTTACTATTTAGTTCAAAATTGTATTGTTAAAACATACAATCTGGACATCACACAAACACTAACTAGTTTTATAAATATATGAATTGATTAATAACGTACAAAAATATGTATCAAATGTTTTTGACATTCCTGTAAGTGATAATCATTGCACATAACAAAATGTACTTAATAAAAAGCAACAACTGGACGAGTGTTAGACGTACTGCAGTTATGTGTAATATTATTATAATTCATAATAAAACTCCTATACTTCGTATCAATAAAAACAGCGTGTCTATAGGTACTCACTTTAGACCGTTTTAACGCGTGGTTGATCATGATTCATGGCAAACCGAGAACAACGCACGGAACACGACCGAGAAGAAACAAGTAGCCCGGACGAATGCGACACCACCAAGGCACCGGGTGTATGCAAACATTGCGGCTCGGTAGACGGTCGTGTTGCGTGCGCGCTCCACGTCGTATCGGCCGAGACTCGGTTAAAAAGCGTCTGCCACCGCCGATACGGTTTTCTTCGGCGAGTCCCGCGTGGCGGCACCCGCCGAGGAGATCGAAGGTCAGATACACATGCACGCCCATTCGTCGTGGCAAAGGTACACACAATAAAATATATTACATCGTTCTCTCATTTATAGCTCTGACAGTGTACTGCGCGTATTACATTATATATACTGTGAACGCGCGTAGTGCACGGGTTACAATCGAACACCGTGAAATGTCACGGGCAAACGATGGGCCATTAATAAGAGAAAATTCAACGGCCTGACGTAATACTGGTTCTGGACGTGGCGGGTGAAGAAAGGGTGTGCAGCACCCTATGGAAACGTACCACGTAGCGTTCAGTCGCAGTTGCTGCGCTCCTCCGAGACTTCAACTCTATATTAGTTGACAATAGTCAACTCTATAGTCTAAATACATATTCGTATCACGTAGTGCGAGTAGCAGAAAAAATCGGAAAAAAATGTTTCAAACACTTGTCTGGTGTACATTGTACTATATATACACCATGTATATTGTTATTGTGCAAGGTCGTAATGAAAATGAAACAATAATTCGTAACCGAATAAAAGTACTTATCATACATACAGTATATACGAGTACACACCACACACGATGATGTAATGTCATTTAAATCATAGAATAAGGTTTCAATTTATTTTTATCGTTTAATTTAATACTATTGTCGCTTTATAGCGGCATCATTCATATTTTAGAATGAATAAATAAATATATAAATGTAATTATTTTTTAATTATATAAATAATTACCGTACTGTGTGCTCAACAAAACGTAGCACATTTTACAATGTATATATAATTTTGATAAAAATAAATATAATATTATAAAAAAAATATCAGTACATATTTTTTAATGAATTAAACAAAGGTATTTAGTTAAATATTAATATCTTAATATCTACATGTGTTGCGGCCCTAAAAATAAAATATGGATCTTCAACACGACTTTAGTTAATACATTAATTCCTATATCACAAAACATTTACAACGTACCTATATTTTTATTCATAAGGTAATAATTTATTTTTATTAGTTTCACCTATTTCAATTAATATAAATTCCAATAAAAAGTTGTTTATTTTTAAAATACTAATAAAGTAATAACTATGAAACATAAAACCGATTAATGATTAAATTATGACAATGTATTAAAGTATAATACATTAATATTAATACATTTTTATAAGTACCTAAATAAAACATTTTTATTACTTATTGTTGATATTATATGGTATATTGTATCATAATATATAATAGTAGTTAATAATGCATCTTCTAAAATGACGTATTGTGAATAAACTATTATCATTATACTTCAAAATGTAATTCATTATCTTAAACCTAATATTACGTATAATTTTTCTCGGGTACCTGAAGTATCTTAACATTCCCCCCAATCTCTTCTTTTTTATCAACATTAAATCTGAAATAGTTATCAAAAAGACTATTAACTCAATATTGGAAGCTGGTTTTGTTATTTGACATTTTTTTTTTTAAAGTAATAATTTTGTTTTACTTATAATAACTGTGACAGCTCGTGTCATACTGACAGAATAAAAAACCTAATATGAAATATAATTTGTTAATGTACTAATTTTAGGGTAAAATTCTATTTTAACTAACTACATAGATTTATAAGCTCTAGAACATTGAAATGTATTAGACTTAAATTTGTTTATTTAATGTTTTTCATTTTTTTATTCAGAGTAAAACGAGGAATGTTTTGATTTAATCATGATGTGTGTGTGTGTTTTTGTATTTGTGACTTGTGTACATGATTTCGACCAGAAGGATTGCTCCGATGTATATAAACATGATACTTTTCTAAAGAGAAATTTCGTCTTGTTGGTACTTTGAAGAGGTAATTTTTTTAATTTCTCAACTGTTTTCCGAATAATTGAGAAAAAAATTTCAAAAAACTTCAAGCGAGATCGAAAATCATACCCGACATCGTCTAATATTTTTATCAAGCATTCAGATTCTTCATAGGATTTTCCTTATTTGTTTGGTACCCTTTAAATATTAATTGTAGCTAATCGAAACATATATTTACTATCCGTATTAGTATTCAATTGAAATCTCATAATTTAAAAAACATCTTTTTTGCAAAAGTTAGAACCAATCTTGAAAAAAACTCGGTTCTACTAATACTTATGTCGACCATCTTTAGAAATAAAAACTGATCCAACCGACCTTTTTCAATCAGAATCGTTTTTTCGTGAACAACGGTACATACGTTTCAACTTTAAAAGACTATTTACCTCGTCCGACCGTGGAGAGTTTCATCCGACCTAGAAGTTTCATCTGTTTTGACTTCAATAGAAAATTAATAATATTTCATATCCCAATACATGATTTTATCCACTTCATGTATGAGGTCATCAAACAATTGACATTATTTTTATTATTCGTTTGATAACCTTATTTAAAATTATTATTCCATTTTAGTATAATTAAACAATCAAATATTAAATATATATTAATATACAGCTAAACAATTTTAACTATAACATCATATGAAATATGATAATTTGAATATTTTTATAATAAAATAATAATACAATGGTACCTATGTTTAATATAGGTTCACATACTCGTATAAAACATATTCGTTCGGGGTAGGTACTTCATTATTTTAACAGTTAGAAATTATAACTCATTATTACAATATTACAACGGAAAGATTTGGCACACCTAATTTGTAATTTATTTTTACGTTCACCATTAAATTGAGACTTTCAGAGAACTTCTACGAACATTAAATCTATGATTTATTAAAATATAAACATCATAGTTTGTTTTTTATTATTATTTATGTTTGTTTTACAATAACAATACAGTACAGTGTAGTTAACATATAATATATATATAATCAATCCAAATTAAACTGGACCCATTGAAGTGAAATTTATTAAAAATCCGCTCCTTGGGTTTTTAGATCAATCTCACTTTGACGAAAATAAAATGATATCATGGTATATACTATATAGGTTCTCAGACACGTTGTTATAGTAAGTACCTACCTATACTATGGTTATAACAAGTTTTAAAATTTTAATTTGGTAGGAGATTATAAATATCAAAATTATATAAAAAAAAATTAATGTATAACTTCACCGCCCAAAAGTTATTAAAAGTATTTTTTTTTTTTTTAATTATAATTTAAACAATCTGTACTCGTGGTACAATAAGCTTAATAGATAAAATTGATTATATAACAGAATTACTACAAACATTACTACAAACATTACTACAAAGTATATTTAACCTATTTTTACACAAGTCACCAATATACATCAATGATCAATGTGTTTATAAAAATTCCGGTTCATTGACATAATTTGTTATATAATTTCGAATATTAATAAATTAATAAAATTATTAATTTAAAATAATAAAATTAGTAGGTAACCAAAGAAAAGTTCATTAACCTTCCAAAATTTCTCAACTATAGTTTCTTACGTTTCTAATAAATTTCCCAGGTTTTTACTTTATTCATAAATGTATTTTAGACAATCACTTCCGATAGTTCCGAGCGTAAACTCCATATTTAAATATACATTATCATAACTTATAAAGTTATGAATATTATATTATTCATAAATCATAACTTATGAAATGATGTATAAAATATAATAAGAAACATTAAATACACTGAAATTATTTAATTTAAGTTATATTATAACTAATTTAATTTTGTAAAAAAATGTATACAAATTATCTTTAAAAAAAAAAAAAACAAAAAAAAATCGAATATCATCCCCAACAACATTTTAAATTCCGTATTAAAATTAAATTAAATACATTTTAAATATTGACACTTCGTAAAACGGCTTATACTGAGTTAAGGTTGTAGTGGTTATATCATATATGATATATCCCAGTTTATAGGGAAGCGAATTTCAAATTACAAAACGACCCAAACGTAACATATGGGACGTAGAAAAACTCAAAAATGAAAAAACCAGACAAGAGTTCCAAAACAAAGTTTATAACAGACTGATAGCTGCTGGTAGTCATCCTCCATGGGAAGAAGTGGTTAGCAATATTCAACAATCTGCTATGCCATATGATATATCCCAGTTTATAGGGAAGCGAATTTCAAATCCACGGGAAACTATAGGGTTCAACCCCCTCATTATAGGTTACTGCAATGCAACATTACGATTAATAGTTATACTTATAAGTGTTAAAAGATGAACTAAGAAATAACACAAATTTATAATTAACATTTATCACTATAATAGTATTCTAATTATTGATTATAATAAATTATAATAAATTATATCGTATTGGGTCTATAAAAATACAGATCTATAAAAACACAATCTACAAATATTTTATAAATAAAAAATTCTTCTTAAGGGATATTGATAATGATATATAAATAATTAAAACTTTGTATTGCTCTATACTCTATAGTCTATACTGTAGACCTAGAGCATACTTATGTAGCTAGAAATAAAAATAAAAATCCAAATGATGGTAATATTAATGTCCAACTAAAAACGTCTCAAATTGTAATAAACGTCGTTAACATTTAATTTTAGAGACATCACCTATATTATAAAGAAAACATTTTAATTATGGAGTAAATCAATTTACAATTTGTATGCAACAGAGACGCCAATAACTAAGATGCAAGATACGAGTATATTCATTTAAGTAAGTAAAAAAATGGGTCGAAAATTATATTAAATTATAACGTGTATTGTTATTAAATGACGTATGATAACATACTACAATTAAAATAACAATTACTCGTACCAATACTGAAAAATACATAAACTATTCTTTAAAACTAATCTTCAATAATTGCTTTATGTATTTTTGACACCAAATATATGGATTCTATAATAGATATAAATTATAGAACATAAAATATTAGAACATTAAATATTATATGATCACTATCTTACAGCTTGAGATTGAATTCAATTTTTAATAATACACATAAAATGTAATTTTCATATTTTAGGCTTTTACAGATTAATTAACACAATTACAAACATAACTAGCTGAATTTTACAAATGCATTTTTTCAAGTATATAGAGAATGATCTATCAGTTTTTAATTTTTATAATGGGTTGTTTTATTGTTGAGATACAGCTTTCAAACTTAGGATATTCTTCTTTATTCGCCTAAATTAAATTTCAATACAGTGGAATGCACTTAGAACGATTTTCGAGGGACCTTAAGAATCAGATCTGAATTTCATTGTACCCGAGTATTTGTTAGCAAAGAGAAAATAAAAGAAAAAAAAATAATTTTCCGTGAATACAATCCGTTCTGTGTTATTTTTATGTCTTGTTGAGGTATTAATTGCTTTTCTATGTTCAGTATTTTTCATAACAAATAATTTCGTAAGTTTCTGTAAAAAATTTTGAGGCTGATATCAAATATTTGTTAACCTTAAAATCCCTTAAAACCCCAACAATCCCTTAATATTAACCAAAGATCTATGTTTTTTACTTTTAAAAAGATTTGTTTGATGATGTTGATAAAGGGCAATATAAAAAACCAAAATTAATTTCAAAACAACATTGTTACATATATTCGGATTATTGTTTAACCGATATCGTTATACACCCGGTTATACACAACCAAAAGTAATACACCTAAGATATAAGACCCAGTATAAAACCAACCAAATACTAAGATTGCTAAGAGTCGTTTTACCAGGAATATCTTAATATACGTATATCTGAACAACGTTATATATTCATACATTCATAACAAACGGTTTTGACTGTACTAATATTAAGTATCATATTAAGTACTCACTAGTTAAAAAATTATCCAAAACAGATTCTCACAAAAATAAATCAAAATAATTGCAAATTAATATACTATCATTGATTTATTATATTTTATTAATTATCTAATTTAAAACAGGAAAATTTCGAAAATTATTATTATAATATATATTACATAATTTGTAATTTGCACAAAAATCAAGTTAGAAATAAAAATGTGCCATTCTACGTTTATTTATGCAAAAGCCAGTTTTTACTCCATTCTACTGAAATAAAAATAGTATTTTTAACGTTTACAAGTTTCCACTCCCATGGCAAGACGTATTTTTATAGTTATTGTTTTTCAGTGGTGTACATAGTTAGTAATGCGTAGGTGTGTAGTCTCTTCTCGCGGTTTCCATAGTATAGTATTTGGATGGGCAAACATTTCACCGTTCATTTAATTGCACGTTATTAGGATGCAAGAGGGAATTAGCATAATAAGCGTTTAGAAACAATACAATTAGACTATCATAGCATAAAATAGTGTCGAAAAAATACAATTATGTGCATTTTATGAAAATAACTATATACTTTATGGGGCATTCTTGAAACGAAGATTACCCACTCAATATTCTACTCGGATATTAAGTCATTAATTAGGTATGTATATTATTAATATTTTGTAATACTAAATAAAATAAATATGTAAGTTTCTAAAACCATAAAACTAAATAAATTTGTATGAATACTAAAAACTTACCCAGAAAGTTTAAGATTAACAATTTTTTTTATATTTAAAAATATTATCTATAGATTATCAGGTAATCAGGTTGTCGAGCTCAAATCAGACAAACCCAAGATAAATTATATAAGTATAAGTCGTATCATGTTTTATTAAATATATCTATAAAAAGTGTTTGTATGTATAGAATAAAAATATATAACTCTAGGTGACCATATTTTATTTCATTCGATCATTCAAATACCTCTAAATTCAAAATAAATTAAATACTTCAATAAATTCTTACAATAACAATGAATCAAGACATTTTTTACTTGGAAAGGTAATCTTATATAATACATATACATATTTATTTGAACGAAAATATAGCTTCATTAATTTCGAATACGAATAATTTATAACCTATATGATCATGAGATGAAAATTAAAATGTTTTGTTAATAGTCATTCATTATTAATATACATAATCAATTATTGATGGTACATCTAAGCAGACAATTTTATTATATAATTTAATTTTAAACAATAAAAAAATTAGTTTCAATACGAACCGATCAAACACGTTGAAAATCAGAACTGATCCAAATTGAACGCCTTAAATGTTAATTTTAAAAGCCGAGTAAACACTATTGATTATGGCAGTTAAAAAATGGCAATCTCTAATTAATAATAATAATAAAAATTTTAAACAAATTATAGATTCCTAAGCAAATACCAATAAAAAAATATTCAAAGCAATAACATGGTATTTTTTTTAACCAGCATACATAACACAATTCGTATATTTTTCATTTGTTCACAACCATACCATAAACCTACGTAAACAACTCGTTAGTCATCTATTCTGAATTTAGCAGACCTCCAATCCTACGTTTTCATTGTGTTCTTACACAAGGTATAAAATTGTCATGGTGCAATTGTACATCAATGATGTACGTACTATAATATATTGAGTTGCATAATGATCATCAAATTGCACACTTACGTTGCTTTAAGAAGTACAAAATGTAAACTTTGTTAATTAATATACATATAAAATGCGACAATAGTGAAATATGGTCATAATTATTCCATTAAAACTTTATTAATGACATAAATAGCATACACATTTATATACTCAAACACGTATGATATCTCTCACCGTTTAATACTTTTTCTTGTTTTAAATTTTTGTTAGAGGCGTTTCTGAAGGTGAACACAATCATTTTCAATACATTTTTACGATGTACAGATAAACACATACCTAAATATATAAGTATTACCATCGTAATGATGAAATATGTTTAAAACCTTAATTCCGGAACACAAGTTAACAATCTTGGTAAAAATAGTATTAATAGTTAAAACATATAAATTACATACTATAAATTGTACAGCATTAAGAAGGTACAGTTGAAGAAAATTATTTCAAATTTACAAATGTGTCTTCAAATTTATTAATTTGAAAAGATTTTTTCTAATTCAATAATTTTTTTTAAGAATAAAATACATTTACCTATATAATGTACATTATACATTGTATGTTAATTATATAAGTACCAATATCATATTAAGAGAGTTTATACGTTTTGCTATCGTTCAATTCTAAAACTGTATTAATTTTACCTTGAATAATCCAAGTGTTTGAATTACACGGCCAGCTAATGAGCCATCTACACGCGGAAATTATAAATTAAATAAATTATAATAGGTACCTATATATAATGATATATCATACATACTTGCGCAATGTAAATTTCTCACACGTACACACATTTGTGTAATTTAAAGCACTTGTAGTTATAGAAAAGTATGATAATTGTAATCATCTACAGTCTACACAAACAAATCTGTGAACGGACGGTTATTGCGAAAACAAAATTGAAACATCCGAGATATTTACAGTAAAATCAATACCGATATTACCTAGTATATATAATGGTCCAACAAGTTATATGGGTGATAAAATACGACGGAAACATTGTAACATTTACTACTGTACGAGTGAAATAATTTGTAAACAAAATGTACAAATTGCCACAAGACAGTAGCGTGGCGAAGGCATTGTTTTGGAGCAATTGCTCCTTCAAAAATTTTGGTGGGTGGGTGGTCCCCTTGCCACAAAATACCTAGCCACCTTGGTGACTAGGCTTATGAAAGAAAATATTAATACTTATACGAATATGTGTCTTACTTGTGTAAGACATACGTGCTAGTGTACTAAATATTACGGATATTTTGTAAAAATTTTATTTTTTGCAGTGGTGGAATTTTTGTTAAGGGGGGAGGGGGTACCTTGCATACATTTTTGCTCCTCATAAAAAATGAGTTCAACACGCCACTGCCACAAGATACTATGAATATATTGTGACTGTAGGTCAGTGAAAAATGTCAACTGTTAGTGATGTCACCCTCTGCAGTCTATATAATACTCCAATGTAATAATAGCATTGATTAAAAATAGTATTGATAATCAATGATAATAGTAATGTACCTACTTATGAGCTACGAGGTATTTCACACACTTTGTAGAACTCGAGAGTCTTTTGAGACAGTCGATACACATTCAATTCGGCCATGTTTGTTTAGTGTTGTTGGATGTTGAACTTGTCGAGTGCCAACTCGACCGACGAGCAAACATAAAATCAAAATGCTAATTCGATTGCACCCACAATACATGTAAACCTACTCCAAGCAATACAATATTGGTTTGTTTGTAATTTGTAAATATGTATAATATCCGATACGTAGAAGCCTCATCCGACCTAGCCTGTGGTGTCGTAATCGAAATCACACATAGGTGGCAGGTACCCATAATACCACCGTGGTAAACACAAGAAAAACGACAAGCCGCGATAACATTTTATCGAATAACAGCGATTCGTAAGTCTACATCATGACTGCGCGCGTTATCAAGTGTATCCAGTGGATTATCGACAGGCGGTACTAATTTGCTACATAAATATCCGTAAATATCGTTTGTACGGTGCCCGTGTACATGTATAATACATCGTGTTTCCAGTTTTCTCACACGCGTTATTCTATACACTGCTATGAGCCTATGATGCTTACCACATATTTATATACCTAAGACCAATAAATCACACACACGCACACGAACACGCACTCACGTCGTGTGTACACCATTTGTACCAACCATGGTCCATGGACCATGGTACTCACTATTCACTACTCGAGAACACAAATTATCCACCAGCAATTAACCAGAGTTACCGCGGCTATACCCGTCGGCGGACTAACGGGAGATGAATTAAAAATAGGTAGGGCTATACGTTCGGACGTTCCCCATTGTAACGCCTGGCGACACTACATATTATAAAATACAATTTTCAAACGGCTAAATGATATGGGTTTACCAGTTGCAAACAAACCTTTCCGATTCATTTGGAAATAACGAACGTTTGCGAAACTTTTGGTGAAACGATAAAGTGGGATTACAGAGTAATACAACTTCCATGGCGAATCCCGCCCTCCACGAATAACGATAGAATACCTAACGCCGGCTAATATACTGCTCGGTAATACCGAGATACGACGACTACGTCGGGAATACCTGACCGAATCGTCGAAAACGAGAGAAAATCAAAACACCAAGTTGGTACTTACCATTGGGCCGTCGACGGTGAGTCCACTCCTGACTTTCAGATATTTCTTCCGCAGCACTCGCCAGACGACATAGGCCATCGCGATGATCCATAAAATATCGTAGTACACTGCGGCGGCGTAGGTACGTCCGTTCACGCGAGGTCTTTCACATTTCGTCGGCTTTTCTCGTTTTCTATTTCGCACACGACATTTCCACGATGCCGCCGCCGCCGCGGGGAAACCGCGCAGGAAAAACGTAGGTACACGGGTCGAACGGTTAGGCGCGAAACGGCAGCTTACAGGCGCGCGTACCGGTTTAGGACTGTTCGCGAAACGGATAAAACGATAAAGAAAAAAAAAACGAACAAACGAAATGCCGATCGCTTTCACTGCTCGAACGCGGACGAGATTTCGCGGAGGACGACAGCGGCAACGACGACGACACCTGCGAGCGCGCGACTGGCGTTTAAACGAACGTCGAGGCGCGCGCAAGTCGGCGTGTGTGTACGCGTGAACCTGTGTGTGTGCGAGCGTACGCGGTAAGCGTGTGTGTGCGTAGTTGCGCGCGCGAGGAGACGGTTTTTTCGGACGGATCACGTGCTCCCACGGCGGCAGCGTTGGCGGCGGCGGCGGCTCGTGGTCGTCGTCGCGGAGGGGGGAAAGGGGGAAACGATAAACGGTGACGGCCAACCTAAATATCGCATTATTTACAAAAACAATATTATCGCAATAATAATAATAATGTCAATTCCTCGCGACCCATCCGACAACTGCACAATGGGCTAATAACATTGTTATATTATTTTTCATTCGTTGTCGCTCGAAATCCATACATCGTATATTATATATCGTTGTGTCAAACCATATTATTGTCCAGTACAGAAAAACTAATACACACACACACACGACTCGATTATGTTGTTATTTTCAATGATGGTCATCGTTTATTGTTTTCGGTTTTAAATTCACGCGCGAACGGAAATGTGCGAGTCGTTATGATAACAGTTATTTGTTATCATGATGACAGCGAGAAAAAATAGTTTTTTCGTCGTCAAAACCACGGATGGTGGGAGGGGGAAGAAGAAGTTTACACGACCTTATTTCCATACAGAGGTACTGCTTAAATATTACGAAACAAGACCTCGAAATCTTTGCAAGTTGAAATTATAACTATTTTAACTAAATAAAGTGCCGACATGTAACTCGATAACGTATCATTTGATGTAGAATACCTAGGTATTGAGAACAATAGTAGGTACAGGTGTACTCAAGTATTTTAAGTATATTCCAAAAGCTATTGCGTCGTCAATTGTAATAATTCGTAACGAATATTTATTAGGCGTATGCTTTTTGTTTTTTAAAACTTTTCCGTTTGGGTCTCTGTAATAAATGCAAATAACTTAACCGTAGATGGAGTTCAACTATTCGTTCGCTATACCTATCCAAGGCATATACAATATTATATAAATTATAAACAATCGTGTGGACAACAAAAGCCATAACACTATAAATATTATTATATCTTTTTACTTTTAGCGGAAATCTGTGCTAAGCAGTGACTACATTACAGTGAAGATGTAAATTATAAATTTAGATAATACCACTTTGATGTTTTCCCGGGCTTCCAGTATTTCTCATTTACCCTCCACATAGCACAGTCGAATGTAGTCTAGTAATTATTAATTATTATAATCAATATTTCCCAGCAAAATATTTTTCGTCCAGCATAATATTATATTATTTTTAATTATTATTCTCAGACGTTGCTTGTTTGATATTCATTTATTATCTTGCATGATCAGAGGAGTGCCGAGAATTTTATTATTATTGGGAGAGACACTTAAAATTGAGTCTGAATTCATAAAAATAAAGAAGAAAGAAACAGTAATAACAGGAATATAATTTAAATAATTTAAACATAAATTTATGTAAAATAATATGATGTACGTAAACAAATAAAATAAAACTTGATTCATTTAAGTAAAAATGAAGTTAAATAGTGCGATCGTAATGTGCCTGATAAAGCTAAAATCAACTTGTCATATTATGTGATAACAATATCTTTGTCTTTTTGTACTGCAAACATTTTTTCAAAAAAATGTTTTCCTCCAAAATCACACCAGTCACCAGAGATTCACATTAATTATGTTATAGGCAATAGTACCCAAGTTGCGTGCATCGTACGATACAGTTAATTACTTATTAGTTATAAGTTATAGTATTAATATATATTATATAACTTATAACTTATAAGGTACTCATTTATCATTTATTTATTTACAGTTGCAACTTCGAAATCAATAAGAATATAACACTTTAATCATTATAAACTTATAAGTGATCTATATAGCGTGTTTTCATTCACTGCTCATTCATCCCTTATATTATTTGGATTCGATTTCTTACATACGCTATTTCATTTTGATAATCACAAACATCGATTTCCGGACGTTTCCATCCACGAATTACTTTATTCAGTACCTATTTAACTGATGTTAATATAATCAATTTTTTTACAAGTAAAAAAAAATCAAATATTTAAATCGTTCGTCTCAACTTATATTCATGATTCATGACCTGTCATAATTTCCATATCACCGTCAGTAAGAATTTTATTTTAATGTTAATGTACGAAGAAGAGTATTCCACACTTTCTTCATACGTCAATTCGTCAATTAATTTCTTTCCACTTTTGACACCACCATTAGTGATCGGTAAAAAGAGATTTGTACATTTTAAGAACAGTTATAACTTATGTATGTTTAATTTCCCAGCTGTTCACATATTCATTAAAAACATTTTACAAGAAAACAGGACCATTCAAAAAAATTACTGATTATAATCTTGTCGAATTATCCGTCCTTCTTTGCCTATAAGATATGTTACTAATTTAGATCAGAGCAATCACTATTTCGATTTAAAAACAAATAAGCGTTTTTAAGTTTTTCCCTTCTCTCGGAGAACAGTTTCTTCAGTTATTCATAACACGACCACTGGCAATTATAATATACAATGCGTGTTTCCTTTTAAAGGTAAAACGAAATATTTCAGTCCAGAAACCTCGGATTGATTTGGGGTTTTTCTGGGGGTAGTAGATAATACAGAAATACACATTTTTGGATGATTTTAAATTGTTATTTCTTTTAGTGTATGCATGTGCAATACAACTTGCACTTTTTTAAACAGCAACAGGGTTTTTAATATCAAATTCTGATGGATTGAATTTTTTAAATAATTTTGACCTTTTAACCGTGGTTCTAGAACAAAAATTGACTGAGTGACCATGTGTTTATGTTTAAACTTAATAATGATTACATTTCTCAACGATTATGTCATAATTTTACTTATTTCCGTGTGATTCTACTTATTTGTTTTCAATTCTCAAGTTTTTAAACATACAATATCCTATTATTTGGAATTATATTATCCATCAAAATCTCTTTGGTTTCCCTAAGGGGTAGCTCACCACTATTTCTTGAAGACGAGAACAACGAGTTAAACTAGAACAAAATAATTGTGAGGATGTCATATCGATCAGGATATCATTCTGTATACTATCTAAGCAGCAGCTCGAGAATTATGCTGACATTCCCCATAAACTAAAATCATGTCAACTTTTTCACTGTTACTAGCTATTTTAAAATAGTGAATTTAAAACTTTAACGATATGCGTCACATACGATTTAACTTATAATAAATTTAAATAACCAAAATGCTACATCTTATCGAATGTCATATCCTATTATTATTAAAATGACCTGTAATAACTTATTAATAACGTAATTCATACGGACACATTATAATAATTATTCTTAGCAAGTAACATTTTGTTTATTCAACAAAAATAAATAATCTATAGAGATTATAAGTAATCTAAGTAACCTATATTTAAGTAATCTAGTTATTATTTTTATTTTAAACGATATTATAATCGGTAATATTTACCAACCAATAGTATATTATGTTTAAAAACATACGAGTGAAAAAAAATACGCGGAATCGCACGGAAATGTATAAAATCATAGGATAATCGTTGAAGCAGTGGTTTAAATAAAACATAAGCTCGCTGTCATTCATTAAATTATTGTTTTAGAGCAATGCATTTCAATGTTTAAGTGACAACAATTATTTAAACAATTTAGTCTATCCGAATTTGGTATTAAAAATACTTATTATACTTAGTGATGCTACTTTGGTAGACAACGTGAAACATACGGATTTTAAGACAGAGTTTTTAGAATATATCTAGTTTTATAGGAGAACTCTAGTAGTTTAGTCTCTGCTCGTACTTATACAGCGTCTGGACATGGCATGACTTTGACATTGGGTATGGAAATTCCAAATTATAGGTCTGATCGATAGGACGTACAAAGATAACTGCCGTCGTGACTTTGGATGTTGCGCAATAAACAATTTATTAATTTTTTGTTAATAATTATAATAAACTCAATATTATACTTATACGTAAACCAATACGTCCGCAAAACCAAGTAGGCACTTGTAGGTTAACTACATTCATAGAAGTTAGAAGAGATCTCTTAGAAGAAAGCCCCTAGACTACCAAGAACGATGCATTCAGCTTCTGGTACATACAACAGGTCATTACGATCCACTCATATTTTGTAATTACTTCTTCTACATTGAGTGCTGTTAAAATTAATAATTCCCTAAAGTTTTTTATGGGCGTCACTCTTATTTTTTCGGTCCGTACCTTTTTTATTTACTTTCTAGATTTCTTAATGTAATCGGGCAAAGATAATACGATAAAAAGACATAATATTATGTATATTATTATCCTTGATAGAGGCAAATTACCCTTAATACATTAATGCGTCTCTGACCGGTCACCACGTCTCTTCTTAACACTCTTGATCCTTTTCAGTCTTCTAACAAGCGGCTATGCCTCCATTATTTCTCAATTATACTACCAAGCATGTATTAAAAATGGGTACTTTTTTGATTTTCGTAGAATATTTTCGATACGAAAGAAATAATGTAAAATTATGATATTGAATTAGGTCCAGAGTTCAGCAAATATTTACCTTTATTTTTATCAAATATATTTAAAATTCAAAAATGTTATTCAAGCTTTCAAGGTTACAATTTAAATTTTACCAAAAGTCACTGAGTTGCAAGTTGAATTGTTTCAAACTCAAAACATACGAATATTAACGAATATAACGGTACTCAAACCTTTCCAGATCAGCCGCGGATTCGATGTTCTGTTTTTATTTATTATAAATGAACAATGAATACAAAATATGCTATTTAATATTAAGACTGTAAGGGTCTCGTAGTACCGCGACTATGAAAAATATTACAAAGTATATAAACATTAAATCGAATACAAATATGTAAAAATGTAACCTGATACTTACGTCTTACAAAATTTCAATGACACTTATACATATATATTTACACAAATGCATTATACATTATATATAATATAATTTATTAATATCTACTGTTGCGAACACAATACACCAGTAACGAAAAACTGTTTAATCATTCAAAGCCATTTTTAGGTAATCTAAAACCTCAATGAAAACATATTTATTTTTCATCGTGTGCAATTATTGGATATCATAAAACATAAAGAATAGTTTGCCAACTTATAAATTAATTTCATTCTGACACAATATTATACGACATAATCTCAACCAAGTCGGTACGAACCATACATAAGAATATTTAGTTTTTCGTCAAACATCAAAGACAAATATTATTTAAGGGCATTCAATATAATGGCGTATCGTGTATATTAATCAACACAGGTACGACACAAGTGTTAAGTTATTTTTCAATTTATACACATTATAATACTCGTGCTATAGTAATTCCTTGCACTACCTGCGACCTTCTATTATATAATTTATAATGCATGTGTATACGCGGTGCATATTACAGAATCTATAAATTATAAATCATAGAATCTGTAATATAGATACTATGATTTATGAATAATTTGAATTTTTTTTCCCCCCGCCAATATCTGTTCATTTATTATAACAACAATGTGAATGTAACAAATCAATTAATGTAAATAGAAATTAATTAATTTTCCATATTCTCTAGTCGATTTTGTATACCCCATTGTGTTTTTACTCAATAATAGTACCTATACGCGTAGTCGACCTTGTAAACGGAAGATTGGTTTTTTGGAACTGAATAAACACTTTTAGCTTCCGACGACGCGGACGGTATGATATTATACAATGTGCATGGTTTTATAAATATATAAGCTCATAAAATCCGGAAATGAATAGGTAAGCTACGAAGCGAAAGAAAAATAAACACTTTGCCTAACGTGATATTATATACATCGCTTGCATACATTAAAATAGAACGATCGCACTAAAACTACCGAAATGTGCACTTATAACTATAGGACCGCGACGTGCACGTGGAACACAGACGACATTAATATGAATAATGTATACGAGTATGTATCAGTAACAGTAATACCGCGGCTGATAGCACGCTGAACGGCATCAAAATATAATATATACCATATACGTATATTAAATGTAATCCTTAAATATTAATCCTTGGGTGTTGTAATATCATACGACGTATATTACATTTTTGTCGTCACTCACGAGGCACGTACAACTATACAAACGATTGGTTTCCCAAACTTTCCGGGCACCGCGCTGTATAAAACGCATAGGTATATTAAGTACGTGTGTTCTACACCTCTATACGTTGACTTATGTGCAGTATGTACTTTGTTAATTACCGTTGTAAGTTGTAACACATAGTATATAGTAATATGTACATTGACGATTGACGACTGACGTGCACTAAAAACATCAAGAATACGTTTTTGTTTACAACTCGGATACTGTTTCCATTAGCATATACAATAATATAATATATATATTATTATTATTATTATTATTATTTTATTTACATAGATTTGGTGATAAATATTTACACTTCAATCAATCCGTCGTATAAACACTAAAACACCATCGAAACGGTTCCGTACATAATAATACAATATATATACGAGTATATATTATGATGTCGCCATGCACAATTATAAGTAGACAGCGCAATTCAAACATTTCAATAATGATACAGACATGGCTTTGAAAAAATTCACGAAACACTCTAATATTGCGGTTTACACGTATTTCCGCGTGTTTATGAACACCCGAAAGAAAATATAAGTGGAAAAATGAAAACGCATCGTACCTAATGCGAACACGGCAATAGCATGGTCTTTTTTTCATTCAACAAACGGTATACGAGTACATAGCGTTGTGTATTTTTTAATCAATACGCATTTATCCCGAAAGATTATGCCGCGTACATTTCAAGAACACTTTTACTTCGGAAATGTTCATGTTTCCATCCGTGCACACGGGTTATAAGCTGTATTCGCTGTTTACCAATAAGCCACGACTAACGAGTAACGAGTACCAAGTGTACGCACGCAATATACGTGTCGATACGTACTGCATTGACGGTTAATTTCAGGACGTCGTATCGTATAGTTATGACTTATGTGCATTTCGATTGCAGATAAATACCGCACGTGTTTTATTATCGTGCACCGCACAGTGGTATCAAATAAATATTTAGCTGGCCAAAAATAGAAAATTTTTTCATTAAGTTGTATACCAATAACTATTTATGTGTGTTTACTATTACCTATTGATAAGGTTAATAACTTTATTATCGATATTAACGATCGTATCACTTGCCACGAGTTCAACAACGTCATTTAAACTGAAGAATTCCACGAAAACACGTAGTAATACACATAACATTTAAAATTGTTTTTTTGGCATTTTCTTTAATTTAAATTAATTATTTTTGTATTGCAATCAAAATGGACAATACTTTGCTTAATATTCAAGGTATGTTATCACTTATTGTACGTTATTTTAATGAAAATCTTTGTGATTAACTTTGGTTTTTGTTAAAATATGCCAATTTTTAATTTTGAAAAGGGTGCCAAAAATTGTTGGGAGTTCTTGGAGGTTTAATTTTTTTTTTTTATATAAGCCAAATAGATTAGTATTAAAATATGTTATCGATTCTTTGCCCCAATTTGCCCAAAATTGTAATATTAGGTTTTTTCTGTTTAGATATAAGTAATGATCACGATGCGAAAACCGTAACAAATCGTTGCTTGTTTGAATTTCTCACAAATGGAGGATTTATGTTACATACAAGTTCTTGTGAAACACGAAATGCATTGATAACTTATTTAAGACATGAGCTTGGTGATAAATGTAATTTTGAAATTGAAGAATTTGAAAAACGTGTTAAAGGAAAAATAGAAGGATTTTGTAGCACTTTGCATAAAAAATGGAAGGAATCCAATCGCTGTACTGAAAGATTTGTAGCTAAAAATGAAAACTGGTTACAATTATATTTTAATATTAGTGATTTAAAAAGTGTACAAGTTGTACCAAGTGGAAGGCCACGTAAACGTTTTATGGATTTAAGTGAGCGGTCTTAACGTAGATATGTGGAAAACGTAAAAGCAACTTCATCAGAAGAGTTAATTTATGCAACAAAATCTGTACTATATACTGAAGGCAAGCGATCAGCAGCTGATCTATTGAATCAATCAACTTCTACCTCTCCTGGGCGCGCTTTAAAAATTAAGAAAACCTACTTCAACGCACAGAAATCCCAAATTACTCCTTATAGCGAAGATGAAGCTATAGCATATATAATTGATAGTCGTATTACAAAAGATGCATATCAACAAACGCGAATCGGTGCAAAACAAAGAGGTGCTAATATATATCCAAGTTATAAACGGATAATTGAAGCCAAACAACGTTGTTATCCGGAAGGGATTAATGTGAGTGAAGTTAGTGCATCAATACCTTTGCAACAGTTATTAGATCATACTACTAAACGTTTATGTGAAACACTTGATTTTTCTCAGTATAGTAATACATTTAAAAATTGTGAAAACTGTATTGTAGAGTTTATATTTAAATGGGGTTGTGATGGTAGCTCAGGCCATAGTGAATATCAACAAGCTTTTTCTGAAAACGAAATTGAAAATAAATCCTATGTTATTAATGATACAAGTGTGTTTATGTTTTGTTTAGTCCCTTTGCAATTGATATTTCATAAAAATTCAAATGAAAAAAATATTTTATGGTTAAATCAAAAACCTTCATCAACCAGTTACTGTCGTCCGATCAAATTTTTTTTTGAAAAAGAAACAACGAATAATATTTTAAAATATGTAAAAGACGTTCAAAATGAAATTTCCAATTTAAAACAATTTGAAATTAAGATAAATGACGATTTGGTAAATATTCGGTATACTATGATACTTAGTATGGTGGATGGTAAGGTCATTAATGCGTTAACAAAGACATCAAGTGCAACATGTTTTATCTGTAAATGCAATCCCAAAAATATGAATAAATTAAACAATATGCATGTATTTAAAATTAATGAGGATAATTTAAAGTATGGGTTATCGTCTTTGCATATGTGGATCAAATTTTTGGAATGGATATTGCATATAAGTTACAAATTGAATTCTGCAGAAACTACTAAACGGTTGAGTGAAGAGCAAAAAAAGTTAGTTTCGCAAAGAAAAGAAGTAATCCAAAAAAGATTTTGGAATGAACTGGGGTTAAAAGTGGATAAAGTAACTCAAGGGTCGGGGACATCTAATACCGGTAATGTGGCGAGAAGGTTTTTTAACAATCCCGAAAAAGTAGCCGATATTACTGGTATAAATGTAGAATTAATTAATCGAATTAGTACGATTTTATCTGTTATATCTAGTGGTCGTGAAATTGATACTGAGAAATTTGATAATTATGCTAAAATTACAGCACAACTTTATGTAGAGTTATATGATTGGTACAGAATGCCACCATCTGTACATAAAGTATTAATTCACGGAGCTCTAGTCATACAATTTTCTTTGTTGCCAATCGGTTTTCTTTCAGAAGAAGCTCAAGAAAGTAGAAATAAAGACTATAAAAGATACCGCGAACATCACACAAGAAAATCTTCACGAATTAACACAAATATTGACTTATTGCATTTTCTACTAATTTCTTCCGATCCTCTTATTACTTCAAAAAGAACTTTATCTAAAAACCCTAAAACTAAATTATCCAAAGATGCATTACAATTATTAGATGCTTCTAACGAGGAAAGCGATTCAGAAACCGATTCCGAAACAGAATCAGAATAAAAATCAACATATTTGAAAATAAACATAAACATAAAAAAATTAAATAATAAGTAATACTACTGTGTATACTATGTATTTTATATTTTTATGCAATATATACATATTGTTAGATTAAAATGTAATATTTTGTGACCATAACACTTCTACAATTTTTTTTTAATAAATGCGTATTAATATAATTAATTTAGTAATAATATTATTAAAGTAAAAATTGTTTTATTAGTAAACTAAAGGCATATTAAACAATTACCAATTAAATAATATGTTTTAGTTATTATATAGATACTTTATAGAACGATTTAAACCAATTTCAGAACTTTTGGATCTATATTTTATGAAACAATTATTTTGGCCAGCTAGAAAGGCGATCGAGACCACTGTGCACCGTGGCGGTACATAAACCGTGTTTGTAATTAGAATAACATTTTTTCAACGCACCGCCGTGGCGAATGTTTATTATTATTATTATTATTATTATTATTATTATTATTATTATTATTATTATTATACACTCGCAAACGGAGTACAATTATTGTTTTATGGGAACGTGTAATTATTATTTCTCACGTGGATTCAGATTTCAATTGTAAAAAAAGTAATAGCATTTTTACTATTATACATTATCTTAATATATATACGCGTTAACGCGTTACACGTTTATACAGTTATGAAATGATACGAGCGCGTATCACAAAGATGTTCGACATTTCCCAAAGTAAATTCGATGCAAACATAGCGTTTTAATTGTTTTATACTCGACACTCCGATGTACAGTGTCAGTAGCCGCGACTAGAGAGAGGTGGTCACTGGACAGGTATGACCGCATACGGCATATGTAATGCGGTTGCATACGTGTTCCCGTTGAGGGGCGGGTATACATGAAATCTTATTCGCTGACCGTGCCGAATGTATTATTCAACTATTTCAACTGGTTTAGACTGCGGTTAAAGAAACGAATAAGCATTGAAGCCAAGAATTTTAATTCATTACGAAATCCAATGATTATTACATTTATTTTTTATCGTTATAACTTAGAAATTATAACATCATAATGTATAATGTAAATTGTGTACGCTGGATGTACGGGTGTTCGTCCGATTTACAATGCAAACAAAACTGAATTTTTATGTAATAAATAATAGTACCTAATTCATATATTATTGTGTCTGATGACGTAAAAACCTACAAAACAGCAGTCGGAAGGCTTGGGTAAAAAACTTTTTAAAAGTATTTAAAATAAATACCTGAATACCCACTTATCAAAATAGTATTCCGAATAAATTGTTTAGGATTCCAAGTACTTCAAAAATAATAGTTGTCTCAGATAAAATTTGAAATTACAGCCAAAGTTGAAATATATTTTAGTTGAGTATACTATGTAACTGTGATACAATTTATGTGGTTCAACACAACAATAAACATCTCATACAAATTATGAAGAATATACATTACAATGAATACTATATGGTATAATATACTTTATATACTCCACTTTCTTTTTGATTAGATGCCAATTTTTTTTATTCGTTGGGACATGAACAAGTTGTATTTAATGAAACCAATTTTTGTTGATATTCTAGAAATATTTCATCAATAACCGTTGGCGCGTGTGCGCTTATAAACACGAAATTATGGATTCATATCGATTTACAGCTATATTTGCTGTGTATAAACAGTGTTGTTTACAAGAATAAACGTACACACAAAATACATATTTCTACGCGTTACTCGTACGACGTACCTACATTTGTCACACGACCATCGTAACACATGAATAGGGCAGAGTCGCAGAGGAGTTGAAAAGTTTAATATTTACTACCCATTTGATCAACCATTATTTTTATTTTAAAATGTAAGGAAAATATGAAAAATTAATAACGACCGGTTATTGAGTATTGATAAAGATACATAAATATAATCAATAAAGATATTGATAAAGTATTGATAAACAAACATTGAGCCAAACATAAAAAAATTGACGCGACTAATACGGTCTTAACGTTCCGTCGTGACGACTTTGTGCGGATCAACCTGCACGCCACACACCTATATTTATCCGATGCGATTTATCGTGCGGGCAAAAACTTTCAAAGTCCACAATATCGACCCACCGCCGTCGCGGTACGGCTATAAACGGAGAACAAATATCCCAACGGAGAATCCAGACGCTTTTTCCCCGACACGTCACGCGCGCTGATTATCGGTCCGTCCGGTTTCGGAAAAACGAATCTCGTTTTCGCAATGCTCACGCGTGAGTCGCAGATTATATTTGTACACTCGCTAGACCCAGTTTTCGATCCAAAACCATTTAGAGAAATATAAAATGTATCTACTGAGATAATATACGGCTAAATAAAAATAATGTGCGATATTAAAAAATAATTATTTTAGTCTTAGGGGTAACCGCAGTAACTGCGTTTCTCAGACTATACGTTTTTGTTAACTTTTGTTCTCGCCCACATTCGACTTCGTTGACTACTGTTTCCACTGTCTTATCTCCGCTCTGCATATATTATATAACTTTTCATTGACGGTGCTCTCATACCACGGTCAAACCATGGATGCGGTCTGTCAATACTTCTTACGGGGATTATGCCGATTCGGTCGAAGATGTCGGAACAGCCATATCGTACAGGCCTCTCCGAACCATCATCGTAAGTATCGCTTCATCGTTCTACTTTTAGTTTATATGTCGCGTAACAGAGATTTATGTTTGTACTCGATGCAATATACTTCCCCCGGTGTTCTAACGCTAATTTATATCCTATGCTATTCAACAGTTTTAAAAAACAAATTATAAACATTAAAATTGTTTTGGTTTTGAAAACTCTGACTTAATTATCACTTATCATCCGTCAGACGATGTCACTCTGCCCGATCCAACTGTTGAGAGAACGGTATTGACGGCATTTCAATTACCGTCGTCTCTTAGTAACGCACCGAGGATTACACCAAGACCTCCGCCACTTAGGGAAGTCCGTCGATCAGGTAAGAGTGTCGTATTAACGAGTACTTTTGTAATGTACGTGTTTGTTACGTCCAGTGTTTTTCATAATCAGTTATCTTTAAGATATTTAGATAAATATTTAGGTTAAGATACTAGATTAAGTCTATTTAATACTGTAAAGAAAAATTAAATTGACAAACGTTAGTTTTTTTTTTTAATCGAAAATTCTTATTTAAACATCGTTTATGATTTTACAGTTGATCTCGAGGCACTCCCTGCACCATCAACTGAGACTGTATGGCCTCCGGTACAATTACGTGCAACAAGCAGTAATTCGCCGAGAGTCGTACCCAGAAGTGTGCCAAATACAATATCCTCCCGATCAGGTACGCGTGATGCTTAATTGAGTACTTTTTTCTTTGACATAATATATGTTAATTTCAGTGTTTTTGCGCGCATTTATCTTTCAATTTTATTTTTATCTTTATATTGTTAAAATAAATTAATAAATAATAAATAGTTTTTTGCTGAAAACTCTTACCACATAATCATTTATTTTTCGACAGATGACGCCGAGATGACTCGCCCCGTACTTTCGGCATTTCAAGTACCGGCCACCCTTCGTGTTGCACCAAGAATCCTGAGAAGACTTCCGCTACCTACGGCACCTCGCCGGTCAGGTAAAAGTGTTGCATTAACGAGTACTTTTGTCATTTACGTGTTTGTTTATTTGTTACATCCAGTGTTTTTCACGAGCAGTTATCTTTAAATCTATTTAATATCATTAAGAAAAATAAAATTCACAAAAATTAGTTTGTTTTGTATTGAAAATTCTTATTTATTCATCGTTTATCGTTTTACAGTAAATCTCGAGGCTCCACCTGCACAATCAATTAGTACCGTATCGACTCCGGTGCAATTACGTGCAACAAGCAGTCATTTACCGAGAGTCGTACCCAGAAGTGTGCCAAATACCACATCTCCCCGATCAGGTTCGCGTGTTGTTTTATTGAGTACTTTTGTCTTTGGCATATATGTTAATTTCAGTGTTTTTGCGTGCATTTATCTTTCAATTTTTTTTTTTATCTTTACATTGTTAAAAAAAATTAATAAATAATAAATAGTTCTTTGCTGAAAACTCTAACCAAATACTCATTTTTCTTTCGACAGATGATGCCGAGATGACTCGCCCCGTACTTACAGCATTTCAAATACCGGCCACCCTTCGTGTTGCACCAAGAATCCTGAGAAGACTTCCGCTACCTACGGCACCTCGCCGGCCAGGTAAGAGTGTTGCATTAACGAGTACTTTTGTCATTTACGTGTTTGTTTATTTGTTACATCCAGTGTTTTTCACGAGCAGTTATTTTAAAACCTGTCTAATATTTCTAGGAAAAATAAAATTCACAAACGTTAGTTTGTTTTGTATTTAAAATTCTTATTTCATCATCGTTTATCGTTTTACAGTAAATCTCGAGGCTCCACCTGCGCAATCGATTGGTACTGTATTGGCTTCGGTGCAATTATCTGTTAATATGAACACCAAGCTTAATTTGTTTATTTTTTTGATTTAAAGATGCAAGTTCCGAGAAAATGATTGTTACTGAATCCAGAGGAAAAAGTGATAACAGTAACATCATTCACGAAATAAGCCAATGCCTCGAAAACGAATTAAAATGCCATATATGTCAGGATATCTATATTAAGGTATTGTTTCCATATTTAATTATTGGTTTTAATTAAAGTTGATTGGGCTTTACTACTTTTTACTCTAAAATATCATTAAATCAAAATTCAACATTTCTATAAATTCTAAGCAAAGTGAGAATGTATTGGTTTAATGGTTTATTTTTTTAATAATAAAATTGCTTTAAAAATCTTATAAAGTATCATATTTTTCTTTATCAGACACTGGACCCCGCAGAAAGATAATTTGTGAGAAGAATTACAAATGTTTAATTCCATGCTTAAATAATCTTAACTCATAAATTAATAATTACTACCGAAACAATTTTTTTAAGTTGGTGCAAATAGGTCGTTTCATCAAACAATAGTAAGTTTTTATATACATATTATTTGTTATTGCAGCCGACTATCCTCAACTGTTCCCACATGTTTTGCTTCCGCTGCATAGAGACATGGACGAAGAATGTGAAAAAGTGTCCTTTATGCAGGGAAAATGTTAGACAGATGACATATTGTCGATCATTAGATACATTCTTGGATAAAATGATTAAATTTTTCCCGGAAGAATCAAAAACGAGCCGTGAAACACTTAACGTGTAAATGTAATGCAAAAGTAAGTAATTTTCATGTAAATATAAAAAACTGAAAAGTGGATATAACCAAGATAATTCAATCTTTTTTAGCTGATGCGATGGAACTATCAAAAAATGGATTTCGTTCAATTCTCTCTAATTTTTCAAATATTTTTTTTTTTAAATATGTCTAAGGACCGGATTTATATGCAAATGCATATATGTATTGGATTAAGCTTTGTGAAATCTGATGAGAATTGTGCCCGATGTAGATCATTCTTATTAAAATAACGCTAATTGTATTTTGCATATTTTGCATATTTCAACGTTTTTACCTATTAAATGCATATTTAATGCATATTTGTAGTTTTATAGCACATATTACTATCTATATCACATATTATATTTATTTTTCGTGGTTTTCCTAACCTAACACATTAAGCAACTTCTGATAATCCAGTGCAATAAGGTAAAATATGAATTCAATTTTTGTTTTCACTTTTTATTAATGTGGGCTAATATTTTATAGATTGAAGATAAAGATTGTTAAATGGCGAACTTAGTGAAGACGACAAAATACTTTTTTATATATTTAAAACCTTTTTATACCTTTTTTAATACTTAATTAGTTAATACTTATTTTTAAATAATTTTAAATAAAACGTTTTCAATTCAATTTTAAGTGCATATTTAAAAATAAATGCATATTTTGTAGCATATTACAGCATTTTTAGAAGCATATTTTGAGGATTTTTTGTGCATACAAATCCGGTCCCTAATCATGACTTACTGTGTTCTAAAGTATCATTTATTAATTTTTTCATTAAATGATATACCTATTATGTTTAAATATTATTTCGTTGTCATTTATTAAAGCAAAATATTACATCACCTGGTGTTATTACCAGTACCCACCCATAATACTCGTTAATAATAAAGTGTGAATAATGCGTGTGTTTAACGCAGCGTTTCCCAACCTGGGGGGAGGGGCGTGTAAACATTTCTGGGGAGTCGTAAGCAGTCATTATAAAATACAGTTTTTATTTATTAAATTATTTTTATTTTAAAATGTAAGGAAAATATGAAAAATTAATAACGACCGGTTATTGAGTATTGATAAAGAGACATAAATATAATAATCAATAAAGATATTGATAAAGTATTGATAAACAAACATTGAGCCAAACATTGTCTAAAGAAAAGTGTTGCCAGCCTACACATTAATAAATCGTAAATTTCATTATATTATATTACTTACTCATATTACTATGATTTATATTTTATAATTATTATCATCAGTAAATTTGAATTCATCTCGGATATTTTATAATTTCTTTGTAAAGTACACAAAAAAGTGATATATTTTTTATGTTGTAAAAGGAGGGGCGTGAGAGTTTCGAAAATCTACAAAGGGGGCATGGAATAAAAAAGGTTGGGAACCACTGCTCTAGTGCATAATACCATTGATTAAATAAACAAATTAATCAATAATAATACTAAATTTTCAATTATTGATATTGATAAAAATACAAAAGTGTGCAAATTTCGTAATTTTTATTGATTTTTATAAAAATTTCAAATTCAAAACCCTTATTAACGAAAAATCGTGACAGCAGATTTTTGAGATTTTTCACTCGAGTAAGAACAATGTAAGAGAAACATTGTATTAAAATTTCAATATCAACCAACATTTTTTTACCTTCATTTACGAAAAAAACAAGAAAAATCTCAATTTTCAAATGGCTACAAATAGCAACAATCTAAGACCGTTTGAAATTTACACAATATATAAAACATTTCTTTTATAGGGACCTTTTATATATCCTTACCAGTACAGACGTAAAGCAGTACATACAGAAACTATGACGCAACTATTTTTTAGTACCTACTTGCATACAGTTATAGAATATAGATAACCAATAGTAAGTTATGTGTTAATTAAGTCATACATCATGTACGAGAATAGATATGTAGAAGCGAAATAATTATTTATCCGTAATGCTATACTCCAAAAATAATACTTATCTGAAAGCATAAGAATGAACATATGATTCGTTTATTATAACACAGTGCTAGTGATTACTGATTACTGATTAGATCATTTGTTGTATGATTCATCCTTAATCGATCATCAAATGTGTCTCGAACATAACCATTACTCATTAGTCATTAGACATTTTAGATTTTGAGTGAAACGATGAATGTATTGGTTTTACCATACGTGTTTTTTTGTTTTTTTACGTATGTCATCATGACTTATCCTAAAAACGTTATCCTATAAACAATTACAGCCTATAGGATATGTTCCCATTTCTAAATGTTGTCTGTTTTCCAGTAAACATAGTTTCCCAATAATTGCGGAAAACTGACACGAAATAGATAAGATGGATAAAATGGCTGTTTTTCCTGGAGCTTAAAAACACTGAGGAATTTAACTTCAAGAGTCTAAGATCTATCATTAAGATTAATATAAACTCTAGAATAAACTATAAACAAAAATTAATTCAACTTGGTGATCAAACGGGTTTTGTTGCACTAAACAATCATATCAATACTTAATACTTATTCTACCTCAGGCCAAACGGTCGATAGCTGACAATTTAAAAGTCGATCATGTTAAAATTTATTTTTGGGCCATGCGCACTTAAATTAATCGAGGTTGTAGCGAACAAATTGTCGATAGGTTTTATCTGTATAATTTTTATCTTTTATTCTGGTTTTGTATGTCAAATGTTTGTTGAAAAAGAGTACAATAAATTTGAGAGACGATTTAAAGATATCAAATTAGAGCTGGTTATTACATATTTTGTCTTTTCCTTTCTCCGAAACGAACAATATTGTAAATATTTCTACACAAATAAGCAATTTTTTTGACATGGATTCTATACAATTTGAATCTGAAATTATAAAAATTAACAGATATATTCCTCAAAGTTCGAGGTTGGTTCTGAAACAAATTTTTGGAATTTACTAAGTGAAGAAAAATATCTGTGTTTGAGGAATGTAGCTTTGCAGTTACATACTTATTTTGGATCTACATATTTGTGCGAAAAAGCATTTTCTCACATGAAAATGATAAAAACAGAATACCGAGCTATACTCTCTGATGACCATTTGGAGCAGTGTCTTCGATTAGCAGTCAGCAACTATTCGCCAGATTACGACCAATTGGTCAACAAAATGCAATGTCACACTTCCACAATACCCAACAAAATAATATGTTGATTAGACTTAAATAATTATTATATCATTTTTAGTAATAAGTAATTAGTTTATAATACTTGTTGTAGGTTTGTATACACTTTATGCAAGTATGTTTCAAATTATAGTTATTAAATAATAAAAAAAATTGTCTATGGAAGTCGATCAAAGGTGAAGTATATTTTTAGTAGATTGTGACCAAAAAAAGTTTGGCCAGCCCTGTTCTACCTCAAAGTACATCTTTGGAATACCTACCCATTTTGTACACCAGCGGTTCCCAAGCTGTGCACTGTGGCGGCCTTGGGGCAGCACAAGCCCATTCGTGGGGTACCACGCCAAACGTGAAAATAAAACTAGTGTTAGATACTAAATATAAGAGTAGAACTGCCAAGTTAGATAAAATTACTTACCCAAATATATGATTAAGCTTACAAAGATCAAAAGTATTCTGAGGAAATGCAATGAAATAAAATGTCCAATATATAACAAAAAATAAAAATATTTGTAGGTAAAATTTTATTTTTAATAAAATGTCCCATAATAATGATTAATAGTTAAGGCTAGATAATACTAATAATTTTATATAATTATAATTTTAGACATTATTTACACATAAAACAATAATAATAATAATTAGGTCATTTGTCATTAAGATTGCAATAAGATGTCTTTTTTAACATAATACATATTAAAATTTTGGAATATACATGTTAACAAATTTGTAAATGAATCATTTTAAAGGAACTAGAAAATACAAATAAAATAATAATAGTAATAATTATAATAATTAATTGAAATATTATGAGTTTAAAAAAAGGTAAAAAAAAATAAAGTTTGTTCAATTCTTCTAAATATATCATTCTATTCTAGTACGCACACATGAATACAAAAAATTAGATAACGACTTTTTGATATATAACTAGTATAAAAACTCGTGATGAGAACAAAATTATTATATTTACAGTTTTTATTTATTTATTATTATTATTATTATTTAATAATAAGTTGAACCTCTCGAAATTGCTCTGAAAATATGAACACTTGGTTGTTTTACACAATAATTCGTGACAGTAGTTTAGAACACCTTTTGGATTTTTTTTGTACTTCAACAAAATTAGTTTTTGTTAGTCATAAAAAAAATTATACATAAAATGAACAATTATAAAAAAAGTAATAATAATAATAATAATAATAATGAAAATGGTTAAAAATACAAATTTTACAATAAATATGATGGTAAAATCAGTAGATAAAAAATTAAATGGTGTGATGTATCTAGGGATCTAGTGAAACATGAGAAATGGTTTAAAGAGATTAATGCGTTTTAAATCAATAAAAACTGTGATTGTGATTACGATAATTAAATTTGCATTCAAACAACTATCAAAACTGTAAATTTATTATTAATGTCATTAATAAAACAATAAATTCACCAATTATTTCTTATTATGATATTAATAATAACATTGTACTATTAAAAAAAGTTATAAATTATAATTAATACATCACTGATTTGAATGAAAGATTGTTTTAATTATTTGATTAATACTGAATATAAAAAAAATATTTATTTTAATTACACAATTTTAATACTTAAATGTATTTAAATGTATACCAAAAACTGATAAATAATTGGCAATTCAGATCATGTGAATATTGCTCTTGATATTGGACAAAGAACAAGTGCATATATAAATTTAACAATGAATTAACAAATTTTACTAATATATAATTTATTCTATGTTAAGGTAATAATTGCACCTGTTAAAATAAAAAATAATATAATATACTAAGGTTATAAAAAAAAACTCATCTTCTGTTATTTATATATAATACACAAGTTCTCAGTTTCGTAAAAATAGCAAGACAATCACAGTTTAAAAATATTACACAATGAAGGGCACAATTAACTGAACCAGGAACAATTCATCAACAAATTTGATTTTCTTAAACAACAATTAGTTTCTTTGAGCTATGTTTATGTTAATACATAAAATGAGAATGCAGATTATTTATTGTGGTATAAAAATAGAAATTAAACATTCATTTAAAATGGTAGGGGGAGAGTACAAGTTAGGTAAATTATGTTGGCAAATGAAAAAAAATTAACCTAAATAGTTAAAAATATAATATAGAATAAAATAACAGTATCTAATGATTTGCAATAAAATTAAAAGATTATCTAAGACTAAGTAGTTTAAAAACAAGTTATTCATTAAAACTTCAAGTAAAAAAAAAAAAAGATAAGTTATAAATATTTATGACTTACCAAAAGTAATGATGGTCAAAGACATATCTAACAGTGTTAATGATAAATATTGTGCATATGATGTTGTTGATGTCTGTGTGCGTGATAAACCGCTGCTGCGTGTTGCATATAAATGGCGGCTGCTTGGGGATTAGCACCGCGTAGAGCAATGGCCTGTTGCATAGGCCACTCCGAGAGGCGGGCGTGATCTCAGTAACCCGATGCTTCTTTATACTCAGACCCTTCCATTGTGAAGAAGTCTTCCAGTTTCCACTGGAGTGTTTCAAATGTTGGCCTCTTCATTGGGTCTTTATGCCAGCATTCCAACATAATATCATATAATGCAGTTGGACAATTAGGTGGCATTGGCATTCGATAACCATGCTCAACTTGATGAAGTACCTCAGCATTGGTCATACCTAAAATCAATTAGTGATTGCAATAAATATGTACATATATTATACAGCTGAACATCCTTATTTCAAAAATAATGTGGAAGATTGTGTAGTATAAATTAATTCTATATAAATATTATTATTAAAAATGTTTACATAATACATATTTATCAATACAGTAATACTATTATAAATAATAAATTACTATTATAATTGTTCATATGTATTATTTTATTATAAATTAAAAAAAATTATTTTTAAATTAATCATTTCAAATATTTATACATTGAGGATAAAAACAAATAACTACTAATGGTTGGTTAAACACTAGTAAATCATATACTAGTACTAGTAAATAGTATAAAAAAAAAGATTTGTAACTGAATTTATATATATACAATAGTGTAGATTACATTTCCAAATGTTAAATAAAAGAAAATACATTTATTAAATGTACATAGTGTAGATGATGCGTACAGTATTTCACTGTTAAATACATTCAGGGATAGCTTGGGTAATGAAGCTCATGGGCACATTTCCCATTCAAAATAGTGAATAACATAAAATTATTATTGAAGAACTCAAATTAAATTAAATTTATACATACTAAATTAGTTAATAATACAAACTGATGATTAAAAAAATGTATGTTGCACCCGGAGTTCCTAGCAATTATTATTATAAGTTCATAATTCAAATTATTATAGGTTCATAGACAATGGAGGATGCACGCCAATTCAATGTGCTCCAATAAACAATATAAAATTGTTCCCTACTATCATCTTATCATCATGACATCAATACTCACAATAATATGAATCAAACATTATTTCTATCATTATATTAAAAATACATTTTTTCAAGGAATACAAACTATGGGTAGTATGTTTTTAATGATGGAGAAGGGGGTAAAATATAAGTAGGCTTCCTCTTTTCCTTTTGTAAACCCCCATAATCTGCCACTAGATACAACCTTTTTAAATCTTTAAGACTTTCTTAAGATTCTTATAAATATTTTTAACACAGTAAATCTTAGTATTTACCTGGATAAGGTATACGCCCATAGGTAACCAGTTCAGTGAGTAAAATTCCAAATGACCAGACATCAGATTTTATAGAAAATTTGCTGTAATTAGCAGCTTCAGGTGCAGTCCATTTAATTGGGAATCTAGCACCAACTCTGGCTTCATACTCATCCTCCTAAAAAATAAAAAAATATTAATACTCTATTGAATAATAAAATGTTTTGAGACCATTACCTTTATAAGGCGAGCAAGGCCAAAATCTGCTATTTTAACAACATTACTCTCTCCAACAAGAACATTTCTAGCAGCAAGATCACGATGAATGTAATTTTGAGATTCAAGATATGCCATGCCAGAAGCTATTTGAGCTGCCATATCAATCAACTGTTGGAGCTTTAAACCTCGCCCCTTACCTTTGTACAAGTTCATTTATTAATTAATATTAGAAACATTAAACACAAAAATGTTAAACACATAATATAAAATAAAGTTTTTTTCAATGCAGTAGTTACCTTGCAAAAAGTCTAAAAGACTTCCATTTTTCATTAGTTCGGTAATAATATAAATTGGTTCTTCCATAGTACAAACAGCATATAATTGAATTAATTTGGTATGTCTTAGTTTCTTCATGATTTGAGCTTCAGCTAAGAAGTCTTTTGGATCCATTGTACCTTAGAAGCAAAAAATATTGTTTGAATCAATTATTACTTTTATTAGTTATAGGTGTAATTTACCAGTTTTCAATGTTTTGATTGCAACAGGTGTTGTATTGTTCCATAAACCTTCCCAAACTTCGCCAAATTGACCATGTCCTAACTTTCGAACAAACTTCAATGATGATCTATCAATTTCCCACTGATCTCTTGTACTATGAGATAAACCACCAGTAACTGGTTTTTCAACCTATCACAAAAATTAAAAATATTTAAAATAAGTGTTAAATATTAGGCTAATACCATAGACTTATGAGTTTCTTGCACAGAAAGCAAAAATGCTAGTGTCTAGGTTTGAACCGGAAACTTAGCATTAAGAAACACACCCTATCTTGCTCAACTATAACATCCCAAAAGATATTTTATTTAGCAAAATGATAAATTATTACCTGAACACAAGGTTTACGTAAATTAACACATAAACCATCTGCATCTTTACTATAGTATTCAACTAACTCTTGCAGAGTTCTAAATGTTGTACGTCGAGCAATGAAAAAGCCACCTTCATCTAGTTGTCTGATTCGGTAATGTTTAACAGTATCACCATCGCGAACTAAAATACAAAAACATTAGTTATAATAAAATATAAATTAATTAATAATAAGCAATATCAGTTTATTTATGTTATGATAATAACAATAATATTAATATTATGTTGAAAAATAAACATATGAACAAACATAGGTCAATGTTTTATTTAAAATTAAATTGCATTTAGTGTACATATAGTCCTATAAAAATAGATTTATAAAGCAAAAATATCATAGACTTAATCTACATAACAAGACACTACAGTGGCACAATGTGAGCTAGCTCATTAGCAAGACTAAAAATATTATATAAAATATAATTCTTATTATATTTTTCCAGGCTACATACAAATACAAATATAAGATAACTAGATCAATTTAATTAATTCTTATTTAATTATTTATTAGATTTATAAGATGATTAGAGGGGTTAATTTATAAAATTATAATATTATTATTAATTTTTAATGCTCAACAAAAGAATGACATATTATGTTTTATGTAATGTTATTAGTCTCAAATCCTAATAAAAGTCATAAAAAAATATTAACTGAAAGGTGACTAAAGAAGTTGGCTTACAATAACTTTAACTGATTAATAAATGGTCAACTGTAGTGTAATTAGTAAAATTAATTACCTAAAAAACTTTAAATAAATAAAAAAATAATGAAAAAATAAATGACACATTTTATTAATCTGATGATATAAAATATTTTTATTAGAACTATGTATTAGTCAATAATAGATAATCAGTAATAATTTTATTTGGATTTTTATACAGCTTAAATAATTATTTAAATTTTAATACAATATTACATTTAAATTGTAAATGAATATATTTAAATGCACAATTATCAACATTTAAAAGTACCTAATTTAACACCTACTTATTCATTAATTCTTTATTCATTTATTATCTAACTAAATATGGTGGTAAACTCTCACCAACCTAAAACTACTTTAACATAAAATATTTTAATTGTATTTAGGTATATAAAAGTATAAAACCTATAATATTGTCAATAAAATAAATAAAAGTAAATAAGAGTAAATATTATACTTTTTAATTTAATTAATAGTATAACTGCCAGTTGTTTAACACTAAATTATATTTAAATAATTAATATAAAAGGTAAATTAAAATGCATATAACACAAACAAATTTTTGAAACTACCTATTTATGTTTAAAGAAATAAAAAAATATATAAGGTAATACCTTTATACAACGATATCAATGTTTTTCAAAGTTTCAAAATACAAAATATGTTAGGGACAAAGTTTATAATGAAATTAGGTAACCTTTTGATATCTAAAAAGTATTGTTTTAGAGAGTACATAAAAAAATTAATATTTGAATACTATAATGACTAAAAGGTCTGGATTTAAGAATGTTAAGTGATGAAATAATTTCCTAAAACTAAAAGGATAATTGCTGTAGATAAAGTATTATCCAATTTCCTAGAGATATTTATTATTCTCACCTTAACCTAATGTTTAAGTGTATAATTGAGTAAATTAAAAGGTGTTTTAATTACTTTGATAAATAAATAAATAAGCACATTATTATGATACCTATTTAGAATGTATATTTTAATAGTTATAGAAAATTAAATAGTAAATAGTACATATATAATAAGAAATGATAAATAATTAATAAGAATTAACAAATATGATAGTATTGTCTGCCAATTTAGTTGAATATTCTTTTTTATCATATGATTTTACTTAGAGCTCAGAAGTTAATAAAAATTATAATTTCTATAATTTATCTTTCAAAAAGTCAGTAAATTAAAATTATGATTAATCAAATTTAATAGGTACCTATAATAACTTATATAATCATTAATCATTCAACAATAAGATTTATTAATTTTCTTAGTTGGTATCATAATATAAAAATAATAAAAAATTTAATTAACACTTTAGGGTTTAGGTACTCACCAGACAAAGAGTAATCATTCCGTCTACTTTCGGAATCCCTAATTAAAAATGCTCCATGATCATTCTCTGGCAATAACAATTTTTTCTCAGCCTCAATTCTTTTGATCTTGCCAAAATACCATGGCTCGGCTTCAATGGATTTCAATTTGGCTACATAATTAGAAGGGATGTAACCTTCTTGTTTAGTGGCTTTGCTCCTGGCCAGCCACCAATCCCCTTGTGTGTCATTTAAGATTTCCAAGTGTTCCCCCTTTCTGAAACTGAGGTCTTCGTCGGTGCGTGCATCATAATCATACAGAGCGACGAATATTTTTGCTGATGCATTAGTTGCATTAGACGGCTCTTGGTCAGGGACCGGTGGCATTGGCCCGTTCCTAACTTCGCGTATATTGTCATGGGGCGGCATGTTCTGTACAGGCACGTTGGGCACGGCCGGAGACACCGAGTCCTTGTTGTTGCCAGCATTGGACGGCGAGCCAGTCATGTCCTTTTTGCTGGACGAGCCCCTCTGACAACTGAAGCAGCTGCCCATCTTCCGTAGCGCAATCGTTACAACCCCGAGTCCGCCCGGACACCACAAGACGGTACCGTGCACGATCAGACGCGTATTGCGTACATGGTAGTAACACACGAACGCACTGTTCTTGTAACGACGGCGATCCGAATGCGCGGAGAAATTTTGCAGCAGCAACACTCAACGTCAACGCGAACCGATCACATCTAGAGAAAACGACGTTCGCAGTCGTTCGTGCACACGGTTGGAAAGTGTTTGGCTTAATGGAACGCACCAACACAATTAAAAAATTATTATGTAAATCGCAAAGTGTACTCGTACTGTGCGAGTAGTGTAAAGTTAATTAAATATTCTGGACACCCGTAAAGTAGGAAAAAAAAACACAAAAGACAATTACTGATAAGAGCTGTTCGAGTATCATGGAAGAAGAAAATTGTCCAGCGGGTTGTTTTTTTCTTTTCCTTGTCTTTCAACCGAACGTGTCCGTCAACGCGGTTAAAGTTAAAAGTGTTAAAACGTAATCGTAAATACAAAATAGACACAAAATAGAAATGTCACTACTATAATAAATGTTACATGCACAATAAAATAATAAGTAATATTGACTTGTAACTAAATCCGTGTACGTAAAAGACATGTACGCGTTGATGGCGAACAACAGTTCGCAAAACGGAGTCGGCGGAAAGAATTCGCGGTCGACGAAATAATCAGGATCGTAAAAACTGTTTTGGCTCTTGTTTTGGTCGGGACTAATCCCGCGACGTATGATTAATGTTTATCTAATAAAATAGTGTTTTTCTCTTAAAGTGGAACCAGCGATAACGGACGTACTGTATATACTATGTATTATAAATTAAATAAAGAAGTCGTAAAATAGTCGTGAATCCGATGTGGTAGGTAGAGGTAGTAGTTCAATTGCGCGCTGGAATTAACGGTGACACGAGAGAAGGGGATCTACGCACAATCATAGTACATAATACATAATATATTACCTATATAGTATATGTACATGTTATATCCTATATAACACAGTAGGCACCTATGCTTGGTAGCCGGTAGCCGGTAGGTATGTTCGTATGTACATATGGTTTGAGGCAAACAATTATTATTACTTTTTGAAAGTCGCAAACGACCTTGACGCTGTACCGAGAATTACGAATTATAACAATAATTTAGTATACATATGTACATGTATAATATGAATAAATATATGTATAGGTTGATGGATACGTGTGCGATAATAATAGAACACGTCATCTTCCATTTGGCCAGATTTAGTTAGACTATGTCCTTATGCATGAAACAGTACCTACAACAATGTAAACCTCATATTCAATAAATATAAATAGATAATACAAAGTGTGTTAATATAAGATAAAAAATCCATAACCAACCGAGTTGTGTATGAATATCGAGACCAATTATTCATCATTATTCATTATAATGCGCGTAGTGATAACTGATAATATAACTTGAGTGATCGGAGTAAATGTCGAATTATGTGTAACTTCGCTCATTCCTTTACAAAAAAAAAAAACTACCTAAGACTTAATGAATATTATATATTTGTACATAGACATATAATGTGTATTTATATAATATTACCTATGTATACTACAACTGTCAACGCCAGATTTCCTACAAGCAGAACGTGCAGGTGTTCAGAGCAGCAAGCAAGATCTTAGAGGTTGCACATTTTTTGCTTATTAAGCATAGGAAAAATATTAACTTTTATAATAATGTAAATGTTTTAATTCATGTTTTGATCTTTTATGGCTAGTAACGTTTTGTATATTTCTAAATCATACATTTAATTAATAACTTATTCCTTTAAGAATTTTGTTGGGCATAAAAAAAGAAAAATCTATGCAAATCGGAGCAGCAAATTACCTTTAGTCTGTAGATGGTAAACTACTTAATCTGCCGCTGGTCTGTCTACAACTAATAACTATCATACAGGGTATCGATGCAAATAGCCTTCAAGCGACAAGTGAGACGCATATAAGCGATTAAATCTGTGTAGAATATAATAAATAATAATAGTAGGTACCTCGTACCTACTGTATTAAAAATGTTAGAAAAGTATTCTTCAAAAACCACCGATAATAATTATAACCTAATCACAAATTTTTACCTATGTATAATTATTATTAATCCTGTAGCTATACTTGGCTAGAATCAAGTACATCACATTTGTCAGTTATTTGATTTTTTTATTATTTTTATTATTTGAGTTGATATTTTCGGATATTAAAAGTGTTAGTGTTTTACGATTTCGATCGAAATTTAGAACCACATATTAAATAATATTTTTCATTGATATTAATTAATAATTAATATGCTAAAGCGATAAGTACCAATGTGTGGATGAAAACAAACTATTGTTTTTATGAGTTCAATGCCAATAATTCATGAACGACTTAATTAATTCTAATTTGATAATGATAGTTGATATTTCTTACATATTTTCTGTACGGATACTGGTATACTGTTAAATGTAAATATACGGTTATAAATTAGTAATTACAAATAATCAACGCATACCGCTACTGCCTACTGCATAGGCGTGGCGTAAATATGAATTTAGTATTTTAGTATGAAATGAGAGGAATTCATAGATATACGCGTAATAAGGTAATAAATAAACTACAAACAAATTATACATTATAATAATGATTATTATGTTTTTGGAATTTTAGGTATTTATAGATGAAGTATTTTTTCTTGACTCTACAGTGTCTATAAATCTTTTCTAATATTTTAAAAAGAAACCGCTTAAACTATGATAGAACTGTAAACTAACACTCAGTATGCTGAAATATTAACTATATTATTGCAAAACATATACTACATAATATATTATTTATTTACATATATACTGAATTAACAAAAACTTATAAGACGTTAAACCAAAAATATTTGTGGATCGACTGATAAGATAGTATAATACCGGCCTACCGCCAATATCGACTTAATGTTCGAATATTAAATATTATATTTTTTGTAGAAACTCAAAACTGATTTCAGTAAAAAAATCAGTTAATTTGTTATCACTTATTACAAATCATAAATCATCGGCATATATTTTTGCATATTTACTTATTTGAACAATTCATAATTTAAATACCAGATAAATTGTTTAAAAATTGTAGTAACTGATATCTGTAGTGTATTTATTACATATTATTACCTTTATAACATATTGGTGTAAAATGTAAATAAATGCAATCGATAACATAACCGTCTATAAATCCGGGAGACGTACTTACAAAAGTTAGATCTAGTAAGGGTATACTTTTTAGCATAAAGTAAAAAAGTAGGAATTCAAGGAAAAAATTCCATTGTCGTTATAAATCTCATTCAGATAGTAAAATATTGTCCTAAAAGAAAATAATATAATAGAAGCTATAACAAATTTACCATGGTAACAACGTCATCGAATGGAATATGGATGATGCCATTGGGCATAAAGGATACGAGACTGAAATAAATTTGTTAAACGACCGAACATTTACTAATTTTTATTATTATTATAACTCTTATCGTTATCGCATTATTGTTATTGCTTGATTAATTATTAATTATCACTCATTGTTTCTTCTTTTTCCTGAATACTATATGTTATATTTTATATAATGCATTTTTTATGTATGTTGTATCAACAGTTTATTTTCATTATTTTTGCCATACGAATAAATAAATAAATATAAACAATAGCGTATATAGTTTAAGATATAGTAAACATACTCGTATTGTAAAAAATAAATTGTTTTTCCTCCTTTAATAGATAAATATCCAATAACATCGTTCATCTTAAAATGTATTATTTTTTCTTAAACCCTTTACATAGCCCATCGACCATTCGCGATATTATAACTAACATTTGTACATAAAATAAATAAATAATAAAATTATAATTTTCAATGTTATTATGATTTAAATATTGATTTTATTGCCAAGCAAACATTTTTTTTATGTAAATAATCACATTAATAGCAATTATTTGCATTAAACCTACTGGCGTTGTACTTGAATTTTATAACACACCATTTTTTTCAATATATTTAGCAATTAAATACTTTAAAGACAAGAATAATACGTTTTAATAACCTATTATACTCAAACAACTTGTGTAATATTCAGACATTATGAAATTAAAGCGAATATTCATGTCTAGTCTAAATTAGTATTTAGAAAAATATACTTGTATACAAACCTTTTTTCGACTAAAGTTGAACTTCATTAGCAAAAAAAAAAGGCTAATTAAATAAGATTAATAAAATTAAAATTAAATAAGGCTAATTAAAATTAAAACGCTTACAAATTACAATAAATTGAATATACTGAAATACGATAAAAATAATGTCGTATAGAACTTTTAAACACTTTTAAACGCAAAAGTGATTTTGTATTTCTAAGGCTTTAAAATCTTGTTTTTCTTATTTTTAAAGCTCACTCAACCAAAATTTAGGTCACGACTCACTAAGGCTAAAGATCACTTGTTTATTCGAGCTTTTAATTATTAAAGCCTTTAAATTTCTGGTAGCAATGTGATTATTATTTATTTCACATCCTCTCCATGACATTTTTAAACGATCAACTCTTTCAATAAATCTAAAAATATTTTAAATAGGTATATTATGTTTTTCAATCATCGAATATCTTCTGTCTTCAAGAATTAATAATAATTTACAATAAAATGTAGAAAACTTCAACATCTCTACATCGAGCACTATGATGGTAATGTATTACGTAATTATAGATAGGAACGCCATCTAGTGTATAATTATCTATACTACATTCCTTCATTGATTATAAATACTATATATAGTATTTATAACCAATGACTCCTTCTAATTTCTATCAATATTCAATATGATAATATTGCAATAATGTTATAATATATTACAGTTTATTATGTTGTAATTAATAATTTAACAAGCTTATTATATTTTTTGGCATTTTAGAAAAGGGTAGGGGCATTGGTTCGTTCCCCCTATCGCTCAAGTTCTTTGTTTGAATCTATACATTAATTTTAAGACACTATCAAAAATTAAAAAAGTAATCTGGTAGTTAAAATAACTAGATTCTAATTAATTATAATAACTAATAATTTGTATTAAACTATTTACTATAAAATATAGATTGACACATGTCATATATGTATGTATTATTTATATACGATTGTATGTGTGTTTTGTATATTCTTATCTTTCGAACAAAAATAATTGGACGCATAGTTGATGTAAACTAAAAATGTATTACAGTAGGTACTTAAATATTTCTATCATATTATATTATGAACATTAAACATAGTATATATATAAAAATAATAATCATTTTTAATACAGATTTAAGAATAAACTTAAACTATCGTTTCAGCAATTATAGTAATGCAATCATTCTTATTTGTAACATTTTATTAACTTTAAGTCCTGATCATTTTAATTTCAAAAGTTCCTATTTATTGACTTTTCTTAATTTAATGCTTCAGTATGAACTCTCATATGCGAAAAACTAAATAAATCATCCAAGTAAAGGATTATATGAAGATACCTTTAATCTATTTCCATTTTAAATCAATATATTGATGTTATTCCTGAAACTTTTAAAATTACAAATATTCTTGTAACCATAGCCTGTTATTATTCCTTCCAATGATCGATTTTTTCTTATCTTTTTAATAAAAACCTATCTACGCCCAACAATGGGAAAGTATCTGCTTAGTGATTTGCTTGTTATTGCCGTTGAAAGAAATATTGCCGTCAAAAAGAAGTTAGATGAAGCAATGGATGCAATTTCAAAAATGAAAAATAGAATATTTCCACTTATAGCTAGAGTTAATTTATAAATTATATTAATATTTAGATATAGGTTTTACTTTATAAAACCTGAACATTTTTTAATTTTAAATACATAATTTAGGTATGTTGTTATGTAAACATTATTTTGTAATTAGTTTAGGTTGTATTTGTGTCTAAAATTTAAGTTACAATGTGTGAGCGAAGTGCGCATTTTTTTCCAGTTGTATTGGTCGGTCAAAACTTATCCCCCCCACCCCTTAATCAAAAACTGAAATGGAGACATTGATATAATAATAATAATACCCATTTTCTAAAATCTATGGTAAAATGTTTGTACAATTCATAATTATTCTTATTTAAACTGTTATACCTACTTTATCTCACACTTTGATATTTTTTATTTTATTATATATAAGAATGAACAAATTAAACATGTTGTATTAACTAACATTCAAGTACAATATGTCAATATATTTTAGATGACGATAATTTACTCTTCGAAGTAGTATCCGATCCAATATGATACTATATTTTAATTTAACCTTTTAGTGTAGTTTTATTACTTGAAAGTGTTTAAATTGAAAAAATGACATGATGAAATATTCCCGAAAAATGTGGGCTGTTCAAATGTAATATTTTAAAAACGAAAATAGTAAATAAATAGATGTTCTGATGGCCGTTAATTTTAATCAATTTCGATCCAAGAAAACCATATATTCTTGTTAATTTACCTGAGGTTATTAATAAAAGTTTATGATTTTATATCCAGGGTCTGTATTAGATATGCAATTAATTTACGTTAACGTGCGTATGAATTATAGAAAAAATTGTACACAACATTTTTGTTCACTAAACCAGTTTTCCTCAACCTATGCTCCATGGCGGAGGCTAATAAGTCATAATTTAAGTATGACATACTTTGTGCGTACTTATATAGTTATATCTTATAAAAAATAAATACATAAAATTTAAAATACTTTGTACAATGCACCGTGCATAGAAATACGTTTGAAAGAAAACGAAAAAAGAAACTTTCCAATAATTGTCATAACTCACAATGGTTAGGTTGTGTATCTATTATACATATGTAATACATAGTTATACGTACAATTTTGATAGGCCACATTTTATACCTATTTAATTAAAAGAAATAACGACGAAAAATAATTTATGTAAATACAACTTCAAAGTCCTACCAATAATTAACTTGTTTGTATTTATATCGTTTAAATGTCATTATGCATTTGTTTTTCAGTTTTTGTCAATTAACATACCTCACGAGTCGCGCGGCATTCTTGGGCGTTTCCCGAGACACATTATAATGTATTGTCTACTGAGTTCAGTATGGTTAAGAAACAATATGCTTTGAAATTTGAACTAAAAGATAATTAATGTAATACTGGTTGATGGGTGAGTGGGTGTTAAAAAAAAGTACTTAAGGTAATTTTTTTATCAAGAAACCCTTAATATTTCAGACAATTATTGTAATACAATTTCAAATTGTAAAATAAAACAACAAAACTGATATAATTATATATTGAAATTAAATGTGTTGGCACTGCGTTCATAAATCTCAATTGTAGACCATTTTTTAAGCATATTATTGATTGTATATGGTTTTATATCAAAATAAAATTTAATAAAAAATGTATTGTTATGCTTTTACAATTCAATAAATTGAAGTAAAAAATTTGGTTTATGATTGTTTAATAAATTAATTTTATGAACATTTTGTATAGATGCAACATCAAATTGTCATTAAATAAATGTTTTCTATAACATAAATCAACCGAGAAAATGAGTTTGTTCTTGTAAAAAGCTAATATTTTTCATTAATCAGTTACTGAATGCATTTACGCACCAAAATGGAGACATAGTGAATAGTCATTTTCCTTATTTTATAATGAATGTCATAGATTCTAAAAATAAGAAAAAAAAGAGAAAAAAATCGTATTTACACACATAGCTGTGTGTTTTGGTTGATTATTATTTCTTAATATCACAAAGTATTCAGATATTGTTTAAGTTATGTTTTCAGTGTCCTTATCGCTTAGGTTCTCGGTTATACTTATACACTTATACTTAAATGTTCGAAACAATGATACATGTAAACATTTAATCATTTTAAATTAAAATTTGGCGAACTTTTCGGTGGGCCACGCTTTTGAATGTTTTTACTTCCATGATAAAACAAGACGATTATGTGTTTGAGGTTATGTACGGCCAGAACAGCATCGGACACTTTCCTTCGACTTCCTTGACGTTTGTGTCGTGCAACAGCGATTTGAGATCATTGGATTATTCCGTTTTGATTTCATTTAACTCTATTCAACATGGCTGATCAGGTAATATTAATTGATTATCTAGTTATGTATTGTTTGTATGTAATGCACATCATTGCAAACTTTTTTGCTAATGATTGTAATTCGGTGAAGTGCTGGCAGACCACATGGAATGCGTTCGCGTCACAACATTTTAAATTAACTGCATGTCTGTGTACGGATTTTAATTATGACTTATTGGTGTTGTGTTAATAGACTGAAAAAGCTTTTCAAAAGCAACCTACTGTCTTCTTGAACCGCAAGGAATCCAAGAAGAAGAAGCCCCTCCGTCATTACCGCAGTGTTGGTCTTGGATTCAAAACCCCAAGAGAGGTTAGTATTATTTTGTGTTATTCGTTTTTCACTTATTTATTGTGTTTATTATGCTTTGATTTTGTCTGGTATGTACAGAATATCAAATGGATATCATGCTAGCGAGTAAGCATGTTATTTTTATCAACTATAGTTAACGTGTTACATTGTATTTAAACTAATTAATTAAATAGTTGAATGTATCCTCGATTAATTTTTTTGTTAAGTTATACAATTATTTATTTATTTCTTAACAGTATCCAATATTGATAATCCAAGTTTATATGATGATATTAACACGACGGTCTTATGAGTTAAATTACTTTGATTTCTTACTGTGTTACTGATTGCTATTTAAAATACTTATTTATGTTTTAAAGTTGTTAGTTATTTCTTATTAAAATGAATAACAAGCCCATTATTATGATGATATTAACACGACGGTCTTATGAGCAATACTACTTTGATTTCATGATGTGTTACTGACTACTATATAAAATACTTATTACTAAACCCATTATTATGATGATACTAACACGACGGTCTTATGAGTTATTTTTCTTTGATTTTATATTGTGTTACTGATTATAGTACAAATTGTTTTGTCTGACCTTACATTAACTATGTAATACATATTTAAAATTAAATGTCTTATATAATTCTAACGCTTTTACCTAGTTATAAATATCATATACAAATTTGCCAAGAACTTAATTATTGTTTGAGATACCACCTAATTTACAAATTCTTAAAAATTATAGAAACAAAATTAAAGCGGTATTGATAGTATAATTTTATTTTAATTATGTGATGGAGATTAACACGACTATGAACACTTTTTGATTTTAAATTTTGTTTCTGATTGTTCATGTTTGTTTCTTTAAATGTTCAATAATATATATAATAATATCATTCTTCATAACTATAAAATCAACAAAATATTTTAATGGATTTGTCTTCGTCAAATAATCTGAAGTATACATTTCTAACCTGTTTTTTTTCTGCAATTAATTACCCGATAAAACTAAAGTTGTCCCTCCAAAATCATATTTTAAGTTCATCTTAGGGTAGATAAACTATTTTTTTTTCTGTGTAATATTTGCTAAGTTATAAATATCCTAATGCTTATTGGTAATGTAAAAATATCTCTTTTATTGATCAATGGACAATATGATGATAACAACACGACGGTCTTATGAGTAATTTGACTGTGATTTTAAATGTGTTATCTGATGAAAATTATTCACCTAATATCATAGATGTTATAAATTGCTAATATGTATTAGTAAATATATCCTCATTTCCAAAAATTGGGACTAGTTTTACTTAAAATAAATTACTTTTCGTATGTTACCATTCATATTTTTATAATACCACTATTAAGAGTTAAATTATATTCAATATTCACTATTAGTTTTTTTGCAATCTTGTTTTGTTATATGCTCGATGCCTACATAGTGCATTTTTATATTATTATTTTTGAATATTTATTTAATATTAATATTTTTAATGCCATCTTTTTTAATCAATATTAAATGAATTAGTACTAAAGGATTAAGTAATTTTTACTGAATATTCTTATGAAGGAACTATTTACGTTTTGTGCCGGCTAAATGCAAATTATAATAATTTACATTTTTTAAATATTCCAGTGAGTAATACTTTTAACTATCAATATTTTTTATTTTTTAGGCTATTGATGGAACTTATATTGACAAGAAATGTCCATTCACTGGCAATGTTTCAATCCGAGGACGTATCTTAACTGGTATGGTTCGTAAAATGAAGATGCAAAGGACCATTGTTATCAGGAGGGATTATTTGCATTACATCAGTAAATACAATCGTTTTGAGAAGCGTCACAAAAATATGTCTGTACACTTGTCACCTTGTTTCCGGTATGTTATTGAATAACTTAACAGTAATTCACATGTTGTGTTATAATTCAATTATGTTTATAGTGATGTGGAAATTGGAGATATTGTCACAATTGGTGAATGTCGACCCCTCAGTAAAACTGTCAGATTTAACGTTCTGAAAGTCACCAAGGGAACAGGAGCAAAGAAAGGTTTCAAAAAATTCTAGATTTAAATGTAATATTATTATTTTTATTCATTTTAATAAATTCTAGAAAACCAAAAAAATAAACATGTTTTGAAGTTGTACTTCTTTTATTTTATTTTAAAATTTTGGTTTCCTACAGATTATTTAAAGTGGTTTTAAAAACTAAATGTATATTGATTTACCACAAATCATGGTTACAATATTAAATACAGCACTGTTAAAACTAATATAATCCTTTCTAACAGTGGTGCACAACACCTATGAAATATATGGTTTAAATAGTAAAATCAATAACCACCCACTTACCTGTTCATCAATCAAATATCAATAACATACATTTAACTTTTGATTTTTTCTAACTTAAGGACACCCCACTCTTAATATACTTGGTTCAATTGAACCACCTTGACCCCCCCCTTGGACGCCACTGCTTTATAATTCTCTAATTTTAATCAAGTTGGAACCTAGACTTGCTGCAAAATATTGACATGTGGTTTTGTATACAGTATACCTTTGGCATGGATTGGATTTTTGCTGAGAGTTAAATACTATTTGATAACTTATAAAAAAACATTTTCCAAAGTAATGCAGGATTTAAAGTTTTAGATACAATTAAAGAAAATATTTATTTAATAATTATTTTGCAAATTGTTATATGTACAGTATTTTTAATTCATGCCTTGAAATAGTGATATATTAATTATTGTTAGAATGTCATATAATATTTTAATATTGAACTTTAGATATATTTATTTTATATTTTGAAATCAGATTTTTAATGTGCTTGTATTCAAATATGTACTCATAATGTTATCGGCTAATCTTGTTTTTCGTAAATAGTTAGAACTTCTAACATATAAAGGTAGTATAGGTAGAACTAGACATTTCAATTAGACTGGGCCTCTTGTCTTAATCAATTCTGGCATGTACTTAATAGTGGGGAGAAGAAAGGTAGAAAACTAATTTATACCATTTTTTATTTTAATTATTTAATGTATTTTTATGTATAATTCTTTATTTAAAATGAATGGTATTATCTTACAAGTTACAATGTTTAAATATAGTTATTATCCGTACCAAAACTCTCTGAATATATAGAAAAGAGCTCTTAAAGTTGTGATATTGTTTAGTTAAGTCTGAATCATTGATAAAAATCTACCAATAATTGAATACATTTTGAATCTAAGAATATAGTATTTCTGTTATGTATTTTCTAGTGCTTAAAAGTTGTTAAGTTAAATTATTAGTAGATATTTTTTAACATTTCATGATTCAAAGACTTAAGATATTAGATTATATCATAACTTTGAGAGCTCTTTTTTGAAATATTTATCATTTTTTACACTGTTTGACAAAGTGTTTTTGTTGGATATGAATATTATTTTCTCTTTCAGATAAATGGTAAATAATAATAAATTAATGTATAACATATAGCTTAAAAGTGATACTAAGTATGTTGTGGTCACAATGACGGCGATAACGAGATGTACAGTAAGAGGTAAAAACCAAGAATGTTCAACATCTGCCACTTGGTCCACGTTTATCATATCTATATTGATATAACATTATAATATGATGATCATGAAGACTAGATTAGGAGACCAAGTTATTATGCCCTCAGTGAGCGCATTGTGTGATAGAAGGGTTATGTTTTACAGTATTGCATGTAGGTTATAAGTTCTTTTTGCGTTTGAAAAGATAATGAATGACTTAATATGCATTTTTTACAAATGTTTTTCACATGGAAAAATGTTGAGTTATACCATTGATTATAAATACTATTTAGTATTTAGTATTTATAATTAATGGTTATACACAATGATAAACAAATTGTAATTTGTATTGAATAGAAGAAATAGTATATTATATAGTACTAGAAGAACAGATGGTGATAAAAAGTAATTTTTGTCTTTTCAATGTATACAATTATTCCATTTTGCAAGAAGTATTGTATTCTATATCGCATGACACATTATTACATATTTAAATTAGAAAATTGTTAATAAATGTTAAGGTTTTTTACTTAGTTATGCAGTGGAGATACCCTTAAAAAAGAATTCCTCAACAAATATTAATTAGTGCAGCCAAAGTGAGAGTTATTGATATTTCAATTAAATTTATAATTGTACATAAGAATTATGTATTGTTTTAAGATTATTATTTTAGTGAATAAAGTGGAATGAGTAATTGAAAACGTAAAGCAGAGAAATAGCGGGAATAACTAAACTGTCCAAAATGTCTGTTCAAAGCTTTATAACAAAAATCTGGAAATTTAAATTTCTAGTTCTTCAAGATATTATTCAGTCAATGATATACAGGATATGCCATCAAGCCCTTATCCGGTCAATACTTATATGAAATACAATCCATTTTTTCACCTTCTTTATCAAACGACAAATTTTTAGAGGAAATACCATCCATCTTCTCAATCCTCATCTTTCCCAAGAATTAATATTTACAATTCAAATATCTTCACTAAGTTTCTAGCACTACCAAATACTACTGATATCGGTTATTTAACCTTTTTCATCAGAAAATTATTAATTTACTTTACATATTTTTTTTTAAACAAATTAATAGGCCATAGTAAATTGGATCACAAATATAAAAAATGATAGGGTTTCCAAGACAATTGTATCCACGTGCCTTAATCTACGTAGTTCTGTTACTGAAAACCTATTATGTGTAACTTGTTTTAGTGTCTATTAATTTGCACTATTTTAAAAATAAAAAGTAATACAAATTAAGTATTGTATTACAGTTACCCATTTATTATTTAATATTTTTTTTATGTATTGTACTCGTATACTGTACATTTATGAATATCAGCAATGCACAAATTGAAGGAGACAAACTTCAACTTTTTATTACAATTTTTTCTTAATGCATTATAAATTACAATTTATATGTATATCTTATATCTATTATGTATTAATACAAATTTCAAATCATGGTGTGTGAATTTATATTTTTTCATATGACAAACATTTGTAAAAAATGCATATTTAGTCATTAATCATGTTTAAAATTTAAAAAAAACAAGACCCCATTTTTTATCTAATAAATTATTTGTTTAAATAAAAAAATAGTTAATCTGATAAATTAAATAGTCAGTAATAAAAAAATTGTGCAACTATGTAAAAATATGATTGATGTTAATTTTATTTTATTACAAGCGAAATAACCTGCTTCTCAAGGATCAGTCTTGGCCGGGGCAATGGTTTTAACGGATTACTACTTTACATTATTTAAATCGTAGCCATGTTTGGTTTAGGGTGTTACTTTTGATTTTATATTACAATTGATTAAAAATTCACCATGCTAAACAATATACAAGCTGGCAGTAAAATTTGCATGAACGCAAAATTAATCAGCCTAAACACAACGTATGTGAAGTTGGCCCCCTGACTTGGTTCAATTTTTTTCAAATAAATTATAAATAATTGTAAATTAAATGTAAACAATTTCAGAATTTGTAAATCCTCGAAAAATGTAGAAAATCAAAATCAAAATTGGAGGCCAAATCTTAATTTTTCTAATCAAATCAGCATGGATTGTTTAAATGATTTAAATAATTCCTTACAAAGAAGTATTTATATTTATATATTTTGTTTGGAACTATTCATTAATACAAGAGCTATGGGTTGTATGCAGTATAAGAATTAATTAAAAATTCCAATAAAATGTATGGGTTGGAATATGTTTAATTAGGAAAGCTAGTTAATACATTAATCAATTTTTTTCCAGAATTAGAACACATAGACCTAACATAGACACAGACCAGTGGTTCTTAACCGGTGTTCCGTGGACTTGGTATAAGTGTTCCACCAAAATTTTAAAATCAGTGAAAAATTTTTTTTTCAATTTCAAATTTACTTAATTAATTAATAATATAATCTATCCAATTATTCTAATTAGAAGTTCATTTGTAACGACCATTTTAATAACAAAATGGACAAATTTCTTAAAACGAAAACATGATTCTGGTACTGATAATGCAAGTACAAATACAAGCAATATCAATGATGATACTTTCAATAATGAGAATAAAATAAAAAAAGTCAATAGACAATATTGCATGATTATTTAAATTTTGGGTTCTCTTATGTTTTCGAAAATGATTGTCAAATTCCCCTTTGTGTGGTTTGTGGAGAAAAGTTGTCTAATAGCGCAAAAATCATCAGGCACAAATATCTCATACAATGTATTCAATTTCAAATTTTTAAATTTTTTTTAACTTTTTTTATTATATTATTATTTTTTAGTGACTAACACTAACATGTATGCCATGCAAACATTGCTATATACATGCTATATACAAACATGCTATACATTCATTGATTAATATATTAAAAAATTTAAAAATGTATATATTACTATTTTATTTTACGGTTGTGTTCCGCGAAAATCTTATAAAATGTTAAGTGTTCCGTCATTCGAAAAAGGTTAAGAACCACTGTCATAGACACATAGTATCATATTAGTATGGATTATTTAAAGTTTAATCTGAAACATTGTATGTAAGTACAATATTATAAATCATTTGACCACAATTATTATTTGGACTTTAATAATTTTTTAACAAAGAACTTAAAAGCGTGATGACATTTTAAGCTTACCGGTACTTAAAAATTACTTACTAAATTGTTTCAAAATCAGAATTAAAATTTCTGACATCGGTCGTCGTCAACTCCATCTTCTGCATTTGCGACCTGACTAACCGGCGCGTTGTCGCGGTTCGCCGATGATCGAACGACCATCGTGTCTGGTGTGTGCCGTCATTTTTTACCTATAGTGAGTGTCGCCCCCGAGTTTCACGTTCACGCGTACGCATCGTGCCGCGGTCCTGTTACCGTTGTCCATCTTGCGATACCGCTCCGCTGATCAGCGTTCTAATTAAACCGTCGCGTCATACGAATAAATTACAATATTTTTATCATTACACTTCACGAAGGATCGTTAGACATTATATACTTGTACGATATGGTGAAACTCACAGCGTCCTGTACTCCTGCGTCGGAGTAGGTGTATCAATAAGGAATCGTATAAAAAATGACGCGCGTAAAAAAACGCATGGCTTTTTCCGTTGAAATCGAACAATCTTAGACCGAAGTAGGTATAAAAATAATTCACAACTATTGTAAGTGTTTATATTAACACTATGCGTTTTGTCGGTTGCCGCAACATCGGTAATAGAACCGCAACACCTAAAATAAATATAATTTCAATGGAAACCGCGGTATCGCGACCACACTATACCGATTCTCCGTGGCCGCCGGAACGAAAACGCAACATGATGCGGTAGTTCATTCCCGATACCGATCGCTATGTACTACACAGCACACAGTTTTAAGTTTGTCAGACCTGAGACCACCTGACCACGTCTGTGCGGAACGTCGGTTACCGAATTGAAAATTTGTTCGATTATTTGAATTTAAATATTGTTTGCACATACAATGTACTGTGTACAGGGGCGAACGCAGGAAAACATTTCGGGGGGTGGGTTTTGAAAAAATGTAAAGTTTCATAAAAATTCTACTGTATTATGTATTACACTTTTGTCTTTTACTATTTATTTTAGGCACTTATAGTATATACATAATATACATATTACAATTATTACATATTATAGATTAATTAATTATTACAATTTGTCAATTTACATTATAAAATAAAATCTATACGTCTTGAAACTTTTGCTATTATATCAATGACCTCTTTGCAAGTCATGTCCACGTCTCTGTATAAGTTTAATAGCATCAATCCATTTAATCGATTAATGTCTTAATGTTAATGACAATTTTATATCATGTTAAAAACGAGTCTGTATCAAACATAACTTGCAAAGTTGCAACCCAGCTTGTTTTATTTTATAACATAAAACATATTATAGATAGTTTATAGTTTATTATATAGATAGTTAACATTAATTCACATTACGATTTGCGTCAGATTGTGACTAAATGTGACATCTCGTGTTTTCGTCTTCTTATTGGTCGACTGCCTACGATTTATCTGAATCTACATCAATCGAAACATTCGAATCTGAGGTAGTATTTTTATTTTCTGGTTTAAAAAACTTTAAAATTGTACTCATTTTTAATTTTTAATATTTTTATATTTGCTTTTAATATTACGTCATAAGTATAACAATTAGCAATATGCTATTATACGACAATAAAAACTTTAGTGTACACTGTACAGCACTACGCCAAGAATGGGAGATATTATGTAGTGTTCATTGGCGGTGTGGTTTATATTGAACAATTATAAAATTTCTAGAATTATCTTGATTCTAGATAATACGGGTCGTTGCGAATTTCCGGCAGGCTGTAATATTATGTGGGTAATTACACTCGTCGTCTGTCTTAATTACGTACATCATCGAATTGGCGACGAAAGTTATAACATCCACACTTTAAAACTGCATTATCATACATTTTTATAGTAATTTTACTGAACTGTATACATCAATTTACAAACCATGGTGAACGAGAAACTTTTTAATAACTAATAATTTATTTTTTATAAATATATTTTATAAATTGTTTTTTTTAAATTTATTAATCTCACTTATATACTATTTTTTATCCATTCCACTGTAACAGTTTTGTGTTTGATTCTTACACTGTGTCATATAAGCAACCCGGTAGACGGGCAGTTCACTTTTAAATAAAGTTGTTTCTCTCTTAATTTTTTTGAAATGTTATTAGTAATACATTTTGTAAGTCAGATAATTTATTTTTTGTTCCTGATATTTCTGGGGGGAGGGGGTTTCAACTCCCCCACCCCCTGCGTTCGCCCCTGACTGTGTAGAATAAAACATGTGTCGGAAGAGTAAAATGTTAAAAGCGACTCAGAAGCAATTAAAAGAAAACCATACGCTCATGCCGAATCAATATATTTTTTAAACACGGCACTAAAAAAAAAGAAAGTAAGTCAATAATATTTTTTGAAATTATTGTTATGAAAATAAAAACCGGTATACGCTATATGGGGATGGAAGTTAGTGACTACTAAAATAGCAAATTCGAAAATAACAATTTAAATTAAATATAAAGTTCAAAATGAAGACGAAAAATATAAACTGTAATCTGTATCGTTTTGTGACGTGAAACAGACTGTAATAGTGCAATAATACATTTCATATTGGTGTATTATTTATAATTTACAATAGGTATTATCATAATTATTAATATTCTATAATCAATGGTATTATTTAATGTATACATAATTTCAAATTATAAAGGATTCGCGCGCTTTTAATCTCGGATTCGCCGGAAGCCGGGTATCGGTAACCGATAGAACGCATAATGTATTAATGTGATCGATCATCCCGATTGCGTTTTATCGGGATTGTATTTTTCGGTAACCGACAAAACGCATAGTGTGATCCAAGCCTTGACGGGCACCTGTCGTATTAATAATAATAATCACAACACATTGTTTAGTTAAAAACATTTCCCATACCAGTACCGTCATTAATTTTATTACGTCGCATCGATATCGATTTCTCTATTTCGGTGTCTCTGTGGTATATTCCGAACGTTAACGTCATTAGAAATTTTTGAATTCCGATCATTATATAACCTCGCAACCGTCGTGGTGCAGTACGCTTTACTAATTACTGGCATTAACGCCACCGTGGTCGCGTGTACGACGTCCGTTTATGAAAGAAAAAACAAATAAAATGAGTTTACAAAGAAACTACGGAGTTTGTATTGTTTGTAGTAACTGGAAACATACCTTTACACTCCATAAGTAAATTATTGCAGTTTGTTAATTTGCTCAACCACAGTTACCTACTACACAATAATATGTGCACGAACAATGGATGATATTAATACGATGTTGTACGTGCTTTACATGTTTAGGTTTCCTTCTGATTCGGAGACGAGGCGCCTGTGGCTACAGAAGATTGGTTTGCAGGAGAAAGATTTGAAAAAAAATACCAAACTTTGTTCCGTCCATTTCAAGGTGTCATGTTTTATCGGCATTAAAAAAAAAAGATTGGCACCCGGTTCAATTCCCACAAAGTTTCCTCAGGGACGCGGAAATAAAAGTAAAGTTGAACGTAAAAAATATATTCCACATAATATTTGTTTACAATATTCTTTGATTTCGTTACCAAAGTTTTTACTGTTAAGTCCAATGTCTAACAATTTTAATCTGTGTGAACTATATCTTGACAAATATGATGGTGGTTTGTTTCCATATAATTTATCCGTTCAATTTTCCAAATAATTGAGAAAAACTGACTACAGTTTTCACAGTCCATACTCCATAGCTATATTGTCGATACTCGACTGTTGATGATTATCTTATCTAATCTAACATACATTTAAGCAATTACCCACTATAAGATTCCATAATCAACTGTATTAGGTGTATAGATCTTTGCCGCGAACAGTCCTCAAACTGTGATGCATTTATATATGCATTTTATAGTCATTCATGAAGCGTAGGTATAATCATATAATATTCAGTAGCGGCTCATAGTAGCTGGTGATGGGAGAGTGACTTTAAAATTCAATGACGACCAACACAGGGTGATTTTTTAAGCATGCTTACCATTTTTTATGCAATTATATTATGCATTTGTTCAAATTCTTATTCATGGAAAATATATGTCCAAGTTCTATGAAAAAACATTTCCAATACATAGATTGTTTGTACCTACCTCTCAAAGAATATCCCACGGCAACTTATTTTCAACTTATATACGGCCACAACTTTTTTTCCATTTGGAAACACATTTTTTTTACCAAATGAGTATTCAGTTAATTTTTCTGGAATTCTTTATGTAATATAGTCAAAATAAGTTTTTTTTCCCACAGAATACTATGTCTATACTATCCACACAGGAAAACTTTGTAAACAATGGTCCTTTATGTACGCGGTAGTCTACTGTAAAGCGCAGTTGTGCGCGAGCTTGAGTTTAACAGCTAATGACTAGTATTGAAATATGTAAAGAAACAATAAATTATTAGATATACTTAGTTAACAAAATAGGCAAATCTTTGATAATCACCCCTTGACAAAGAAAAGTTCTTAATTCAATATGTTCGTAACACAATAATAACTATTTTCTAATAAAAACATTTTTACACAGAATTTACTTGCCCATCCACATTTAAAAGGTTTAAAAATGTTGATCATAATAAACTATGGCTTTGTATGATATGTAACAAATATGTGGCAAATAAAGAAAACGTATGGACACATTTAACAATGTGCAACATAATCAATCCAAATTTTGATACCAAAATGGTTCTAAGAAAGGAGAAAGGTAATGTATTTGATGATTTTTTACAAAAAACTATTTTTGAAGTATTAATTTTATCTGCGGCAGTGGTACTATACTGTTTTGAACACAACATGTGCACACGCCATATATTGTTCTATACACCTGCGTAAACTATACATTATTACTTAATATATACATATTTTTACATTATTCTTATTTACATTTATATACATATTCCTCAAAAAAACTTTTCGAACTTGTAGGTCTGAAGCACACGGGAGAATTTATATTCGTGTCTTCACAGTATCCTAAGACACGGGTTTGTAATGATTGTAACGCATTTATATTAAATGTAAAATCGGTTAAGAAACATATATGTCGTTAAGTCCATGAAATATTTGTTATTTAATTGCTGTTTCTAATATATTATACTATTTACTTTTTACCATTACTTTTATAATTGTATTTATATTTTGGTATTTATTTATGTTCATCAATTATGTATTTTATCAGTTACATTAATTCACTTTTTTTTTTCAACTATTTTACTATATTGTCTATAATATTGGTTGTATGACATGCTAACTAGTTTATTGTCTTAATGATAATTATAATGAATTATTGTCTTAATTGTAACTATGGGCTTTTACACTTGCAAATAAACGATTTATTATTTTCCTATATTATTATCCAAGTTTTACTTTCTGCAGAATGCGAAATAATTATTTTGTTGGATAGTTATATTTAAATTGATGTACTGAAATAAAATTTATTTTCTTTAAAATTTAAAAGAAAATAAGAGGAATAGAGATTATGTGTCTGGTAATTGATAAAAAAAATGACAGTTACAATTTAAATATTGACAACTTGAGTATAAGTACTACATCATATTATTTATTTATACATTTGACTTCGCGTAACTCAACTTGTAGCTCGTCAGATTCGCACGGCTTTCCCAACCATGACCGAGCTACACTTACACGTCGTACAAACCTAGGTAATATGATACACGCCTCGTGTTAACTTGGTGTCCAGGTGCCTAATGTTATTTTACGCAACTTCTCCCCTCTGTCTGTACACCAGCATCAATGGTGTATATTTTAACTTTCTTTGCTCAACTATAGGCATATCGATTATTCTACGTATTATTAGAAGTTGTACCAGATGTTCTTTATTGTTACATGTTATCTTGGCTAGTAACGTTGTACGATTATTGATTTCGTGTATTCATTACGGTTTACGAGAATGAATAACAATCACTTGCACCGAGGTATTCGTTTGTCGTTCAGTTAATTCTCGCATTTCACGCCCCGAAGCGGAACGTTCCCTACGCGTGAGAACTATACGCACTCGTAAAAATTCACACCAAGCGCATATAACTATTATATCTGTTACAAAATTCTTATTTGGACCGTCGGAGATGTTCGAAGACAACGGCAAGCGCCATCCGGTTCAGCGGGATTCCTTGCTGAAGCGCGGTTACACCATAACCGAACGTATAGGCGAAGGGGGGTACGGTGTGGTTTTGATGGTCAGGTCGGCACGGCACCATGGCCGGATGGCGATCAAGGTGGTCGAAAAGTCGTCGTCCGACGGCGTCAAGAACCGTGCAGAGTTGGATTGGTCGATCAACAACGAGAAACAGTTCGCCGAGATGTTCGACCACCCGTACATCAACGCGTACCACGAAATAATCGAAACGACGAAAAGGTATGGAAAAAAAAAACCCCCCAACTGCCCCGGATCGGTCCCTGATGTGTATCGAACCGCGCGCCGAGCGCAACACAATACGTTACAGGCTGTACCTGGTCATGGACTACTACCCGGACGGCACGTTGTTGGACTACTACCGCGCGATGGGGAGCCCGTCCGAGCTGGTGGCGTTCGAGTGGTTCGCGCAGCTGTGCTCGGCGCTCGAGTACGTGCACAAGATGGGCTTCGCGCACAGGGACGTCAAAATGGACAACGTGCTGCTGGACCGGCAGCGGCGCGTCCGGTTGGCAGACTTCGGCATGTGCACGGCCGTGAAGCGGTCGCGGTACCGTCCCTGCCGCGTCTGCCGCCCCGGCGGCGGAGTTTCGTCCCGCCCGGCCGCCAACCGGTCGTTGTGCGGCAGCTCGCTGTACATGTCGCCGGAACTGCTGGCCCACGGCCCGTACTACGGACAGTTGGCCGACGTGTGGGCCGCCGGCGTGCTGCTCTACTGTCTGGTCACCGGCCGGTTCCCGTTCCCGTTCCCGTTGGTGGACGACGACTGCACCGACGACATGCAGTTGGTACGTTATCGTATTATTTTAGCTGTGCACTCGTCCGAGCGCCCGACTGCAACAACTGCAGCAGCTGCGATCGACGAACGCTTGAAATGGTGCGAGGGGGAGGGGGGGGACATCTCGTGTGCGATCGTTTCCGCGGGGTCGTATGAATTGGAGTCCCCCGAAGGGGACGGGAGAATCGTTGTGTCGGTGCGCTCGCCTACCGACTTTTGGAAATTGTGAGCGCTATCCATCTCTCAAGTACCTTGCTGTGTAGAACACATAAAATTAAAATATGTTGCTCAACCGTCTAGTATTTGTCTTTTGGTGTGTATAAAACACGTTTTGTATATTTATTCAGAGTTGTTCGACATTAAATGTTTGTTGTTGGGTCATGCTGTATACCTACACGTAGGCTATTCTGTTTGGCGTCAAACTATACTTTTTATATAAAACCAAACAAATGTTAACAGGTAATGCAAAGTCAGAGAGTAGGATACGCATTTAATTCTGATGATAGACAACGGCTGTCAAATGAATGCCGATCGTTTTTTGGAAACATTTTTGTAAACGAACAAGACAGAAAAAAAATCAAAGAGCTTAAAAAAGATAAATGGATGATTAAGATGTCACAGAAAATTCAAGTACCATTTTTTAATAAATGAAAAATAATAAATGTGTTCAACGCAGGAGCTCGGTTACTCATTTGCTGCATTCCGACCGAATACATATTATTATGATGCTAATGAGCCCGGAATGGTAAGTATGGAAACCTGTCACCGCCGAACACTGCAGAAACACGGTGAATCGAACAAACGCTGTTTAAGAAACGAACACAAGTTGTGAACGGGAAACGCATTTTTCACGGCAGCAGAACCAAATCCAGTTCGGACTGTGTGGATTATTACCCCCCCAATGAAGTGAGTTACAGAAAATAGGATTTTTATATAATCGTATAAAATTTCACGAAGCACCGCAATTATTATTTTATACTACTAACTGAAAATTATCGGACTAATTCAATGTACTAAATTCATACACATATAAAACTGAATTTTTCTATGCAGCCGTAAGAATCTTGTTGGTTTTAATAATTTTATCAATGATGCTGCAAATAAAATCTGGTTTTTTACGAGCATCGCATCGCCGGGAAAAGGCAATATTTTTGACAATATTTTGGTAAATATAAGTATATTAAGAAGTTAAAGTATGAACTTTTAATTTTATAATTTTTGTGAAATTCTATTAGATAGCAATTTTATAGGGCTTCTTTTTTGGAAATTTCGGCCGTTTAACTTTTAGTTTACATTAGATTGATGATTTTTAATAATTTTTTTAGTTTACAAAGAAATAATGTAAATTATTATCACCTCGTCATTTTTCTGATAATATTTGCTAATAATGTTATTATTAGTTAAAATTGTATAAATAGTACACTAATTTCTTGTAAACTAGAAAAATATTAAAAATCAAGAAGTTAATGAAAATTGAATGTTGAATCGTTAAAATTTTCACAAAAATAAGCCTTATAAGATTTATAAAAGTTATTAAATAAAAAGTAAATTTTTTTAACTTCTTTAATACACTTATATTTACCAAACTATTAAAAATTGCCTTTGCTCAGGGATGCTCATAAAAAAAAACAGAATTTGACTATCTCTATAAACACGGGAGATATCTCTAAGTAAATCCCGGTGGGACATCCTGTATAGATAATAAAATTAATATTTTGTGAGTAGGTACCTAGTTAGTAATAGTTAACCTAACTCATTAACCTAGTACCTACATTTTAAACATAATATTAATATCAATCATATAAATATATTTTTTTATAACACAATAATGAATGCGTTTTGTCTTTCACATCGATATTCGATTATAATATATAAATATTTATCCGACATTCATTACCTAATTTGTTCTAAGTATTATTTGAAAATTCCTCTTTCGGATAATTTGTGTTGCGCAGTCTTGAAAAATACATTCGACATGATGGCAACATTTTTTCACTAGGCGACATTTATGTCGCATAGTCTGTGTAGAGAGCAAACTTTAAAATGACAGGTTATATTGGTAGGTATAAAATAATTTTAACTAACTTATTTTTACTATCAAACCGGAGCAACTAATTGATTTTAAAAATCATAATAAAAATGTTGAAATATTGCTTTTTATTGCGATATTTTGTTTTGATGGAAATTGGAGATTACTATATAATAACACATTTCAAAATGAACAGGTACGAATAGTTAAGCATTATTATATTTCGTTGTATTATAATGTTGTATACATTGTAAACCATCACGAGTAATTTACATAACATAGACGTATTTATACTCATAAGCCGATAAAGTATTGTTTGGAGTAGGTGTACATTTATAACATATATATTATATGTGTCGATGCGGGGGGTAAAATCGAATTAGCATTTTGATTTAATATTTGCCCGCCGGTCGAGTGTGCAATTCGATAAGCTTAAAAGTACAAACCAAACACGACCAAATCGAATTTATCGACTCGAGAGAGTACACACGGACGCGCGCATGTGAAATAGCTGTTATCGTTTTGTATTTTACAGAGGGGCATTGCGAACGACCGGAATTTTTCAGTGTCCAACGATCATATATTTTTCATTATGTTTACGGTCGGACATTTACCCAGATTTTTGTTTTGAGGAAGCTTGACTGAAAACAGTATCCGCCGTACACTTTTGAACGTTAACACTTTTACCATAATTTGCCATCCGCACCAAAAATCCAATTTTTGCGTAGCATTTCGGTTTAGTAGCGATTTCGGCTTTACAATTACATATTTCTTCGTTGTTCAAGTACTAGATTGGCATTCATCATCCCGTTTATAGGACTCAAGCCGTACCGTGTTGTATAAATAGATATTTCCATAAAAATAGGGGTCGAATTCGTAATACACTCGGCGCGTTTTGATCGGAAACGAAATGTGTAACCGATTTGGTTATAACTTATAACTTATAAGATACTCTATGAACTGAAGTCTGTAACCGTGACTACGAGTGCATTTTGTCGCATTTTACCGGGCGTCGCGTCGTTTTATTTCGATCGTGTGCAGCACGCACATTTTCTCGGTTCACCAGAGCGTGTAGTCGAAAATTGGCGAGATAGACGGTACACGCAGTGTACTCATGGTATGCAGTCAAGTCCGAGGAAGCTCGTATTGCGCGCTGGCAGTCGTCGCGGCGCGAGAAAAAACCTGAAACACAGCTGGAAGAACAAAAGGAAAAACAGGTGTAAAAATGTGCCACTTTCGGACGTGAATCCGAATTTGGATTGTACTGCTTACACCTCGGAGGCGTACGTGGTCACGTGTTTATCGCTTGTAAGTTGTGGGCCTGTGAAAAAACGACGCCCGAAAAGACTGAAATATAATAAACAACTATGTAGGTACGTGCTTTATGTTTAAAATTAAAGTTCAAAGTCGGCGATGACAACAGTCCCCGTCCCGCTTTGGTCGATATTATATTTAATATATTTCTCATGTAAAGTTTTGTGACACAGATGTAACGCGTGTTATGGGATAGGCATGTTCACAGTACACATTCGATTTGTAATATAAATGTTATGAGCGCCTGTGAGTCAAAACCATAATAATTTTAAAAAAGGTCCATTTAAAATTTACCGTCCAAGGTTCATCAAGATGTTCCACCTTCATTTCGCTACTACCATTTTTCCACATTCAGTTTTACCACGATTTTTGACCCCATTTACGATTTTTTTTTTATAACAGTGCGGGTTAAAATTTAGTAAGTCGACCTTAACAGGGTTGGATATAACGGGGGTGGCATTAATGTCATATACCATAGGAATTTATTTAGTATCCGTGTTTTTGTAAGCGTTAATACGCTATAAAAAAATGTTTATAAAGTTAAAAGTTTTGAAGTCGCTTACGAAAATTTGTTATTTATTGTATTTTTAACCGACGGCTTAGTTGCTTTTGGGTTGACTGTGTGGATAAAATAAATTACTTTTCAACATTATAATAATATAGCGAGTGCAAAACATTTGAGGGCATTACAAATTTACAACGCACATAATTGATTTTAGGTATCAGTTACTTTATGTATTTGAAATATTAATTAATATTTTTGTTATCTATATATTATACGTAAACTACCATAGTTATTATCTTGTATCTTAGCTAGTATGACAACAATTATTATTGATTTTGATTCTGTTAAGTTGTATGACCGTTTAGCGGTGAGTGCCGACAATCACCGGTGGTTGTTGACATTTTACCAATAGTTTTGGTGAATGTTGTCTATTTTTACAAATACCACACAATGCGGACATTTACTGGTGTTTGTTGACTTGCACATTAATTATTTGGCGAATGTTGACGTACGAATAAAAATCATGAAATCACAATTATTTTACAGCTAATAATTTATTAGGGATACAAACAGACAGTTAAATAATACATAGATTTTAATGTTATTCACTACAAGATTGAATCGTTTAATAGATGCGGTTTATTGTAACACATTTATTATGATATAATTATATTTTATTTATAGCAACGCGGTAAACTATCGTGACATTTACTATCGCAACGAGTACTGTAACCCGGTCTTATAAAAAATTTTTTTTTTGCAATGACATCATAAAAAACCTTGGTTACCACTCACCACTTTTGGAAACAGCTGTCTTAAAGAAATCCTTTAATCGGATCAGTATTAATAATAACATCGTATATCTCAAAAACACGGATTAAAAGTTTCGGAACGTTGTGGTATAACAATAGTAACGTATTGTAAGGCCAAAGCAAAGTACGGCAAAACATTGTGTCTCACTCTGAATATTGAGCAATGCAAATGGTCTAAACATTTTTAGTTACTCCACCAGATCACTGGAAATGTTTTCTTTATTATTCTTGTTAGATATTGCCCAACTCAAAATGCCGGAGTGAGTCTTCGCCTGACACAAAGTCCGAGTTGTATAGTTCTCTCGAAGAACAGCTGTTGCAATTTGCTTTACGCCGTACCGAGCTACCATTATAATGTTGGCCAGCGGAACGACGAGGCGTCTTCGATCCTCATGTTGCCGCTTCCTGTTTGGTGACCGGAATGAGCTCCCAACTATGCTACAGCTCTTCGGCTGCCGGACGGACGAAAAAACCCAAAGATATCAATTACTTTTACGCGTTGTTATTACGTTTTTCAAATGACATAATATTTTCCGTTCAGCAAAATATTCGAACGAATGCAAATGACCAGTGCATTTATTTTGCCCGGTTTACATGTACGATATACCTATGTCTATCTATCAAACGACCTTGGCGATATTTATTTATTTTTTCAAATAAGGTCACACCACATAGTCAACCACTCGTATTACTGTGTAAAAGTCGACATTTTCCCAACCCTGAGCCCGTTTTTCCATCGGGTAATTTTCAAGAACTTGATAAACTTCGTAGTTATTTTTTTTTTTACGTACTATAAAAACATTAATATTATGTAAAACCATCGATTAAAAGGTTGTTGTGGCTACGAGTTTCCACGATGCGCTTTGAAGAATAATACATTGAGATTTTCAATAATTTTTTCGAAGAATTTAAACCATTACTATATTATAATTGTATATTGTTAGTTGATTGTGAAATGTGTACAAGAAAATCATCCTGTTGTTGTACATATTATGTTGTAATGGTTGAAGAAACGAAAGATCGCAATTTGCATGGTACACTCATAAATGTTTGGATGGTCATTTTTCATGAGACAAACATTTTTTTAAATTCGTTCTAAAGATAAGATTAAAATTAAAATATCATGGCTTAACATGCACTATTAATCGTATCCATTTAATGAAAATAATATTGTATTTTACACGATAATTCTATGGGGATTGCAAAAACATATTTTTTATTGTTTCTTGATTATACAATTCATATTATACCTACGGCGTCTGCTAAAAAATAAACACCGATATAGATATTATAAAGTATACGTAAAGACACCGAGAATGGAATTCTCGTCTGTCGTACGCCCACTAGTAATCAGTATCCAATATTCATGTTTATTTGTCCGCGTCGAAATGTTATTTATTTCCATTTTAAAAATCGAATAACCCGATAATATTATTGTAAATAAGAATTTTAGTTTCAAACCGTCAAAATCATAGGATATCATATTGATTCAATTATACTTTTGTTATTTTACCTATAGGCAAAATTATATTTTGACAATAGATCACCGATGTTATTTGGGCAACGCAAATATTCATGCATTATAATTTATAACGTTTGGATTTCACCTCGATTTGTTCCCTTTTCGTCCAGTAGGATTTCCGCTGTCGACTTTTCTAGGTAGGATCGACGAGGGGTGTATCGAGTGTGGCGCGTAGTAGATTTAAGTAGAGAATATTTCAAGGGAACTCGTTTTATTTATTATGTTCGAATCATCGAGTTGTTAGAACTCAAGTATAAAATTGTCGTAAAACACTTTTTTTATGACACCCGCACATATTATAATATGTATATTATGATTATAAGTTTTTAAAGATATGTATTCTATTCGTTAATTATACAATTAGACAATAATAATAACAGTAATAGACACAGTTTTTTTTTCTTCGGATTGAGAGATGTATAGACAAACGAGAGATTTAGAGAGAGAATAGACAGAAAGAGATAGAGTGAGAGAGAGAGAGAGATAGCAGATTAATACAGTTTATACGGTTTATTTGGTAGGTACCTATTCTATTAATATTAATATATAATATAATAAGCGCGGGGAATAATATTATAATAATAAATTAGATGCTAGATAAAAGTTATACACTTAAGAAATAGGCAGTCTTATAGAAAATCACTAAAAAAACATCTAAAGACTAAATAATAATATGATGATAAAAAACTAAACAACATTTTTTTTTTGTTCATAGACATTAATTATTAATATAATATTCGGACGATTTTGATATTTTACATTTTCTAGAAAAAAAAAAGAAAAAAACACATTTGCTCAATACAAAATCAAATACACGTAATTATTTCTGTTATCATATTATACCATTAATACATTAACTATATAATTATATATTATATTATCAGATACATACAATTTAAACGTGATAGGTATCTATAAAATTTGACTTTATCACAGACTCGACGTAGCAACTTTTACTAGATAGGTACAACGTAATATAGATTGAGTATTATTGTATCCACGAAAAAATCGAAAAAAAAATAAAATTAAATTAAACAGAAATTATTTTCATTATTATTATAGACTAAATTATTCGCCCATGGTATGATATATAGTATAATATTACGTAGGAAAGTTTGTTCCGTCGTGTGTATGTGTAAATACATAAAACGTGTATGTTATATACACTTAATAATAATAATAATTATTATTATTACTGTACACCGGCCGAACTAAACTACAGTAGGACCAATGGAAACAAGAAACGCTAAGCACTCGTACGACACAAGGATATTGTTTTCAACACGCGATACAATAATAATATCACGACGATATAACAAAGTGTTTTACTATTATTGTTTCAACGCGCGTTTTAATTAAAATCGTTTCGACAGACGCGCGCCTATATGTCCTCAACGGTGGGCTCAACTGTACACGCATTGATCTTTTTAAGAAATCCGATCCCCGAGTTTTTCTAATTACATCATAAACAAAAATATCAAAGAACACGACATTTTTATCAGGATGTTTTTTTTTTTAAACAAACATATTTATTAAAATTATTCACATGATCACTATTCCAAACTAAGTTTTACTCTTATAATATATACACTTATTACAGTTACATAATATTATTGTATTTTTAATTCAAATGATTTCCATTTTTGGGGTTAAGATTTTTATTAAAAATATAAAATAAATATCTTTTACTTTAAAAAATATATAATACGTTCACGTTAATTTTTTTCCCCCGTTAATCGCTTTTAACGTCTTATTAATTTATAAATCATAAATCTTGAAATGATATTATACGAATTATAGCGTGATTTCAAAAACAAAAGGATTTTACTTGAAATTGTTTAGACTTAAGAAGATGAATTATCTTACGAATTATAGGCAAGTACATATAATAATGATAAAAATTGAAAAACTACTTTAGTTTTTGCGAATTTGAGTTTTATTTAATTAAAATTTCAGATGTAAAAATTTAGAAAATTTTAAATTAAAAAAATGTTTTCGGTCTTAAGCCCACAGTATAGGAACTAAAATTCCTTATTGGAAATTGCTGTTGTTGAAATTACATGAATAACATACAGAATACACATATTGTAGTCCATGTTTTTCGATTTTATTAATATTATTTAAGGACAAATTACAATTTTAAATGTATTTTAATTATAAATTAATTGATTAACTCTAGTATCAATTATTAACGATTTTCAAAAATGGTTTGGAAAAGAGCTTAATATTATGTTACAAAGACAAAATGAACAGTTGTTAAGAATTTCAAAGTTCTTTGAACTTTCACACTTTTTACACACTACGACGCAATAAATGTTATATATCTTCTAGTACCTACTCCCGAAAAAGGCAAACAATTATATAGTAACTATATTTATAATTAAACAATTAGGTACAATAATATATTTATATTATATTTATAGACAGCACATTTTTGTAGTGAGCTAATCGTTGTGTACCGAACCCATCACGATATAGTGTGGACACTTTGGTTTCTAATCGCAAGCGTGTCCGCTGGTGTACGTCGAGGGAGTGGCGACAAATGTCGTTGAAATGTTATATACTATGGGTATCAAAAAAAAAAAAAAATCGTTTAAAATGGTTACCTAACCGAACGGTCGATCCTGGTATTGTCGGGTACAACGACGATTGCGTTATTGCTGTGTCAAAGGACCAACCTGTTTTGATATTATTATTGTCTCGTCAATAGAGAAAAAAAATGCAACGCACTAATCCAGTGTTTAAAAGAGTATTAGCTATATGAAAATAATTCATCGAAGAATCGCGAACAGATGACAAAGATCTAAGATCATTATATACAACACCGTGTTGTGCGTTTGTAAAAATTTCGTTTGCGTAACGCAAATGGATTACAATGTTTTTCGATATGTTAGGATTTTTACACGTCGCCTATATATATTTTATACATTCAGGACTTTCGGACTGGTTGAATGTTCAAACACACAAATGCACACAATGAAATATATCTCGAGTCGTGACCTATAACGTGGTCGACAGAAAATACGCCGATTGACGGATGAACGGGATGAATAGGTATCGAAAGAAATCACGGAGGAGCACCCTTGTCAACACGAATGAAAGCAGAGTCGGTACGCTCGTCGCACGGTCATAGGCTCGATCAGATATTGTTTTTCGGGAAATCACATTCAATCTAGATTTTCACCCGTAAATACGAGGCGTCCGTAAACCGAAAACATCGGATTTCGCGGTATCTAAGTACTATAAGAAGTTATAAAACCGTAGCCACATCGAAACATCTGCAACAACTTCGAAATTCGAATTTGCAACCTATACCAATATTAATCGTTCAATCCATTTCGTTATTATGTATAATGACACGGGTTTAGTGTGTGCTACCTGGTTCAGATTTTGGAAAAATCATCGTGTTGCTCAGCCCCATCGAACTACGCATAATTCATTACGATAACGACATGCGTGCGTGCTTAAACACTCGTCTTAAAGGGCACTGGGGTACGAAAATCGTAGCGGTGCGCACTGAAACTTGAACGAGGGTCAAACCGTTACCTACCCACGACGGGATAGGTGCTTTCTTAACACGACAGTGGTGAAATTACGAGCTCTCATCACAAACATAGAAACACTTATCGGGCAAGCTTTGGAAAGTGATGTCCACCTTCACAGTTTCGCTACCCATCACCATGATGCCCATGATCCGCCGACTTCGGAACGAAAAGGCGTCATCTGCAATCGCTGAACTCTCGCGTGTGCTCGAGCAAGAGCGCCCTTCGAAGTGCCGCCACGGGCCCGGGGGGGCTGAAAACACGAGGCAGAAACGACCGGGAAAGCGCCTTGGGGTTGGATGGGAGGCTCGGCGTATTCGCGGGCGTACACGTTTTCGGTTTTCGTGAGTTTCCCGGCATTACGGGCTGCGGCAAACAATGCAATTTCGACGAGCCGACGGGAGAACGCGTGAACATTCCGAAGACCGACTCGACCGATTTACACGCGACCCGAACGTGATGCCGCGCGGAGGGATATTCGCGGCGATGACGGCGTGTGTCACGTGAAAGGGACGCGGTGCGAATCTCGAAACAACAACAACAAAAACAACAACAACAACAGTAAGAACAACAACAATAATAATAATCGTAACAATAATAATCATAATAATAATAATAATAATGCGCTTGCGTGCGAGTGTGATTATCGTGTCGCGAGTGGGCTCTCCTCAGGTGCAGGGCTTCCTCTTGACGCTCATCGTATCAATCCGCACGTCCAGCGTGTTGCTACCACCGGAAGGTAACGCGTCCTCGGACCTTCTGACCGGAAACCGCGACCGGAGCAGCGGGACGTCGGCCGCGCACTCTTCTTCCGGTATGGCCAGTGCGACGTACGACCGGGAGAGCGGGGTGGGCGTGGTCTTCGGCGACGTCGTCAGCTGCGGTGGCGGTGGTGGGGCCAGTGCTAGAGCGTTGAGGTTGGGAGCGGGAACGGTCAGCAGTGAGCTGCAGCTGTTCTTGACCAGTTGACCACTTCCGTTGGCCGACGAACCAGCCACTTCCGGATCGCATCTGGTCGACTGCTGCTGCTGCTGCTGTTGGTTCGACGACGAAGACGGCGAGCACTGCCAGTCCGAAAACTGTTGCTGACCTGCGTCCGAGATGATGTCCGTTACAGGCCGCTGCGAACCGGAACTCCGGACGCTGTCCCGCCGAGTGACCTGTGGGCCGAGTCCGAAATCAATGCCAAATTCGTTCCCGGGTTTAGAGTGCCACCGGAAAAAAGGCTCGTGCGCAAATGGCCGGAAAATTGATATAATATCGCGTTGCGTTATACACGGATTGTTGTACAGAAAACAATCAATAAATGCTCTCCAGCAAGTGGCAACTGCTACCCTATGTGGATCATAGATTTGAAAGTAACCGCGATATGGATCAATGCTTCTTAACCTGTGGGCCATGGTCGTTTGTAAAAAATGGGGGCCGAGGAGGGGTCTGGGCGCGAAATATTTGTGTACAACAATCTCATTCTAGTATATAGTAAGGAAAAAAAATTCCCTACTTTTTCAACGATTTTGATAGTTATTAAAAAATGTCTACAGTCCAGACCTTAAGGGGCTATAAAAATTTTACGTATAACTAAGGGGGCCGAATTAAAAATAAGTTTAAGAACTACTAATAGAGATCGTTGCAATTGGACATTCACTATTGTGTAGCCGTGTAATAAATTCGTTGTGGGATAAAAATTAAAATGCCGTATTACCCGAAATACTAGTGAACGTATATTATGGGAATATATTGATATGCCCATCGAACACGTACGAGAAAAGGTTCCATTTATACATTTCGTCGTGTATTGTAATGTTAATTTTAAACGTCACGTACGTGTTACCGCATCAACGGTCGGTGGTTTTCGAATTTGAATTCATAGCACTAGCTTCTAAGAGCACATTCATTCCGTATAGACTATTGTTTGTTTTGTGGGCTATCAGTTGAAACGGCAAGCAATCATTTATGAATACATACTTGATACTAGGCTTGGGACATAGTCTCCCGGTGGGTGGTAACGTCACAGCGAATAAGTCGTAGATAAAAATCGGTGGATTTAAAGTGGAAATTAAAATTAAAACAAGTATGTTTCTCGTGATTCGCGCGAGTTGTAATCGATATAATGTATATTCTGATCGGTATCGCGCCGCAAGAGAAGCGACGTGCGGCTCGCTAATTGATTCCTACGATCATGCTCACCGACAACTTCCGGTTTCTAGGTTCGAAATGCGGTATCATGAAAGTGGGCATGAGCGCCGGAGGAACGAGGATGTTCGACTCCTGAACGGTCTGACGTCTCCTCTGCGACGGCATAATCGTCGTTTCCGTCGGCCGACCGCTCCACGAGTTGAAGGAAAACCGTCGTCCTTGACCTGTTCGAGGAAAACAAACAAGTACCATCGGCATTAAGCGCTATTCTGTTTTTCGTCCCATCGACGTCCGCTTCTTACTTTGGTACAGAGGCGAAGGCGGCAGACTTTTAAACGTAAAATCGGCGGGCAACGAGAACTCCTTGCAAAGTGGATTTTGATTCGCATACTCGTGGTCGAGCGCCATCTGGACCAGTTGCTCTTCTTCTTCCGCGGCCATTTCCCTCTCCAGTTGATCTTCCATGTCCATCTCGTCTTCCATCTACAAAAGTAAAAACGCGTTTCTCTGTAATCATTTTAGTGCTAACCAATGTAAACAAATAATATTTGGTCCTTTGTTTTCTGATTGCTTATGAGCTACTATGACGAACACACACAGTGATACGAGTATTATTTCTTAATATTATCTTATATTTTTTCTCGCGTAGTTAACGAAATTGTGTGATTAGCGAAATGCCATTGAAACGTAAGGAAAGTTTGATGAATGTGGAAAAAATTGAATTTTGTGTGACGCACAAGTTTCCCGATTAAAATAGCTCAAGTGAGATTGAGAAAAAAAAACGATTAAAAAAGTATTCCGTAGTATTATATCACTAAGTGGAATGCACGGAAGTTATAACTAATAAAAATGGTTCTAAGAAATGGTTACAAACAACGAGCCCAACGTTTATTGATAAAATATCACTTCCATCAGTCTCGTGTTTAAATCCATTTGCAACTTAAGAGGATTCCGTGACCGTTTTCAACGCCTGCATGATTTCCAGTGCTAATACGATTAAAACAAATTTGTAAAGTTTGGTTTAAACTTTCTAAAACTCGCCGTGCATTAAACGTGTTATGCCCGTAACAGTGCTATCGTCTAGAATTATTGTTTCGCACTCAACTGCCTACGAGAATAATACTTGTGTAAGTATATAACACGATAACACAGCGCACAAAAGGCAGTGCAGTGTTCTTCCGCGGTACACTCGATTCATTCGATGATACCGCGGGTTGTTCATCATGTAGTTTTCGTAAAACTTTTGCGATAGTATTTCGAACACTCGCGTACTCATTTCATTCAAACGTTTTATAATTTTATGTCACACGAGTTGAAATGTGCACGACCGCGTTTATCGGTGCAAACATGATAATATTATATTGACATTACTTTACACGTGAACACGGATATAAACGTAACAGTTTTTACTTTTTTTTTTTTTTAGAGTTGAATGTTATTTTTTTAATATTTTGGCGCGATTAATGTCTCTGTAATATGCGTCACTATCGTCGTACAACCACGCGAAGGATATTAAAGACCTCGGAGTGGTACCCAGGACCAAACGCCTAAGGGACGGACACCGGTCTCGCTATTCATTATCTTGAGAGAAATTAAAATTTGCAGGAAAGATGTAAAAGAAAAACAGTCTCGCATTAATTTTTAAATGTTTGGGAAAGCGAAGAATGTATTTGTTTAAGAGTTAAGTTTTTTCTGAAACACTTTAGTTTCTCGGTAGATCCAAAATCAATAGCGAAATATATCGACCGAGTATAGTTCCTTCCTACGTAAAAATGGTTGCTAAGAATATAATATGACAATTAATAAACAATTCTTAAGTCACCACTTACCGGTATTGCCTAGTATTGTTTTTTTTTTATGTATTTATTGTTATAAGATTCAAAACAATAATGTTGTAAACAATAAGGTCTGTTATATTATAGTATTTATATAAGCAACGTAGAAATTATTTTACGGTATAATATGAATTTAATTTGCATCAAAATAAAATACATTAAATTATATTAAGTTTCATGTAACGATGCCATGACGTTTAAAAATTTATTAAAGTGGTTGAAACCAAGTTTTTATTTATACCGATTGAAACTTCTTTCGACGTAACCCAGAGAATATGACCATGAAACTTATCCAAACAAAGATAGTTATATAATATTCTTCTTTGGGTCCACCATTTTTAATACTCCCAATTGGTAGAGTTCTTTTTTAAAGTGTACTTTATTTTTCATTAAATCTGTAACACTTCTATTACGACTCAAAGAAACCGGTAATTATACAGTATAAATAGCAGTATAATCAAATAAACTATTTAAATTATAGTTATAACACTTTAGAAAATTTGATAAATCGTCTTTTCAAATTATAATAATTACATAATTATTTTTAAAGTTTGGGGCTTTCAATTTTGGTTTTTTGAAAGTTTTTTAATTTTTTTAGTCACGTCAATTTCGAAATCAAGTTATAAAACAACTGATTTTACTGAATTAAAATCAACCGGGAAATACGGAAAACTTTTTTCATATTAAACACTACTTTAATGTTAACAAGAATATGCATATTACATAGGTTAGACGAAAATATGACGTCCATGGAACGAATATGGAAAAATAATTTGGCTAAACTATCGATACAGCATTTACCGTAGTTAAAATGTTTTCGGTGTTTATTAATTTATGTCAGTAACAAAAGAAAACATCTAGGCCCACTTTCCCCCACTAAAAGTTTGATCTTGAAGTAAAGCTAAGTTTAACTAGTTTATGTTTGAATTTACTGTGTTACTCAGTAAAAGCTGAAAATCATAATTTTATTTAGGATTTAACTCAATGGTGGACACAGAGGTCCTGAACGGAGGGGGCAATTTACATTTATATAAATTAATAAAATAAACTTATAGGAATTGTCTTATTATTAATCGACATAAAATTAGTTGTGAACAGAAATCGTCATACTCTCAACAGAAATACTAGTGATGGGTCATATTGTTTTAGAATGCAAAAACTTTTAATTTTGAGTATGACACTTAATCAAAATCTTATACTTAAATAAACTCAATACCTACTAAACCATTTTAAAAAAGCATTTTGAAACAAAAAAGCTAAAAAATGTTATTGAATATCTGTATAAATTATTAAGAAAATATTGAACTTGCATGAACAAAATTGTTGCCACAATTAATTTTAAATAGAATATTTGATACTTTTTTGTGCACGTAAGGGGCAATGGCACCTATTGCCCCCCCCTTGTATTTGTGCTTGATTTAACTAAAAACGTTGCATACATCTCAGGATGTACAAATTGAATAAGTAAAAGTTGATTAATACACGAAAAATTAAAATTAAAGTTTGATCGATATGCTGCGTGACCGCTCGTATATGGTTTTATTATGTACCTCCGTTCTTTTGATTCGTATAATAGATTCGTGTAATTTTCATTTGTTGTGATTTAGCTTTAACTAATTAAATGTGTACAATGTACACCGTACATCCTAGGACACACACAACGTTTTCAGGAAAAACCTGAATAAAAATATGATTATCAGATTTTACTGAGTAAAAGTAATTTACAAAAAGTAATTTATACAAGTATTGACTAGTAACATTTAGTTTTACCAAGTGATCGGGATTTTACGTAAACACACATATTGAATCGTTAAAACACGTAAAAAAAGTGCGGTCATTTTGACCATAGCGCGACTAACGCCGGGTTAAATATCATTCGCTTACAATATGACGTGATATTACATCAGTTCAGAAAGCACACGTTGAAAATTCCACACCCGTTGTCAGACGTTAGAATTATTATTTTCACCGCGATTAGGATTAATAATTAATTTTAACGGCCACGGCGCGTAACCGTTTTATGAACCGCGGCGTTTGTATTTTGAACATATCTACCAAAATCGACAGATCGGAACCTGTGCGAGAAACAGCTAATATTTCACTCAAATACCAGTACCGTATACAGTTTGTTATCAATAGTACTCGAGTGGGGGGGAAGATCATATTATATTCTAGTTTATTTCTCTAAAAAGCTTTCAAATGATGGATGATTAAACTTCCATATAAAAGTAAATCGGATGCAATCATTGCTTGACATTTATCAAGAGGAGTAATTGATTGTTTATTTTGATTTTAAAATGCATTTATGATGAATGTTTGCTTAGTTTCGATCGTTGCGTTATTATTATTATTATTATTTATGTTTATTCACGCTCAAATACTGCTACATCAGTAGTACAGTAGGTACTTCTAACGATTATTATAGCCTGCACGCAGTTAAATCCAAAACTATAATAAAATAATCGGGGTTCACCGAGAATTTTTAAAGCGAAGTTTTAAAACGCTACGATAAAAGGTTTTGATAAGCCATGATCGATTTTAATTGGGGAGTTTACAAAAAAAAAAAAAATAATAGAAAAGCAAGTAGTAAGTACCTACCGTATAATTGCTATAATTGCGTATGATTAAACAAACCAATTTTGAAATAATTATTACACACGTAATTTATATAAATATACATAACGTAGATGTAGATTAAGGAGGGATAGAAATATTGATAAATATAACGAATTTACATTGCTAAGCACTTACATGTTATTTTAAACATGTATTATTAGTTTATGTTATTTTAAGTTTTACCTTAACGATCAGCGAAATGAGATTATTTTAATTCAATGGTTTTCTTTTATCGAATTTTTAATGATTATAAAAATAGTAACCAAGGTCTATTAAAGAAAAATTGTATCGTGCTTGAATATTTCTCGTGGATCCTTAATATCACTCACTCCAACATTTAAAACTATTAGAAATTCTTTGAAAATGTCTATCTCAGACTTTCGAAGTCGATGTTACACCGATGTCACACTGGTCATAATTACAAATATTATTATTACAACTATAATTATAATTTTATTTTATTTTATTTCTTTGTTTACCGAAATATTTTTAATTTCTATTTTCTTGTTACGAATGTTATCTGAAAAATAATTTGCATATTGAAAAATAAAAATAAAAGCTCGTTATATACTATAAAACACATAAATATATTAAGTGGTATTTGGATATAGCTAAAAGTTTAGTAGGCTAGAAAATAATACACAATACTCGAGTAAAACTTTTTCACGAAGGTAGAAAAAGTTGCCACAAATAATCGATTGGCTTATGATTTATTTGACCTAATTGATTAATTGATGGTTTCTGTTCCTCGGAGATTTGAGTTTTGTTTTTAAAACAACAAATTTATTCAAACCAGTATGAGTTATACTCTTGGAAATAATTTTATTGCACGATAGGATCCGAATCCGAATAAATCAAAACTGATATGATGAATAACGTCGTTCCACAGTATAGCGATTTTGGCCATAAAATGGTTATTTTTTTCCTATTATACTTCCTCTCGCTACGGTTTATTTCGATTTGGTGCCATTTCGTAGAGATGGACGGTTTAAATTGAACTGCTAGAGAAACGATAACCATTTTTACGAACAATTGTACGTACCTATTATTAATTCAGGTTTTTCAAAATGTACGTTACAATTTAATACAATGTTTGTTCATATTCATGAAAAGTGTTCTTCATTTTTTTTCTATTTAAATAAATCATTGTGATAAGCGAGTCTATTTTAATTTGTTTTAAACGTCCTTTATAACCGTGAATGTTAATAAATTATATTATTAAAATATATAATAAATTACGAAACAACTCTAATATTAAGCAATAACTATTTATTTAATAATCTAATGATAATATATGTATGTCAACCACTTATGCCGAGCAACAATAATTGTATTTATTTAAATCACTTTTTGGCGATCAAATCGTTTTAACGTAACTGTCGGACTAAAATGTAGTCACTAATTCAAATGTTTTCGGCTCTTATACATAAGGTTTTTATAATTAAGTTCACGAACATTAATTACTCGTGCAAGTGGCAAAAACTAGGTGAGTTTTTTTGTTATGTTAATCTAAAATACCACTTAAACCCTGTAGTAGTCTAGTGGAACTAATGTCAAATGTATTTAAAATGTCTGGTATCAATTCTAAGTGCTCTTATAACCGCTTCAGTTACATCATTATTATGCCACACAAATTATTAAATTAGAATATTTGAACATTATTGGTTTTATAAGATACAATAATGAAAACCGATCCGATTTAACAGAACGAATTAGTTGATTTTTCCTCAAAGTATACCTACATACGTTACAAGGTTACGGTTTAAAAACCATTAACTGCAGTTGACATTTGAAATGTGAATATTTCGTATGTAGGTTCCCGCGGTTATGTCACTGTCATATTATTATGCTGATTGAGTCAGTTCAATTTATTCAATTAAATCAGCTATCCAATTTCTAAAATCGATGGTCGTTTGAGGCACGTATAAATGCATAACAATTTTATAGGATGTACTAGCTGACCCGGCAACTGATTTGCTATTGCTCATTATTTATTATTGTACTGCTTGTGTTTATTTATTTACTCTGTAACTACCGCGATATCTTGGCGCTGGTTACCACATTGCCATATTATATTTCTTTTCATAGCTAAAAAATACAACCTGACGAAATTTGACACTCGCCAACAAAATAACAGTTATAATATTTAACGAATGTTTTTTTGTTTTCATCCATGTTGCCAAGGTACCAAAGATACCTAAGATCCGGTTTATGGGGGTGTCGAATGAGGCTATCAAAGAAATTCAATGGGTTTAACTTTCTGCGGACCAAGCGGAACATTTTTCAAAAAACCGCGTAAAAATCGGCCAAGCAATAATTTTAGAGCTTATCAATCTTAAAAATACCAACGTCCATTTTTGTACACCCATACATAGATTTCACCGAACATGTCGACGAATGACCAAATTTATGTTCTCTTCGTTTACCTGTTTGTGGGACTCTTCCAGGTGTTTCATGAGCACCGCGACCACTACGTTGACCAGCACGAATTGAGCCATCAACACGAATATGACGAAAAACATTGGAGCAATGCCGGAGGCCACGCAACAGTTTTTCACGCAGTCCGCCGCGTCGTCGCAGTCCTCGCGCAGAGCGTCCTTCATGATGCCGTTCCAATTGTCCCCGGTAGCCACCCGGAAGAGCGTAAGGAACGCCATGCCGAAGTTTCCGAAGTGAGCGTGTTCGCCCAGCCCTTGACAAGTGTGCTCATCACTGCACTCTGTCAACACACAGACGCATCACACGAACTCATATACTCGTTTTGTTTTGAAAAATAAAGCGAGCAATTTATTTTAAATTTTTTTTATTTTTCCGTTACACGTTATATATATATGTATATATTGTTTTAACGATTCCTGTTAATTCTCATGCGGTTAAAAAATAGGGTTTAGGGGGTTTCTGATCTCACCAGTCTTTAAAATTTTCAATTTTGAAAATGATAAAACGAGAATTTTTAAGGTTTCGATATTTGTTTGTGTCAGGATATAACGAACCGCCTACCGGTGAATTTTTTCAAATTTTTTTTTTCATTAGAACTTAAGAATAGGAGATTTGGCTCTAATTAATGTGTAGTTTCAAACAGTATTACAATAGAATAATTATTTCACATGCTTACCGAGCCTTCCGAATAGTTCTACTCCCAGCGCAGCAAATATGAAGAACAATAGGAAAAACAAGAGCCCTAAGTTTCCTACTTGAGGCAATGCTTGCATCACAGTGTCCAGAAGGGCTCTTATTCCCTTGGCCATTTTGAGTAATTTTAAAACTGCATGAAAAAAAAAGCAACAACAATAATTAGTATATTAATGTACCGTAAAAACTAGAACAACAATGAGGGTATATTATTTATAATTTATGTTTGGTATATAAAACATTAGCACCAAATACCTATACGTAAACATATAAACTATTTAAAACGTAGTTTGAAAAAACTTATAGAAAAACATCCCTGTGTTTGCCTACTGATCATCTCGAATACTGTCGCAACAACGGACGTGTATAATTTGTTCACCTGCAACACCCGATATCGACGTTTTCGCGTGTGTTGGCGTAGGTTTAACGACAAGTCGGAAGAAGTGGACCAAGTGAAACGAATGACTGGTGTACACTGTACACACACCACTTGGACCCCGAAGGGCCGATTTCTATGTCGCCGAAAAGTATTGGGATTCACGGTAAATATATTCCCCAAACGAATTAAACGTATTCGTTAAAATCCACCGCGGCCATTGTTGTACGGTACGCACGTTTAATAACAATATATTATTTCGTATTATAATACCCGCGTGTACGCGTACAAACTCGGAAATTTATGAGTAATGGGCGATCGGGATTCATTTTATTTTCCGCAGCAATAACCAATACAACTTGAAAGTAACGCGTTTACGGTTTTAGCTTTTACATCGAAAACACGTCCCCCCCGTTAGACACGCATACGCCCACACACATACACACATACACACCTACACACCTATAAGAACATATGCATTTGTACTAAATTTAGTTGTAATACCACGTGCATGCTATATTACACGGCGAAGTACGCGTTGGTTTACTAATTGGCTTCAGCATACACCACACACTTGGAGATTACGGGCTTATAACGCGGCCGCGTGTTCGATTCGCGTTTTGGCGGCGATAGCACATTCCTTAACTCCTGCCCCAGAGAGGAAATTAAACTTCGCGCAATCTCCTGAAAACGGGTATGGTGTGACGTCATATACGTATACGCGGCTTACACCTGCGATTTGGATTTAGTTCGGCAACTACTGCGGTACGATAAGTACACACGACGTATTACGCACCCCTAGCTATCCGCATGACTCTCATCACTCGAATGATGGTCGGATTGATCGGTATGATTTTCGACTCTACTTCTTCCAGCGTGATGCCCACTATGGACAGTATGACGATGCCGATGTCCAGTAAGTTCCATCTAGAGGCGGGGGAAAAAAAAAACCGATTAGGATAATTGATTATAGTGCGGTGTTGTATACCGCACGGTCTTCGGCGCAACATTGTTATTATGTTTTGCACAACGTTGTCGAAGAACGTTCGTTCGCCCTTTTTCCCGCGTATGCATATTATATTGTAGTTATGCGTACTTGTCTTTCACGTAGAGCTGAATTCCCAGTGCCAACATTTTCATCACGCACTCCAATATGAACACGGCGGTGAAAAAATAATTGAATATTTTCAACGCGTACGTCAACGCCTGTAAAATAAATAGGCCGCAATGTCATTGTCGGGGGATTTTTTTTTTTTTTTCGTAAATAAAATAGCCCGCGCGTTTGCGATAAACGAATATGCCCTTCGAGGAGACGGCGATACAAAATTGAAAAGAAAGAAAAAAAATAGTCGGTCAGCATATTGTGGTGGATCCCTCGCTTCGTACACCACGGCACGCGCGCGGTATGCGCGTCGCGCAAATGATTGTTTTAAGTTTGAAAACGATTATAAACTATTGCTGTACTGTACCGTACTGTTACAATATATAGAGTTTACAACGAGCAGCAAGCTACGTATGACTCGTGATAGGGTTCATCCCAGTACACGACGACATCATAATAATATTATTATTATTATTACGTAGCCAGTACCTCGGAAAAGGTAGAGCACTAGAGCGTACCTGATTTATGGAACAGTATCAAAATTTTAAAAATTCATAAATGACCAACATTCGCTCCAGGAAAACCACACAATCCATTCCGACCAACGCTATTTGTTTTAATTGTAAACACGGCTATCTGATTGTACCATCGTTACCATATATACCTTATTCCAAAATTATCCGAGTTCACCGCTAAGAATCTTATAACTGCGAAAACTTCACCGGACGAAATCATACCCGTCGATTTAAAAGACCACGTACAAATAAATTAACGTTCTATCAATTAAAAGTAGTAACTTTTTCCAGACTCACGATATAACTCTTATATCATAACGTAGCCAATATGCTACAAACTACAAACATATACTGTATAGATCGAGCGTCTATAGAGATTGAGTTATTTATAAAAAAATGAAATTTAAAAAAGCCGTAAAACGAATGCTGTATTTATGTTTAAAAGGTGTATTGCAACTAACGATAATTTATTACGGTTTCGTATTCAAGTTTACACTCTTCAAATCAATATTCAATTTTAAATTATTGTGGCCAAAATTACTAAGAAATGATTAGGTGAAAATTCAATGCAAGAAAAATTTTTTTTTTTGAGAGTTATAAAGTAAAAGTTGCTCGTTTAACGATTCACCCTTTTAAGAATTATAGTTTTGGTGTTTGTTAGTGAAGTACTAGTTTATTTTTTGCACTAAAGAAGATAGAAGGATCAGATTTTCAACCTAGTGTGTTGTTTTATGAAAATATATTAAAAATAAATATCAAAAATTTGAAAGAGCACACCTCACGAATATAAACGACTAGCCCGTAGATATAGCGAACAAGGAATGTACAAATAAAAACCATTTATCCATAACACTGATACGGTTTGGCCGCACGTGTACGCGTGGTATTATATTTTTTGAAATACTTTCACGCGGCAGAGGAAACTTTTAGATCACGTTTTTACCGGAAAAGGGACGGAAAGAGATGAAGGAAAAACGAATTTTAAAAACCGATTCAATATAAAACGTTTCGTTCGGAGTCTAAAAACGAAATAGGATCGAAACCCACATCGCGAGCGAGTGCTTTGCGAGAGAAATCTTGACGAATAAGTCCCGCGAGATATCATATTATCACGTGGTCGCGTAATACCGACCGGGATCAAACTTACTTTGGGCATCATGTAAAACTCTAGCGCCATCGTAACCACGTTGAGACCAATGACGGCGGCGATCGCTAAGTCGAAATACTTGGACGTGACCACGCTGTGCACCAAAAGCCTGGCGCTGCTGTAGTCCCTGTAGTACGGCGGTTCGTGCATTTCTAACGGAACGACGTACGTTTTAAAAAAAACATTCTCATTGTTATTATTATTATTTCAATTTTCTCGGCACTCACTTCTCCGCTTTTTTTCCATCTGCTTGGCCCGTTTGGCCAGCCGTCGGACGCGCTCTTCTTTTTCTTGTTCTTCGCGGCACCGGTGGAAATTTTCCACTACCACGCCGACGAACATGTTGAGCACGAAAAATCCGACCAGCAGTATGAACGATATGAAGTACAACAGCCGCCATTCCGAATAGTTCTCGATGGGCTGAGGGGGGGGGATGGAAAAAACAAAAATATGATTAACAGCCGATGCAGATGTACAAAATTAAATCGGCGCTAAAACATTAAAACGTCAACCGCGGTTTACCTGTTGGTCCACTCCCACGGCGTCCAGCCCCGTGTACATGATGTTCACCCATCCGTCTCTGGACGACAGCACGAACAAAGACATCAACGCTTTGCCCAGGTCGTCGAAATTGTACTTCTGGTTGACCCACGCGTTTTTCTTGTCGGCCAGACACTCCTTTTTGTCGCGCACGTGCTTGATGTTGGGACCCTCGCAGTGAAAGAACGTCCCTTTGAAAAGCTGTAAACAGGGAGCGACCGAACGTTTTAAAGATCGACGTTGTTGTTTGTTGTTTTCGTTTTATCGTCGTCGCCGACGTCGTTTTCGGAGAACTTTTCCCGTCCCCCGTAAAATTATTATGACTATAAACCCTTCTTCTGTTGCAGCGACGACGTGTTTGTTTCCCCGAAACACTATACACCTACTTTTTCTGATCGGAACTGCGTCATAATAATTATTATTTCGCTCAGCTTTGCGAGAAATTGAATCGCATTATAAATAGCATTACCCGCTCGACGATGATTTTGAGTTAAGATTCGAACGATAACGAACGCGTGCGGAAAATGGCAGACCTCGACGCCTCGGAGCTTACTCTCGATAAACCGAGTGCCTGTTGGGCTAAATGTTGACCTCAACAATGCTGTACGAACTCTTACGCGGTCGAGAGTGTGCGCTACTGCATCGCTGCACAAATTATCGGTTCGCCAATTATTTAAATCAGTTTTGAATGCGTCGGGGTTTTGATTATAGCTTTAAGTCGGAATTATAAAATTCGATAAGTGGTTCGATATCGGAGTGGTTTAAAAGTATAAAGGAAATTTTTATTATGAAATAAGTTATGCGAACGATCTGTGAAAAGTTTTTTTTTCTGCTATAATGGTTAAGAAAAAACTTTTATTTTTACCCCAATGGTTATTGTGATGTCAGAAAACGAGTAAAATTTATTGATCGCGAATGCGCTGCAACGCGTTTTCGTTATGTCATTTGGTTATTCTAATTCACAATTAATTGTTGAGAATAGTGTCGTTTTAATTAGGTAGAACGTAAAATTAAATTTGGAAACTCTACGTCTGAGGTCAGTGGCGTATATAGGATTTAATTTCGGAGGGGGCCGATTATGTATTTAGAGTTTAGGGAGAAATGACGGAGGAGGCACAATGACAAATATTGCTTAAACGCTAAAAGACCTTTGGACTATTTGGACTGTCATCATTACTTCACCAGAGAAAAAATAAACTCATTTTTTTATTTTTTATGAAATGAAATGTAAAAAATGTATAAAAACTCTTCATTGCAGTAAACAATTTTTTTACTACAGTCACTCAAAATTAATTAAGTACATATTTTCTTACAAGAATAAACGAATATTATACATTTTGAATACGAGGTTTTGAATCGACATTTGTCTCTTCATTATGACGAAGCTGTCGTACCCACAAAACTTTAAAGCATATGGCTAAACGACAAACTGTGATACGATATAAATACTCGGAAACACGAAAATACACGTGTCTAAAGCACGAAAGCCTCGAACTTGAGTCTCGGAGATACCGCACACAACTGATGTCTGATCAACGATAATAAATAACAAAATGTTACGGTCACAGAATATATTAATGTTATGGTATAGCAGTGATGGAATGGCCCCGGTGCAGAGTGGGACAAATCAAATATTAATAGAATATACTATCTATTATTATCTATTATCTATTATTATTAGCTAATTTTACAAATACCGATAATTCCTATCTATCTATTTCTATCCGACTACACAGACTACAGGCTATACAATTTTTATTATCTTATCGCATAAGCGATTTTTCATTTCGGGGGGGGCCCGGGCCCCATCGGCCCCCCCCCCCCCCCATATATACGCCCCTGTCTGAGGTAAAACTAATGAGAACAAACTCATAACATATTCTTCGCATAAGTTGATTATTTCAAAGTTTTTGCAATAGGCAACATTTATTTAGAAAAAAAATCAGTTGTATGTTAGACAACATTGACTTCCAACTGAGTTACAATAAATAATGTAACTATTCAAATTAATTAAATATACATTTTGACGGTCGAACTGACAGAAAGTAATTGTTTACCGATGTTATAACAACTAAAGAATATAATTTAGTCTTTATAATGGTATTAGGGCTTTACTGACATATAATGTACTTAAAAATAATTTGACGCGATATTTCGAACAAAACAGTTTTATCTGAGCCCGATTGTTGATCGAGTCAAAACGACGCGACGGGAAGTCAAATAATTTTCGAAACGTGAAAATTGATTAGCCGAAAGTATAAATCTAATGAAAAAACGTCTAGCCGTAAAATAGTTCTTCGAACGACCTGATAAAATATAAATTATTTATGATGAACGTTATTGATGAATGAGAAACATGATATTTAGAGGTGAGTATCTGTGTGAAGTGTGAACCGATATCAATATCAGCCGATATTAAGGATATCGGAATATCGAATACAGGTTTTTTTTTAAAACTGATATCTGACCCGATATTCTACAAGAAATAACGTATATCTTGAGACTATGAAAAATCGTTCTTAACTTCATGTTATTATATTTACTGACGATATCACTCATTCTATCTACGTTCAATCTTTCGACTGTTATCAATTTATTATTACCTAGCAAGAAGCAATTATTATTGATCGTTTCTAAGCATATTTCATGAAAGCCATATACTTTGAGATTTCAATAGAATATTGGGTCCCGGGGTTTAAACCGATCTATCGGTTAATTTTAATATCGCCTAATGGTTTTCACTTTCAATCATCGGATCGGTTTTAAGTCGGTTATAAATATCTGTTTATAGTATACCGGAAAAAATGTCAAATCTGCTCAACTCTAGGCTGTAAATGCTAATGATATTACGTGTTCAGCTAGATTCGATGATTTTGGACAGCGGTTTATGTACCGACCACCATTAATTTGGCGTTCAACAGTTAATACGGTTTTGTAAGCACAATATTATTAGGTGTCATGCAATATCTGTATTACGTTGACGCCTTATACAGTGCCCATACACGAACACGAAGCTCGCGTGTACGACAGTTGTATATTACGTAATTACACGTCACTACATTGCACTTTGGCTTGCTTTAGCCGAGCTGTTCACGCTGAAATAGTTAATGCCAGAAGACATATTATTATTGTTACGTCCGCACCGCGAGTGTATACTTAACGTCCGATTTGATTTAATAGGTACGAACAGAAGCTAATTGAAACGGCCACGAAGTTACTTCGGATCACCCCTCGGTGCTGAGTTATTTACGAGCGCATGTTTGCTAATTAAATATTCCGACGTTGAGCAAACGTCAATAATTTCATCGCCGCACGCACGCATACGCACTTACTACCGTGTGCGTCGGACAGGCGTTGCGTCGCGTACGGATAAAACGTGCACACAACACGGCTATTCACCGTGACACTGCGGTGACACGATCAAATGTGACGCGTTTGTTTGGCCGACGATATGATCGTGTACTCACTTGAACTCCTAAGATGCCGAAGATGATGAAAAAAGTGCAGCAAATCAACACGATGTTGCCTATGGGCCGCAACGAGGACAGCAACGTCTGCACGACCAGTTTCAGCCCCGGCGCTCTGTTGATCACTCTCAACGGCCTCAGCGATCTTAGCAACCTAAAAACCTGCGAACGCGATACACAACTGCGGTATAGTATTATTTTCGTCAACACTGTGCAGCACCGTGTACCGCGGGGAAACGACGCGGTCGCGATACTGCATAATTCAATAACGGTCTAATTTAAATGTATCTAAGAGACTGCTTCGATGCGTAAACACGTTATCCGTCTCTGGTTAAATAATGTTATACTCGCGTGTACAGCACGGTGCGGATAGACGGATGCGAAATACGACTGCTGCGTTAGTCGCTAATGCGTTTTAGGTGCGCGGTGAACGTTTAATGTGACCCACAGCTTTCGCCGACTTGGCCTTTGTCCGCGGTCCCGTGCTGTTCACGCGAGTTCGGAACGTTTACAAGTGCGTCCGCTTACCCTCAGTATTCCGAATATTTTTGGGCTACTCTCGGAGATCAACGACATGAGCAGATCTATGATGGACACGACCACGAGCAACCCGTCCATGATGTTCCATCCGGATTTGAAGTACGGCTCGGTGCCGTAGAACATGCCGGCGGCCACGACCTGTTTGCGACGAGTTATTGAGAGTATTACGGCGATGAACGGGGGAAGGAAAGAAAAGGATCAAGGAAAAAAAAAAGAAACGTCGACACGATGACGGACGAAGTGCGTTGTTATTCGTGGGCGAGAGAGCGGAACGGGGGAAAAAAAGTCTAATAAAGTACAATGCAATTTTACTTTGACAAACATCTCGATCGCGAACACCACGGTGAAGACGTAATTGGCCGTGCCCAAAAACACTCTCTCGGTGCTGTCCGGCGGTATGTTGGGTCTCTCCATGGCCAGCGTGATGCAGTTGAGCGCTATAAACATGAGCACCAAGTTGTCGAACCATTTTTGCTTGATGAACTTCCCGCACGATTGTCTGAAACTTGATTACACACGCGCACACGCACCGGTATTAAACAAGACGTGTAGTGCGCACGTATCGTACAAATTGTATTATGTGATCATGATGTCGCAAACGCGGGCGACGGGCTAACTAGATCCGTTGTACAGTCGCATGTACAATAATTGTATGTACTATGCGATGCGTGTGTGTGTGTGTGCATTATATAATTTATACGTGCGCGTGTGTGCATTCGCGTTAGCTAAACACGTCATACTGATGCGTGTATTTTCACATACTCGTCTCGTCGTACGGTACATACGTATATATAATGTACGCATTAAATGTATGAAAGGGCTCGTGGAGTATTGTGCAGGCACCGGACTCGGTCAATGGTGCTCGAGCACGGCAAAAATTACGCGTGCAATTATGCAAATCGTCAACGGGTCCCGATTTTCCTATGTGTACTTTTCAGTCGAAACGAATTCCGCGAAATTCATAATATAAAGAATTTAACGTACATAGGCTTCGTCATATTTTAATTTTTAATACTATACGTACACACACACACACACACACGTTCGTATAATATTGTTTAGGTAATGTCAATTTTAAAAAATACTTCCCAGCGGTCAGGATGTCTGGGTGAGCAGGGAACTATAGTATACGCATATGAATATTAAATATTGATTTTCCCACGCGCATGTCGCGATTATAGTTTCATCGTACATAGGCGGTCAGTTGTACTGCACAGTACGTACGTTATTGTATACACGTCATCATATTATCTGGCCGATAAGCGCATTATTAAAACTCATTTCCTTCGCGGACCATTGTTTAAGGAAGTATACAAGTCGGGAGGATGGTTGTACAGTAGTGTTTTATATACACCTATAAGTATGTGTATATACTTTGTTCCGGTGCGATTACAAACGCGCAACAATCGGACGTAGGAAAATCGTCGCACAAAAGAAAAATAATAAGCTGTTACGGACAGGTAATTATTATCTCTTGGAAACACTGTCGGTCTTTATTTAGCCCACATTCTCTAAGCATCCGTCGACCGACGATGATTGCGTCGTCGCCATCGGGTCTCTACATTCGAAATAAAATCGCTATTCGCAATATTTTTATTAATATTATCACCGAGATCATTACTGTCTTGTCATTATTATTATTAATATTATTACTATGCTGCTCTATTTTTTCTTGTGTGGTGTGGTGACACGTTCGAAATTGCAAAAGTGCATATAATAATACCTATTAAACACACGTCGAGACGGATCAAGGGGGTTAGCGTGTGTACGTGAGTGCACAACACCGCGCCGAGTATGAATACTTTATGATTTATATTCAATGATAATATACATGTACATGTGTATATATAATAACGTATGAGCACCGTCTAAGCGTATTATAATGTATTATATTACCGCTATGTGCGGTACGTTGTTACCTCGTACAAAATATACGAACAAAAAGAGTATAAAAAAAAATGAAATAGAGAGATGGAAAAGAGGGAGGGAGAGAGACGGACCGACGAGATAGAAAGAAAAAAGTTCCCAGGTCTCTCTAGAACATATTTTTATAATTGGCAGTGCACTGCGGGATATGCTGCCGTGGCAATGTTCGTGTATAATAATAATAATAATAATAATCAGAGTATAATGATAAAAATAATAATAATAAAGGTAGTCATGAATAAAACGCGTATTATTTATTAGTCGATTACTACTTAAACTACACTGCGAAAACTGTCGGAGACGTAATCACACGGGAACACAAAAAAATAAATCGTTTTACACAAACTTCCAGTCGTATTCACACTTCGCAGGAAATGTTTGAAGCGGGATCGATTCGGTTTTCCATTCAAGACAGGTTTCCGTGTTACAGAGCATTTTTTTTTTTGATGATATTCTTATTGATGAAATTAAAACCAAATTTAATTTTAAAATAACATCGTTATATCCAGATCATCGTTATCACCGCTATCGTTTTCTTTAAAAGTCCGAAATTATTGCACATCAGATATAAGACCAAACAAACACCTCCTTGCTGGGAGTCGTTATATACGGCATCGAAATAAGTGGATTCGACTTTATATATTATTATAATACTTATGTAGGTTCGTATAAATTATTTAGCAAAAGTTTACATGATTTTAGTGACCCATCATTAATTATCACTCGCCCTCCCCCCCTTCTCACCCTATCCGGGTTGAAAACCACCGTTACAGAGGGTCCGTCTCGTCGGCATATAATAATATAATATAATCGCACGGGAGTGTAATATAAATTATGTGTTTCGTTTACGGCTTACCCGTGTTCCGGCGGAAATATGTACAGCGAGTACTCGGCCCGGTCTTTGAGCCAACCCTTTTCCTCGAAGAAGTAGAACACCTTGCGCACGTCCGCCTTGGCCGTGCCGGAGTCCAGGTCGCAGTCGCAACACGGCTCGGAGGTCTTCTCGTCCGCGGCTCCGACGCACGCCTCGGATTCGCACGGCTGACAGCAGTTGTACTGACAATCGGTCGACGGCAAAGCGTGGTTTCCAGTGTTCTGGAACGAAAACCGCGAGAATTAAGCTTACACGTTAGCACCGATTAAGTTCGGAAAATATTTATAGGACGGCGGCGATTAAAAAATACGTATACACTTGGAACGAGAATGCAATAGTAATCGACCAAGCGTGCATGAAACGCGTTCCATTTCGTTTAACTGCTTAGGTGTGAAAGTTGGCTTTCGTCGCGCCATACGAAATCATCTTCCAGATTCAAATTGGAAAATTCGCATTAGCGTGGCATGTCTTATATTATAGCTTAAAAAAAATTACGACATTTATTTTGTACAGTCTAACGGTATAACAATTATGTACTCGAACCTGGTGACTTATTATAAAATCGATTTTAATGCGGTTCATACGAAACATGTGTATAGACAAGTGTATAGACAAATAATTAAAAAAATTCTGTTTTTTTTTTTTTGAATTATAAAATATCAAGTCTTGCAACAGTCTTCGTACACCCTTACTAGTGATGTCCTGAATCATGCGACCACAATAGTGACTTTAATTTAAACCCGCTGCAGTACTCCGCGTATAGTACGTTGTCATGTACTATTTGGGTTTTGTACTATTCAATTACTCGGAACATATAATGCGCAGTGCGCCTGGAAATCCATCTCAATGCGTAGTTACGATAGCCACGCCATAAACATTTTCACAGTGTGACATATGGTACGGTCGATGATCAACTCAACTCGACAATAACCAGGCGCGTAGACAGGAAAATATTTTGAAGAGAGTTCCGAGGTTTTTAAGAATTACGTCTCTCTACGATGAAAAAAATACTAACGAATAGCAAATGGCGACGGAAAATGCGATTTTGTTACCTGTCTTATAATATAGATCAGCGGTTCCCAACCTTTTTGGTTGTGTGGACCAACAATTTTGAAAAATATCTTTGAGGCCCACTTATAGTAAACCAATAAACGTATGCATATAATATATATGTATATTTACAAATAGATACGTCAGTTATTAGAAATAAAAGAATTAAAAAAACAATTGTGTATATAAAAAAAAATTGTATTCATCTTAATCACAAGTTAATGTGATTTTTGACATTGCTTGTCTTCCACGAGAGAGTCAATATCTGGATTAAAACTGTATAGTTTAGTCTTAAATCGCTCTCAACACTCGGTTTATTCCCGTATATTTAATTTAAAAAAAAATCACAGTAGAAAAAGCTCGTTCACAGAGATGGGTTGTCGAAAAGCTTATTAAGTTATTTTAAATATATACGTTAGTAATATTAATATTATATGGTTCACGGCCCAGTACCACTCTGCTCGCGCCCCATGAGTTGGGAATCTTTGATGTAGATATTTTACATGGAAAAAATCAAGGTACTGATAGTTAATAGTATTCGTGTAAATTTTCGGAGCAGGCGGGGGTGGCGCCCATAAGACCCTCCCCTTTATACGCACCTGACCATGACTTATTGACAGTACGGGTGGGCGTTATTAATTTTAATGAGCGCTATTCTTATATGAGCACAACCGGTTAATGGGTAATAATTATGCATATTTTAAACGCGTAGTCGTGTTGAGCCGTACACACGTACGCGATCTCCATTAAAACTACGCGGCCAACGTTTAAAGTTCTCAAACTTATCACGTAACGCGCATCACAGATGGTTAGGCGACGTTAGGTTGGACGTATTTCATAGTTACGCGTGACCCGGGGGCGAACGTCAACGCGAAAACGGTGTAAAATAACTGTGTTGCTCCATCGAAGCGAGCCCAGATGACAACACAATATTATTGTTATACGTTTCGCCAACTTTGCAGTTTGACCTTTTCCACATCTTCGGCACAGCCGTGGCGACACAAACCATCAAATTTCAGACACACACACACACGTTGTGACCTTACATTTAATTTTGACACGATTTATCTGTATGTGTATACACAGTTCATATACTGAGAGGATATTTCTAACTCACATGCGTTCACTCTCCTCGTGAAAACTTGCCTTCAATAGCACACGTAATATTGTATCCAACATAATATACCGGTCGTCGTTGAATTGCGCCTGTTCCTGACACTCATGTTTTTACGTTTTATTTTTCATTTAAAGAGCCATTTGTTGAAAATTATTCGCGTTTATACACGGACAGAATTAGGGGCGAGCGCAAAAAGCGCTTTACTCGGTCTAGAAAATTTGGCCATCAGGACGTAACCGTTTGGACGTAGTGCCATTTTGAAGTAATAACAGTTTAAAATAGTTATATATCGTATCATTTTTGGGCATCCGGGATAAAGCGCCGGATTGAAAATCACAATAAAATACTACAATTTTTGTTATAAAAAATAACACCTGCAGCCAAAATGTCCACTTAAGGGAGCGCGGTATAGAAGTATGCGTTTATTGAAACATTCGATGACTCATTCGCAAACATCTGGCAGAATATCATTAATGATCCTTTCGATCCCCTTTTTTAATTCCGGTATCTTTTGGGATTTGTTTACGTACAATTTCGACTTAAAAAATCCAATAAGAAATATATCATAAAATATCGGGGTAAAGTATTTTGTCGACAAAATATAGATAGTTACACATTTATTGTTCAAACTTGTTTCGAGCGGTTATGAGCGCCAACCAAATTGAGTTGACAACTTACAGGGTGCTTATATTAATTAAAAAATAAAACGTAGCAAATATTCTAATTGTATCCCATTTCATCACCCACCTGTCAATTATTAGTTAACCACCTGGGAAAATACCAAAAACTCTAATTTAAAAATAAAGTTACATTTAAGTGCGACCAACGAGTTGTACGCATTTCGACCGCTTACAATTTATTATTTGGTATAATGGCTAGAAAATGCGTGTTTCTTGGTGTTACAAGACAACTTCGGCATGTTATGATCCGGAGTAATCGTTAAAATTCAAAACGTCAGTATTCCGTGGCGACATGCCAAATCGACAAAGGCGATCCGTGTCTTTACGAGGAAAAAATGATAATGCGAAGGGCATAAAAAATATGTTTTAAACAAAACATCAACCCTGGAGTTGTATTTGTAGTGCTGCGCCATCGCAGTACCTAAACAGTATGATTTTATAAAATCTTTATGCGGCCGGGACGTTTCCCATAGCTAACAACAATGTAGATGCGAAATTTACATTATTTCAATATTTTTATGAGGGAATACGAATTTCAGCAGTTCACCGAGCGGCTTAGCGGAGCACCGTACGGTTGTTGGCGGGATTATACTCACAATCACATGACGTTTTGCAAGAACACAAAAGCTCGGATGCCGTCAACAGGTCATACTTTCGCGGTTGCACTCCGCGTATACATTAGTTGCGTCACACTTGAATAACACATTTAAAGGAATTCGAAATGAAAACATTCCGGATGAACCGTAAAACCGTACGCTACGTTAGCAAAATGCAAATATCACGAACCATAATGTTCGTATCTGTTTTAAGTGAAAGTTATCGTCCATATTACGGGATATGTCATCTTCCCGGAAAAAATTTGACGTCTATGAAGTTAGCCCCGCGACTTAGTCGTATAAATTCAAAATTGGTACCTAAATTTATCAACTTTTAAGCAACTAATTTTTTCTTCGTCATCATTTAACGTTTCGTATATATTTGTGAACATTTCAAGTACCCATTTACCTACTGGATTTTATATTTTATATAATTTTTTTTTATACCTGTAAGTTTCCGTCGTTGAGAAACATATTATTATATTTGCAGCACCATCATAAACGTGACCGCCCGGCAGCCTTAATTAACCATAATAACCAGACGTCATTTACGCTTTTATTTGCGACATTACATGGTTAAAATAATTTTTAAATTATTACATTTTGATTTTTTTCCATCGAAAACTTTTATTAAATCACTGCTATTATAGTTTATAACTATTTACAATTATGAACTTAATTAATTATTGAAATAGTATACCGATATTGATAAATATTCGTTTGTTTATTTACCGCATACGCTAAACCAACTGTGAAAAAGTAATGATGGACCAAACAATAACAATATTCTAGGTTTCCATCCAAGGAAGGGATTCGTTTATAAATCCCAAATTATTTTTATACATATTAATACAATTAAATCTTTTTCTTTATCAAAATATCATTTTTTTTAAATAAGCTTTCCGGCTGTTATTTTAAGGGCACTTATTTTTTTTTGTATAAATAATGAAAAGTGTTCATTCTCCTTTTGAAGTGGTTTTTAAGTTATTTTATCATAACTGGGTTATGTCTTCTTGAATACAGATTGATGGGCGTTCCCCTCTTCAGTAATACCCAAATATTTCATGTAAAATATATAGAACATAATTGATTTTTTCTTATGTCAACTAACTAGAGTAATAAACAACAATTTCATAATGCACATTCTTAAAACTATAATGCTATAAATAGTTAGCTTATGTTATATATGCATATAAGACCATCTATAAAAGCTTTTTAATTCACTGAAATATTATTTTTATTTTATTTTTTTTATGAGCCTTTGCCAATCAAACATTACGGCGTGGCGGCTAGACGATTATAAGTATAATTTAAGTATGATTAAAACATTATTAATAAATAAACAAATAAGAAACTGAAGAAAATTCTATAAATATCAACAAGTACTGGTTAAATATTCATTTAATTTTAATTTTAATTTTAAGTATCTGAATTACGACTGTTGCAAATTTCTACATTTTCGATAAAAATATTTATTTTTGAAAATAAACCAAAACCAAGTTTATGGCTTGGCGCAATTAGGTTATCCTTAGTTAGGGCCAATTATTGTTGCGGTTAAGCTGTGTCCAGCGTCTCCAAATATCGGATGGGTAACCGGCTGGGAATGTAATGAAAAAAAAGACCTACACAAACAAACCACATGTACCGACACTCTAAAACTCTTACACTCTGTATAGATACACCTACTGCTACACCTATTGCCCTATAGCGTCACGAGTACAGTACATAAAAAATATAATAAAAATAGTTGAATGTTTTGTCAAGGTAGACGTACACACCACCTTGACCTCCTATTATTTCCCCCATGCATATTGTATAAACATATTGGTACTTGAACTATATTGATTTTTTGAACAACATTGTACTCGAGAGTTTCAAAAATAGGTTTTATTAATTTTCTTTTTATATGTTGACATTTTATACGAATTCCATTGTCCTATGTACCCATACTAAAATCTATGTAAAACAAACGCCACTGTTTTGTAGTAATCATTTGTGTTTCGGACCACAAGTTTGAACACGTTATTGGTCTTACACGAATATGGTATTTTTGTTGTAATTATTCAGGTACCTACATCCAGGGCCTGCCCAATTCTATACTAAAATAGGCAGCCGCCTAGTGCGGACATTTTCGAATTAATAAAATTGATTATTTATTACTGATTTTCCACAAGAAAAAGCTCGCAAAATAAGTGTAATCTGATACACATATTGTGAGTATTATAGTTGTAATTTTTCATCATAAAATATGTGTATATTTCTTATAATTTTTTAATGTATACTATAGTGTTATAAATGTCGGTAATAAAATATATTATGACTTGTATTTTATTCATTGCATTTTCTTTTTAATATTTATTTTTCTACACCCCCTCCCCCTAAATAATACAACAATTGAGCAGGGGTGGAAAAAAAGAGATTCACCTAGGATGGTAAGAACCAAAGTTTGGTCCTGCTATACACTTACAAAACTGAACTAGTTGAGCCATTGGCTGGCAAATGCCGTATGATAAAAAAAAGCAATTTCGACAAAAGCATTAAATCGGACAAGAGAAACGAGTTAATTTTTCGTCTTTTGTAAGACGGCATTGTAATATCGACCGTGTCACGAACAGTATAGTTCATTTGTTAAATTAAAAGATTCAACGTATAATAATATAATGATTACATTAAAAGTACGGGGGCAGGGAAAAAAATACCGCAGGTAGGTCGTTTGATATAATAACATGTCCATTTAGACGACAGCTTGACATATTATTGTATTACTTTCTCTACTCCATGTTCATTAACATAAAATATCAACTATAATGTTTGTTATTAATCATTTGTAATTTTTTTCGCCTTCGTGGCAACGCGAGAACGGAACGGAATGATAATATTAATAATAGGAATATTATAATATACTCGAATCGATGTTTGAAACAGCCTTATAGGATATATAACATTGGAAATAAAACGTTCAGCTCGGTTTCAAGCAGTGTTTACGAAAATTATTATTAACCGGCAGACGAAGTAACGGCCGACGGCATAATACTAACGTGTTCACTGCAGCTATAAAACAACATACTTAACATTACGTTCGGCAATAGTGAATATTAATTTTCGATAACGTGCTTTAGTATAGTGTTTGTGCAGAAAAAAGGGAAGTTTTATACGATGCGAAAACGTTTGCGCCGCCAGATAATTCGCTTTGTATGATTCACGAGCGATTTCGCGATTGTTTGTACATTACTATTTCCTCCGCCTGAAAAGCGCCTAGAGTATATTTATTCGAACGTTTGATATGGCTCAAAACAAACGGATCAATGATAAATACGATGAAATTAGTTATGAAACAGATTAATTTTAAATTCGCGAAAAGTCTCAGACCTATTATGCAATTGATATTTCTCCGAATAATTATTATTATTTTCAAATTGATATCATATTATATTTTACGACACATCAAACAGAGAAATGTTTTTTTTTTAGATTCGAAATTTTAACGAGTCCCTAAGTACCTAATATACCTAATGAGGTTATATGTTTACTTTTGGTCAATCATAGGACTGACAAAATGAATCTTAAAACCAAATGAGACGCCACGATCAGGTGAAGCACGGGGACGAGTGAATGATATTACTGCATTAGTATTTTAATAATTTGAAACCAATGTACAACTGTTTTTAAAAAAAAACCATCTGATTAAAAAAGAGGGGACTAGTTTATAATTTTAAATATGGATAATATAGTTGTAGAATCAAGTTTTTTAGTAAAATACGTTTAACTTTTAACCAGATATTTAAAGTCACTATAAACAGCACAAATTTTATTAAAATGCTTTGGAAAATTTGAAATTTCTTTAAAGTGCTCATATAAGTACTTTATGCTGTCTAATAGAGTAGTGCGTGACAAAATACTAGAGGGTGCCGAGATCGAAACAAGATCTTTGTTGAAGTTTTTTGCAATTTTTTTGGTTTTTCCCAATTTATCGGAAAACTGTCGATAAATTCAAATAAAAAAAAATCACCAACTATCCTCTCAGGGTACTAACTGCGCACCTTTTTCTAACATAAGCTCTCATGAACGGAACAATCCTTTTTGAAGAAATCGTTAACACAGACTCACAACAATAAAAATAAGACACTCATCATTGTAAACCCAATGCAGTTCTAGTTTCACTCAGAATCTAAAATACACTAACAATGTTATACGGAAATGTGTTTTTAAATAAATAGTTGGACCGAGAGAACGACGGTAAATAATAATAATGTTTTTCTGCACTCTGCAGCGGTAGAAGCGGTTTACGGTTGACGAATCGGCATAGAGTCGATCGAAGAGAAAACATTAGAGTTTTGAACCACGGACGGTCTTCCACATGTGGTTCATAAAGTTCATATAATATACTCGACAAGCGCGCTTAAACGTTTCGAAATAATATTATGTATTTACCTGCTGTATGGACGACGGAGACCTCTCGATGGCATTGTATTCCGCCAACACGTTGTTGGTCGCGCGGTAATTGGACGCTGCACTTATGGAAACGCCGCCGTTACACTGGGAATGGTCCAGCGGCACGCTGCTAAATATAGGGTAAAAACACAACGAAAATAATAGTAGTCGTATTATATAATGATTTCGTACCGCGAATAATATTCCGACCTAATTTATAAAGTTTTATTTTTTTCATTTACCCGGCTGTGTTTCCTGAATTACTATTGTTGTTCGAAACCAAAGCCCCTTGGTCGTCACTTTCACCGTCCGCGTTACTAAACTTTGACTTTCGCCTCGACGAGGGTCTCGAGATTTTCCATGAATATCGTCTTTGAAGTTTTTCACCGTTTTCGCCGCTGAAAACAAATTTTTAATTTTTACTTTCGTTTTGCGAAAAACAATTTTCTTGTTCTACCCGGTTCGGCCGAGGGGTCATTGTCGGAGGGGAGGTACGTATTGTCATGATGTATATGCGTTAGGTACCTCAAATGCGTGTCAAAAGACGGTTAGCACGCGCGTTTACAAAAGCAGATGTCCGCATAAGTACCAGTATCAAATGATGAATACAAGTGTAAGAACGAAAAATATAAATATTTTTACCATCGTCAATAGTTGTTTTTCGCACAAAGTTGTAGTGGGAGAAAAATTGAGCGTAGTTAAAAGATAAAGTCTGAGAAAAATGAAAAGTAGAGCAATTTACTAGTATCGAAAGACGTTTATGTATAGGATTTTCTCTATATTATTATGATAAACATTTTTCAAACGTAAATATATTTTATTGATTTGTAACTGAATTAAAAGTAGAAAACGATTCGGTAGAGAGCTTTCAAATACAACGCTGCAAGTATCTCTAAATGTAATTTACTTCAAGATATTTACGATGTTTCAAAGGATGTAGAAGTTTTGTATTGTCCATTGTTTTGTAACGTAACTCTCTGGGTACCCCATTCATCATGAAAAAAAAAATCCGTCTCCTTTGTGTAAAAGACCACCAGGGCATAAAGTAGGGTGCCCAAGGCCAAACTTTTCACTTTTAAATATAATATTTCAAAGATAAAACCCAAAAACGTAACTCTTTTATGTTCTTATATTAAAAACAACAAGCGTGATTAATTATATGATTATTCATACAGCAGATATTACGCCTGGACGCGATAATTCAAAATCGCATGAAAACTTTCGAAAATTTAACAGGATTTAACTCGATATCGTATTATTTGATATCGGTTTTTATGCAAATACACTTTATAAGATTAAAATTAGGTTAAAAAATATATTTGAAAACAATATTTCGACTATACACATTCAGTAGCCGTGCTAGACGCTCTGTACTTACCTATAAGTGACGTCTTCAGGTATTGTTTCAAAACTTGGATTCGATACTAACTTTTGCGGACTCGATACCTGCGGGGACCTGCTGTTGATTTTAGGAAGCTTGGAAACGCTTTGCAAGCTATTCGTCGACGAACGCTATAACAGGTACATCATATTTAAATATGTTATTAATTATTATGTATGTTACGCATTATAATAAAATGGTCTTTGGTAAGAACAAATTAATGAGTGTTTTCCAATTCGTTTGGAAAGTGTTTCTTTTTCCTTGTAAACTATATAATACCAACCAAAATCAATTATTGATCAAGTTGGTTGATACATGTGGTTGGAATAAGTAATAATACATTTTGGGTAGAGAATAAACACGACATTTCTCAGTAACACACACAAAAAAAAAAATCAAGATAAAAATAATGTTTGTGTTAATTAACAACTGAAAAATGTCAAGTTATTTTAATATCATTGTTCCGTAATAATTTACGGTTGATTATTATATTATTACGTGTTCGTGTTAATCCTAAAAAAATTGTAGGGATTGTTGTTTACATTATAATAATATGGTGATTGTTTGAACAAATAATAAACTTTTAAAACAATATTACGTGAACGTATTACATTATTCGGGTGCGATTTTTCCACAAAATAGTTGTGCAGTGTTGATGTTCGTTTTTTTTTTTTTTTGTTTTATTTAAAATTGTTATGTTGTTCTTTTTACACTGTGTCGAATGTTTTTTTATTTCTGTAGAAGAATTCGTCTGTTTTACAAACAATTCCTTCAATACGAATTTCATAAATTATAACTAACGAGTATTCATTTTTAAACGTTGAAATATTCGTTTACAACGAAAACACTCATATGGCCTAAACAGGTGTATCTGAACATAAGTCTTTAAACCATCCAAGAGTTACAGTTTTGTTGCTACATTACAACACTTAATCGCGTTTAAATATTTAGTGGACGATTTACGGTGAAAGCAGGGCCTCACCATCAATTTCTGTCTCCCCGTACTAGATGTTTGTCTGGGCCTTTTAAGACGAAAAGTCGAATTCTAATTGAAAATCTAATCGTTACAATCCATACATGCGATACGGAAGACCCAAACACGATCATTTCTAGGTTATCAATGTTTAACCCGCATCTTGAAATATATTGTATTATATTTTAATATTTATATACATTTATATTATATAAGCTTATAAAAAGTATTCCTGTTAAAATTTAATAAATTTAAATAAATTTAAATGGGCCCACGGCGGGCCCCTGTACTCTAGAACCAACCATGTGTGGGCCCTGGTTGAAAGTCTCTCTTTTTATTATTGACTGTTATAGATTGTTATCAATAATTTTGGAATTTAATCGATACTCGATGAAGAACACCCGTAAGAAAATCGCCCGGTCGGTTTTAGGAAAACGTAAGTGACAGTTCACGATAACCCACAAACTAAAATATTCGCATTATTGTTACGAGTTCGGGTTTACGCGGTTACAAAATAATGATTTCGGTACACCGGTTTCCGTTTGCGCATAATCCGCTCGTCGCGATCAGATCCGCCGTTGGCTGGCAAAACATGTATTATACGTACCACTGAGCAGTCGATCGAATCAATCGAAAATCCGCTTCCGTTCCTGTCGAACGGCAAAAACGTGTACGGGGTGAGCGATTGAAACCGTCGAAAATCCCTCGTCTCGAACGCGGCGTTTGGCGAATCCTGCGGTGTGGCCGCCGTATGGGTGATTATCGGCGGGACGATTGCCAACGTCGTGTCTGCAACCAGAAAAACGTGAAAGCCAAAAAGTTGAATTAGATTCATTTCGCGCACGTGTTCAGCGGTTAATATAAATGTAAATACGTTTTTCTCGAACCCGCTACGCGTTAGGCAAACGGTCAAACAATGCGTCGCGCGTGTAGAAATCACATAATCGGGCGATTACATTAAACCTCGTCAGAGCCTTTGACGAGACATAAGTCGTTGAAATTATCAACCCTTAAATAAACAGCCCTCATTCTTAATGGAATGAAAAGTATGAAATACCGTTTTTGATTATATTATTCTATACGTTTGGTAAATAAAAGTTCAACATCATAAATTATCATTTTTTTTTACTGTCGAATACTCCAGTAGATTTTTTCGTTTTACGAAGTTTAATCGGTCTATGTTTTCATTTTTATTCGTTATTATTTGAAGTAAATGTTCGTAAAATATACACGTGGAGTTAAATCCCTTTTTTCCTATCAATCCGATGAAACAAGCTTTTTATTTGGTTCTTAGTTTTCCAGCACACTAAAACTAAACGTTATAAGCCGGATACACATCTCTTTAAGAGTAAGAATCTCATATTTCTGTGCAAGAGAGGTACGGGTTAAACGGGGTAGGACGTACCCGGTAGGCAATAGATTTCCGGTCTGGGGAAATTTTGGGAGAAAACGATCCCAGCTAAAGATTAACCACAATGTAAAATGCACGGTTTACCGGTAAATTCGACTGTCGGCCGCTCACGCAGAATCGGTTAAAATATACATTGGCCTTTTGTAAAAATGATAATCGTCACAGGTAGTCCTGCAGTATTCGACAGTCGTATCGTCTAGGCCAGTGGTCATCAGCTTGTGGTCAGTGATAACATTTTGGAAGCTTGCAGCAGAATTTTATTTAAATAACCTTCCAGCGGGCGCGCAATGTATAACTACTCATAATAATGTAAAGAAGTGTATTAGTTTTAAGTTATGTTTAAAGTCACACAACTGAAGGAGAGATGTTTTTGAATGTTATCCTCAATATAGGTTTAAATAACAATAACAATAACAATGGTAACCAATTCTTGGTTATGGCATTTCTGTTCATTTCGTATTTTCATCACGTACTCTGACCCGATCCACAACGATAATAAAATCTAAATTATATATAGTACAAAACTAGGTTGTACCTAGATATTTACAATTTTTAAGAGAAGAATTTTTATTTTTTGAAATTTGAAATTGGAATTAAGATTGAAAAAAAGTGAAGAAAAATAACCAGGCATCTATAGAAACTCCACGTTCAAACCAAAGTTTACGCAAACCGATATTTTATATTAAATTGTTAACATTTTTTTTCTGGTCAAAGCTTTATTATTTAATTCGCGTTGTAATGGAAATGTGTAAAGGTTATATCATATTCACAGTTTATTAAATTTTATATAATTATATCCAGTGTAAAAAAAAGGATTTTTCAATTGAAAACATTTAAACAATTTTTAATGTTTGGACGGAACATGTTTTTAAACTTTTGTCTTTTAAAGTTACAAAGCCTGATTAATGATTTTAATATTAAAGTTATGTGTGATATTGTGTAATGTCGTGATGAAAAAAAAAATAAAACGTACTGTTTGGAGGTTATGAAATACACGAAGAATTTTGATTTTATAATATATTAATGATAAAGCAATTAATTATTTTGAAACTAAGTGTCTAAAATTTCTCTTGAGTTATTATAAACTAAATCTAATGCTCAAAATTTATATTATACAAAATAAATTAAAACGTTTAATTTTTATTTTGAATTGTATGAACTATATTTTGAGACAATCCGAGAACAATATTCTCGAATTTTCCATCTTTCTATAATTTTAAGTGTAACTTTCAACTTGTAACTAACTAGTAATTAAGTTACGCACTATCCACTTTATTTTTCATGGATACAAGATTTTTCATAAGATTTTATTTATTTGATTGTTATTTTATAAATATAGGTCATAGCAACTCGAAATATACGTATATATATATATATATATATATATATATATATAGATTTTTTTTTTAAGCAAATGTTGGAATATTAAAATTTCAGACTACCTTATAAAGATATTTGGTTCGACCATCTTTAGGAATAAAAATGAACCCATTTGACTGCTTTCATTCAAAATAGCTTTTTTGAGAGAAACGGTACATTGGTTTTAAGTTCAAAAAACCCATTCTCATTTCTCATCCGACCAAGGAGTCTCACTCGACCTAGGAGTTTCATCCGTTTTTTTAATTTTATCCTACGTTTATATTTACAGTACAAGTTACGTTTTATATTATAATAGTTTATTGGAACGAAGTTCCCTTACGGTTTGCGGTAGAATTTTCGGTAGAAGTCGTCACGTAACAATGTGACTTCTATTATATACGAATGTGTATGTGTGTGTCCAATAACATACGAGCAGGCTTGTGCACGGCTGGGAGCGCAACTCTCTTTCTTTCTCTCTTTCTCTGTCTCTGTCTCTATCTATTATACGCGAGTACGTATGTTTGTGCGGGTATCGTGATTTCGTTAAAACTTATTTGTTTTTGTTTCATTTTTAATCATATATAAAGTTGATGTATTTTTAATACATTTTTTATGTCTACCAATCTAATTGAAGTCAGTAAGTATGTGTAATACAAATTTAGAAATGTTAATAAAATTGTTTAACTTGATACAAGTATTTACTGTTTACATACGTTTATTGAAGTAAAACTTCTTTGCAGAGGATAAAAAAAAATATAATGATTATACGAGGTACTCTTATATTTTCTGTTTCTGTGTTTCTATTTGTATTATAGGTATAATACTATAACATAATATAATAACATAACGATATTATAAACAAATTATAATACACTATAATTCACTATTTCATTATATCTTGTTTTCAATAAATGAATATTATTCCTAAAATATTAAATAAAACTTTTTTATTTATTTGATATGTCACTTTACATAATTTGCATTAAAAAAATTACAATTTCTTTTATTTGATTCGTGACTTTACATTATTTGCATTAAAAAATTATTAAATAAGGTACTTCGTTCCGGTCCGGAGTCCCACGACTGCATACGTTTTTTTTTTTGGTTAAATTTATTTGAATATTAAACAAAAAACTACCGCAGAAGACAGTGTTGTTATATACTTATATAATATATAAATATTCTAGATAATTTTATATCCCTTTCCTGGTTCACTTAACCTCAAATTATTATTGACATTGTTTAGATTTAGAAAACATCATTCGTTATCAGATGTATTTTCTATAAAACGTCAAGAACGATATTCCTAATCAGATTCGACAAAAATGTTGTATGCTATTTTATACACATTTCATTATACGTTATTATAACTTATTACGAGTTTTATTATACGTTGGTCTAATACTCTAAGAAGCAAAGTGTAATTTTTGTTGTTTCTACGAAGTATTCTTTTTGAAGTTAAATTAATTTTTCACAATTACGAATATTTCAGAAATCAGACATAATAAGTTAATGATAATTCACATCGCTAGTTAATATTTTAGAAACATATATACTATAAAGTCTGCTGTGACAGAAGTTTTATTAATTTGACCAGCATCTTAAGATTGATTGATTAGATATTTTCGAATGCAGGAAAAATGATTTCTCGACAAAAGAATCTATTAAAAAACACATCAATCTCTGTTTTGTGATAATGAAACTTTATACAGAATGCTAAGGAGAAATAATGTCAGTTAAATTACTACCTGTAAAAAAAATAGAACTAAACCTACATTAGATAATGTTCATGACGCATTTTTTTTATGATACAACATCGAATGGAGATCTAAAACTTATCCGAGTTCGAGTAGTTAACATTCAATACAGCCATTAGTTTTTAAAATATTATACCGTTCATGATTAAAAGTATTAATCTTAGGACGGTATATTTAATCGTTAACAGACAAACGACGATGCAACAAGAACAAATGAATCAAATAGATTAAACTATAACTTGAGAACAATAAATAATATTGTTTGTATTACATTACATGTATTATATTACTGTACATTACATGGTTTGTGTGCAATACATATCCCGTTTAGTAATTGGTGATCTCGTTCCACAAAAGCCACCCATTGAGGATGATAATATTATATAATATATTTCTCTGTTTCGAGTTCACTGCAGATCCATACAGAATATTATGTACCAATGAAACGTGAGACCTATTTAAACTCCTAACTTTTATTTCAATTTATGTGATTCATTTCATTGTAATACTAATTTGAACACGCGAAGACTAATCGTAGTTATGAACCATAACTTATGGTTTATTTTCGTTAAAATAAAAAAATCTTAAATAATTTAAGAGCAATGTGTATAATTTATATGCCTGGTACATCCATAGAATGAGTCTAAAGAAAAAACTCCGGGGGATAAATACACTTTGATTAAATTGAATGATTTTTTTTTTAAATAATATGAGATATACATATTTTTTTTTACATACATATCTCTTATATTATTCATAAACTTCTATATTTTTGAAATTAAATTTTGAACACTCACATTTTAATAATAATATTCTGAAGTAGGAAATTTTATTAAAAAATCAAATCGAATTACATAAAATGCTCCACTAAAATTGATTAAAAAATGTTTAAAGTTTTGATATACAGTTGGTAGATTAGATGTTGGTGCTCTGTTAATGCCACCTACGTTTAATTTTAAAAAAACATTTAATAAAAATACAATTAAATGTAATCAGATGAAGTATCCTGATTTTTAGTTCTATAATACCTCGAAAACGAAAACTATTATTTATTGTACTTGACGAATGTACTCCATATCAGTACTTATCACACTGACACTCGGCTAGACGAAAAGTATACAAATTTACATATTTAAATATTCGTTACGTATCGATTGTTCAAAATCGTAAAATATTTTATCACATAATTTACTTTACATTTTGTAATTATCGATTATACTTTAATTTATTTAGTAAACTATTTATTTTTACATTTCAACCTAAAGAATTATGACAGCGATAGTTATGTTATAAATGTTTTTTTTCTTTGAGTTTGAAAAATAGCTTCATGATAAACAAATCATTAGATAAGAACAATGATTGTTTGTATTAATTTATAACAGTTGTACTGATGGATGTTCCGTTCTTTAATTTCTATCAATGAAAGTCTTTTACACGTATGGAGGTGCATTATGAAATAAATGACGAAGGAAGTATGTTTATTTTATAAAGACGGATTTCAATCATGCTTAAGATTTAAATTTAGAAAGCGGGTCGCAATTAAACGTTACAGTTTGTAATTATCTACTAATCGACGTTTAAAATATCTGAGGGCAAGTGATTTCTGATAGCTATTTAGGTCGTTCGGAATATTTTATGGTTTGCAAAAAATTCGGTGAAAAAATTAGGGATGGAAGACAGAACCGAGTAAAATGTTCACTAGCGGACTTGGTTATCGTAAAGTTATTCATTTTATCATCTTCAAAAGTAAAAAACATCTTCAAAATATAATTAAGCCTTGCGTTATAATATTCCTAGCTAAAAGTGTGTTTCATTTTTTATTGAAGTCTTGGTAGGCGACGAGTTAATTTTTTTTCTTTTCATTAACATACAGGATATTAGTTATCATAGACACTATTAGACATATTTAATCACGTTTTTACATTATTAAATACAATGGAAATTATTGAAGTATAAATTATATATTAATATTGACCTTTGTAATTGAGAACTGAGGGGTGTTCTTTTATATATATATGTTTATTTTTTAAATATTGAGTACTTATAAACATGTAAATAAAGGCTAGAATGTAGTAAATATTTTCGCGAATTGTATAATAAACGACGGTTGGCCGGGTTTGACTCGTGAGAAGTATTACATTTTAGAATTATATTGTCTATACTACAGATTCTATACTATATTCAATCCAATAATCAACAATCAGTCGAATGGTCGAACATTGCTGCGCATTTAACGTGATCCAAGGTATTTCCCGTAATATTATTTTAAATTGTAAAGAATTTGGAAAAACTCCACTACAGGTCTCGATTAATATTATGTAAGCCGCACATATTCGATAACAAGTTTGATTTCATTAAGTGAAAACGTATTTCATGTTCACAGCCGGATGGTTCTATGTACACATGATGCCGCCCGCATATATTTTTCTAGCAGGAGAAAGTTGTAATATTTTTACCTAGTATAGTTCTGTATGAAAATAAGTGTGAGTTTAATACAAACTTTGAAGTATTCGTAAGTATACTTTTTCATACAAGTAAAACGATTAACTTATGTTTTTGATGAATACGATTTTTTTCTAATTTAAAAAAAATACTAAAGAAATTTTTAAATTTGTCTGATTTATTAAAACAATTTTAATATCCTGTAAAGGAATAAAATAAATAGAGTAAGGCGTGTATTAAATTATATTATTCTATCTGAAAAAGGATCTATAAACGTCTCGAATCTTTTCCAAATCTACCGACAATGCCACTTTAGAAACGATTACTTATTAATTGGTCCATAATATCTTTATGTATATGTTTGTTTGTTAATTATATGTTTTTTTTGTTCATTTTGCTTTTGTCGGGGACATTTATTTTACAAGTTTAATGATTTTAATATTTTAACATCGGACAAGACAAAATATGTCTTATTTGATGTTTAAATGCTAGGGAGAAATGCTCCATCTCACCACCCTCCTCGGCACATATGCACATACATGATTCATATCGGTTAGACTGGTTAGCGGTGTTAGACAATTGGACTGTTTTTTCCCCTAAAAACTTCTTAAAGTCTTAGCCAAGCACACACGCCCAGTGTCCGAACACACACGACGGCTTTTATGATATTCATCATACCGCAAAGCGGACATGTTGTACGTAACTCGCGTAATATATGGTTTGGGGTTATATTTAAATATTGTTTCATGTTCTACAACAAATACGGACGTTGTCCTCTAAGAACTTGGACGTCGTCGCAAAAAAATATATCATCATCAAAGTGACGATCTTTCGACTTAGCGCATCGATTTCATTTTAACGATATAATACCATAAATAATATTATAATATGTGTAGCTGAGTTTGGTATAACGTGACAAAATTGATGAAGCCGTTTACCTTTGTGCGTATTGCATTTGTTCGATATCACGTCTCTGCTTTGGTTTTCCATTTTTAATTCGGAACACGATTTTCCGTTTAGGCTTTTCCTCTCGGAACAAAATTCGCAATTTCCTTTGTCGTCGCCGTAACACGAACATACGCATTTGCACCACGACGACTGCTGCTGCCTCTCGAGCTCCCGTCGTTCTCTTTCTCGCCGTTCATTACGCTAAAACAATAAAACCATTTACAACAACAATAATTTTTATTTATTTCAAATTTCCCGAGATCGACTTATAAAATATTATAAAGCGGCGGAAAAACTCTCCCAACAGTATTTTCGAGATAAATCTATAACAATATTTTATTTACATGTCACTATTACAAATTTTTAAGAAAATATAGCATAACGATAACTGAACAATGAGGTATTGAAATTAATTGATAAAACTGCGTGTACTTTTTTTTTAAAATTCTAAAACAATATAATTGAATATAATATCTAATCGTTTCTATTTGTTTTATTGGCCGCTACATCGATGGCCGTTGAGCAGTTTAATCTACGTGCATAAGATATATAGTTAACTTGGACGCATAAAAAAAAATATATAACTTTAATTCGTCTTCTATTGTTATTAAAAAAAAGAAAAACGAAAAACACGTATAGCTATTGCATGCAATACTAAAGATTCTTTTCTGTTGCGGTGTGAAATGTGTCTATCGAATGTGTAGCTATTACCTCTGAAGAAAATCCTTCAACCAAAATTGCTACCAGTAAATTGAACAACACGTAATTGCCGAATGTCATCAGCGTCACGAAATAAAGAGCGGCCCAATGGCTCGTCTTTTCCATTCCATTGAACAACACTATGTTCCAGTCTTCTTGCGTAAGAATCTGTGCCGAAGTAAAATATAAATAAAACAATTTAAAAATGGTTAAGAAAACGTTTGTAAAATATTATAAAAATAAGAAATATTGTTAGTAGATTTGAAATCGTGCAATGCTGATAAAACAGTAGAATAAGTTGTATTTCGTTTTCTCCTATTTAATTGAAGTCGGATATAATATTTTTATTGTTATTTACTTTTTTTTTTTTTTTATGTGTATCGAAAAGAGTTCATAGGTTTGACCTTAAAAGCGGTGTTGTTGATATAATATATATATATATAAAATATAAACTAAAAAAAGGTTCTGAATCTATAATTTTGTAATAAAAAACAAGCGGTTGTTAGAAGCACAATCGTGAAAATAGGTCACTAAAAGCATAGTACGACCATTGATAGTATTGAAATGGTTTTTATGTTTCACTAATCGAATAAAAAAATAACAAGGGTATATAGATTTGGATCGTTTCATTTTCTAACATACATTAAAATAAATTACCTATTTTACGAAAGAACAAAAAAAAAAAAAAACTATAAGTACAAACGCATTTTACTATAATATTGTTGATTTAAATAAAACTCGTCCAACACAAAAAACCTTTATTCATCATAAACATAGTGGTAATCAGTTTTTATTAATTGGTTCGTCGCGTATGTACTCGTGTATCTGATATAAAAAAATCGTAGTAGGTACGTAATATATACCTACGAGGCATTTTGATACGGTTCCATTTATCTCGGACTTGTTGCATCGCATGAAGTGTTCCATCGCAACGCCAAACGCATTCACGCCCGAGTCGGATAATGGTGGTACACGTTTCAAGACAAGAACAAAGTAAGTCGTAATGTATGCATAGTGTAAATAATGCATTTTAGCAGTTCTCATTGTTAATACATGTCGAAGAATTAAACATATGATTCTGTACACCATCAGAAACGAAAATATGTGTGCATTTTGGTGAGAATCCAATCGTTGTACAAAGAGAAAACATTTTTTAAGAATTAATTAAAATAATTAAATTAAATTTAATTAAAAAAGAATAATAGAATATTATTATAAGAATAATAGTTACTTTGTAAGATATAGTATGTGAAATTAATGTATTATTTAACAAATAAAAATAAATAAATAAATATATTTACAAACTCCTCACAAAAAAACATGAATACAATTCTTAGTGAACGTTGTGATCGTTAACGTTGGGATCTAAAGCAATAAAAGGAATAGCGTGTGGTGCGTGTTGGCGAGATATGAGTTTACTCGACCGCGTGGATGTGGTGGACGAGTGTCGCCGACACCATGTGCAGTCGGTAGAGGAATCGAGTGCAAAGTAGAACAAGAAGAAGATGAATGCGCTTTGTGCATGTTTGTGAATACGTTATATTATTATGTTTTATGTTCTATAAACAACATAGTACGAATAGTTATAAGTCAAGTTATAAGATAAATTTGTTTTGTGTTCAACGATGATTGGCACTTTTTAAATGATTTACTCGATAATAACAACGATGAAGTGTACCAATTGTATTATCTAATACGAATATTTTACAATAATGTTGACATTGAGTAATAACAATGCGTATTGATATTATAATATATAATATTGTTTACAAGACACGTACGAAATCCATTGGTTTTTTTTTTTTGCAACTTCCTAATAATAACAAGATTATGCGAAATACAACTGGTAATTCACCGAATCGCACAAAAACGAAACAATAACGCTAACGACTTGAGTCATATCAGAGCACACGGATACCACGTACCAATAAAAAGTGTTAAAATTAATTTATTCGTGTTGAATTCCGAGTGAAACGTTTAGGTCGCAACGACAATGGGGTGTTGACGTGCGTAAAACGGTAAATTGCGTTTGTCCAATTCTATCTAAGTATTTGATGACCTACTTGAAAGACGGTGACTGTTGCCCATAATACATTATTAAAATGTTTTCGATCGCAGACGCACAGGGGATGTTTAGTGACAATTTCTTTGCAGTTGCATTCCCGGGCTCCGTTCCCGTACATGCAAAACTTACCACCGAAAAGATACATTCCGAGAATGCTGCAAAGAATGTATTTCTACGTAAAATAAATATGTACCAATTTATTTAAGTTTTATTAAAAAAAAAAATGAAAAATGCATTTCTCTCCCTTCTGCTATTTCGAGGTGTTTTTTTGGTTGTCCCGAGGAGCAACGCCGATGCTCTTCACGATGGCAATACATCGCTCTCGTTTATTATCACGAATCGTGAAATACGATATCGTTCGGTATACGGCGGTGTGTATTAAATAGTTATCGCGGTGGAAATTCGTAAAAACACCATGTTTGTATCTAGGTATCTAGGGCTAATCGGTGTCCAGTGTGTAAGTATACCGATGCACGCGAACGCTGTGTTTACTTACATTATTACGAAGGCGCCGGTCTCGTCGGTGTATGTACATCTATTGTCATATTGTGTATTACGTAATAATATTATGGTTCACGGAGGACGTGTGAGTCGTACATAAGACCGATGGTCGTTGCAAGAATTTTAGATAGTCAACGAATGGGTTTTAGTGTACTATAAAGTCTCAAATAGAAAAATGAAAAAAATAAAAAAAAATATGACATCACAATTCGTTCGGTTCGATCATGCAAGACTATAGTATATAGGCGGTAGCACGAGGACGAGTTCATAGTGACAGAGGCGAGATTCATACATGAAATAATAGCAATAAATTAATATTATTTCATGTACCATACAGTATGTAATATAATATAGGTCCTAAGAATTAGACTAAATAACAATATAGCGTTTATTATATACAAATACAGTATAATATCATGATATACATGTATATAACAATAATATATACATGCATGTATACATGTAATATTAGATACTGCGTCTATTAGTGTATATAATATCAACCTATGAAATATGCTATTTAGGACTCACTACAAGTCTATGATATAATTGAATATGTATCGGTATGATCTATGACGGGTGTGTCACAGTATATATATATATATATATATATAGATATATATTTTTTTACGTTTCTAAATTGTATGCTATGCTGTGAGTACGTGGGTTTTTATGGGTTTTCTCTGCACCTGTTGAAACATTCGAAAACGTGCATTGGGCGTCAACTCTGTTTCTTGTGAATTTTTTTTGTACGATTATTGTACTCCGAACAAATAAAACGTTCTAGAATCTTGGGTCCAGACGTGTTTGTCATTGCAGTTTTTTTTTTTTTTAATAAAAAATATGAAAACGTTTTTTTTTTCAAGAGCCAGTTGATAAAATATATGCAAAAATACATAAACATAAATAAATATATCGTGTACGTTTATCGCTCAAATGAAAAAAAAATCGACAAACTTTCTCGTTAAGTTTACCATAGCACACAATGAGGTATTGTACAGGCACAATGCATATCCTCTTGGTTTCAACAGGGACGAAAACACTTAAATACGTATACGTGATAATATTTACGTGTTAACGTAAATATCAAAATCCGCTTGTGCGTTTTCTACTTGTTATATATGTATGTAAATTCGGTTTTGGCGTCTAAAGGATTCGTTTGACAAAATGCTGGTTCAACGGTTTTCGATGCACATTCAAAACTATATGTTTTTTTATATCTTTTCGAATGAGAGAGAGAGAGAAAGAGAGAGAGAGTGAGAGAGAGAGGTGTAAATAGTATCAGAAAATAAAAATGATACAGCGACAGATTAATGTTAATGTTATTAAAGTATATTAGATGTTAGTCTTAAAAATAGAAATCGTATTTAAATGTGCAAAGCCAAAGCGTTAAAAAAAGAAAACAATACACGACGAATCAATATTAATTATTATGGTTTGACTCGTATAGTATTAAGTAAATCGCATATTTAGGTTTGTATTAATACATTATTAAAATATTAACGTCTGATTAATGGACAATGTAGCTACGTATTACACTGTACATTAGGATACCGTTTATGCAAAAACAAAAAAAAAAAAATTTTTGTACGATATAATAATATTGAGAACAGTTGAATAATTATTATTAACCACGGTTCTTATAAAACAGGCCTGCGCAGTTGTTTCAACGTAATTGATTGAGGTTTTCCGTTGGAATTTTAGAAATACAGTACTACTAAAGAAATAACAGAATGACTTCCAGCACTCCCGTGGGTACAGTACAAATGTACTTTACGGTGTATTTTTCAATTTCTTCTAATACTAGTGCATGACGACATATTTTTGTTTTTTGTACGGGAAACTAAAAATTTCAACGCAAAGTTTTATTATTTCAGAACCGTACAAATATTTATGTATTTAAAAAAAGTACTACTAAAAATAATAATGAACATGTATTTTATACATTCGTAATTAGGTGAATTAAGTTTAAAAAAGCTTTTTTTTACATAGTATTATAAAATATTTAGTTTTACAATTTACAAACATTTTTAATTAAAGCTCATTGTTACGGTTAAACGACGTTAATTAGATGGAAATACAATAATTTTTTTTTTCAACTCTAAGTAGTAATATTATATAAATATAAATGTAAATAATTAAAATTTAAGAAATCGGAATAATGTAGAGATCATACTAATCATTGAAATGACTAATCATGAAAATATTTTAATTTTTACTGTTTATAACATATATAAATTATTGATTTGACATTTTTAATTTTGTTTTCAATACCTATTCAACCGACTGTATAATTTCATATTCAATATAATGTCAAGGTTTATTTATTGATTTTTATAAAAATTTAATCGGTGTTAATTTTCAGTTTTATACAAGAGCTACGAATATAATGGTATCGAATAAATTTTAAATGTTACGTGCTCATGCCCGACGAAGTTATGTATTATGTAAAGCTTTATTTTTCATGCGCATACCATGGAAAATATTTACAAATTGTATTATTTCAAACTTCAGCGAGTATACGATGAACATAAGGTAAATTTAAAATAATTGAATGGTTATTATAACTTTACTAGGACCGAATTACTCGATTAATTTTAAATCTCGTATTGTAGGATGGTCTTAATAGCGTTTTTTGTTTGATTTAACTCGGTTGATAATACATTATTCATAACAATTATATTATTATTATTATAACCATGAGAGTTACTATACTGTTTCGTTTTCACTAGAATTCACCGAGAGTGTCTTTTCATTTTTTTTCGTCTTTGCATAAACGGGACCTTTGTAATGATATATTTATGTCGCGTGATGCAATTTTTATCAGGAAGACAGAGAAAACTTTTGAGAGAAAGATTTAATAAATTTTAAATAATCGGATTATCTTTCCAGGTACCTGAAACACAGTGACTAACGCCCATAACAACGAGTCAAAATTCTTTCTGTCGCACGCTATGTCATTCCCTGTTCCATCATTCTTTCGGCTACAGAATTTACATCCGAATAAGTTCATGCCCAGTATACTACAAACATATTAATCGTTAAATTCTATTCGTTAATTACCGTTCATTAAAAAGTATATATGTGTACACATGTAAATTCAGTTCTTGGGTCGCATCGACACTGAAATGTTACAAAAAGTTTAGTACGCAGTTAAATGTATAGAGGCACACTAAATATCACTTGTGCGCGAGCACCGACCGTACACTGATAACAAAATCTGATATTATTATTATTTTACACACCTTCGCGCGATACGAGTGCCGACGGGTGTGCGCGATCCGATTCGAAAATGCTTTCCAAATAGTGTAAAAATGTACTTGATGACTAATCATCGATTTGTAATATTACAGTGATGTAAACAATTTGTACGATACAATTTGTATATTATTGTGTTATTCAACACGCGTCATGTAGAAAAAAATAAAAATAAAAATTGTATAAGGAAAAAATTAATTCGTCATAAATGGTAGGCCGATAATGAAGGTAAAATATTCGTAGAGTATTGAAAATAAATATTATTTTCAATTTATTATGTAGTTAATCAATCATGATTTTACAGTGAAAAGAAGAACAAATTAATATTTTATTTTATATTTTGTTAGTTTGCGTTCGAAGTTAATTATTTATATTTTTCTGTCTATAATTCCAAAAGTTCGTACCAAATGTTCAAAAATGTTATTAATATTTATGTTTCGGTGTTTTACAATACAGCTATTAATTTTTTTGTTAAAAGTTGTAATTAATAGAACTTAAGTGTTTTGGGTCTAGACTTGTTATAGTTGCTTTACTGTATACACACACAAAATTAAATAATTGTGGACCAATTCAAATCGCTGCAAATAGTAAAATCAAATGTTCGAAACTTAGAAACAATACATCTCTTAATAATATTTACAATTAACTCCTATTCACATAATGTTTAATATTTAAAATGTATCGATATTCATTAATAAACTGCATTATTTTGATCTTATACTATACTTATACGATTATAGCTATATTATTTGACAATTACTTAAAAACATACGTTTTTTGTTAATTACTGTATAATACACGTATTTTACAAATAATAATTAAAATACGGTATTTTTACATCACTGTAATATTATAACATTATTATGAAAATTGTTGATATTTATCGGAGAAAATTGCTGACATTCGTGTCATAGGTGAATTGTGTTATAGATAAAATTAGAAATAAAAATCAAAATAGATTTAAATTTCAAACGCACATCGTTTTCATTCGAAAGCTCAAGGAATGTGTAATTAACTCGTGAAATTTAAATACAACACAAAATGTATGTTTAAATTTTGGAGATGTTTTAACAGTCAGCTATTTATTTGATTTTTTTTTTTTTTTGAACGCGAGTAATTGACATTAAATTTGTTGTGATGATGTTTTCATACGTTTTGTAAGAGCGTAAAAAAAAAACAAAAAAACATTTGCGGTAACATATAGAACGAAAAACAGTGGCCCGCAAAAGCTTATTATCGATTTAATTTTTTTTTCTATTCAAAGAGAAGGGTTTCGGTAACATAAAGAAAATCAGTATAAAGGCTGCTAACGAGCCGGGGACTGAACCCAATGCCACGAGGATCGGACCCTGCGCCAGAGTCTACAAAGCAACACGGTATTGATATTTCTGATTGGACAAACATTAATTAATTTACATTTTAACCGGTCATTGAGTTTATTGTATTTACGAGTCCCTCGAGTTTTCCGGCGGATAACATTCGACTACCGTTCTGCTGCACTAAGCGAGAAAAGTAGAACGCGAATCATGGCAGAAATTAAGCCATCCGATGAATGATCGCGAGGTAATTAGTTGTTAAACAAAAATTACGCGCATACTTGTAAGTTATCACGTTAAAAGCCGTTATGTATCGATTAAAAATTGCGTACATTATTATCCGGAAATGGACATTTTAACAATATAACGAGCCCAAATTTAGTCGAGTGACGAGAACAAGCATGGCTTAAGGTAGATTTAGACGATGACAACGGTGAAGTGCAGTTACACCGCCGGCGTTTATATTATACGACTGAGAACTGTGTCTTGCCGATTTCAATCTATCATCAGTAAAATATATACAGCAAAATATTCAATCCTCTCGAATGGGTTGACATTTTTGCATGAAGTGTCACATTTTTTATTTGTTTTCATGTTTTTGTTAAATCGAGTAAAAATAACAAAACCAATTACTCGTTGACAATATGTAAATATAAGAGAGAAGCGAACACGATAAAAGTAAGACGTAGGTAGGTAAATAGGATCTAAAGACACAGGCATTTTATGCCTTGTGCACAATATGTTAAAGTGTAAATATTTGTTTTTATAATTTTCATGATTTCCGAAAGGGAAAAATCCATTCAAACAAGTATAAAATATGGTGGTTTTTATATAATATAAATAAGAAAGACAGTTTAAACAATTATAATTGAGTGAATAAATAAATAATTATTACGTTTTGATCAGTTGAGATTGATTAAAATAAAAATAAATAAATTAAATACTTGTTATTAATCAAAAGATTTTTTTCGTAACGATAAACATGATTTATAAATCTATATACCTATAAATATATAAAAAATTATTTAAGTCAAATATTTTGTGAATCCAAAATTGAAGAGAGAACATTTATTTTTCGAATACGATTTTTTTTGGACGAATTGAGTAGTACGGTAAAAATGTAACTTAAATAAGGGATTTAGTGTTGTTTAGTTTATTATGAGCGACCAACGGAAAAGAAGAATATTATATAAACTGAAGTGCACAATTTTTATACCGGGCACTTATGTCATTCCACTCGCGATCACTATGGAGTTTTATACGATTGCAAACTGTGACGTAATTATTATGATAATGTCTTAAAAATGTTATTACTGCGGACTCGTCATAATTTGACGATTTAATTAAGTTAACTCAAGGAACTCGTTAAGATTTCCGATATTTAACGTGCGACAAAAAAAAACGTCTTATACGATGAGCGCCTACAGTTCGTATTAGAAATTCAGAGACTAGCTAAGGTATGCAATATGCAGTGAAGCTCCCGTACAACGAATTTACATTTAAAGGAAATTTCAATAATACGAAATGTTTTTTAGAACTATCACCTTCATTGCTGATCATGCAAAAATGTATCACCGTATAAAGAATGTGATGATTAAAACGTAATATTACTGTTTTAAAATTGTACAATTTTATATCCGATAAAATAAAGTTAGACATTTTAGGTAGATGGCTGGTTAATTGAAAACTTGATGGAATGGAAACTTTTTTTTAAAACAAGTCAAGGCTTACAAAAATAATTAGCATATGCGAATCTCATTCATTATTTTGATTAAAATTCAGTTTTTAATTAAGATTAAGAAAACAAATAGAATAATTTGAAATAAAATTATTTCCTTAATTATATGATATAACATTATGATGTATATTATGTACTATAAAATAAAATGTACGTAATATCTACATTAAATCTAATGTTATGTTTAATGATGTATAGATCGCGTAAATGCGGTAAATCAAACAGAAACAAAAAATAAAAAAAAATTATGTTTTTATATTTAACGAATTTCTCTACGGTTCGAATTGTTTCCGTTGCCCATGATACTTCGGCTGTATGAAAGATTCACTGAACATGTGTTACTAATGTGTACAGCTTTTCGATCTATTCAGCGGCAGTCCGCGAGGTTTTACCGTTACAAAGAAAAAAATAATTATTTATTCGCATCCGTTCAGCAGGTCGAAATCGTTCGGAAAAACGACCACTACGACGGTTTCAGGTTTTCTCGCGCAAATCGTCACACGAACCACTACGGATTAACGCCACCTCACCGCTCTGTGACCGATACGATAGCGTTGGCAGGACACTTTTCGGCCAAAATGAACGTTTCCCTTTTCGGTCATTCGGTACTACAAATTTAATAAAAGTTTAAAACCTTTTAAACGAGACCGGGTGACGAGTGATAACTGACATTGAACGGTCACAAGTTCTTGATACAGATAACAAAACTTCGCGATACGATTACAATTATCTTGAGAGGAATGATGGGGAGTAAAAATAATTTATTTTTATTGTTTTTTTTTCCAACAAACGATGGTAAATTATTTTGCGATTAGTCGCGGTAAACGTATGTTAGTATGCGCGCACACGACAAATCGAAGGGGGGAGGGGCTTCGTCATAGTGATTTGCCCATGTTCATCTTTCGGATACGAAGATTTTTTCAAACTCCTTATTAATAAAATAATAAATAAACGTGCCCAATCGAAATGGTGGCATACAACTTCGACGAATTTTACTGTACTCAAAAAACTTGACTCTTTACTTTAATAAAACTACTCTTTACTTTGGAGCTTAGACAAAAAAATTTTGGATACGGAATGGGCGTATTCGTTTTTAACATGCCAAAAAGAAGATTTTTAAATGCATCCTCCCGCTCTTCTATTCAAGAACAAACAAGTTAATATATGTAATAGATTCAAATATTCGGTACAAGAGAACGAAAAATCGATAAAATAGGTCAGAAAAGTGGTGCGAACTTCGTCTAATGAAAATATGCTCTAAAATGTCTTAGTTTAATCAAACAGATTTTCGTGGAAAAATATACACTAAATTCGTATGGGAAAAGTTCCAAAAGTCAAATCGAATCTGTGGATCATTTGAAAGTGACAACGAACACTATTCTTTAGTCATTGTAATATTATTGCTGTCGATGAAAAATGTGATTAATAAAAATAACGCCAGAATAAACCCGCCATGTAAACATTTAATACAGCGTAGAAATACATTTTTATCGAATTAAATTTTTAGACTCGGACACAGCTGAGCCATAAAAACATCTATAATATTAGTGTAACGTCGGTTTGCATGATAATTTCATTAAAGTTGTTTTGTTTAATTTAGTTTTTCCGTAGAGAGAATATTATTAGTTTTTATACGACAACGGGGCTGGACCGTGTCCCGGGCGTAGCTAATTTAAATTATAATAACAAAGAAATAAAAGAGAAATACACACAAATAAAAATAAGAATAATAATAATGATGGTGAAAATATGATATCATCCCGAAAGCGTAAATGTAAAACGATTCGCGTAGTAGTGTAACATCGTTGTCGTGGCGGTGCACAACACTGCTACGGCGACGATCGTGGCTTTGTTATTGATTTTCCTCCCGGCGCTATCCGACGATTAATTTTAAAAGTTTTACACTAGCCATAACTATTTCGGAAGTCGCCGGGCACACGCATCATGTTATACGGTTATGTTGCAATTCCGCGCTTATTTCGGCACTGCCGAGACGATATTACGTAATGAGCGTTTCTCTATTTACCGCAGCGGAGGAGCGACATCCTTATTATTCCGACTAGCTATTGTTTCGATTGTTTGTGCACGCTTGTATGTGTGTGTATACGTGTGTGTGTGTGAAACGTCAAGGAGTGCCTGTCGAAAATTGGATTAGGCGTGTATGACATATTCAAGTGTTTATTGTATATATATATTTATATTGTTTCGTAGTAATGATAAACCACAAGAACAAAATGGCAGCATCATTAAATAGGTATTGTTAATTCCCCAGCAGTATGCGGGGCGATGGCGCTTTTGGAAGTTTCACTTTTGAAATAATACACCCACCCTCGAAACGCGCATAAATGAAAGTCTTCTACAACACCCGGCCCGTGTTATACAATACATTTATATACGTATACACATTCATATACATATGTAACTGTAAGCGTATAAAGGACGTGATGCGGTTACTCCTTGTAAATTGTCCCCCGGGTCCGGGAGAACCGCGTGTGCGTGATGAAACTTGTTCATACGTGTACTTATTATATTTATATAAATATAATATTTAGCGGTTCGGCGCGGCAGGGGTGACGTGAAAGGGTGGTAACCGCGAGGCGAGATAAAAAAAAGTATGCTAGCGACAAATTGAATTCGACGAGGGACTCCGCCGTAGTCGAGACGAGAATAACAAATCGCCGCGAAACGAGATGTTTTTGTTTCGACCTCTGTCACTGCGAATATCCGGCCCGCAGTTAATTTTGGGCTCTTATTTCACCGCCGAGCTGTCAAGTCATCGTAGTACCGATAAACGCATACAATGTCCGAATAATATAATAATATACTGTACAACGAGAGCGAACCGAAAACTATAAATATTCACCTAGCACGGGCGCTATTTGATAACAGTTTGAAATAATAACATGATGTCTCCGGCTGTTCTTAAGCGTGTCACCATCACCATAACAATATACCGTAATCGTCGGACGTCGGCGCCTTCTTGTTTGAAACGAAATTCGTGTGATTCAAAATTATTGTGTACATCACATTCGTATTTTCGGTACCAATTTTTCAATGTTACATTTCATATTATAATTTTATCATTGAAATTATAATGTTATTATAACTGTATGTGTATGATTTGAATACTATGTTTCAGGTGTAAAACGCGTTTGGGTTAATGACCGAAATCGATATCAATGATGTTAAGATACAACAACAGTCTTGATTAGTCGCGATAAGTAAATAAAAGCTAGCGATAACTCGATTAATTGTTTTACCTGAATATGAAGATAAACAAAATTAGAAGTGAAAAAAACACCGCGACGTTGTCCATGGTGCGGAGCATGACGAACAATTGACGCCGTAGATTCGGCATGAACCGAACGAGTTTCAATATCCGCAACAGCCTGAATGTTCTCAGCACACTGAGTCCTGAGTTTCCTTCTCTTTGTCCACTCGTGTTCTCGAACGATTGCGTTAGTTCAACGATGCTACAGAACAGAATCGTCGAGGCCGGTTAGGAAGCGCGGGTTGAATGTTTAGCATTCAGACATAACATTTTTTAGAGGTATTAGTATCGGGGGTATTAATATTGGTTGATATTAAGGATATCGGATATATTTTCAATTCGCTATTCACATTTCATAGATGTCTAGATTTTTGGAATATGAAATAAGCGTTCATTAGTTAATTATTTTTCACACAGTCAATAGTTGAAACTTATTTTTATCAATACAACAATTTGTTTAAATATTAGGAACCGGGTTGTCAATCGTTTTATTGATTATTTTAAATAACGGTTTCGAATTTAGAACATCAGATCGGTTATAGGTTGGTTTTATATCAGTTACAAACATTGGTTTATCAGGTATCGAAAAAAGTCATATCGTTTCATAATCGGCGTTGTGATATTTGAACGCGATTTATACTAAAATATATAGTTTTGTGCGCATACATGGCATGTGTATTGTTAGAAAATTTTAAAGTAAAAACTATTCGTCAAAAAATAACGAGGAGAATAATAATGGAAAAAATGAGAGTCATAATAATAGTGAAAAAATATTTTAAAGAAGAAAATTAATGGTGATTAATTTTGATGATAAAGTATATTCAAAATGGCCACGGCGAAAGTCAGCGGTATTTTTTTTGTACAAGATCTATTGAGTTTGTACATTGAACTATTGATTTTATAATTTATGTAAAACATATACAGTGCGTGTAGGTAAAAATAAAATTCGATTGAGGCCAGAGAAAAAAAAAATGAAACTACAGAAAATTATGCTTGAATTGAATAATCAAAATCATGATTTGGACCTCACCACAAAAAAGCCTTTGAGAAAAAATAAGATGTTCTGTCGGAGGAAAAAAATAACTGTAAGATGAATTATATCTGACATGGGAATTATCTTCATATTACTTCTGTGACAATGGGTTTGGCTTGTCTATTGTTATATATTTTATTAAATGTGTACAAAGATTGGAATTGGAGTTCAATTAATCTTACCGAACTTTAAAACGTAAATAATCATTATTATATTTGATCGTTATTTTTTTTTTATTGAAAGAACTAATGTACTTTGTTACCTCAATATGACAATGATTCCGTCAAACACGTTGAACCCGTTACTGATGTATCCACAAGGTCCTTCTGCTATTACCTTCAAAAACATCTCTGCGGCAAATATCGCGGAAAAAACGATATTACTGTACTCCACGATCACGGTAAGCTCCATTGGCTAAAAATAAAAAATAATTAGTAACACTCTCATAACGTGTATTGCATACTACATAGATTTTCGAAGAAAAATAATATAAATTACTCAACCCAATTTGTTTATTAATTAGACAGTGCTCGGGTGCACAACTAATTTTTCTTTTTGGGCAATATTTAATTAAACTTGATTTCTATTACACATGAATACATTTTTCCTTTGAGCTACATTGTTTTGACCTACACTCTTTTATTCTAAATATTATTATTATTTCTAGAATTATATTATTTGAATAAGTCATGAAGAGTAAAATATAAATTCAATCTGAAAAGTAAGTGGCTTGTGATAATAATCGACTTCATTATTTTAGTGTGACGGCGTCTTGTGTAGGCAATCTCGTTACGTGCGTGTGTAGAATACGAAACGATTGGTTTCTCATCCAAGAATATTATCACTAGGTATCTGTAAGTTTCGAGTTTGGAAAAAATTTAATAAACATTAATATATTTATTTATCGTTTTTGTTTTATTAGCAGTCATTATACATATTAGACAATTGTCTCGTTGTTATGTTATTGCGTTCAATTTTTTATATCGCCTTCAAACTTTACTGTAGAGAACATAATGTACAAAGGAAATCATATCGAATTTTTGTGAAACATGTAAAACGAGGTTAAAGGTTAACATAATTTTCTCTTTAGACAATGACTTACAAACATTTTTAGGAAAGAATTGAATTAACTGCACGTAAGGTATTTTGCATAAAGATATTATATTTGTATAGATCAGATCATACGAATAAATTATTTAATGCGGTATCGTTAAAAAAATAAAGTTAAATCGGAAAAGTTAAAATCTTATGTGTTAAAAAGTACAGGTATTTTGTTGGCTCTTAGTCCAAAAATTGTGCCTTACAAGGGAAAACTTTTTTTATATAAAACATCTCGTCGAATATTTAAATTTTACTCTGTAATACGAAAATGTCCATATTTCAAAGCATGGTCATTTCACGTCATCAATGAGGAAAAACCTTTAGTTTTTATTTATCCCTTCTACCCAAATAAACGCACTACGGTTTTATAATTCTTGGATTCAGGGTATGCCACATTTTTTTACTAAGATGAGATAAGAGGACTTCATTTTATTTGAAGTAGAGTTAGAATAAGCGCAATTTGCGGATACATTTATTTTAATTATTTTAATTTTGTAGACATCAAAATTATTATTTTTGAACTTTTAAGATTACAAAATAATGAAACCATTTTCTAATTTTAATGAAAATTATGTTCTCTTGTGTTTTCTAAATAAAAAAGAAATGCCATACTGAGTCAAAATTGTCCAAAAATTAGTGCGTTGATTAGGATGGAAAAGAAAAACCAAAATTGAAGCATGATTTCCCTCATAAAATACCGTGCTTTGAAATTTGGACATATTTTAATTACAGGGAAAATTTTTCAATTTAAATAATAATTTACAGAAATAAAAATTTTCACTTTAAGGCAGAACTTTTGTACTAGGAACAAATAAAATACCTCTTGTGTTTAAAATATTTATTTGAAAATTAAAAAAATAAGTATAAATATGAAAAAATATGTATAAAATAATAACAGAAATACAACACGTTTAATATGATAATATTATATCTATTATATATTATATATAATATGATAATAATATGATATTTTTTATGGGGTTTGCTTTATTATTATTATTTTTTTTTGTTACAGAATTTGCAAAATTGTTAAAATAATTTTTTTTATTATAACAAAACGTAATCGTATTTGTAATTGGATGACCGTTTTGTTTTATACAACTCTTTAAGTTTTATGATGGTGTCGAGATTTTAAAACATATGTTTTAACATTACGATTATAATATATTGTTTTCAAAATTTTATGCAAAACAGTTCTACAACTTTTAACTTTAGAAATCGCATCTAGTTACAAAGGTTTTTATAACTGTTTGAAATTCTTAATTATTTTGATTGCTTACAACGTAGAAATAAAAATAAGTATTTGTTTTTCCAAATTAACTTAAGTTCGAAGAAAATAAAATAAATTAGAAAATATAACGATGTTAGGTGTTAATTAAGAAAATAATTGTATGAAAAATAAATTAGATAAAACGTCTTTATTATTACGTAGAAAATATCAATATTCATTATAAGAACAGAAATTAACACTTCAGGATATCAGGCGAGGATTTTTTTAGAGGGATTAAAAAAAAGGTAATAATATAGATTGATTCCATGAACTTTAAGAATATATTAAATAACAGCACTTTTTTAATGATAATCTTAATTGAATACTTCGTTTAATTTTAAGGGACACGCGACCTATCAGAACGCCGTCATGGAAGACACTTAATATTTTAAACTACCTTAGTCAATAAAAGAAAATTATAGTTGCAACTTGATTTATTATTAAATTTAGTGGGATTTAATTTTAATAAAAATTATTTATCTATCTAAGTTTAAATTTATATATCTAAGTTTAAATCGTGTGAACCTCGGCATACTGTACTCAGGAATAGGGTTAAGTTCATTTTACTTATTACCGGCCACGAATAGACTGAATGTTTTAAAAGATATATGCAGATATTAAAAATAAATAAAACACGTACAGGAGATCGGTGTAAAAATTTAACCATTTGAGTAAATTTTTTTTTTTATTAGCTTTTTGTAAATACAATAAATTCGAGTACATTAAAATGCGATATTTACAGATTTAAAATATCGGCCTGTTAACCGTTTGACGATATAAACGTTCATTGAATAAAAATGTACCCAAAGAATATAATATTCCTGATGAGTATTTAGATAGAAATTCACAATACTTATTTATCAGGTATATAATTTTCCGTATTTTATCAAGTCATTATAATAATACAATAGTACATAATTCGATAGTAATATTATATCCACGAAGTGAGTCACGTTCAACCGAAATTAATTGTTATAATACATAATATATGTTTGAACTGTACGCGATTTCAATACGCATTACACGTAGGCTTATATTCAGTTAATATAATATTTACGTAGTAATAAATTCATCGTTTTTCAAAAGACCATTGGACGACGTTCAAATTTCAAATCGCTATTCGAATTCTGCTGTAAATCGTAAACAATATCGAACGGATAATAGTGGAACTTCTCTATGTAACAATAAGCAGTGTAGATGATGAATTGCACGCGGAAACCGACATGTTTAGACGTACCCATATTTGGTCGAATACGTTTTATTAATACTTATCAATCGGTCACAAAGTCAGTTCGGAAAACGTTAACGAGGAGCGTCGCAACGCAATCCGTTGCACGATGTAAAAGTACATATTATTATGTGAGGGAGACCGGTAAAAATGTCGACGGGGTGGTTGCACGGCATTTGGAGGGAGGGGGGGGGGTTGGTGTCGGAGGGAAAAAATAATAACAATAACGAAATAGTTTGTGTAAATCGTCTGTGTGCGTGTGTGCGTATCCTCGGGCGTGGTCGTACGTGTGTGTGTGCGAGTGTGTGTGTACCGGGTCCGTTTATACCTGATTGTGGTATTCTATGCCCATGCTGAGCGTGTTGATAAGTATGGCGAGCAGAATGCACTGCTGGAACCGTCTGTGGTTGACGAGGAGCTTTATACACTCTCTCAACAGGGAACAGCCCACCAGACAATAAATCTGCAGGCAGCCCATCGCGTCCGTGAGGCAAGCTTTGTTTTTACTCTCCGACCGGTCGTCGTCGTCGTCGTCGTCCATCATCAGTTCTCCGTCCGACTGCCGGTCCATCTGCGAACGAAAACATAGGGCGAGCGGTGAAAACACGAATGCGAAAACACGAAAACACGCGAAAAACGAGTGGGTGGGCACGAATATCCGTCGGCCGGCACCGCGTCGACCGAACGTAACCCGTGGCGTCGGGGACCCGTTGGCGAAAGCGATCATACGCATAACGACAACAGCAATACGCGTCATAATATGTCTTCATCCGGAACAAACGTTTATTGACTTTTAACACTCACCGTCGTCCGGCTGAGAATAAGTCCATTTTCGTCCCGGCCGGACGTGCGAGATTATTTCGATTATAAAAGATTGTTATTTCAGTTGCGCGTTAAAAATAATTCCCTCGAAGCGATTTAAAAACTTAAAAAATTTCCGATAATACTTTATACTTACAAAACCGATTTGAAACACGTGTTTCACTTGACACTCATTGACACTCACATAGTTTATAACCCCCGTGGTAATTATTGATTTTCGAGTATTAATTACGATTTGGATACACACCGGTCTGATGAGATATTTTTCAAATGAGTATATATTATGTTTAAACAGATTTTCTTTTAACTTTAATATCGTTTGTAAACGAGAGAACCTTGTTTATTACATATTTTTTTCCTAGTAAAAGACTAAAACTGTATTAAAAAAAAAAAAACTCATTTAGGTAATCTGATAACTGTCGATTTTAGTTAAACGATATATAATCTTTCAGAACATTTTAATTTATGATATCTTGACCCAGTGTCTTACGAGACGATGTTGGAGGTTATCAGGGAAAGACTTTGATGATTTTGTAGTTTGGTGTGAAATCTGTTATTGTATTATGTTTAGACCGATGTGAAAATGTTTCTAGATCATAAGATAGGCAAACTTTCACGTTCACCTAGATAAGATGGGAGATTGAAACAAAACAGTCAAAGTCTAGGTATAAACGTTCTGCGAATTTTAAAATATTTTTATTTAAAATTAATTCTAATTTTATATCTCAAATCAAAAAAATTATTAAGTTTAAATTTTATGTTATTGATTCGTAGCTATGAGCTTAAATTTTACTCCAATAATTGTATTAAAGATTTAACATTTTTCTGTACTAATTAATTTTATTCGAAATCAGTTAAAAATGACAACCACGCAAGCGATTGAACTCATTTTATGATTTTCAATGTATTGATAAGTTATTTTTTTAATCAGGTTTGTGTTGATTTTTGATGTTGCCCTTCAACGGAAAGCTGAAAAAATGACCCACGAAGGTAAAATTAGTGTTACTATCGGCTCACCAGCGTATGACGTTTTGCCCTGCCCGTGTTGTTGTTGTTGATGTTGGCCGCACTGCGGTTGACGTTCTGCACGATGGACGCAACGGATGCACCTCCACCGGTCTTGCTGAGCGCCTTTAGCAGCGACGTCAGGGCCGATTGACCGGTGGGCAGGGCCGCGGACAGGGCGCCGCTGAGGGCCAACAGTTCCTGGCACGTCATATCCTGGTCGACCGGAACGGCAGCCGCATTGTTCTGCGTACACAATCAACGTGTTACTGTTATAATTATTATTATTACGACTATTACTATGAGTGTGCCCATTATATAACTATATTGGAACACTCATATCCGGCCGTAGATTGTAACGTGACGTGAACACGTGCCGGTTACATATCGTGTTATGTAATGGGTTACCAGTAACACAGTCGTGACGGGGCATTCGGCAATAGGGTATGATATAATGTTGCACCGGAAACGATTTTGATGCGTGGGCAACGGTCAAAACCGAGTTTACACTATAGTCATCTATATCGCCAAAGCCACGCGGAAACAAAGTCCATGCGAAGACGACGCGGTGCGTATTGAGCACACACAACCCGTTTTCACGTATGAATATCCGTTACCACTTCAAGCCGAAGACCACCGTGTAACGACCATGTTTTGTACATTTGTTAAAGGTTAGGTATTTATGTTATGCGATATCGCATGCATCGCTTGCGGCCAATTATAATTACTTCAAGCACAGGAAACACACGCACACTCACACACACACACTCGCGCACATGCATGCACTATAATTAATATTATGGTATATACGAATACTTATGGGACTGACCCCAGTATGCAAAACCAAAAAAAAAAAAATAGTCAACTATTTTAGATTAACATCCCATTCGGACGAGCTTAAGTCGTTCCGTGCGGGATGACATAAGTGTATGCCTACACTATGCCAGATCACGACGAGTCTCTACGTCTACGGTACAGATTCAAAGGGCAGATCTACCATGCAATCGGTTCCATACTTGTCCATTATTCCATTATTAAGGGTTATACAGGATTTTAAATTCTGAGTAATGCAAGGAACGTATTGATGTTACGTTTTTTTTTTTCTATATTAGACATCGAACACGGAATAAGTACTTTATCCATGTCACTGTTCGGTTTTCTCAGTAATTTTTATAACACGAAGAAAAATTGGAAATAAACTTTGATATTATAATGTGATGAAAAAAAGTGAAACTCTAAAATGTTTTTCTCATAAGGTAAAATGACGTTTCACCTTTCCTATTACTATTTTTATATATACATATAAGATATGTTTTCATCTATGTATGTTATAAAAAACATATTATACATTATTACCATAATATTTTAATATTTCAGGGTCGAACAATGTTAAACGTATAATACTTTAACGACTACCAAAATTTCCCCAGAGAACGGAAAAATGATTCATTTAATATTTAACAGCCTTTCAGCGAGTAGTTTATTAATAATTTGTTCGAAAACTGGCGTTTGCTAAGAAAGAAAAGAAGAAAACTATATTATAGTAGTTGGTTATAAATTGAAACGGTTGGATATCCACGCGTTCGAAAAATGCCTTAAAATACTACGCAGCGGAAATCGTGAAATCGTAATACATCGAGGAAATAAAAACGGAAAAAATTGCCGCACACATATCGTTTAAACTAAAGTAATGTATAGTTTATCTCCTTGACGCTCGAGGAGTTGCGATATTCTGGTTATATTCGAATTATAAATCTCTGTTGAAAATGACCTTTTTCAATTCTCTTTGTGCATGCTCTTCCAATCGGTCGTCGAAAGACATATGATGATGACTGCGTAACCGTATAAAAATAACCATGACGTATAAACCAAATGAAAAAGACTTTGGACCTCATTCGGTCGGTTTGATGTTGTAAGCGGATTGAATCCTGTGCGGTGTCCGCCAGCCAGGGAACGATTAACTTTTGGTCGGCAGAAATAATATAACATTCTAATATGACGAACGATGATGATTCATGCGATAATTTGGAACCGACATCCTAACCAATTGTAACGATTTGAAAACATACAATATCACGCATTAACGCAGCTCCGCGGAGAATATTAAAACGTTTCGCCGAGAATACAACAAGCAAATCCGTCGCACTCGAGTCCCATGGCGGGCGGTTCGCCTGTTTTGACCGCGTTAAACGGGCGTTCCGTGTGACGCGTGCTCGACGAGTGGTATCACGTCGCACAGCAAAATCCATTTATACTGCAAACAACCCGATCATCGAGCGTCTCGGTGAAATCGCGACTTTCGGCAACGTTCCGCGCTGCAGTATCTCGAGGCGATCACCGTTCGGCGTCGCGTCCCACATGCAAAACGCGGCGGTGTGCGGGCGGGGGCACGTGCGGGTGGGCATATATGCGCGGGTGGGTACGTGCGCCGCGAGGACAAGTGTGCGGAGACTCGTGGTGCGTGGAGCGTGGTGCGTGCATCGGGTCTGTGTTCCACTGGTCTACACGCGTGTCTGATTTACCGGTACAAGGGCCGAGCTCGTGACGGCGCACGAGGTGACGTTGGACGCGTTGTTCCCCGCTTCGGCCGTCTGCGTCGTCTTCTCGGTCAGACTCGTCGTCGTCGTCGTCGTCCCTGCGCCACTGGCGGCGGTGAAGGTCGTGGTGGCGGCGGCGGCAGAGCAAGTCGTTACGGCCGAAGAAGTAGTGGCGGCTGCGGCGGCGGCTGCGGCGGCGGCGGCGGCGGCGGCGGCAGCAGCAGTAGTGGTAGTAGTGGGACCACTCCTGGTAATTAGTTCGTCGCTGAAAGCCACTACAACGCTCCGTCTCCTTGACACGATTCCGCCGTTGCTGGATGTCGACCCGGGGCTTAGAAGGTTGCCGCTCTGGAAAAGGAGGAACGGAGGAAAAAAATTATATGTGAAAAAAAATGAAAAAAATAAAAATAAAAACAAAGAAGAAGAAGAAAAATACACCCGAGTTTTCATCCGGGTCAAGTGCGTGTCGTTCGCGCCACACTACCGTACAGTGTAGTCGTTGCTGCTGCTTGGGGTGGGGGAGGGGCACGCACGTACAAAGTCCGTCGAACACCACCCCCGCCATCGCGAGACCGTCGTCGTCGTACAATTGTTATAATATTATGCTATTATTATACCAGTCCGTGTGCTCCAAGTACGCAAGCCACACGCGGGGCCCAAAACGTTCAAATTCTCGTGCTACGGATTTTAAATAGGTACAATTTTCGAAATACTCTGGAGTCGAAGGAGAGCTTGTACCTTCTGAAAATCGACTCGAGTGCATGATAGAAACGATTTCGCGTGTTCGGTGTATGCCGATTCTACGATTTTTGTTTATGTAAGCAACTGTTTTCGTTACTCCAGTGAATACGATTATATTAAAAGCTTTCAAACTCGTAGTACACACTTTACTTTTATCAAGCACAAAGTGCGTCGTAGTAAACACAAGTTTAGGCCCTAACGCACACTCATACAGACACAAAAGAGACATACACTGATCCAAACGTACTTATAGAGCTGGATTAAAAGAAACAGAGGTCCTATTCACTTTGGGGGGTATTTTTTTAAGTAAACACTATAGTAAAATTAAATACATTTAGAATTTACTATTAGAAGTTAAATACATTTGCCTAATTATAATACGCATTTTTCTCGGTTTCATTTTTAGAAATACAGCAATGTTGTCTTCAAACGTTAATTGTAAACGTTTAAAACATCATAAATCCATGAAAATACAATATAATTATTAGTGCGACTGATTTTATATTTATCGTTTATCATACTTAACACAATATTATGGCAAGCATTATTTGCCTAAGCTTATAATAATATACATATAATACAAGTTCTGGTATAAGAATTAATGTTTTTACATTTCGTTCTATTGTTAAGGCTCATTAACAAGATACTGAATATAGTAGAAAAAAATCTTTGTTTTGTTACATAATGAGAGGAAGACCCTATGATTGTGCACCGTATGCACACGCGTAAAGCAGGGCCTGCAGACACACATACACGTCTGTTAAGTCAATATTCACTTATTTCTTACACCGTTTCAGCGGACTTCCGTACATCCCTCACGTGACTTTGACGCATATATAAAATAGTTAAACATATACAATACAACGTTGTCATCCGCGACTCCACGAGGTGTGCCTAATCGTATGCAGTATAAACATACAATGTAGAAAGAATAAAATCCGACTACGGGCTTAAAGTATAATATCGCACTAACTACGCCTAAAGATTTTCTACGATAGAATACAACTTTTTTTTTTTTCATTTATCGTTGTTTTTTATGTTTTATACGTACTAGCCGATACTACTCTGCTCCATACAAAAGCTCTTTCGATAGCATCACGAGCTTGTTAAAATAAGAAAATCCGTCGTAAAACGGTTAAAGTTGTACGCATTTAATAGCAGGCAATCGGTTATTATGCACACGAAGTTAGTAGGTATACGCATATAAGTAGTGCATTTTACGAGGGAAGTGTTCCGCAATCGTTTTCATTATTCAATCGTAAACGAATGTTAGTACGTTATACTACACTACATTTAACTACAAGGTTAGTATTTTTTTTCAGATTTTTTTTTTTTTAATATTTTATAGAAGCGTTATTATGTAGGCTCTACGTTTATAATTACGTGTTTTATAAAACAATATGTGATATTATAAAAATCACAAGAACTAAACATTTTAAAAATGTTATGGAAAACCATATCGTTGTAATTTTAACACCGATGATGGTGAAAATGGAAAATAATTATTTCAGTGGAATTATACTGTTAATTGTATAAAATAATTATACATCTATGTTGACTGCGCTCAATTAAACTAATGGATTCGAAGACCATCGAGATGATCATAATAAGGGTAAAAGGATAAACCGTATTTTTATAAAAAGCAATTAAAAATATTTAATCTTACAAGTTAATAGTATTAGTAGCGTCCATCAGTAATCACTAATCACGTTTGAGTACTTACAGAATCGATTTGAGCGTTATCCATGAACCGGAGCATGGGTTGAGACGACTCATCATCGCCGTTTCTTGCACCGTTTCCATGTTTATTGTCATTTGTTTCTAAAAAATTAACTGTTTTATGTTTACATTATTATTGTTTAACAACATTTGAAATTTAAAATATTGATGAATACAAATTTTTTTTTTGCTTAAGACAATAAATGAACTTTCAAATTTTTAGAGTGCACAACTTTTGTGTATAAATTAATGCTCCGAACAAAATATTTTCCTCATTTAAGTTTTTGTTGTGTGAATTTGGATACTCCTATTTGGTGTCGTATTGGTTTTTTTAGAATCCGGGTGAAGCTAGAATAAGTCTTTTAATGGTATGTGTGTTTTTTTATTTTGGCTAACATTTTTTTATTAAGAAAATGGTTTAAAATTTGCAAGTCTCCAAAAATTGATTGATATACTAACAAAAAAATGTAATTTTTTGTTTGTATTTTCAATATTTTTTTTAAAAGGATCCGAAAAATTGATGAAATATTTAGTAGAAAGGCGACCTAATCAGTTCGCAACCGTTTTAAACGTGTTTGGGTTAAGTATATTCTACTTTAAATTGTTTTACATCAAAATAACGTTTTTGCTCACATTAAAACAGTCAATTTTTTTTGTTAATTAATTCTTGTTTTGTAAAATGTTGAATAAAGCTGTTTATGTGCTACAAAATGAAAAATGAAAAAAAAAATACTATTTTATTTTTAAAAAAATATTGTCTTTGAAAGTTTCTAATTTACATTTTTAGGTTTCTATGTAAAAATTACAAGTGTATACCGATTAAACGGATAAAGATGAGGGACTGAAAAATTATAAGCTTGAAAAATACAAAACAACCATGATCTTTTTCAAAGTTTCAGGAAAAAGATACAAGAACAAAATTCAAATTATGACCGGTCCTGAGATAAAGCAAAGCCTTCTTAAAAAATATCCTTTGTAATGCAGAGATAAATTTTGATAACATACACAAAGTATATGTATAATATAAAAAATAACTGGGTTACAGATTACTGCGTATACGTATAGTAAAAGCAATCTTAATTTATTAATATTAAATAAATAATATTCTTTTTGGGTGACAATAATGTCTGTTTTGCAATTATTACACTTTTATTTATATTAAACGAATAATTTGAGACACTGTGCTCATGGAAGTTTATTTTGAATAGTTTGTAGCCGAGGTACAACAATTGCAGTGCAATATAGTTGAATCGAAATGAATTTGTTACTTTTAAATAAGTTTTTCTTTTTACGTCTGATCATATAATTATGCTATTTACCGTTGTATACAAGATAAAAGTATGTTTCAAAGAGTTACGAATTAAGTGATAATAACGGCATGTTCTACAATGCTGTTATCTAGACAGCCAAAAACATTCTGTTCGAATTCTAGTTGATTTAAACCAGCATTGCTGCGGGGTAAACGGCGTTAAGATGGTAAATATTTGATTAAATTTATTTGAAAATGCAGAAAAATCCATTTCATTTTGTATTATTTTAGGTAAATACGGGGTAGCGACCGTCTCCGGCTTGTGTTTATCGTGTTTCGCGTTTGAAATTCAATTACGTTCAAAGCACTTTCGCCTTTCCCCCCGTGGCGGCATAGGCTCGAGGTACTGTCTGCGCTGTTACTGATCGGAATTTAAAAAAAAAAATCCCTTCCGAAATACTTTGTTGCCGATGAAAAATTGAAGTTAAACACGAGTTTAAAAAAAAAATCAAACAACTTTTTTTTTTAATGGTTGTTTTGGATTTGGAAAATGTTCATACATTATATGCTACGCGTCCAACAGTGTTTTCGAAAACGACACCGATAAAGTTGAATATTTTATTGTGGGATAATTGTACGCTTTCATTTGTTCAATAATTACATTGCTGTTCTAGTTTTTAGTTCTAAAACTTTAAGAATTTGATATGGCTTTAAATTACCGGCCGTAGTTACAATCATTACCCTCATTGTTGGGTTGTCAAATCGTCATCGTTGCTGTCGCTGTGTTTACTACCTATCTATTATTTTTGTTCTCCTTCGCATATTTCCGGATAAGGCGACGACAACAACGTGATTTCATTTTTCGTTATTCCCTTACCGTTCTTGTCGTTGTTGTTGGTGTTGAGCGATAGGAGCGCGACGGTGGTGGCGCTTCGCCGCTGCGCCTTCTCCTCTCGTTCGGTTTGCCGCCGCAGCATCCACACCCGATACTTTTTGATCAGTTTCCGTTTGCCTCGCCTCCACAGATGAGCGACGTACCTGTCACACGCACACACAAAGTGACATTTTTAGATCATTAATAATCGCATGCGTTCGAGACGGGAATGATGGGCGGCAACCTATGTGGGGTGCAGAAGCGATAGGGGAAGGTACGGCGGCCGAGGAGCGGAATGATCGACGGGTGAGGAAGGGTGAAGAAGGATCGACTGCGTCCTAATCGGTGAATGACGGTGGTGACGGCGGTGGTCGACGGTCGGCGGGGTTGAAATGTAAATTAATGAATTGCTCTCGCAACTGGTGTGGTTTTCTCTCTCTCTCTCTCTCTCTCCGCTCTATATTACCTATCATCCACCACCACACAGTGCACACTGGTGTTATATACACTGCGCGCTTAACCGCAGACGAGCTCGGTTCGCTAACAATAATCATAATAATAATAATAATAATAATGATAATAGCAAGTACAGCCAAGATGGGATACATTCGTGTCGCAAACGCGATAGCAATACACGCGTGTAATAATTGTCGCTTGTAGTTTCACCATTTGATACGTAGAAAATCGATACCTAGGTGGTTTTCTGTTCATTTGTTTTATTTTTTTTTTATTTCGGAACACTACTCGCGTTGTTTTCCTTTTGGTCCTGAGACCATGTACACGAAATCCCTGTTGTAGGGTAACATGTGTTAACGACGACGACGGTTAGCACTGCGAATTTCAAAGTTTTTTGTAATATTTTTCAACAGCCACGTCGGTTATACATTGTACTCACCGGTAAAACGTTAGCGTTATATCGTTGAAATTTAAACAATAGATCTGTTTAAATCGATCCGGGTGACAAAAAAAAAAAAAAAACCACCCTATCATTGTGTACGTCACGCGTACAGCATTATTTTGTTCACCAGCCATCGTACCCGCGTTTAGCGTATACCGCCCTATTCATTATATACGCGCGAACTTCTCCGCAAAACTGCAGTGCCCGCGCGGTTGCATGCGCATCTACGGTACATATTATCACAGCATTACGACTCCAGGTACCTACGAGCATTACGTGGACACGCGCACTTTATCGCACCATCTGTTTACGGGCGCTTCGGAACAACAACTTTGATCATTACGGGAATAAAGTGTTTCGCGGTGTCTGAATAAGTAATTAGTCACGGACTTAATGACTCGTGCGCGTTCGAAACGATCGAATGACGTGAATTAATAACGAATTCCGATTCAAGGAGGCGGCGAAAGGTGTGCACTGATAACGCACAACGTTCACTCGTTTTAGAAGGGTGGTATTATTTTTTCATTCCCTATACACGATTCTATAACAACGAAAAAATAATAAAAATCGCGCTAGTCGTGTACCATTACTATGTATGTATATTAGTAACGCTGTAACGTTGATTCAAAGTTTCGACAACATGATCAGTGCCGTATTTTGCAGCGGAGAGGGTGTGTTTTACGTCTGGACCGCCACATCCACGAAAATGGCACGAGTATTGTTTATGTGCATAAGTATAATAATGCCTATCAAAATATTTATTTCCGTACTACGAAATGGAGATTATTATTATAAGATCCCACGACACGTTTCCAGTATACTTCAAACTTAGTTGCAAATTATCGGGAATATCCAGGAATTAGGTCATCAAATTTCACCGGGTTAAGATGACTTCACTACAATATGTTTTCTCTGTCTTACAAACGTACAACATGTCAAATTTGTTTTTATCAATACACAGTTCTATATACGGTTACATGAGGTTCTCAAAATGTTGGAAATCTGAAAAATCACACGTCATACGCCACTGAAAAGTTTCACTTTCGAAAAACTTACGCTTATACAGTTATACAAGTTACATTATATACGTAAAATATTTTTGCGTAATGCATTTTCTTGTTATAGGAAGAAGAATCTTTCTTAAACATTTGGACTCGTGTGAAATTGATTTATTTCCCGGAACTAAGTTTGTTTGTTACTCTTGTCAAAATCGAATTTGATAAGAGCTATGCATTTATTATTCAGAATTAGCTATTTTATATACATTTTATTGAATACATTCAAGATAAGCTGTTTCATGAACATATAATACAGTAGTATTGATAATATTAAATGTTGAATTTTTGCTTGGAACTATTGAGTTGCGTGACAAATTATACATATTATGGAGATCAGTTTCGAATTCCGAAAAAAAAAAAAGGTGACGGTACACCTCCTCTCCTCTCCAACAGGAATGTGTTTCTAGCGTTTCGGTATTTATTTAATTAACACACACGATACGCCTATTCAATTCTCTTTATTTTATTCACAGACGCGCGTATCATTTGTCCACCTCAACAAATTCGATTAGCGACTTTATATTATAACATGACCGAGCAAACTAATAGCAATTCAACTAACGTACAAGTTAACCGTGCTAGCGCAGCGTTGGCTTACCGCTATTTTGGAAATACGACAATTAAGTTTGGTTAGTTTGAATTGAAAACGTAATAGTTCATCAATAACGCGACAACGACACAGCGAAACACAATAATTATATGTTTTCGGTGCATTAACTACATACTTGCTCAATAGTAATTGACTTTTCTCAGAACAGTGTTCAGACATTTTACAACAGACTTTTTATTTGGTAAAGGAATTTACAAGTTACAACATTATTTGAATTGCAGAAATTTTTTTTTTTTAAAACTGTGTTGAAACGTTTATTTGCACACTCAAATATATGGTGAAGGTTTAACATTTCAGAGAACCTAGATGTCTGTCTTGACTTTGCAAGGGTGACTGTCAATGCTTAATCGAAATAGATTTTACTCGTATGTTTATAATGAGACAAATCTTAAGGCTCAGAGCGATAGTTAAATCTAGTACATACAATTTAAAATAGCTAAAAATAAGAAATTTTTTTACGTTCGAAAAACCGCAGTTGTTTCGAATCTTGTTCAAGACAATCTCAAGACGAAAACTTGGTATCAGTGTCATCAATCTTGTTCGAGAAAGAGACCCAGAAATGCACCGTCTCGTGTCAACATTTTGAAACGGGTAACCAAGCATTGGAAAAGCAATAAACGCATCCATCCTGATCAAAAGATGTTGTTCAAAATAAAACTGACGTCGAACGTGATATCCCATAAATATACGAGTATAAGGGTGATTTTTCAAGTTCACCCCTTTTTATGCTTAAATTACGTATTTTTCAAATTCTGATTTTCAGGAAATGTTTACTCTGTATCTACTATAAGACTAGGGTTTTCTAATACATTAAGATAATTTGATTTATGAACTATAGTTCAAGTATTTATCAAAAAAATGTGTAACATAAATTTAGTTATGTATAGGAATACAAATATAGATTCAACAGAACATCTCTGTAATGAAATGCATATAAGATTACGTTGCTGATTTAAGAATTTTTTTTTTTTACGTTCAATTAAAAGAATAATGGCTAGGAGTCTTAAAACCAAAACAGCGAAAGCTACCGGAAAACGCATAAATATAAAACAGTTTTCCATGTACATCGTATAATGAAAGAAAATATAATCGCAGGACGGCGACAGATACCTCACGCATTAAAAAAATGTTGACCGGCAGGCTTAACTACATAATATCAGAATTATAACTGCAACTGCGAAACAAGACCTATACTATATTATACCGTAATACGCGTATTGTAAATAACCGATGATCTGTTTATAAGTTTTTTATGAAACCCAAAACTCTTTCAACTCTTTCACTTTATTTGCTGCATTGTATTACTACTGCCAAACGTGAGTTTCATGAGTACGTGCGCCACAGTAGTGACTTAACGTTATTACACTTAGTTATTACTTATTACATTTGACTCATGCTCATAACTATGTAATACGCAGTACACTATTGCACCTTGACTTTTATTATTGTTGCGGGTCGGGTCCTAAATGACGCTGTCGATGTACACACGAGACGGAAAATGGAACATACCTCTGTGCATTGTATTCTTGATACCAATTCGTGCAACCCGCCTATAACCAGAACCACGATCGTAAGCCTGTACAGACGCATTAACACTTTAACCGGAGATGTCGCGCCGTCGTGGCAATCGTTTAAATAACGTTTTGGGTAGCGCGTGCTTCAGGTTTTCATCCCAAATACCTAAAAATTCGGGTAGACCTTATTTTATAGTAAGCTATGACGTTTACTCACCACGTCGAAATTAACGTATAATATGAAGTTTTTTTTTTAATACAAAGGATCGTTTATCTGGAACCTTACAATTTATACTATATGGACGCAGTAAGTGCATAATATATGCACTGCATATATGTGGTTAACTTCAATAACCACGATTAAGGCAGACTTGCAGTCTAGATACCATTTACAATGAGTATACAAGTGAATTAGGCAATTGTTAGTTTACAACCTTTTTAAAAGTGGTATTAATGAATTCAATTTCAAATAAACAACGTGCAAGGTATAATATTTTGAAAAATCGACCTACAATCAGTATAGTCTATCACTATAAATCAAAATACATTGTATTTAAACGTGTAGCTCGGAAAACCCAACTGAACTTTTACGAGTACATAGTACTATTTATCAAACAATATTTTATATTTCATCCATACGGAGATTTTTTGATTCGTTCACACCTTTATTATAATTGTTCTAATCGTCCACCCGCTTGTTCGCGTTTTACTGTAATAATTTTCCATCACGGTAAGCGATACGAATAATAAACTTGGTAGCGGAAGCAGGTTTCGGACATTTTTCTTGGGGGTTACCATTATAGTTCCTCTGAAAAACTAATTTTCCAGGTGGACAACTAAAGATCATGTTATTTTACATGTTATTGAAATTGATATTATTATAAATTAGAACGAAAAAAAGTCATCGATATACAGTGTGATATAGTGATATAGATATAGAGCCCCAAAAAATTCTGGTGACACGGCTCTGGTGATGGTTCAGCGGTTCAGGATGGATTCCTCGCTGTCACCCTGCAGTAAGTGCGTAACCGAGCGGTGAAGGATCGTCTCAGGTGAACTCAACGAAGGGTAATAGAGGGGCAATTGCAGCAAGTTGGTCTTTTAGTAGTCATCTGAAGACGTCAATCGGAATGCTCTTGAGCCGGTTAAGTCGTGAGTACTGCGGTGGTGAGGACGAATAACAAAGGACCGTGACGTGTTCACGGTACAGTAATCGCGTACAAATCGACACAGTTCTGCGGAAGTGCGTCGTGAATTTCTTTTTTTTTTTTATTTCCACGGGCCGAAAAAATATGCAGTCGAGTTAATTGCGAACAAACATTGTTATATCATTTCTGTTGCCGTTACGACGTATCCACGACAATCGCATCCATCCGGTCTCTGGAGAGAATGCACCAGCGATAGCACTGAACATTATACACACATCCAGTCAGCAATAATTGCTGTTATCATTACTATTAAAATAAGATACGAGTATGAGTGTGTCTGTGTGTGCGTGTGCAACACGAGTGTATATCTACATTGTTTTTGTATTGTTTGTATGTTTTAAAGTATCTGAACGAAGAAATGTCCGCACATAACTTTATGTTGAATTTTTTTTATAAACTTTTATCTTATCAATTTAACATTTTATCGAAATTAAAATAATAAAATTAGTGTAATTATTATTACACTACTGTTATAACTTTAATATTAAAACAAGTGATTCAACGTATCTTCGCTTAAGGCAAGGAAAAATGTGTCCTACTATTTTCATTTGTGTGACATCATATCATTGTATGTACTATAGGAATGTTCAGTACAATTATTCTATTGAACGGTAGATTATAGTTTTAATAATTATTTATTTATAATTTATTAATTAATTTATAAATAATTACATCTTGGTTAGCGAATATTTAAACTACTTTAATGATTGCAATATTAATACACCAAAACATTGGTCGTCATTTTGATATCTGAGTAAAAGAAACATATGTTAATTCACCAAGGCCAAATGTCAACTCAAATTATATACAAAAATCGCCATTTATTATACATAGATTAATTAAATTAATTAAGTTATAACCTGGTACCGAAACTATGCATTTTTAAACGTTGCAAAAGTATTATAACTATCATTTTGTGACCGTATTTCATATGTTCTTGCCATTGATTAGTGGCACTGGAAAAAGTTCTAAATGAGCTTAAATATACGTAATTTTGTTCACACTTGAAATTCTGACCAAATCGTTTAAGGTATGATTATTTTAATTTTTAAACGTGCTCAATAATAAAGTCAGTGGTCGCATGAATAATATTTGTTTGAACGGAAACCTTATGAAGATGTCGTTGTTTTCATTAGAATATTTATAATATTCGATTACTATTTCTTACCAATTTAAAACTGTAAAAGTTAAAAGCTGTTTGTGAATTCATCATAAACATTAAAAGTAAATATTACTATTTTCTCCTGTCGCGATTATAAAATAGATTGTATGGCTTCTGGTTGTCATTACAGCTATTAAACCGTGAATTTGACTATTCATATAAGCAAGTTATATTCTAATAAAAGTTAAATCGTAAATGAATATCATAAATCGTGTTAGATTTACCAAACACGTTATTTATACGTGCATTTTGACATACATGGTGACATGAATAATTCAGTACGGCGAAAATACATTATATCGAATACAGCCGAGAGAAGTAAAAAAAAATATATATATAAATACATTTCTCGATTCATTCAGAATCTAAAACCTGAATGTCGAAAATTATAATTTATTATTTTTCACGGTTACTACGCGTAGCGTGCGACCATTATCACGAACGAAACGGAATCATTTTTTGATCAAAGCGAAATTGGATTTGAAGCGGCAAAAAAAAAATACCCGCCGACTGCACGTTTAAAACTCGTGCTTGTATACGTGTATTGCGTCGGTTTGAAAAATAATACTGAAAAATGACGACAACTCAATAACAAATGGCGTTAATTTCTTTTAGGGCGAGTTAACTATATGAAGCACCTGCGGCGTCTGTGGATCTAAACCGTTTAGCTGATCGATTGCCCAACGTATTTGGGGTCGGTCGATAAGAATGTTGAGTAAAAAGAAAGAGTAAAGAAAAAAACGTTTAATCTCGTGGAATAACGTAGAGCGCGTGCGCCGATTAACGCGTAACCAACTACTATACGGCGTGTTTACGTTAATGATTAGTGTTTATTTGGCCCTATTATAGTCTTGAATAACCATTAGACCCGAACATGAAATTATGTTAATAATGCGCTAACACGTAATTGTATTACACAGATGCGTATCTATGACTACGTCCTATCAAACTTTTTATCCCTTCTTCTTAGGTAAGCGCTTTCATTACCTAAGGTATACCATGCAGATAATCGAGTTTCATGTAACACTTATATAATTGTTTCCTAACTACTTAATTTAATTATCGGTCAATCTATATAATAATAGACGAAAGCAATAAACTGATGCGTCGATGCACACCCTAAACCACTGGGTCTGTAGACTTCAAATTTTGCACAGACGTTCATTATAAAACGTAGAAAAGCACCAATAAATTATTTTCAAAAATTGAACCCCACACGCGTTTTTTTAAATTCACCCCTAAAGGTTGGTCAAAGGTCGTTTCTAAAAAAGTTAAATTTTTCTTCGGTAAAATTTCAGATTCCTATTTGAATAAACGCTTAAAACACTTTCAATTTTAGACAGCTATTATAGTATAGTTCATATAATGTATTGATCATATTATGTATATTTTATGCACTTGTCAAGTAAATCGGAAGTTATACTTATCATAACAAATTATATCACAACTTAATAATGCCTATACCTATATAATATAATTCATTATTTGGCTGCAGAAATCACCATTCACACAACTGTCAACTAAAGTTGTTAGAGGGCCTAACTCTAAAATTTGTAGGAACGATATTTGAGACGGGACTTTTTTCAATGGTGAGTTTTACTCAGCTTTATCCACGTGTGAGCTCACTTCACTGCCTGATTGTGCTGATACTGCCCTCTAAAATGGTTAAGAACGTGAATTTAATACTATTTTAAGTAAACCGAATAAGCGCAAGTAAATCAGTAAAATTAGTACTTATACATTATACAGCTTTCTTTAATTAATTATAACTTTCATCCTGGTACTCTCCTTTTTTAAAATCTTATTTGCATTCTTATTAATAAATCCTGGGTAATGAATGATAGTAATGCATAAATGTTTTGCACATTGGTTGGGTGAGAACGCGAAAAAAACAATTGTACCTTTTTATATGTCTAGTAGAAGTCACGTTTTGTTAATCTTAAGATAAAAATATAAATATTACAAAAAAAAAAAAAACATTTTGTCTGTTATTCACACGATATATTAAAAGCAATTCCGATAAAAATATAGACGTGTCCTAGTCCCATATAAAATCTTCTCGTCACATTGTTATATTTGTTTTGAATAAAAACATATATAAGCCATTATTTTTACGCACTTGTTAATCGCAGTGGTATTTACGTTTTAAAGCTTCGTCGTAGCCATAATGAATTATGAAAATGTATTTGTTTGATCGGAAAAGTTTCTTGGAATACAAATAATAAAAAAAAATATTTGTCTTCGCGTATCGGTTTCTTGGAAAAAGGTATCAAAAACTTTCCCCCGGTGTCAGGAAGCTTTCAAAAATCGTTATCCATTATGATCTTCTTTATATCACATTTATTTAATTTAAGTACGTGAACTTATGTATTTACATAACTCCATATAATTATTATATTTATATGTGTTAACATTGTTTGTTATACATATTGAGTGTTTATATAATTATTGTAGTTGATTGTTATTATTCATAAATTTTTAATCAATCAAACATATCGAGTTAGTTGATGTTAAACAGGTTCGTCTTACTTATATTTTTTCATTTGTGTCATACATTTAAATAATGTTGAATATTGTGCATTAACACGCTTAACATTTATGGTACGGAAAATAACATATTTGTCTATACTGACACACATCAAAGACGTATTACTATACCATATTGATGATGAATTTCAATGTTATTATTTAGTCTGAAATTGTTTGAATAGCAAAAGTACCCGGTATTCAATTAAGTTGGTACGGTCTTAACGAATAATTGTAATACTATATGATGTAAACGAAAATTAATCTAAAAATACTATACTACTTCGATGTGATTTCAATTTTATTTAGGTTTACTAATCGAAATTTTATGTGACTTTTTTGTTGAAAAATTAAAAAACAGAATAAGAATTTACTTCAACAAATACCGTCGTTTTAAATTTAAAAATAAACAAATACTGTTTTTTTTCTTATATAAACTCCGTTAACAATACTTTGTATAGGAAACATTTCGAATTTAATTTCCAATGAAATTTCGGGGCGTGTTCATGACGCAATCGAGAAGTGTTAAAAATAATGAATAAAACAACGCGATTGTATTAATTATACATATACTCATATTATAATGACGGGCTGAGCAAATTTCACTAAAGATAAGAAAAACGGCTTTACCCAGACAGACACCCGAACGTCAACAACGAATAAACATTGTGTACCTTTTTAGCGGGACGAAAGGAGACAAAAAATGATACGTGAAAATTTCCAAAACCGTGAAGTTTACGAATAGAAACAGGTGAGCCTCCACGGTTGCGTGAGATACAGGGACGGGTAAATTATATTACCATACGGGGTGTCCTACCGAGGATCTACCCATTGCGATATCTCCTAAGACAATGAAGACAATCAAATTCTGTTTGTTTTTTACAAAACTCGCAGGGAATATAGATATTTCATACTTTAATTGAATTTAATGTTTTTAGTTTAAAATTATTTTTATTTTATTCAACATATTCGAAGATAACTATTTTATTGAGTCTATTTTTCTGAAAATGTTGACGTTTCAACATTTTATTTTTTTTAACCGTAGGATTATTTTATAACTTTTTATAGTTTCTAGAAAAATTGTGTAGTATTAAACTTATCAGAAAATGAGACGACATAACATCTAATCATTATATTATAAAATAATATTCAATTTTTCTAGAAACTGAAAAAAGTTATAAAATCATGTGGTTTAATGAAAATGAAATATAGTTACGTTATTTGTAACTTTATAGTATATTCAAATTTAAAAAAAAAATATAAATAAAAATGTATGTTCTATAAAAATTTTATTAAATGAATATATATGAAATATTTATAGTTCTTGTCCTTATGAGTCTTATGAAAAATATAATTTTTATATCTTCATTAACTAAGGAGAAATTGCAATTGGTGAATCCTCGGTAGGACACCTTGTATTGGTCTTTTGAATTTGAAACTCATATACCGTTGCTGTCAAAAGAACTATTCTGAATAAGAACTTCGGGTGGATCAATTTGTATTTCTAAAGATGGTTGATATAGAAATATAGAAGCAAATTTCTGAATAAGGGGCGCTTAATCGAAAATTTCAAATAAGTATTATACTTAGTGTTATAATAATTGGCATGAAAGTATTTCGAAAAGTATGCAATCTCTGTAAAATGCTAATAAACTTTTCTATATAGTCTAATAGAATAGTGCGTGATAAAATAATATAGGTGGTATTGGGGTTCGAATGTCAATCTCGGATGAAGTCTTTACAGTAACGTTTTCTCCGTTTTTCTTAACTATTTAGAAAACTGTTGAGACATTTTAGAAATCACTCCTTAAATATCATAACTAGACACAATTTCCTATCAAAAATCTTTTATGATTGTTATGATCGGAGCAATATTTTTGGACGAAATCGTGTAATAGACACAAAACAAAAGCATACATCCTGGTAATCCCGATATACATTTCTCGATTTACTAAAAATCTAAAAATAATACGGCAGTGTGGTTTCGGAGTACTCGGACCCATGTTCAGCCGTTTGTAAGTGGGTTTATTTTTCGTTTTTTTTTCATCTTCGGCCCGAACAAATGTTTCCGAGGACCGTTAAAAAGTGAGCGACCACTATTATACGGTTTTGGCAACGGTACACACGTTAGCAAATAGAGCTTAAAAAATAAAACACGCTATCGGCGCCTCGAGTGGCGGGTGGACGCGAATTGAGTTTGAAAGAAAACTTTCTGGGCTTGTATATATTATTGTGATGCGATGTATTCTATCACGGGGCCAATTCGCAATGACACACTCGACTTAACAATACACTACAACACTACTAAATCACTGTGCGCGCATACGCGTGTTGACGACTGGCTTTTAGGTCATCTCTTACGTACATATTGTGCAAGGTCTCCCAGAAAAATGGGAAAATTCAAAATAAATCTCACAGAAGTACAAAAAAATATAATATTAGAGCATTATTTTCGATCGAAAAAAAAATCTACATTAAGTGTACACACTATATAATATGCATATCATATGACCTATATGATGCCACGAAGAGTCCAAAGCTGCATATCATGTTCTCAAATCAATTCCCGCTAGCTGTTTTACATTCGTGAAATAGAAATGTGCCTCGTCCGGCATCAACAAATAAGTCTACGTCGACAAAACAGAGATCGTAAGTTATCCTTCCCTTTTTCAGTGAGCCGTAGTTCAATCGGTGGCCCGATTTCTTCAGCTGCTGGACAATTTGGACTGTGGAGATTAGTAAAGAGTCATGCACGATTTCAGCGTTCAAAATCAGGAATGTACAAGTACAAATAGACATCATCATGATAATTTTACGACATGAAATTTTCAACCTTTGAACATTCTTAATGTTATAGATGTATACGAAATGTACATTCCGTTTTCAGTTATGTAAATACAATTTTTTTTTTCTAAGAATTTTATTACAAATTTCCTCATTTCCACGAAAAATCTTGTGTATAATATTATAGCAAAAATAATACGTTATAAGAGTATAGTTACGACTGTCACTATATTCGTTCGAGTCGGAAGTGTGAGAGGAACGTTTTCGCCGTGATATTTCTATAATATTGAAAACAATGATGCGGTTTTCGGGGAAATATCGTCGAAAAGCCATCCCGTAGGGATTCGACACTCACGGTATAGTAATCATCCCACACATTTATTTCCTACGCGGTTAGAAAAATACTTGTCCTTGTGAAATTTGAACTTTAAATCCGTGGTCGTGGAAAAAATCTCACGTGCTGTTTGGATACTTCTCCGGAAGGAAAGTTACGGAGACATTTTTTATTTTCTTTTTCTCGCATTCTTACATTTTAACATATTCTTACATGAAATGGTTCTCGACACAAATTACCACATAATAATAACGGGATGGATAATAATTTACAGTTAATTGCTTGTTAGTTATAACTCGATTATACGAAAACAATAGGCGTAAACTGTACAACAGTGAATGCAGTATGCGGAAGAGCTGAGCTTGTATCAATGGATAACTACGAAGGACATATGAGTATCCTTTGTCGTACCTATACAGGTTTCACACAAATTTAACGGCATTCGAAACCGATTCAATGAATAGTGATGCGTGCAATATCGTGCAATATCGTTCTTGGTCCCGTTGTTCAACGTTAACATTTTGGATAATTATATGATTCTACAATGCATGGGCTTGGGGTTTTTGTTTTACTTTTCGTCGATTTTTACAATTTTTTAGAAAACTATTGTAAATTTCCTAAAGTTTATAAACCAAAATAGACGTTAAGCGTTTCCTGTGATCCCTGCAATCTCTTATGATCGGAACAATCCTTCTGGTCGAAATCGTGTACAAAAAAAAATACACACATAATGGAAAACCTAATTCATATCTAGACGTTTCACTCAGAATCTAAAATAAAACGATAGAATCAAAACGTTTTTTTAGTTTTTTAGACTACAATGTGAAGGTAAGTTTTTGTTATATTTATTGAGGTGATTACATGTACAACGATATCGAGCAATGGTAAAGCAATACCGGGTCAGTTAGTATATTAATATTGTACTTTTCAAAACAAGATAAAATCTTCGCTGTTCAAATCAGAGTTGTTCACGCCCGAAAAAAATAATATAGTTTCACAACATGGAGGATTTGTTTATGAGAGATTGGTGGATGGTCCAGACCTGAAGTCGTGCACTTCATAGAATCATATAGTTCATTGTGGTCTCGCTAGACGGGTAATGCGTCAACACGTATATAATAGGTTATGATCATGAGTCACCGATGAAAGAACATAATAAAACAAGTGCACGGTGTACTCCGATGTACCCGAACACAAAATACGTCCGTTTTTTGCGCGCACGACTGCGGACCAATTACCAGCCCGATATTCGGTGTTCGTTCTACTATCGTATAAGTTATGATTTTAAGAACGGGGCGCATGTATAGGCTCGCTAACCCGTCCGTGCCGATAGCGTGGAAGATAAATGCAACAATTCAGTCATACCGTCCGCGGTTGGCCATACGTAAACTGCGCCCAAATGACCTTTTTTTTTGGAAACTGCGCCCGCATTTTTATCTTAGTTGAAAAGGTATAGTGTAAACTGCGCCCGAAATGTTATCTATTTTAAAAAGATATAATGTAAACTGCGCCCGACTTATTAACTTATTCAATTTTCACTTATCAAAGTCTCTATGTTTGACGATTGTGTACTTTTTAAAGTATATCACAGACATTTTATTTTCGTCAAGAAATACCATCAAGTTATCGAATATCTATATTGCAGTAATACGACAATTGATGGTTATCACTACTTCCGGCGGCGATTGTAAACTGCTAGTACCGAACCTATTCTAGTATCGTATTCATTTTAATCAGTAAAGTCACGATGGCCGAACAATTCATGTCGAAGCGAAAAATGTTTGAAAATTATTTCTAATTTTAAGTTTCGTAAAATTAATCGGCCTCTAAGTTCGATGTACGGTCAAAACTTGTAGAGCATTTTTAAAACGATAGGTGATGACGACAGAATCACTGAACAAAGTTTAAACCATAACCACGAATCATTAAGTGATCAAAACCTTCAAAAGCAATTCGTGACTGGTATCGTAAAACGCAAGGCGACTGAAGATATATGCACTAAACCTAGTAAAATATTTTGTAATGGTATTAAAAATATACCAACGGAACAGTTACAAGTAAGTGATGTACGTAATATTAAAAGAAACATATATAATGCTAGAAGAAAGATATTGCCTCCATTTCCTAAATAAATTGAAGAAATTAAATTACTTCTTGATGAACGAGGTGTTCAAACAAATAGAGATGAATTATTTTTACTAATAAACAACAAGGAGTTGAAATATATTGTTTTCAGTTGCATTTCTAATGTAAAAGCTCTTGCACTATCAAAATGGTTGTACATGGATGGTACATTTTCATACTGCCCTTAATACTTCACACAAATGTTTACAATACATGGTTTTATCAACGGCTATTACATACCACTCGCCATATGTTTACTCTCCGATAAAAGTACAATATCATATACTGATTGCTTAAAATCTATTTGTGAATATAGTTTCCAAAATAATATTATTATATCACCATCCGATGTTGTAATAGATTTCGAAAAAGCTATTCATTTAGCATGTAATACTGTTTGGCCTCAGATAAAGTTTTCATTTAGCACAGTCATGGAATAGAAGTATCCAACAAAATGGTTTAAGTAATGACTATAAAGATAAAAATAGTGATATTAGAAGGTGGTTAGTGCATTGTTACGGTTTACCATTTCTAAGTCCAGAAAGTGTATCTGAGTATTTTGTCAATGATTTAATGAAATCAAAGCCTGACGACGAAAGAGTGACACGATTTGCGGATTATTTGGTAGACGTATATATAAGTGAAGAAGCTCAGTATCCACCTGAAGTATGGGCTCAAACATCAACAGAGCCAACTTTAACCATAAATGCATGCGAGTCTTTTCATTCTCACTTTAGTTCCAGCTTTTATACAACTCATCCAAATATTTTCATGTTTATAGAAAAGTTAAAAGAAATTCAAATAGAAGTATACATTAAACTAAATAGTATAAATGAACCGTTTAAATTCCAAAACTCTAAAACAAAAAAAAAACGCGAAAAGTTAGAAAATTTAATTAATAAATATAATAGTAGTCAAATTCCAATTGATGAATATGTATCCACCATATGTTATTATTTCTAATATTTATAATTATTTTAATTTTTTAAAATAAAATTTAATTTTTAATTATTCAAATTATATGGCTGTAACGAATTAAGTATTTTACCTGTAATTTTACCCGGGCGCAGTTTACATGTCACCTTTTTACTCTTGATAAAAACTCGGGCGCAGTTTACATGTGTGATTTTGTGTTTACCTGTAATTTGGGCGCAGTTTACAATCGCCGCCGCCGCGGTTTATGACAAACTTTTATTGCCAATTAAAACCATTTTCGAACTCGCCCGCGACGTGCTTGTTTAAAAATAGTCAAAAGTCTTTTCGAACTCGACACCCGTTGATTTATACTTAGGTCGGACCAACCGTTACGCGGAACGGCAGTCCCAATACGCACGGCGGACGGGTGAGACACGTCATTCCTACCACCTATATCCATACAGAGTAGGAAGCTTCGAACTACCCCGCGCGCTTGTCGAGAAAATAAAAATAAAGTCTCCGAGTTGATTAACGTCTGAAAACGATTCGAATGGAACTAATGTGATCGTTTGGCTATTCCGCCGTCAGCAGCGCGTGTTACAATACGCGGTCGGGAACATGATCGTATAATCGCGCGCGGTAACGATTATATGTGTACGTTGCGTTTATGCCACTTGAGCAGCTCGTCGGTTGGAACCAATCACATTATCGAATTAACGTCGATCGCGGCAGAAGGGTTCAGACGCGGTTCGAGTAAATGCACGTCGAGAAGAGATGTGATGAGGCGGAGGCGACAAGAGTAGTATAAGTAGTTATTGCCGTGGGAATGAAGGATGCTATAGGGTCGGGCTGCAGTGGAAGATAGTAAGCTGAAGACCAGCGAAGAAGAGATAGTTGGATGCGATTATTGGTGTGTATGCGAGGCATCAACGTGGCGGTTGACATCTATATGACCGCGGGGATCACAAATAATTTCTAGCGAATGAGCAAGAGATATTAGTAACAAGCGAATTGTTTAGATTCTACGTTTTAGCTTCAGTTATACCAGAGATTCGTTTTGAAAGTTTATCGACAGTTTTCGCCGTCAAATAAAGTGTTAAATGTATGAAACATGGCACCTTTTGTCTCATATTTCGACCATGCTACCTCGGAGTGTACACAATAAAAACGTGCGAGGTAGTACACGTACGTAAATATAGGTATACGAGTATGTAATGACACCAACAGTCGTACATGTGTTTTATTATCACCTCGCCACCTTGCTGAAATAATCGATTATTTAACAATTTAAAGTTATTTAAATTGTCGCGCTGTGTTGTAACATACGGTTACGACGAACCGAACTGTTGTATAATATTATATTACGTATCTTTAGCGTGAATGACAGATAATCAATCGAAATCAAATTATAGAACTAAAACAAGCTGTCACGTGGCCCGTCGTCGTACAAATCACTTAGGTCGTTCAACTAGTATTCAAACGTGCAACTTCATTATACACATACAATTATTATAGTACCTACTACCTGCCATTGTTTTACCACGTTGAATGATGTAATGCTGAAAAGTACAATATTAATACAGTATGAATACATCGATGACAATATTTCGAGGTGAAGCTGAAAATATTTTGCGTTTTTAAGTACCGAAAGCGGACATGAACACGACAATGATATTATATCGACCGCAGCACGTCTACATAGACGTATTTTTATTTCACTTCTGCACACACCACACACGAGTGGTGTACGAGGAGTATAGGGAGTGCAGTTGAGTGCATATGAGTCGATCAGTGCAAGTTTCAAAATGTATGCGGTTCCGAATAAACACGTTTTAGTAATTTACACAGAGCAGAAGTAAAGCCGTGTAAATTTGATACCTAAACTCACACAAATCGCCCACGGCTGTTGACCATTACCTGATAACTGTTCTTATTATTTGGGGCTGTTATGCGGATTGAACACTGCATACAGTTCCCGGTAGTTTTCAGTTCGGATGACTTTAAATACTACTATATTATATACCAGGGGTGGCCAACTTTAATAGGCTTGTGATCGACCTTTGAGTTTTTCTAGGTCGTCGCGATCGACCAAAAAAAAAAAAAGGTTGTATATAAATAAATAAACCAAAAAAAAAATTATTATATTGTTATATTATTATTGGTACAACAATTATTTTGTTTTCTGAAAAAAATTCATTAAAATGCGAATGGGAGTTGCGATCGACTCAAATTCATCTCGCGATCGACCTGTTGGCCACCCCTGTTATATACTACCAGAAAATAACCATTTTACGTCAATATAATAATAATTGTAGTGATTCATTTTTCCATTCAACTGTAATTTAATCAATTTCTTGAATATTAGGAATCAAAAATAGATATTTTCGATGTGAAATTTCGGATATAAATTGATAGTTATATTATAATATACGTTTCACGACAGTTTTTACTAACAGTTTTTTATGTTTAGTACTCATTTCGATTTCAAATAATCACGAAGTTTTTTTATGCATTAAATTTATTTTTTTTTGGATTCATGATATATACAACTACATTAAGATTTGAAACGATTACTTATTATTACCACATTTAATGTATTTTTAACCACTTTATTCATAAGTTATTTTTATATGCACTTACATTTTTTTTAAATGTCCCATTACATCTTTATGATTAATAGATCTTTGTTCAGAACCCTATTTTAAATAAGACACTTACGAATTTAATAATACATTTTAAACTTATAAAATTACTTTTGTTTTAATTGGTGCCAAACAATTAGTTGGTGTAGTTTTGTATTACTTGTAGTCCATAAAATGTTAGCAAACAAACCTCTATGATGTCTCTACTATCTGTCGTTTGAAATAGTTATTTGTTGTAGAAATATTGCTCTACTGCGATATATATATTACGTTTTTGTATGTATGATTTACGACATTATTGATCACACGGGACACAGGTGTTGAAGTTATTGAAATAATAATATACCACATCCTATAGATACCTACTCTTAGAACTTATACATAAATAACATAATTCAATTTCAAGCAGAGTAATTTTAATTTTATGATTGATAAATAGTGAATATATAGTGAAAATTTATTTTACTAATCTACTACTGCTTTTAGCAGTTAAAAGTTGTAAAAACTTGTCGAAAAAAGTTATAATAAATGCTACCGTTAAGAAAGTTCGATATTTAATAGAAAATATATTTTTATTTATACGATTATATAGGTAATACAATAAAAATAAAAAATTTAAATATAAATACTCGTATATACGAGTTAGCGTATGCACATAAATATGTTTTCTAAAAAAATATACATATACATAAGAATAGTGTACAGATCGTTTGTATTTGGTAACAATGAAGTTTAAACTAACTTTTTAACTTATCATTTATTGTACTGCTCCATTGGTAATATTTTCAATCTGTTCGAAATATGTACACATATTGATGCGAATACGAGTACCAACTGTTCCGAAAACGTTTACATAATACGCATATTATTACCTAATGAATAAAAAAAAACTCTATGCTCAGTGCTCACCCCTAGGAATTTTTTTTCATCCCGAGCTCATATTGTGCAAATTATATACGATTTTACCCATTTAACGGCAATGTAAATTTTCAAATTTTCGTTATTCGTACGATGTCAATTTTAAAAAATTTCTTCCATCAACAATAAATTTATTCGAAGTGAAAAATAAGAGACAATTACTTAGTTGTATAATGCCACCAATAATACTGAAAAACCAACTGATATCAATAAATATATCAATAAAAAAACATTACAGATTTGTTAAGAAAGGAAAAAAGATTGTTTTTATATACATACTAGGAAAATACGCAAAATCAGACCAAGCAGTACTTAAAGGAACCTCTTAAACGTCATATCTGAGTTCCTTAATATCTCCACATACCTTGACGTTAAGAATGATGTAAGTTCTCATGTTATTAGCAAATTAAATTCCCGGGGTATAATCGTAATACCAAACAAAATACTAAATCAAGGGCAATAACCTCGAACTCAGCAGAAAAGAATACACTGTGACAAACCGACTTCGAATAGACCACATTATCTCAAAGTTTTTTACCGACCAAAAAAGAAACTCATTATGTGATACACATTATATTGCGCCCCCTGACGATTAACCACAAAATCCTCACAGGGTGTCAACAATTCGAATTTCACTGTTACAATTTTCACACATCTGAACAAATCGGCCAAGCTCAAGATATAAGGATAACTTATTGTTATTTTTCAGAAAATCTGAATTACATAATATAATAATGGCCAAGTAGCCAGAAGTTATTTATAATATCATGAAAGAAAAAGAGAAAATCTTTTTTAGGAACAATGAACCACTTTTTTTATTACTATTATTCTCCATATTAAAAGTGCAATTCAATATTTAAAATTGACTAGTTATTTGTTTACAGTGGAGACGAATTTAATACCATTGATATTTTCGTTGAAGCATCTGTGTCGGAAAAACTTTACCGATTTACGTTCGAAGAGATGATACAAGTGCAATTCCGGGGAATGTGATCTCTGAAATTTAGACGGTTGACATAATCGGTGAATATTTCTTTCGAGTTTATAGTTTTTCGAGGGATCTCCGGTTTACCTCTTTTTTACCACTTCATACCGCTAGATACGATACACTATTTCTGTAACGTCAGCCGGTCGACGAATGAATAAGATTCAATAAAATATAAAAATATTATGACGTTTGGGTGCTCCATCGACGATCACTTAATATTCAACAGTGTTACAAACAATAATAATAATAATAACAAAACGTTTTCCGACGAACTTAGAGAACACAAATCGCGGCACTAGGCGTGTTCGTTCGATAAAATTCAAAATCGAGCTGAGAATCGTGTTGAACATTGGTCGCAAGTAATAACTATTGCCAACAGGTGAAAAAAAAAAATGAAACGAATAATAATACAACGATTGCGGTTTATTCTGCTGTTGTTTGTCGACCCGACCTCTTGTATAATACAGCTCGAGCGGTGTATTTTTTATTATTATTTTCAATACGGCGATTACCGACGAGAGGCGGTGACTAGGTGGTAAACGCTTGAATCGAATCTGTTTTTCTGGACAGATACGCCATTGTTTCGCGTGCAATTTCCGGGCCAACGGCGGTAGTGTATTCTTGAGTTTTTATTTTCCGTCGCCCAACGCGCGTACGCGAATGCTACTCAACCGTGCGTTAGGTCAGTACGCTTTGTTGTACGTCCGCGCGCGGGTTGATTACTATATTTTTTTCTCTTGCTCTGAGACCGCAAATCCGAACGATAACGTGAGCTTTTTACTTTTCATATCTACCGCGTTGCGCAAAAAACAGTAAAAAAAAAGGAACCGAATGGGAAATGGACACCGCAAGGTCGGGTCTCTTCAACGGCTTATACACATAATAAGTATATATTATTGAATAGGTATACAAATACGGTTTATTCCGGATTCGGATCCGCTGGAGCGTTATGTGTATACACACTATCGATCGCATCCCCGAACAATCTTGTTTAAATATTTCGCTGCAACAATAGACTTAAACAATCAACGTCGATTGTACGTTTTACGTCGGTGGAACCGAGCAGCCTGCAGGCACGTTAAAGTCTTGCGCAACTATTATTTTCGACGTCTGCGTATTGTACCTGTATTATTGCGTCCACGTGTGTGCATGTGTGTGTGTGTGTGTGTGTGTGACATACAAACTGCTTGAAATGGGAAGTGAATCAACACGGTTTCGATAATAATTTATGGTTCTAAGACGAACGGGGTTGTACTATAAACAGATTTAGCTATGCTGGAAATGTTTTGGGTACGTATTATAACACGAAAATATTGTTTTTCGGGCTCCGAATGAAAATCCCGCCGTTCGGGGAACGTATTATTATAATATACCGGGTACGTGCGTTCGCGTATCGAACTCTCCGGTTTCCGCCGATTACCTCGCGCGTATTGTGCAGACGGCAAACATTTAGTTTACCGAAGTACCTAACACAGGGTGACGGTTTTTAAAGCAGGGTCTCCGCTTTCTTATGTTTAAGTTAATCACGTTTTATATAATTCTGATTCATGGAGATTAGTGCATTTGCATTATATATTATTAGAAGACTCTAATCTTTCTTTACATACATTTATTTGTACCTCTTAAGAGGTGTGACATATGAAAACTAGGTAGGCACAAATAATAATGTGAATATTTTTTATTTAGTAGAAAAATATACAATCTGTATTAAATTTAAAACATTAATGAGTATTCAATAAAAAAAAAATTAACGGCAGTGGATCACGTGATGGGAAGTGCCTTCCTTTGATGGAATTCCAACGGCCAGAGGAATTTTATTGGGAACGTTACACAGAAATCGTTACTTTATTCAGTTGATTACAACTTACTATAAAATAATATTGAATACTGCAACCCTTTTAATTCTAACAAATTTTTATGAGCATTTAAATTTTCTTTTAACCGGTAATTTATTTATGATGCAATTCGCGGGGTTTTCACGTTTAGTTGTTATTCATGAGTTCGGCGAGTGAGTAATGATTTCAATCGTACCTCCACGTTGTTTATAGAGTATATGTATTTTATTATTAATGAAATCAAATCTCCGGTCAGGAAATAAACATTTGAGAAAAATAAAATTTATAAATAATTTTTTTTTATATTTTACAGTTTAATGGATATTAATTATTACATGATCATAATTCATAGTGATTTAATAGGAATATAGTTCAGCGATTCGACGACGAACTCGTATTATCATCATCACATCGTTCGTGAAATAGTTTAACTTCGACTACCGATTGAATCGTCACGATAACCATATTATATTTCCAATTGACTGACGTCAATACACTGAGTTGAGACATTCTCGTGATCCGATCCGTATTTATAACCCCGGTATCATAACACTAGACTAGACAATAATATCAACTCTGAACCAACATAATATAGGGAAAATACTACCTGATATGTTTCGGAGCGGATACAAGTTATCGTCGCAGCCGACTTAAGGTCTTCTAGACTCAAGTTTAATGCAGTCATTTAATACTGAATTAGTGGTCCCGACTGGGGCGTCGCATTGCCTGAGTGCATTTGGCTATCAAAATTGTATCTTTTAAATAGCTCGACTGCGTCCACAATGTTATATCGCTAATCTTTGGGGGACATCCCAAATGCGTCACGAAATTTTTCCCGTATACAAATTATGAGTGCATCCGTACAAATGTACACACGATCTAACCTAACCTAACCGGTCAAATATGTAGATTTATTTTATGAAAAAATACTTTAAATGTAGTTAAAATATTGCCTGTTTTATCTAAAATTTGTAATTTTCATATAAAAAAATAAACGGAAATCCCAGGTCGGGCCATTAAAAACATAAAACATTTGTACCGTTGCTCTCGAAAATGTTGAGTGAAAGAGGTCTGTTCGATCAGCTTGTATTTATGAAGATAGTCGATATAATAATAGAACAAAAGTTTTTTATAAGGTGTGATGAATATTTCACTAAATTTTGCAAGAAAAAAAAATGTTTAAAAAATTATGAAATATCTATAGATAAGAACATTTTATAAAAAATCGTATATTCGAACGAAATAAACAAGTGACGAAAATACTAGACAATGCAGGGTTCGATTCTCTGTTGAAATTAAAATGTTTGCAATATTATCTCAAAGTCTCTCCAATTATTTGGCAAGCTGTTGCGATATTCAAACCTTTTTTTGAACGAAATTTCCTTTCAGAAAAGTATGAGGCTTGTATATATTGGAACAATCCTTCAGGTCAAAATAGCGTAGATAACAAAAACATAAATCATAATTCATAATTAACCAATATAATCCTCATTTCACTTAGAATCTAAAAAAACATGATAACTATATCAGTTATCACACAGCATATTATTTTCAAAAAGAAAACGCAATAAAATCTTATCGTTGGGGCATAATACAGTTAGTATTGCATTTTGGGTTATGTTAACTCTGAGAAGCGCATGGGCCGTACAGTAAAGCGTTATTCTTGATCCGGGTATACAGCTGGTCACACTTTTTCTGTTGATATACTCAGTACATTACACAGGTTATAGATATAATTTTGGGACTCACTCAGGAGTTCTCCCCGAATGATTGTGCGTCAGTCGATCAACGTGTTTTCTCGGTGTTCATTCTGGTGTTCTACCGAAAACATGGTATACTCTCAAGTTTCTGTATATTATATTTTAGCTGACTTTAGTTATTCAAGAACTTTAAAACTTTGGTTAAATGACGTAAATGTGAAAAATTAAAATAAGTTGGCGCAGCTGAAGTGTGCTCGTATGCCTACTACGTTCTAAAACCATCACCGTTATATACCGTTAATTGCTCTCTTATTTATAGCGCGGAACCATTCAAAAACCTTCAATCTCCCAGATTCTTGTTGACATGGTTTCCACGTATTTTATACGAAAGACGCGGGCGCAAGAAAGAAAAGCAATAAGTCTTTTAATTAAATCAAATTTCCTGCGTATGAATGTCGGTGTAGAACACAACAAGAAGACGATAATTATAACTCATTTCTCGTTGAAGTTCATCCGACTCCTCTTAACGTTGACTTTTATTATTTTTTTTTAATTGTTTTAATTTTCTGTTTTCGCGCATTTATTTTAAATGCGCGTCAAACGAGAAAAACAAACATACAAAAGCAAACACTCGAACATTATACGTCATGATAATTGGTGACGAAATTTTAACTATGAAACTATTATGTACACAATTATTATTTTAATATAGTTCACGTAAAAATAAAGCGTTTTGTACCTATACGTTTTTTGTATATGCAAAATATGACAATGCTATTTACGGACTCAATAATATGTTACCGCTGTGGTTGAATAAATTCTGATCCGACACCATCAGCACTATCACTCATCGTCCATAAGGATTAAATACACATTTAAATTTTATCATAACAAACGAAAGTCCATCAAACTGTATTATGTGTATACCTAAAATATCTGTACATAACCATATGGGAGAATATTATTTTTGTACCGATTGACAGTTGAATAAAAATCATTTTACAAAATGTCAAGTTTTTCTCTTGTACGAGAAAACAAATTGATCAGAATACGTGCATATATATTACACACAACACACAAAATATATGTATTTTATTAGTATTATTATAAATGTAGGTGATTATTCTGAGTGAAACGAGGAATGTATTGGATTTATATGATGTGTGTGTGTGTGTGTGTGTGTGTGTGTGTGTGTGTGTGTGTGTGTGTGTGTACATGATTTTGACCACTAGGATTGTTCCGATGTATACAGACAGGGTCATTTTCTGAGAGGAAATTTCGTCTTCTTAGTACTAGTTGTATGTCTTTTTTTAAATAATTCAATAGTTTTCCGAATAATCGAGAAAAACAGAGAAACAATTGCAAAAAACTTTAACCGAGATCAAAAATCGAACCTTACACCGCCTAGTATTTTTCTCACGCGCTAACCACTTATTTTTTTCATAGATACAAGATTTTTCAAAAGATTTTCCATAATTGGTTGTTATTCTATAAATATTAATCATAGCGGCTTGAAACATACATGTATTATAGACATGTAGATATGAGCATTTATTAGAAACCTCATAATCTTCGAAACATTTTCTTTTTCGCAAAAGTTAGAACATTAAAAGTTCTACCTACCTTATTAAAAAAGTAGGTTCTACTATTACATAGACCATATTTAGAAATATAAACTGAACCACTCGATCGCTTTCACGAAATTGTTTTTTCGAGTGCAATGGTACACTGGTTTCAAGTTTGAAAGACCCATTCTCTTATCTCACCCAACCGTGGATATGTCATACTCTCACCCGACCTAGGAGTTTTGTCCGTTTATTATAATTATTAATATCATTAATTATTTATTTTTTTTTCAGTTATTATTAAAACACTGTCACACCAGTTCCAATCTTGTACTCAAAATGTCATTATTGAAAAAAATAAATAATAATTTCATTTAAATTTACCCGAATGTGAATTTTCAAACGTACAATAACTCTGAGCTTTTTAAAAATCAATTTATACCCGTATTGTATATTGATTAAATGAACATGTAATATTGTGTATACGAGTACACGTTTTAAATGGCTTGATCCATGGTTAATTATTTTAACGTCAGAATTTCGTTCGTTAATTGCATTTGAAGTAAAAACCGTGCAAATACAATGCTACAGTTGATTGTATACATAATAGTGTTATATCATTACGTATACAGGTACTCGCGTATATTTGGATAATTTATATTGATATTGATTCATCCAGTTTTCAGGGTATCAAACACCAAAACATACAACGAAGCATATACGATCGTAATAACAGTCCATTTAATAATGTCATAATTTTATTTACGAATACAATTTATTAATTATTAAATTATTATTTACGGACCGACGGTGTTGGTATAATATCAATTTATCGAATCGGTAGCTCGTCGTTGTTTGATATTATTTTCGTAACCCTACACGCTTTATAAATTCATTATTCTACAGTTCACAGACGCAAGAGGTAAAGGTTTTAAATATTTTGCCAATCAATACAAAATATGTACGTTCGGTTACTTAAGCAATAAAAAATATAATATGCTCTCACCGACATACAGGATGACCAGCCGAGGTTCTACCTATTGCAATATTCACTGGGATATCGAAGATATTCAAATTCTGGTATTTAATAAGACTCACTGGGACTAAAGGTATTATTTGAATTTAATGTTTTGGGAAAAAGGGTGAAAAAATATTTTTTTATTTTTTATTTTCTGAAAACTTGAGGATAAGTATTTTATAAAAGTTATTTTTCTGAAAATGTTGACGTTTCAACATTTTACTTTCGTTAATCTCATGATTTTTCAAAAAATGAAGAACCTATTTCAAAATAAAAAAAAAATTCTTATTATGTCATTCGTATGATTTTACTTTAGGTAAACGGAAAAAAATTTTATTACATTAAGAAATTTTTTTCGCTTCACGGAAAAATATTGCATTATATATATATATATATGTTTTTGTCGGTTATTATGGTTATTTAGAAACTTTAATCATTTTATTTACTGTATTAGCAGCTTTGCAGTAACACGAAATTGGTCAGAAAAATCATTGGTTGTAACCGTAGCAAAAATATATCCACAGTAATTTGTTAATTATTATTACAGCTAATATTTTCTTAGCATGTGTCAAATTCCATTAGGTTGTAGTTTTTAGCCATAACAACATAATATGACAGTGCGGCAACCAGCGTCAATAAACCGTGGTAGTTATAGATATTTATATGTATATATATATATTATACATAAGTACAATAGAGCTATCTTTCATTCTTCCACATTTTTCTACAACGAATCATAAATTCTATTTTACATGCAGACTTTTATATCTTACTGAGGTATATAGGCATGGCAATGATATATATCTATATATATATATTATATATGTATAATTTTGTATGTGTTTTTCAAAATAGCTAAAAGTACTCATAACAGTTGCTTTGAATGTTTTAATCGAAAAATATCGATATTGCAGTGTGTGAGCGTGTGATTCCGCATTTTTACCACGTGTTACGTAATGCGCATCAAATCAACAAAAGCTTTCGTTAACCACTCCGCGAGAAAACGGTTTTGCAGATAATGGCGGACTATTAAATTTGCATATTTCACGCTCGTCCGTGCACTTTGCTGTCCTACGGTTCAAACAATCTGTGTTGTAGTTTAGAGCTGCAGGTCATAAATGTTCTGAGGACTTGTAAATAATAACGTGGATACCTTTACTTTACGTCTATCTAACGATGACCCGGTCCCCCAGGTCGGCTGTTGGTTATCGCAATAGAAATTAGCAGCGATCCCGAATGTCCTTTTCGCAAATGAGATTGCAGTAAGTACAAAGGTTCATCAGTACACCTCAGTGTTTGAATACATCGTTTCGTTTCGCCCTCAGTATAACATAACATTAGTGCATATAATATTATAATATACCAATACAATTTTTATTTATATATAATTTACAGTGAAACTTGTCAAAAGCGAATACTCGCGATAACATAGCAGATATCCGTCTTAGATGAAAATTTGATTTCATCATCCCTGCGCAAATCATTATTCGCCCAAAGCTTGAGTCCAATACGGAATATATCTTCGGTCCCTTGCAATTTTCTCGTGGATCGTTTTCGCCGCACATAAATTATATAAATATTTATAGACGAGTTCGCTGGATGTAAAGTACGTCCGGTTGTAGGTGCTTCAATTAACATGAGACCCAGACGTGAAATACAAATCGTATCCTATTACCCGTATGGATATACCTGTTCGCTGCTTTCAACTTAAAGCGAATAATTATACTTGTTTACAATTGATTAAGTAGTTTTATGCAGGCTATAAATATCATTATCGTAGAAGTTTAGTTTTTGTTCAAAATCAAATATATTGCAATATAATTTAAAAAAATATATTACACTCATAAATCCAAGTACACAGCTATGGATTGTAAAATTTAAATTTTGAAGATAAAATGTTTTTCCAAAACATACATAGATTTGCAAAAATATATCTCGGCGGTTAGTATATAATAATAATTACGGTAGACATTAGTAATTGTTTGGTCTGATGTTCAACACGAGCTACAAGCAACCGATGTAAGTACATGGTTTTCTGATAAGATTTGATTAAGTTGACAATCGTACATAATTATGATAACATACGGTACATATGTATTGTGAGTCCCGCTCTATCGGAACACAGACACTTATAACTGATTCGAATTTGTTCATATATTATTTTATTTTTCAAACATTTAATGCATGTATATTTCATGTTTAACATTCTCCTTGGAAAGGAGGTGATAATAGATGTTTGACTAATAGTGACTCGTTTGTTTCTTTCTTGGACTACCAATCATACTAACTGACTAACGATTAACAGATTATGTGAAATGTGTGAATTGTTTACTTCTGCAATTCTTAATAATAAAACAAGAAAAATGGAATGCACATTTTAATTGATTTTTTTATTGATGATTATAGTTGAGGATGATGGTAGTCCGCTCGTGTCCTTCCTTGCATATGCTAGTTATACACTGACAGTAATCGATCAAAAGAAACCTACCAGCATTAATAATATACCATCAACTAGGTACTGATACACTCAGCAACACAATAATATATCAATAACAACATAAAATCCATACGAAAAAAAAATTGATGATTAGTTATGTTTATTTGTAATCGTTTTTTATTTTTTATCATTCATCAGGGGCACACCGTTGTAATATAATAATATTGGTTTTCTAGCACCACTGCTCACTAATACAATATAGTGAAACATTTAAATGGCAAGAATTTGAGCCAATCATGCACACATAGTACGTTGAATAACGAAAAAATATTTAAATCTATATAAGAATTGAGCCTGGAACTCGGCTAAAAGAAACAGAGACAGAAACCACCACCGTGTTCGCATACCAATGATGTATTGACGATTACAAAGATAAATATAATAACTTGACCAACCAGCCAAAAGAAAAAACATTCCATCCTTATCCAAACGGTATTTTGGATAAATGTAATAATGGGAAAAACACATAAGATCCCTTTAGTTCCGCGAATCATGTAGAGTTTCTAGCGAAACGTGTGAAACCAGAGGGAACTAAATCTTTTAAATAAACAAAATTAATCAGTATGTCACGCGGTACCTTATCAAATCGAATCATAGATATCGTGTGCACCAATCAATTCGGGCATATTCAGCAACGTTTACAATGTTTCAATTCGACTAACACTCTTTGTCCCACGAATTTGTCAATTCAATACATACTCGTATACCCAGATCAAACGAAAGCCATTGAACACCTTGCCAACACGTTATTAGTCAATCTGTCGATTCACAGTTTCAGCATGACTATTTTTAAGAAACTAATATATTGATATGTTGAATCTGAGTTTCATTCCATAGAAGCGTCAACGATAATACAACAATGATATACCACTGTTTTGCTGGCCAATATAAACAAACAATATTACAAAAGCATTCGAGGAAAAAATAGTCATGACAACCATTTATAATATCTAAAAATATTATCCACGTGGAATAAATCAAAATGAATCAAGACCCATTTGTTAGTAATATCCATGTTTAAAATATCTTTAGAAACTATGAGTATCCATAAATAATCTGCCTATCTACCCATCCTAGTGCCAGATCCATCAAATTAGCTCTAAAAAATGCTAAATTAATGTCTAAATTGAGATTTTCATTAATCATTTGAAAAAGAAAATTGAGAAAAAAAAAGAAAACATTACATCAAACTGTCATATACGCCTCTTCTCGATTTCATCAATTTATCATTTAAAATTAAAGTTCTAATATACTAAGTAATATTATTATATTATACTTATACGTTTTCTTATAAACCAATCTAAAAACCATTATGTTAATAATATGTTTTTAAACTTGGAGTCCTGCCAAATCGTCTAAAAATTAGTCCAAATATTCAAGGTTTTCCATCTATTGCGCTTAGATTGATGACGAGCACTCATTGGTTCGTATTAAGCCACATTTCACACAACGTCACGAACACAACAATTTATAAAAACTTACTACAACCACAGTTAGTAATGTTTAGTATGGACGTATTGTCCGAGGAGTAAATTATTTTAAAGAATGAAGGAATTTGTTTAATTACATAGGTTACTTATTCTTATCGAACTGTATGACATTACATATTTCATTTATTTATTGCATTTATCATAAAACATATACCTAACGTATACTTTGTCAAAAGAAGAATAAAGAGAATCAAGTGAATACTTTATATAGGTGATAAGTAAGCAATCATCATATGAAAATGGAAAAATATATCTTTATTTATGTCAATAAAAATATGCTGGGATTAATTATTGAACACGCTTACAAGTTTACATAGTTGTATACATATTTAGGTAGGTACAACCATAGATGAATTAAAAATTAATATTTATTAATTAATCTACAGTACCATATAAAACATAAAAATTAAATAAAATCTATGTTGGTATACTGTTGTGTGCACATTTTCAAACTGTTGTGTTATTAAAATGGATTTTGTTTGTTAAATTATAAGTTAAATGTCAAATAGGGTTTCTATGGTTGAAGACGCTGAGGAGATATCCAATCGTTTAAAAATATATAACATTAACCACTTTTTTTTTCAAGTATCAAAGAATCATCAAAAACGTTTTATCGAGTGCTTTTTGTTGGTAATAAATTAGTCTCAATACGAAATTCTATGCAAATTAAGTTGTTTATAATAATTTCCCACTGTATAATAAATGCGTAGCAACATATTATTATTCAACGTAACTTTTCCGTTATCATGACGAATGTAGACCAAATTATGATTTAAAAGTATTTAAAAGCTGTACCTTTATTTGATTTCCAAAAAAGTGATATCATTATAATATTATTCGTTCATAATTATGAAATACATAATGTAAGTACAATGTACATATACTATTTTGCAAAAAGAAGATGGCGATAAAAGAAACTTTAGGTCGTTAAAATATATTGTAATGCTCTCATAGTTTATGCGTTATGCATACAATTTAAAATAAAAAGTTATCGGATACGCATACATTATCTTTTAATATACATATTTAAAGGTTTATTTAAGCGATATTTTAGGTGGTTAATATGTTTTACTTTATTCGGTTTGAGTGAATATAATTTTATGCATCCATAATTTAAAAACGTTTAAGACAAACAATAACTTTTTTTAACATCATATTTACGTTGAAAATAAATTTCAAAATACTTAATGCTCTTTATTTTTCACGCACTTTGATATAATTCAAAATTATTCAAAAGTTTTAGTACAAGAATAATACTATAGTTAATAATGAAAATACGTCTTCACTAGTTTTAAGTTTATTTTACTTATGTTAATCATGAGTAAACCTATTATTATTATTTATTATACATAATTAATAATTATTGTTATAAATTATCATTATTATTGTTAAAATAATTGGTTGTAATATATTTTAAAAGGAAATAATGTGAGTGATATGATGATAGTACTATAAAAGTGTTGGTTTCGTTTTGTCAAGTTTGTATTAAATAAATATTATATTTCCATGTTGTGATTTTGTCGTGTTTGGAGTTGCTTTTTTTTAGTAGAAACTTAGTTCCTTTAGTATTATTTTAGCGAATTTCATGAATTATGCAAGTTGAACTGGGAATTGTCTCGGACTCTTAACACCGTTAAGTATAAAACACAAAAAAAATCTATACATGGTACCAGCACCTAGGTCCGTGAATATTATATTCGTTATAACGGTTAAATCGGCACAAATTTTTCATGTAGACGAATCGATCTCTTGAAAATTGAAAACAAATATTGTATTTATAGAAGATGTATATTGTAACCTATTTTTTTTCAACTTTTTTTTTTCAATTTCTCTGAGAGAATGCATGACGCTATTGTAATAAGATAAAAAGTGCAAAAAGACGTTTGTTTCCGACATAATGTTCACCGTCTTTTTTCAACCAGCTACGTTCAAAACGTTTGTCCTTTGAATAACCGTCGCATTCGAGTTCAGCAAAATATTTTACACGTACGCTAATAAATTTTGCAACGACGAGAGCGGAACATAAACGTTTAATTCCAGTGGTGCCGTTGGAAAAATGTTGACTTTTTCAATTCGCTGGCTACGTATGGCATTTATAATATAATAACTGCACAAAATAATGACAACCAATCCCACTTCACATCCTATAGTACCTACCACCTTTTTTATTAGCAACTGTAGAGCACATTTGTATTGATACAAGTATATATATAGTATAACAAGCCGTTTCGTTTTTCCACGATAATTATTAACATTTCAACTCGGAATATTAACTAAAATGCGTTATACGTAGAGAGAAAAAAAACTGTAAATTATTATCTCTACGCGAGAAACGTAAAACTCATTGTGACAGTGTCTCGTTTTCAATAATAGTTGGAGTGTGAATTTTATATTTTATCGAGTAACTACGCAATAATGCCAATGGTTTTTTTTTCTTTTTTTATAGACTGATCAATACATTATTGTTTTTTTTTACATTTAAAATAAAATTCCCAGACGCACGGGACACTATTGCGGGTTATGGACATAACACGAATAACTGCCCGGTACGCGTTTTACCTTCAGTATTGGATCGTTTAATCGATTAATAATTGAATCGCTTGTTCTATTACGTATACTACAAGATCAAAACATTTTCATGATATTCGTTCGATTATAATATATTGTTTTATGACGTTTCCTAACACCCGAAATAAATGCACGTGATACAGTGGTGTAGTATATTTTAATTTTTTTGTATAAAACTGCACTCAGCTTAATTATGCAATATAATATATGATAATTATTTTTTAAGTAATCGGCCATCAGCCCTTCATGTGCTTGTTGTGTTGTATGATATGGGTACAAGTATGCGTAACTCGTGTTTGGAACATTTAGTTGGGAAGTGTTGGTGGGCTCTTCTCTCTGAACGGTGGTTCCAACCGGAAAGCTAAACCGTCAACAATCGGGTTTGAATCGATGCGTTTAAGCACAGCCACCTCTTCTATCCACTTGGTCAAGCAACCACTTTATTTTTCGACTTTAATATTAAAAATATCGTATTTAACTCTGTAAGATATTGTTTAATAGCTGACGAGTTTAATTGTTGATCGTGAAAAAACGATCGTTATTATTTTTCAATGAATTTGAATATTACGGTTTTCTTTCATTTTATCTTCACACCATTATAGCACCGCAATTTTTCAATAATTTTATAGCAATATAGTAAAAAAAGAAAATACCTGATAAAGTTATAAAAAGATTATTGTCATCATCGAGCTATGTGAATTTCAAAGTTTAGATTCACAACTTTAGCCGCTATCGTTCAGCCGAGGCATCGTAGGGTCGGGTGTAAAATTCCTTTACACCATCTAAGCAGTAATAATGCGAGAACATAATATTTTACGACAACGATTGTTATTGAACATTTTTTTACAGTCGTAAACCATGGAATGTTGTTTCTATCAATGTATTTGTGAAAAAATGACAGCTGATATTCATCGACTGTTTTAGAATACTATTCATATAGATCTTGCAATATTAAATTAACAAGTGGCGGTCTGCTCGTTTGTTTCGTTTCCAACGCAATATTATTCGGTGCCCGGCTAACAAAATAATGCCGGAGGGAGGGGATAATAATTATGATAAAAGCCAGTGGTACAAGTATATGTACATATGTATATTAGAGTTTTCTTATCGACGGACTGCGGAACTGCTTTAGATGGTTTCCCGACCGAATGCTGACAAAATCATAAACCATAAGACAGGTACAATAATTTTTTCTACAGCGAAAATATAATCAGTTGGAGAATACAGTTATGTTTTCTAATTCCGTTCTGACCGATGATGACGAGTGTAAAAAATTATTCGAAAACGAAAATGAAACAAACTCATTTTACAAATTGGTACCATAACCTTTGGTTCCATAACCTTTGGCAAACGATCTGAAACGTCACGCCGAATGTCACACTTTCGTAGTCGTCGTCGAGTATCCACGCTATACGGTGGCACATGGATATGTCTTGAACCACAACACAAACGAGTAATATACTAACATGCACAGTATTCCTGACAACCATTTTGTTGTCATAGTAAATTCAGTGTAAAATCATAGTCGAAGTCATATAGTATCAACCGATTCCGTTTTTATTAAAATATTTACAGACATTTTGCGTTTACTACGATTTTTACTATGCATTTATTATATGTGACGATCAATTCGTTGTTAGGGAAACTGTGCGTTTTACTCGTTTGTACTTTTCACTCGACGAGTGTGACATCAGGTTAGACGTTTCCGAAAACATTTTACCATGACTCCCAGCCACGAGACTGTATTATCCGGTGTTAATATTATATATGGTTGGAAATTGTACGATTTCATGTTTATAATATAATTGATTTTAAAATAATAATAGTCAAATACATAAACATTGCTAAATACATTCGAGGACTTGAGTATAGAATAAATAAATACAGTAGTTCTGATCGATTTTATAACAATGCCGTTTTGTGTAGTATTTTACTGGAATGTCACTAGTGCGACAATAACATTTAAGAAAGTTTTATACTTAACTTTAATTTGTTTAAGTTATTTATATGAATATTTTTTAAAAAAAATTGTTTTACCAAATGATCACCCAAGAGCCTTTTGCTAGTGATAAAAATACATGCGCTTTTATTCAGATGAAAATAAATGTTTTTATTTAATTAAACAGGATAATATCGATGGTTTCCAAAGAATTTATATTGAGGTTATTAAAAGTTATTCAATAAAGAAAATACACAGCCCAAAGCCGTAAAATAAATAATGCAGTACTTATTCAGCATCAGATTTTTTATTTTTCGAAAATGCGCTTTTTTTTCTTATTTTGTCAGAACAATGCAAATTCGACAGAAAAAGTCATTTGTTTTGAATTTAAATAGACATAATTATTGATTATTATTCGATATACTTTGGATTTAAAGTCTGATTATTATTATGATCTGTATAATGTGATACAAGGTTTGGTTTGTAACTAGCTAGTATGACAACTGTATATTCTACAATGAAAAACCAAATTTTAAATAATACTCGTATATTATATAACATACACTTGAAATAAATTTTTCTAGAAATAATAAAATTCTTTCCCATGAATTGTCGTTGATAATAGACCATGAAATGACAAAACGAACGCTTAAATATGTCGAAAAAATATTTGTTCGTGATGCGTTATTATGTATTATTATTTTTATTTCCGATTGAGTTTTTGATATGTAGTGCATGACTTCGAAATATTGTTTTTGGATTTTCAACAGAACGAGGATTATAATATTTATGAAACCACATAAAGTTGAACAATGATGTGATGATGTTTTTTGGAAAATCGGGTTGTTAATAAAAATAAAAAAAACCGTACGGCGTTTTAGGGAGCAGAGTGGTCAAAATTAATGGATCGACGGACGGCGGAGTTTTGATGGTAAAGGACTCGGGCAAAAAGACGTATAATAAACCAAGTGCGTTTGTTTTTTGTACCACACGCTCATCGTGTAAACCACGCTACTACTACTAATACTACTAATAATAATAACATTGACATCATTGCGAGATGGTGGTAGCGTGAAAACGGACACTGTCTCGGCGAGGGGGTGAGCGTGGTCGTGGCAAGGGAGATTTAAGGGATAATCGCCCTTGTTGGTATAGGACGCGGACGAGTGGGCTCTGTTGTTGTGGCGACGGTGGCGACACTTATTCGAAAATGTATTGCCAACAGCAGCGACTTATGTTCCAATTGTTTTTATTGAATCATTAGTCTCTTCAGTCCATCTCACTCTCTCTCTCTCACTCTCCACCCCTAATATTCCTCGACCGTTCTCCTTCCGTCATTCTTGCGGGCGTGAGCGTTAATCACCGAGATCGTTCATTATATAATGACAAAACGCCTGTACACCTACTCGCTGTTGATAACAAGCTTGAACGGGTGTATTATTATAATGTTCTAGAGGGGTGGAGGTGGAAACTTTGTCATTCACCGTTTCCTCTAGTAACGATACAGTTAATCGCAAATGCGACCAAACCCGATGTGTCAACCCGTATAATACGCTCTGTCGTTTTAACGACATTTTCAATAATAATAATAATAAAAAAAAAAATAATAATAACATCAACAGTTCTCGAGTTCTGTGTTTTTTTTTTAGCTTTTGGGTTTGCTTTATCCTCGTGGATACGCGTTCATAGTACTGGTCACCATATAATTTATGTTATTGAACTTTCAAACAAAAATGTCTTTCTGAACTAGCCGCAGTTCCGTATACTTATCAGTGATACAATTCGTACAGTTACCTAATCGATCACGGTCACGACGGTCGACGATTTTCGTTATATCGTGTTGTGTCCAGGCCCCAGGGTCATATATAAGGGTAGGCAATGATGACTAAGGCTGTGAATTTATTGCTCTTAAAAACTGTTAAATATGCATAAAAATATGTAAAAAACAAACCATAAAAATGTAACATATTTCGCGATATTATTTATATTCCCTTAATCAGCCTAGTTTTGGCACATTTATGGGGGATGTCCAGGCATTCCATGCGTATGAACAATTGATCTTATTAATAGCATAAACTGTTACAAATAATATTATTCAAGAAGTCAACAAAGCTCGCTATTGCTCAATTATTTCTGTTGATTCTACACCGGTCATTTTATATATTGACACAGTTTGTGCCGTACACCACAAGTCGTTCGTGTTAACCATCGTTTCGTCGTTTTATTATTTCGAACAAAATAGGTCTATTGTGCACCGTTGTGTTACATTATCTTTACATAATACTACGCGCGAAAACAATGGAACACATCGCGTATTGTTTCATCCTAATGATAAATAGATACTCGGGTTTGATAAGCAATTAGCTCTTGGGCGATTTGCGCACGACTATACTGCGTTTTATCATATTCTTCTCTGCGCCGGCCAAACCATCAACGCCATTTATCCTGGTGGTCCTCGACAAGGGGATCCTTGCCAACGATCTCCTTCTCTCTCTCTCTCTACTATATGTTGTGTGTGTGTGTGTGTGTGTGTGTGTGTGTGTGTGTGTGTGTGTGTGTGTACCTATACCGGTATAAACATAATATATCCAGGCGTCGACGTGGCAATTAATAATAAATTAACTAAGGCTAATGACGCGTCGGCGTTTTATACCGCGTTGCGTTGACGTCCGGAGAGATTTTGGTCACGTATTATTATTTTAACATGTATGTATACAATACACATATATATATATGTATGTATGTATGTATGTATATTAATGCGCGCACATACACACTTGAGCGTGTACAAAATATAATACGTGCGCGAGTATCATTCGAAGACGACGACGGGCACGTAATTTGTCAAAACCGTCAACGAAGAGCCACATTCAGGTGTGTGAGTTTGTTTGCGCATGTGTTTGTTCGCGTGCGTGCGCGTGCGGGCGTATGTGAGCTTGTGTGTGTGCGTGTGTCTGCGGGTGTGCGAGTTGTTGTGTAGGTGTATGCGTATGTGTGTGCGCAGTATATTACGCGATACATATTATACACCTATATATAACCACCCGTACACGCGCAGCTGATATCGCATCGAATGTATTTCAGTAATGTATACACGGGGTATAAGTGCGTGGGTGCGCAACTCACGACCGCGTTTTGGAACGTAGGTATAAAATATTATATTTGCGATTGTGCGCGCCGCAGATACCGAATATTCGTAGCTTAGGGTCGATGGCGGCGGCGGGGGAGAGATGATGCACGACGGGGATCCTATTAACCGTCTGCGCGCTATCCGGCACGGTGATGCCACACGACGGAGGATTTCCGCGGTTGGCGCGAGATCGCAGAAACAGATGACACGGCAAGCTTTATTGTCGTTATTATTATAAACGCGCGGAATGCCAACGCTGTCGCTCGTGCACACTATGCTATATTAATTAGCGACGGGGGTACGTAGGCGTTTGTATATACTGTACTACTCACATCGTTATATGCACTACGGGCTTATACGGCTGTTAGTGAAATGTACATTCGGTTTTGTTGGAATATTCCAGGGTTGGCAGAGGGGCTTATAACCCCTTCCGAAATATCATGAAATCTTGATTTATATATATCTTAATCTTAAATAATATAAAAATCATAGGTGCCATGCACTGTTTCTACAGTCAAAATTGTATCACAAAACGTGATTTATTCTTTTAAACACAAGAACAGAATGTTTTAAATTATGTTTTTTTTTTTTTAATACTGATTTTGTGTAATATAATGTCATGAATAAATCGCTGTGTTGAGTGGTTCTTGTATACAGTAATCTGCGAAGTAAATTGACCGGGACAGAGTCGCATACTCGCATTAGACCAAATATATATTCTCAAGACCGTGTATGGTTACCAGGTTCTACTCTATTCTAGAAAATATATTATTTATCAGTGCCTCGGTGCTTTAAAAATATTTTAGTTATAATATTAGAATATATTATACTGGTGATTTTGAATTCAAATTTTTAATATTGAACCACGTCGATTATTATTTTATTAAAGTAAATTTAAACTTAAAGTCTTAAACCATTTTTTGTTTGAAGAAATCAACATTTTTTAAAAGTTTTATAACTTTTTTTTTCAAAAGTTATAATTTAGAATATATTAAGTATACTATTATGTCCTATTTTAGGTATAATCAGATGGCAATTAAATGCGTTGGTAACTAATATGTTCACTACTCAAGTAATTTAAACGAAAATATAACATCATTATAATCTTAACGTATTCCTCTTTTCATTTGGAATCCAAATTAGTGTCTAAACTTACACAAACTTCTTACTCGTTCACTCGGTAAAAGATAAACATTATTGTAACAACAACGCCGGGTACTTGACAGAATGTTAAACACATTCAGATTAAGTTTAAAATAGGATTGAGATCAACAAACCCATGGGTTGGGCCACATTACATGATCGTCAAATACATTTTTATGTGAAGTGCGGTCTCGTATAATATTAGGCAATACATGCGTAACCCCTATGGTTCGAATTAAAATACATTTCCGATGGGTATATAATCATATATGGAGTATATTGAAAAGTATGTACACGAATATGCATATTTAACAATGCGGACGGAACAATTTTGAAGGACTTCCCACTGTTTGTGCCGTACACGTATATTGAAGCGGCGCATGGGAATTACATTTTCAATAATAATTGTTGTACGAATGAAAATTGCTGGATCGCAGAACGAAGCTTAAACTCGTAATAGCATTTCTAAAAACACATTTCGCTAAACGTATACAAAAGCAAATTTTTAAAATTTGTAATGCTTTCATTTCTCCTGTTTTAATTTATTTGTTACTGAACTTGTCAGCTTTTCTTTCACTAATTAAATGTTCAGCGCACACATCTGATGATCTAAGAAAATGTTGATTATTCATATTATTTTGAACCCAGATAGTCATATGTTCTAGAAAACATTTTTTTAACTTTTCAAACGTACATTTTTTAATTGTCCGTCAATTATTGTTCCGTACATTTGCCGCACTGTTTTGTATATAATTACAATAGATAATTCAGCGCTGTAATTGAGGACTTAAATAAATGATTACGCGCTTTTAAGTTTTACATGTAGTAGGTACGGAAATGTTTCACGGAATTCTTAACGACATACTTATACATACCTATATGAATATTCATATAAATAGGCAAATCTCAAGAGATTCATTAAAATGTGTAAGAAAGTCACGAAAAGTAAAACAAGAAAATACATTCATAATAATATCTATGCCTTTTAACAAGTTTTGTGGGGAGGTTATTGAGCCTTAATACTGAGAAAACTATAGAATTCGATAATGTAAAAACTAAGCTAACCATAATATTATACGTTATTTAAACAAAATTAACATACATTACACACACAACAAAACAATAATTACAGCAAAATTCTAAGAAAAAGCTAATCCCTTGGTACCCAAGATAACGCAAATGCCATAAATAAGTTACGGCTAATATAGAGTCCGTATAATGTACATATGTATTATCCGATTTCGGACTTTAACCGTGGATAAAACTAGTGTATAAATAAGTGAATAATGTTAATACTACCTGGGCAAAGTAACGTTAGTCGCCGTTTTTCGTACGTAAAATAATGACAGTAGATTTACAATTTATTGTTTTAAATTCAATGTATATAAATCAATTTAATTGTAAAATATATTTTAATTAGTATTGAAGTGTCAGAAAAAGAAAAATAATTTAAATAATCTTTGTACGTTTTGTAATTTCATATAATTTTGTTTTGTATTTCATACTATTTTCTGATTCATTTCATACTATTTTCTGATTCATTTCATATAGAATATTCCTTATTCATTTCGTAAAGAATATACTGATGCGTATAGAAGTATAGAATCAAGAAAATGTTTTTACCATGGTAAATATTATATTTTTTTCTCTAGTACAGCCCTTGATATACTATAGGCACATAATATACTGGTATAGTCAGTGTTGCGTAAATTAATGGGGACGAACATTTATTTTGCTGCCAATAGTCATTGTACTCGAGTTTTGACCATGATATGATACAAACGTTAACGTAAACGAAATATTTGAATCGATTTGTAATGAAAGTTAATTTTTAGCTTTAAATATTGAAAAATATTTTTGATGCATACATAAGGAAAAAGCTATTAATGGTTAATAATGTATTAGGTACCAAATATGTCAGAGATACAAATGTTGGTAATCATTGGTAATGTATGGGTATACCAAGTATGGCACGGTCAAATATTACATTTATATAGTTGTAGTGACAATATTATGAATTTAGGGCCAAATTTAACATGGGACAAAATAACATTTTGCTTATAACTTTCAAACTTTTAACTTTAATTTATTCTTACTATTTTTCCTATAATCAGTATATCATTTAAGTGAAGTTAATTTGTTTTTTTGCAGAAAGGGTTACAGAGCGTACTGTATAGTATAATTGATTATATATTATAGAAATGTATCAACTTCACATCTGTTTCTTTCATCGAGTTAACAAAACAATTTTATATATTTTTGGCTATCACTGTTAATACACATTTTTTATAAGCTATATAGCCATATAGGAATAAAAATCAATTTTTAGTTCGTCTTAAACTTGAAATATTTAGTCTTGTTAATAACAGTTATATTATTATAAATAATATTAGCCACCGCAATGTCCAAAATGTCTATATTTTTGCTATTTAAAATGTAATAGATTTTTGATGAATATGTAAATTCAAAAAGTAATTATGAAATTTATCTTAATTTAATATACTACCATACTTTAATTTCCTAGTAAATATTTTGAGTGGATGATAAAATATATTTGAAAAATAGTTTTGAAAATTTACTGATCGCGAATGATATATAAATAATATTCTATTATAGTTAACGTTATAATTATAGTCTTACGAGTATGAAATTCACATCTGTTGTAGTACACTACTATCTTGAATATATATTCAATTATCTCTTTTATGTCAAATTTAATAAGAATTAATAAAACACACCTGAATTAAAACAGCAGAAAGCATGTTTATATTAGTAATTGATAGTATTTGAGATTTTTGCGTTTACAATATATATAAAGGCGCTTAAAACTTTGACGAGGCACAATATGATATTTGTTCAAAAGAATATGGCAGAACGTTAGTTATTAAAAAGTGGTTGTGTCGGATTACCTCTCCGGAACGTGGGAAATGGTTATTGTCGACGAGGGATATTGCAGATTTCTTTAGCTCGCTCGAATAATTCCCTCGGGCCGCATAGGAAGGGTGACAATATTTTCATTCGAAATTGTAAGGAGATTTAAAGAAAAAAGCTAGCTGCGAAAACAAAAAAGTTGGTCGGCGACACTGAATTCACTTAAGATGCACTGTCACGCGCAACAGGAGTTCAATTTCCCCTCACTCGCCCCTTCGGCCGCGGCGACCATGCGTGCAAGTGGTGGCATGGTGGATACGAGAAAAGGGTAAACGTCTATAAGACGAGGGGTGATGTTGAGGGGTCGACTGGTGCGCACGGACGGACGGACGGACGGTGGCAAAAGGAGTTTGCCGAGGTATTTCCAAGCAGAGTTTTCTGCGCGTCGTGTCGAAAACTTAAAGCTGTTTCACAGCGGAAACTTTATTAAAACTTTAAACGAGACAAGACGCCGGGCATGGCATATTGCTTTAACTTACTAGTTAAATACCCCATATACGCACGGAGTTTTTGCCATCATTTAAACTTTAAGTATCGTTATAGTCGGTATGGACACTGTAGAGAAGAACAACGGGACACGAAGGTTAGAGGTTTTTTTTTTTGATTATAATGGACCTGTACGGGCAGACCTGTATGCAAATGTAGTGTAACTGCAACGACGTGTTGTTGTCGTGTTTCAATCACAGGACGAGTATCATCCCCCGGAGACGACGAGGGAATGCACATTACGATCGAACGGACCATCTACCCTCGCGAAACGAACTAAACTTGCAATATCACTGACCCACGATAAACGGTCGATACCATATTGCATCACCTGTTCTGCCAGTCGGCTATATTAGTGCACATTTAAATCTGGTTCTCCCAACACCGCAGTGTCGTCCGTTTTACCGTGTACTTTTTGAAAATACGTGGGACCGCAATACGCGTGTACCACGAATGTGTTCTATGCTTACTACCAATCAAGTGTTAATTCGATATTTTAATCGGTAACAACTAGTACAAAAGATGGTTGAAAACAACTTCACCGTAACGAATACGGTTGCTTCGAGGGAACGTGTAGTGCCAATAGTGCACTGTAGTCTGTACACATCACATATTATGGTATACCTAAACGTAACCTCATGGCTCAGCTAAGCGGAGGAAGTTATTTTTCACGACACGGCACGGTGTTGTTCTATAATGTCGGCTTAACATGTGCCTATAAGTTTATTACGGTCACCAGAATAAGACACGCGTCCCATGGCCGAGCAACTAATTTGCAGCGGCCAACGCGAGCAAAGCATGTCATTTTCCATTCATCCTTATATAAAAGATAATACACGTACCAGTTGGAGTTTTCAACATGGTAAAACTCACGGCTGACGAAAGAACATCATTTCTTCTTCTATTATCATAATTATTATTTATTAATCGGACGCAAAATCTTTTTTTCTATTACTCAATGATAATGATGAATTAGAGCAGCGTTTCCCAACTTCTTTTACTCGCGGAACCTTTGTAGGAGTTTGAACGTTTTGTGGAACCCCCCATATTTTTTCTATATTAGTAGTGCATACATATGTTTTGTACACTTAAATGAGTGGGTTGTCGGACACTTCCGACGCAAGAGTGTCATTAATATAAAAAAAAAAATTAAGTAAAGACGATTTAAACATTTTATTTTGTTTATAACTATTATAATATTTTTAATGTATATACAAAAGCTAAAAATGTATTATTTATTTTTATTAACTTTTTAAAACGGAAAAAACGAAAAAAATTCTCATAACGTTAAACATAACAAACGTAAACGTTATTTTTAAAAAATGATATCAAAATTATAATGAGTTAACGATTTAATTTAAATAATGTAATTAAATAACGTATATAAAAAACGTTTTTAATCCCTGATTTTAAACCATTTCTACATAATTAAAAGTACAAATTATCAGAAAATGAGAGATATTCGTGATAGTAATAATTGAACACTAAAATTCACTGTAAAAAAACAGTTTTTCAATAAATGTATAATTTATATTTTGAAAATAAACGGCGAAACTAAACTTATGTGATTGATAAATGTATTATTATTACAAGAAAAGAAATCAATTCTCATATCGTCAAGGCAGAATTAAAACTGACAACAAGTATCTTGTAGTGAAGAGACCCTCTGGCCAACTGCTAGCTAATGACTGCAGGAAATATAAATGAATACCTGGTAAAATAAAATATAAATGTATATGGATCGACAACCTTCAATATTGTTATGGTGTTATTAACGTTATAACGAATATTTATTTATTATAGGAAATGTCCTAACGAGAAGAGGAGCTATTCGCGATTCGCCTATTCTATGTTCGAATCGTAATTCAAATTAAAAATATTATTAATTAATATATAGTTCCCAAATTTTTTACGGAACCCTTGGCGCCGGCTCACGGAACCCTTAGGTTCCGCGGAACACCAGTTGGGAAACGCTGAATTAGAGTACACAACTTTAACGGAAGAGGAAAAAAAACGGACGAATTAATGCGATAACAATAATCTGTTATATCGCGGTCGTAAAAACGCGATGCGCGTGCTTGTACCTACTCGAATCAAAGTTAGGAGAAGCAAATGGAAAAAAGAAAAACAACCCGAACAGATATAATAATACGGGGAAAAAAACACTTACTTCACCATTTGGGAGTAGCAGGACGACGGCTCGGAGTTGTTTGTCGAAGAGGTCAGCGTGCTGGTGGAGTGAAAACGAGCTCGTTCCATTTTCATTCTTTCCATTTCCCGCTTTTTCGTCTCGGAAAATTGCGTGGCTATGACCACCAGGCACAGGTTTATCATGAAAAATGATCCGATCTGGAAAAAGAAAAAAAGATACGGATGAGAAATTATTGTTGCCATACGTAATATGTACGTATACTACAGAGATTCTTAATAATGAATAAACGCTCCAGGAACTAATATGTATGTGTTTGTGCGCATGAGTGCGCGTGCGTGTGTGCGCGTAAGTTTGTGCGTATATGTATTATATGTATGTGCGTAAATGTGTGTATGCGTGGGTCTGTGAGTACGTGTGTATGCGCAGGACTACGAGGCCGGCTGCGATGTCGCTTGCAGGCGGTGTTTTTTTTTATAATTCAACGATCGTGGAAATACGACGACCGTTTGCATTATTAAAACCCTAACACTGGGAGCTTTTCGAAACGTTATAAATATTACATCCGCGTACCTCTGTACTAATATCTATTAGCAATAAGAACGGCCCTACGGTCGTCGCGCGTGCATCGCGTTTCTCGCTGTTGTCTAACACAGCACGCGACGCACATAATTTATTATTGTACTCCAACAGGTTTCCGGGAAATAACATGTGACCTGCTCGTACACTTTAGTACTTTAGGTTCCTCGTAACGTTTTGAAATTTCGAAGCGACACTCCGTAAATTAATAAAAAATAACCATTATCATTATTCTAATTATTCTTCTTACACTTATTACTATCATTATGAGCATGACTATCACAATTATTACTATTATTATTATTATTATTATTATTTCTGTTGTTATTATTATATTTTAAAAGAACCTTTACATTTTTAACGCGAGATACACTATTATTTTAAAAGTGTTGCCGGGATGACAACAATTATTAGTTATTACTAGATTAACGGTATAATTATTGATTGCTTTAATACATTATAATATCTTGTACTCATCATTAAGTTGAAATGTCTTAAACGTTGGTAACATTTTATATATGAAAATTATTGATTTATGTTTTGAACTTTTAGGTGAAAAACACTTAGTGATCGTGAAATTCGTTCTAATTTTTTTTTCAATAGAATATCTACCTTATTAAATAATAAAATATATAATTTTACGCGTTCTATAGAGACTTTGAAACTAGATCCCTTGAATAATTAATCACAAATTATTTTAGCCGAGGCTTTTGCCAACAAGTTTTACAGTAAACCCACGAGGATCGTTGCGGTTACTTGCTGAATATTACTTCGTTGCTAGGTTGTCTTGACGGTTCACAGATACCTCGAACGTGAGATACGAGATATTATTTTCTATTCGTTACCATCGCATTAATTGTGTTTTGCGAACTTTATTTATTTCAAATATAATTTATTATATTTATTATATTATAATATATATATATGTCTCATTCCGAGCGTAATCAAGTCAGCTGTATTTGTACAGAAGAACGGTAGCATCATGAATTGCATTTACGAAATAAAATAAAATGTCAATCCTGGTTATGAAGCCAATATAATATATAGTCACTGAAAGTTCCCAAACTTATACAGTTCGGATGGCAAGTAGTATTTCAATAAAGTGCTAAAGTGCATGTGTATATATTTATCTACTCTACGCTATCCTGCAATGAGCTCTTATGTATAGTTTGTATAGATATATTTTTCCATCTGGTTTTAACTATTGAAAATCTCGAAAGCAATGTATCTACTTCAATGATTCCACGTTACGACGAAAAATTATATTTATTTTTTTATTTTTTATTTAAATTAATATCAAAAGATTAATGGGCCTCACTGAGAATATAAATTCAAATGTTGAATACAAAATATTTACTTTGATGTTCCAAAACTTTTTTTTTCAATTAATATTTCTTTAAGTTACTGATAATAATGAATTTTACAAATGTTGTTTTTGCGATTAAATTCGAAATCGGTAAAATATTGATTTTACAATATTATATCAGTTATAACAAAATGTACAGCTTTTTAAAAAAAAAAAAAATATAAATTCATATTAAATGGTTTATTTAAAAATTATTTTTTTATTTGACTTCATACGAATAATAAAAACTTGTTTCCTTTATTCTTGAAATATAAATTTTTCTTTACATTTTACTTGAAAAAGAAAAGGGTATGTTTTAGTTAGTATAAAAAAATGTCCAGGTAGGTACATCAAAACAATACTCTTGGGTAAAGGCGTACAGTACTGTTTTTCTATTCCGATTTATTTGGATTTACATGCTACAACCAAGACCATTTGTTGTTGAATCAACAATATATTATTTAACACTTTAACATCAAACACATTTTGAACTCGTCGCGATCAATACCTAAGGCAAAATTTGCTGAGCAGCGAGCATAACCTTTATCGTTTCGTTTTTGTGGCACATCTAGCACCTGAAAAATTCAACTGTTTTCATTATTAGTTTTTAATTTAAAGCTTCAACTCAAACGCAGCATTTTTACTTGATTGACAGCTGCAATCGTATAGAATTTCCAAAATATCAAAGATAGTTTTTCGATTAATTCTAGAAATTACGGAAGTGGTATTTTATTTATGAGATCATATTGAAAGAAAGATGCACGACGGTAAAATGTATTTTGCATTTAGTATCCGAGAGACACGAAGCCTTTTAAACGACTTTTTACTTGAAAAATAACGACCAGATATTACGTACAGTAGATATTTCTACCCCGTATAGTGTCGACCATTTTTTAAAGTCAACAGTCTCCGTCATTTGATTGGGCACATTATATGTCTTCATGGTAAGGGTGTGCTATTAATTTTATTTAGCATCTGATAGTATTACCAACTAATAAGAGAGTTCTCCTCTGCTTCTTATGAAACTTAATCTTCACCTGTCTTGAACATTTTTTCTTCTTTTTTTTTTAATCAAAGACCGATCCGCACTCGTCTTTATTATCTGTATATAATATACACAGTATGAAATTTAATATCATAAAAACTCGTATTTACGATGATTGGGTTTTAATGAAAAATAGGTTTGCTTGTGCTTGAAATGGTGAGGTCACATAATATGATAATATGGTACAGCGGAACACGTAAATATTTGGTTTTTTTCGTAGAAGCTGTGTAACGTTTCTGCGGTTCCAATATTTTTCCATCGTAAGCCATTTTTATACACAATTCCTAATAATATTTGTCCTGCGTTCTTTCGATAACAATATTTAAACACTTCGTTTAATTAATTTGACACGATTTCTCACAAAAATAACGTTGAAAAACTTTTATAGTGCTCTATAACTATATGAAACCGTTCCTCACAATATAGTTGTTAATTGTTATGCACATTTATAATAATTTGAAATGTGGCGAACACTTTTATAAGCTCAGCGCCGTTCATGAAATAAGGGTTTTGTTTTTGTTTTCAGAACAAAAACATCTATTCAACACGCTTTGTAACCTACGCGCGGCGAGGTGATAAAAGCAAAACGAGTTTCCAAAACACGGTTATAGGGTCGTATTACAGATGAGCGGGAGGCGGAAAAGAGCGCGATCGATCCGTTTTGGAATATTTTTTTTTTCGCTAGTACCCAACAACTTCAGAAGTAGAGTAAAATGTTTTAGTATAATAGCAATTGTACCAGATTTGTGGATTTCTTGTGCTCCGTGCTATATATATATATACGCTATGAATGTTATTCTAATTTCATAAGAAATGTCACCGCTGGACTACGATGGCCTATCGGCGCATAACGGGGTAAATTGGACATGGTTGGTTGGGGGTTTATCACGCCCCTATAAATATTTTAGTAAACCCTGAAAGGTCTGTTGAACGTTCACGATCCTGCAGTTGGACCGTACAATATTTTGTGCCTACGATCGACGTGTGGCATTTGCTGTTCAAATTTTTGGACCACCGATAATGTGGCTATAGTTTCCGTTTATATACTTGTCGGATCAACTTATTTTTTGAACAATTCATCTTTTTACATGTATTATTTTCTAAAACATACTCAAATGTTGAACGAAATAGTATTACACATATAGTTTGCGGGTTCAATTTAAAATCTGTACACGTCCCGCGGTCCCGAGCTGATGGCCGACGAGAATTAGTCGAACGTTTTGTTGTTACTTTTGCGTTTATTTAATTGGGCCATATCAAGATATTCTTATGCGTACATTTTCACTCCTTCAACGATTTAAAAATATTTTCAAACCGAACACCGGATGTAGGATTCGAAACATTTAACGACAGTCAAACGATATTGCTATCAAAACTGTCATACCTATATAATTGGAGAACAAGATAGAAGAAACGTAAATTATGAAAACTGTTAGTATTATTATTATAAAGTGTATAGGTTTACACAAATAATTTTGGCAAAGAATTTCTTTCGAACGGCAACATTGGCGTGTAATATAGACGAAATACATTTTTTCACCATATTTCATGATATGAAACAATATTATTAATTCGGTTTACATTATAACTGTAGACACTCGACGTCAAATATTAGTCTGTTAAATAAATATATATTACGAAAATGTATTATTTCTTAACTATTTCTGTAGAACGTTCGTACTGATAGCGTTCTGTTTTTTTTTCGAGTTCAATGAGTTGGTTATTAAAGGCGTATTTCGTTTGAATGTGTTTTGTGTTACGAAATGGCATCATGGCATCACAAATTTTAGTTTGCTCTTGAATTTATAAATATTCAAACGAAAATTAACAGAATTTTATGCTCTCACAACTTCAACTGTTTGTTTGAATGAACTGTATAATAACAGCGTATATAGTTTTACTGTATTACAGTATTATGAATTCACTATACTGTTCACATTAAATAATACGGAAATAATCATCATACGCACACTACGAATGTAAAGCACCGATAAGACCACATCACCTTTACAGTTACTCTAATATTGTTAAATTATTTAGATAAATATATATACAATTGCCTACTGAGTTGAACAACACGTATGTATTGTACATGAAATACATTTAAAGTGAGCAATGTATCAGTTATACGGCCATGTGCTTTAGAAATATTGTGTTCTTTGATATGATTTATTTATCCGTTTATTTATTTTTTATTGTTTGTTATAAGTACCAAACTAACAAACTACAAAGTTGAGTTACATACAGCTCTATCAGTAAATTAGAGATTAAACTCAAATAACAGTATTTTTGGTCTGCAGATGTTTCTTATTTTATCATCCGGCTATTATAGGCATCCAAATAAAATATATTTTTTTTTAAAGTGTTCATATTCATAAGTCAATAATGTACATAATATTATAAGAAATTACCTAATTATTTTATTTTATTGGTAAATGTTATAACTCCCTACCTCCAACACAAGCTATCTATTAGCTTACAGGGGGTAGGTAATCAAAACTGTACCTATTTGTTAAATTTGTTTAATTTGTAACCATTTATTTTGATTTCTAAAAAAAAAAAAAAAAATAATAAAAAAATAAGACAAAGAGATGAATGATTCATTCGAAATTCGAGTAGGCGCTTTAAGTTTATTGTGTAAGCCAAAAGCCAATATAACATACGACTCTGTGATGTTACGACTATTATTATTATTGTTGTTAAGTTATATAATTATAATAATACGATTAATAACGTATAATCTTACGTTTATATATAAATATATATATATATAAATATAAATATATATAAATATATATATGTAAATATAAATATATATATAAAAATATATATATAAAATAAATAAAATATATATATAAACGTATAGTCACATTTTTAAATACATTGGACCAATTTAGGCTAAACTTTCAAATTTGAATGGTTATCGGTTATGTTTGATAAAAATTTCAGGTTAAGTTTCTAACGCAAGAGTAATATTTAATGGAACTAAGCGTCACCTTAGACATTGCACGATAAACAATCATTATATTATTGGCTTTATAAAGTGTGCGCGAGTTTTTATAAAACGTACGATCGGCACGGCGATCGGGTGTTCGGGTTTTCTTTTCAATAGAAAATGTATAATTTCCGTCGCACATTAAGTCTATTGGGTTTTTTTACTTTTGCTCGACTGAACAGTGTGTGATTGATATATTTTAGAAAGCCGAGCGGAGAGCGGCGAAATGGATTCTCGCAGAACGCGATGTCGCATTCCGGCCGATAATGTATTCGCCACGAAAACGCCATGAAATATGATTCAGTTTATCGGAGAAAAATGCTTACGACGCACGCTGCTGCAGGTATTATTCACTCATCGGGCCAGTGCTAGGGTGGTGTTCCGGGGTGTGCCGCGTGCACGCGTTAGGCCAAGCGCCCACCAAAGTAACGTGACGCGTAGCGCGGCAAGTGATATAGCAAACACGTAACAACAAAATGACGAATGGTGTGACACAACGCCTACCTATGTATCTAGAAACTAGTAACACCAGTTGTCAATATGTCTTTTTCTTCATCGGATGACGAAAGTTTTTTGGCACTAGTAAATTTAATCAATGTTAATTACGCAAATAATAAAAAAACACAGTATTGGGTTAATCCATACTGGAAAAAGAATCAAAAAATTAAAGGTAGTGTTTTTGATGTATTCTACTATACTACTATGGTCATAAATACACGGATGGTCTTCAATTACAACAGCAAAATGTATGTAAATATCTGGATCGTCTTTCATTTTTAACTTTAGAAAATTAATAAATTAATTAAAACAACAATACTCGTATTTTCCAAAACATTGGTCACTCTAGTCGGTAACACGTGGCAAAAAATGGAACACGCTGCATTTGAATGACACCGAAGTAACGTCATGTAGTTTGTCATATCACTGTCGTATCACTTTAGTTGGCGTTAATTCTATTAATTACATTGTCTTGCTACAAAATAGCGTGTTGGATGCATGCTACTTGCTACATCACTAGCCGCGCTACACGTCACGTTACTTTGGTGGGCGCTTGGCCTTAGTGAAGTGATCTCGCGCACGAGTCTATTACCGTACATCACGCCGTAGTCTCAATATTATCTTATATCGTTATACGTCTGCGACGAGTCGTATGACACGATTACGGTGCGCGAGTATAATTGGATTTCACGGGCTAATGTGTGGGAGGCGATCATCGGAGCGAGTGAAACGTGTGTTTGCGTTTCACACGGGCGATCAGCAGTCGTCGATCGTCTTCGTCGTCGTGGCTTCGCAAACAACATCGCGAAGAACGCCGCGCGACCGAGAATATAATACCGCGCGAACACCCGTGACGTGCACACGACGTACTTGCAGACGACAAATCGGGGAAAGGGTGCTCGAGTAAGTTCACCCCGTTCCGCGCGTGATTGAATGCGTTTTTTTTTTTTTTTATAAATTCTGATCACCGTAAAACGTTATGTGTAGGTACCAATAACGACTATACTTCCCCAAAAATGGTCGTGCCTCTTGAGAAGTGGCGCACCGTCGGTTTTTGTTGTTCACACGGAGTAACACCAGTATTTTCACTCAAATATATCATTCGGTCAACATTTTCCGGAACCGTTGGTGTGGATTAGTTGAAATCATTTGAACCTGAACTTTCGGAGTTATTCATATTCAATGAAGAAGGACTGGGTGTAATTTTTTCTCAGTTCGCTCTAACTAAAAGTTTTTATTAGTGAATTTCGCTTTATTTAAACATTTTAAATTATTGCATGAGTTTCGGACAGAATGTTGGGCGCGGGCCGTGGGGAATGATAATGCTGCAAGACGATACTAAAATTTTTAATACATTTACAAAAAATTCGAAAGTACAATAAGTCTGTTTATTGAAAAATATAGTTTTTTATATTATAATGTACATGAACACTGTTCCAAAGTCAGAATTTGAAAAAAAAATACATAATTTCAGCATAAAATATGGGTTAGCATACTCAAATTACTACATTATTATTACAATTACCCTGCAAACGAGGATGGCCGCAGTCGTTTGACTCTTCCGTATTCATTATCGACTGGTGAAACGTCGTTGAATTAGGAAATGGGAGGAGGGATCTCATCAGCATACAACTTCACTAATTGTTAGATCATACATTACTCTAAATCCAAAAAACCGGACACGTTCGTGTACGAGTCGACTGGAGCTAAATGATCTCAAACTCCAGTTGCAGTTTTACTAGGTATCGTTACACATTACAATATAGCAATATCGTTTACTACGGTTTAGATGACGTTATGTATTTATTAACAGTTTGATATGTGATAACAATGTTATTAACTATAATAAAAAATATAGATACACGTAAAATGTTTTTATAATATTATACTTCATCTTTGTTCGTTCTTTTACGTTTCTCCGAAAAACTGTTATACTATTATTACAGTAGGTAGTATACATTAATATATTTTATCGATCAAGACGTTGACCTATTATACCTATTGTTATTGTACAATAGAATCTATTATTTAAAATATTATGTTTTACTATTTTCCAATATCACCCGGAAACCATCTTACCATTCCTATTAACACCTAACCTATCCTAACCTAATGTATGAACATTTGTTTGTCCTGTAAAACCGTTTGGATCAAAATGATCAAATTAAATTGAGAAGTGCACTGCTCTAGCGTCTAGAGTCTAGACCAGAGATGGCGAACCTATGACACGCGCATACTATTTTAGTGACACACTCAACTGTGTAAAAAGTTTGTCATCAAAAACTACTGGTCGTAGGACGTAGACTAAAATATATTGAGATTAAAAAATGAAATATTAATTTTTGAAGAAAAATTGAAGTTTTTTGTAAAGATCTACAAAATGAAAACCTGAAATATTTTCCTTATTTGAAAAAGCAATTAATAAATTCAAAACATTTTAAAGATAATCAGCTTGATATTAAATTAATGATAACAAAATATGTAAAAATATTAAAAAATGCATACGAATTATTTTCAAGCAGATTTTCCCAATTTCTTCTACTAGATTCAACTTTAGAATTTTTAATAAATCCACATAATATTAAATTTGACAAACTTGAACTTAGCTTTTTTGAGTGGTTAAGAATTGAAAATTTAGAAATGGAGTTAATAGAATTTCAGGGAAGTAATATTTGGAGAAATAAATTTATTAATTTGAATAATGAGCTGGAGAATAATCATAGTGAAATTGGTAGGAATATTAAATCGGAAAATTTGATTCTTAATGAGTGGAAAAGTCTTCCAAATTCATTTGCATCTATGAAAAAACTAGCGCTTTCTTTATTGACAATGTTTGGATCTACTTATGCGTGTGAGCAGCTTTTTTCTTCAATGAATTTTATTAAGTCAACTGTAAGGAATCGTCTTGGAACAGATTTAAGTGAAGCGTGTATTCAACTAAAATCAACCAGTTACAGTCCAATAATTGATTCATTAGCCAATAAAATGCAGCAACAAATTTCTCATTAAAAATGCATGTATATTGTATAAAAATTGTATTTTTTAAAGTTTCAATATTTTTTATTTTTTATAAATTAAATTTTTTTACATACTTACGTGTTACTTATACTTTTGGTATCTAATATATTTAAATTGTTTGATAATATGTATAATATTTGACTTGTGTTTTTATCATTCAAACCATAGATGTAGGAATTGTTAAGTTTAAAGAAGGGTTCTCAAACTAGTTGACACGCAAGGAAAACAAAATCCAACCAAAATTTTTATTTGACACGCTGGTACAAAAAGGTTCGCCATCCCTGGTCTAGACGATCAAATACTGCCGGCTGACTCCGACTTTGACCTGACACATCGCAAATTGTTTCATAGTAAACCTTTGACCTAACACCGCATGTTTGTATAGAAGGCTTTCGATCACTAACTCGTCCGAATCGGAGACCATAATTAGAGTAACAACCATATTATTACTGTGCATTGATCTGTCACATTTTCTAAAGTATAAACCGTAATATAAATTATAATTATTCAAGTTATTTTTTATTTTATTTCGTTTTACTTAACTAACGGAAGACAGACAAATTATCAAGGATAGCTGGGCCTTAAAAACTTTTATTCCGATTAGTTGTTGTCACGTTGAACTAAGATTTTTACACCATACTCTCACACTACAAACGGTCAAAACCGTTTTATGCATGTCTAAGCTAACCAAGAATATAACTTTCATGGGAGTTTTGTGTAGGTCACAATCAAGTATATAGTCAATAGTTGGTGAGGATCATAGTTTTGCATTACAACGTGTAGATTTTATAATGACTATACTAATATTGCTACGTTTTTCACTTCCAAGTTTCTTCGTGAATTCATTATATTGTACTTTTTATTGTTTATATTATCTTAATTATTCATTATTATAAGTACTTCAATTTCATCAATTAAAGGTTATATTCAGGGAAAAGTTGGGATGTTATACGCGTTGTATAAGTTGTAGTTCTATTTAAATGTACCGTTAAATGTACAATAAAAAAATATTATAATTATTATTAACAGGGTAGCTCGTGAGAATTTATGGATTACGAACTATCCTATGTCAACGCAAAGATAATCGTATAATGGTTTATTTTATATAACTCGCATGGCCATAAACTAATCTTTTCAAAGGTGATTGTGTTGTTTTGCAGTTTATTAGAAAATCAACGAAAGCTAGTTATTGAACAACATTTATTGTTAAGCCGCAATACAATATTTCTACACAGTAAGCAATAATCTGCGTTCATGTGGACAGTACACAGTATAGGTAAAGCAAAAAACAATTTTATTTTTAATCCCATATAATTTAAAAATGTTTGAATATTTAAAGGTATACATTTTAGCTTTGAATACACTTTTCACTGCACGCTTATCATCCGGTGTGTGATTTGTATCGGAACGATCAAGAACTCGTTGGACGCATTGGTAATTAGTACGTCCACATTCTTGAGTTACGATACACGTGTATATAATGTAGCGCTCTAAAGATTCCTGTGTTTACTGGTTCGAAAAATGCTCTATTGCATTAAATATGAATTTAGTTTCGTCGCTCGTTCTATTATTGTCGTATTGATGTCATCAAAAACAATACCATCAATCTATATATGGCAAATCTTGTCAGTATGTGTGTGTATACATTTTATTTCAAAATTAATACGTAATTTCTAATACCCATTACTGCGTAAATGCCATAAATACTTTAAATTTGATAAAATCTAAATTGAGTTTACCTTATGTCGTTTGCATGTAATGCACTATTTCAGTTTAAATATCACTTTCAATTCGCGATCGTTACTAACAAAAGTGTACAATATGCGTATGCAATTTTTACCGGTAATACTCGTATATCATTTTTTTTTTTGCGAGCAGTCGTTAGTGTTATATTCAATTTTTAACTACTCGTAATAAAAATTATACGGTTCAAACTTCAGGAGAAATATGGTATACAGTTGCAAAGTTATTCGTATTTGTGTTCACCGCATTCAGAAGGTTGTAAGTTTGTCTGGACCATTTATTTTTAACTCAATTTTAAAATGGATTATTCAGTAATACTCTCTTAGAATATTTATTACTCAAATTTCTTTTTACCAGTCTTAATTTCTTTGGTTCAACTACTTGTACTGTTTTTATTTTACATTAAGCCACTTAACACTCGAAAGCATACAATAATATATGTCTTAATATCAATACATTTATTAAGCTTAAAAACCTATATTATAAGCTATTTGCAATCTTATTACAGATATTAATACACTTAATGTATTAAGTGGTTTAATGTGAGACCATAGTGATATATCTCCTTTAGGATGAACATTTCGTTAGTCTCAAACATTCTTTATTGTACTTTGAATTAATTGAAACATCAGCACGCAAAATTTTGTATAGATCTCGCATGTCTTACGCAATGTAATAGTTTTTATTTTGAAATCTAAACAAGGTTTTTTTTTAAAAAACAGTTAATTCCAGTATCTGCACGATTGCTTGTTAAAACCGAACCCTATAGAAGGTATTCGGCAGAAGTCTTTTCACTTTTTCAGATGATAATAATAATATATTTACGGTGAAACCACCCTTCGTATGAAGTTTCACGATTTTTCTCCAACAGATGATAAACACGAGCGTGCACTTATTAACACGTCCATACCCGTTGAGCTGTTGGGTTGTAATATATCACTCATCATCACCACGGTGATTACTTATATTCCGTTATCTGCAGCGGTGCGGCGTAAGCACATATAGCGGTTCAGATGACGGCAATCAATAACTCTCTATAAATAATATAATCTTCGGTAAAACGAAAAAGATAAAATAAGACGTCGAAAGCGTCGTTTGAAGATTCTACGGGATCTATACTCGCGCGGTTTTCGCCAGATCCCCGCCAAGGGGTAACGCGTCAAAAATTCTTCACCCGTGCGCTATTAAAAAACAAGTCGCGTGCTGATGACCGATGATGTAATGTCGAAGCAGCAATTTTGTTCACGTAGTGATCGCAAGCCGTTTGTCGTTTTGCCCAACCTCAAAACTAGCGGTTATGACCTATTAATTTTGCCACGACCGTGACAGAACGATACAGAGATACGACAAGACATGATATTAAAATATAAATACGAAACACGCCGAAAAACTCTACGTACTGGATACATCATAAATAATACTATAAATATTGTGTATTGTTATTTCAATTGTACGATACAATTTCGCATAACGCGGGACTTATATAATTGGTCGGTTGTGAGCTTACATTTACCCAACACGAGTGGACAGGCCGACAATCAAGTACTGATTCATATGTGTTAATGTCACATTGGTCATTTCACCTGGATCTGCGTATGCGCTGTGCACGTGTTCTATAAATCGACTGGTGAAAGGACCTAAGCAACATGGTGTCCACTTCGGGGAAACCGACAGTAAAATCGATCGCACAAGCGCTATAGTGTTCCTTCGACCGTTTAAAAATAAAGCGCGTAACCGTTAACGAATTTATCGAGCCGTTTCCGTGTCACGAGTATCGTTTAAGTTTTACATCGACTGGTAAAAGGTAACACGAGCTTAGTGATATGGTGTATACCGTCGGCATTTAAAGTATTATAATTACATCATATAACCATAACAAAACTATTACAATAAGTGTGACCTATAATATCCGTTTTAGATAAAAACTCGAAATAACACGCATAACCGTTAACGGGTTTATCGAGCCGTTTCCATGACACGTAAGTCGTTATTGTCTTATATCGAGTGGTCAAAGGTGAAATGTGCTAAGTGACATGGTGTACAGGTAGTTTAAGCGTACGATCGTACAAGTAAGTGTGCCATTTAGTTTATAAACACATGGCGCTCGGTCACTATACTATTATTGCCTTTCACCTTTTGTAATGCTGATAATTTGAAATACATTTGATACGACAAAAATCTGCTTTGTTTCTTATATTAGTTTTTCGTGATGGTTGAACGTTCTAATATAGTATTACAGCTATACAGTGTATGGACACAATATCATACTATACTAATCGGGAGATATAGTTATTGCATATTTACTAATTTATTCACTATAATAGGACATTATGACCCTTCAAAGCGATAATCAATATATTATTTAATATTTTTATTTATACTTATTGGATTACAATTTAGTTAATTTGTTTATAATTCATATATAAAATAACTTTTCCTAACTTGACTGACATCGCACAGCTCAAACCACTTGATGAATTGCGCTGAATTTAGCATACTGAGCGCTATTATAATATTAATGACGTAGACGTTCGCTATGAAACGATTTTTCTAAAATCAAATTTTTAAGGGTCTAAACAGTTGTGGGCTCTGGGCTAGATGTACATATTTTTTAACTTTTGGTTATCAAGGAGATATTTTATTTTGTTTAGTATGTTGATTTTAATAATTACCGATAAGGTATAAGATATGTAATTTATATAGTATGGATAAATGAACAAAAAATATATGTATATATAATGTAATATATATAATATGATGTAGAGACTCACTATGAAAGAATTTTTCAAAATTCAACCCTTAAAGGGGAGGGGAGGGGTTTAAATATTGAAGCTTCTTTTTTTGTGCGTTTGCGCATATCTTGAAAAGTACTTAACTGATTTTAGTACAGTTTTCATCAGTGGATTGGTCGAGTCTCGAGGTAAATTTAATGGATAATCCGTCTTGAAAAAATAATAGATTCACCAAAAATAAATGAAAACGTGACTGACTGATCTATCAACACACAGCTCAAACTACTGGATGGATCGGGCTAAAATTTGGCACACAGATTATGACATAGACATCCGCTATATCTTATTTTTATTCTATATATAAATGCGTTCGCTAAGTGGACAAAATCTGTTATTTTGATATTACATTGCTAGAGTCGGAAAAACTATAATGTTGTATAGTGTTTTTATTTTTCCAAATGCCGTTTAGGAAAAAAAAGCCGAATAGTGTTACACATACAATAGTTAACGTGTTCCGTGTAATTTATAAGGCCGTAAAGTTCTAAAACTAGCAGTTACATAAATTATGAATTCTGTTACATAGCTTATAGTCCATAAACCGTTTTTTTTTTTTGCCAATTCACGAAATGTTCATTTCACGTCTGGGGTACGACATATACACATGGTATACATAATACGCCTGTTTCTATTTTATAATGCAAGTTTAGTGGGTAATAAATAAACAACTTATTGCTGTTTTTGTTATCAAGCTATTATATTGTTTTGTTTTGCTTTGACGGAGTCGTAAAATATTTGTTTTTCTTCTATAGTTATTATGATGAACAACGAACATTGCATAAATTACCTATGGTTATTTTTGAAGGAGTCTAAAATCAAGATGAACTTTAATTGTTTTGAGACAATTTTAATGGAAAAATTAATGATAACATTTCTACGAATGAAACAATCATACATAGTAGAATATTATTATTTCGTTCGTACCAACATGATGATAAAATAAGATGATATATTATTTTAAAATATCAATTTTAGATTTTTTAGGATCCGAAGTGTTAGCAAAACGATCGATCACTATCCCAGGATCAATTTGTATGTGTCTACGCATGCCTATATGTACAAGATCAGTTAGACGTTTTTGACCTGTTGCATTTCGCAAATACTTTTTCACTCTTTTCGGGGTGAAAAACGATCGCTCATGAACTGGCAGAGCGCATTTTATGTATTATTCTCGAGTAGGAATAAAATATTAGAGAAATATTTAGAGTGACCTTTTATATATATGTTATGCTTTTATTGCCGAATTCGGACGGACTTCCACTGGTATATATCAATCTATTTTCTTACCCGCAATTTTACTTATGTTGATAATACTTCCGAATCCAAAAACTCGGGAATATATTATAATATATTTTAAATTCAGCTGACTTGGCCAATGTATGAATACATTTACTAAAAATGTACGCAAAGAAAGGATGATGAAATCCTAGTTCAAAGTTTCTCGTTACAAAACCACAAGGAAAATACATATCCTATCGGTATTTTCCGCTAAACATCAATAATTTTAAAAAGTTTTTTTTAAAAATGTTTTTGAATATAATATTTATATTATTTTGAAATGGTTGATTAATGAGCCTTTGATTATATATATTATAATCGCTCAATGGCTGGTACTTTTTATACAACACAGTAACGATAAAGTAATAATAATAAACCGCGGAAGTACTCTTATTATATAACATTTTCTTGTAGAACCAACAGTCGGTGTAAACTAAATTCTTTTTTTCTTTCATCCAAAAGGTAAGGTTTCGGAAGGTATGTTGATATCCCACATCAATTGAAATGCTCCCATAGCATAATTTTAACAGTGTATTAAAACGTTTCCGCGAATCGTAAATGTCTGTCGTGATTTTCGATCTTTCGACTTTTTGTGTTTCACTCGTCTTGGTTTAGGTTCCACCTCGAACTGAAGAATATTTATTTTATTTTGTGTGGTATAAAATATTATATTACAGTATATTTTCTGATATAGTATCCGGATTAATTTCTATCCCCATGACTGAGTTGAATAAACGAGTTGGCGATAATCAATAATTCATTGAATGAGCACTGCAGTGAACGTAAAACGCGGGTTTTTTCTTGAACCCTCTGACGACACGTCTTTAAAGTATACAACCGTACTTCACTATAGACGCACTCTACTATATATACACCTAGACGATTGCTGAGAATTAAAAGGTTCTGTCTGAGAATATCGAATTGTTGAGGAGTATATTTCAACTTCAGTCGTTTGTGTTTATGTTTTTGTAGCAAATACGCGTACAGCGTTTACACACAGAAGACCATTACTGTTTTGTAAAACGGCATATCCTCGTCCCGTTTATAGTGTACTTTGTACGGAATATGTAAATTTTAAAATATATCATTGTACCCCAAAACAATATTCACCATTGAGTATTTAACATTGTCTCCGATTACACAGTATGTACAAATGTTATTGAGGGAAGAACATATTTTATAGACGACTCGGTTCAATGCTACTGCAGTTCAGATTACCGCTTGTTTTGAAATAATGATTTAAAAATGCCTAAATATGTTAAGACTATGCACAGTATTATGAATGCTTTGAAACATTTTACCGTCGACTGATGAGACGTTATTATTAAGCATAGAACAATCTTTCACGGACGTCGTTTATATAAATATATTTAACATATTTAGAGTTTTTTCATTTAGTTTGAATAAACTCCAATTACAGTATATTACAGCTCTCACAATTCGTATTCATAGTAATTGTTTTATGGTTTTGTGGGGGTAATTTCGTACTAGAGCGTCGATTCGTTTAACTCGTGATTTAAGATCGGACATCTCGCCCACATGGAAGTGAAAATGATTTATTGCTTTATCAACTCTTTGTAATATTATAATAAATGGTCTCGTATTATTAACCGTATAATATTTCTCTGGCAACTGATATAACATTTTAAATATATTAAATAAAAAAAAAAAATCTCAAAAAGCTAATATTAATATTGAATATTTTCTAATTATATTATTATAAACACTTTCTTCTTTTATAAATGGAATACAAACTCCTATGTTATCAACAAGCTTTGTTTTTTAGGATAATAATTTTATTATTAATATTATATTCTTAAACAACATAACAAAATTATAATATAATGTATTTTATATTAAAAAGTTTTTTTTCGGAAATATAAATAAATTATTATTCCTATATTATTATTTATACATATAAATATATTTATTTATTTTTTGTTAGCCAATCGTATATTAACTATGACGGTTCATCGAAATTTAATTTTTAATTACAGAAGCTACGATTTACGAAGTCAAAAAAATGGAATATTAAATAATAACAATGATAAGCTGATCACGTGGGATTATGATTATTTAAAAAATCAAATGTGATACACATTTATTTTTTTAAGAAAATTTTAAGAAGAGTGAAGAGGGGATTATTTGATTATATAAGTAGATAATTCGGACAAAAATTTAGATAATGACGAAGAATCGTTAATAAATTATTATTGCTTATTATTATTAGGAGTATTAATATTATCGAACATAGAAACAACCAAGGCATAGTGTTGTTTTGACTGAGTAGGAGTGGGAGGATTTATAAGTGATGTAGCGACCAGGTGTCTTAATTCAGGACTATGATTTTTTCAGATGGTGATTTCTCCGAAGCTCGAACACTAGATTGAATGCTCATCATCCTTTCAAGTTGGCGGTATGGTCCTTGGCACAGAGGCCACATTTGGCTGGATTATTTTGGTCTTTAGTAAAGTCCTCGGAGAAGTAGGTAGTTTTTACCATATTTAAAAAATCTGGGATTATGGTAGCAATATTTTTTTTTATGTCCGTAGGATTGACAATGGTGGAATTGTGGGAGGGGGCATGACTGGTTTTCTGAGGTTCTGATAATATAATATACACATATATCATTATTATAATCTAAGAGTAAAGAACAAAAAATATTGTACATATGGGCACATGATATATATAATGTATGGGCACATTTGTTTTTGTTTTTTTACATTTAAGACATGTTTCAATGAATAATTTTTTTTCCGACAAGGCCGCGGTAATATCCGTACACAGGGTGAAAAGATGAAGGTCTTTGATTACGATTTAGACGAAGATGACGAGGTAGGAATGTATAGAAACGGGTGTCATTTTCCATTAGATGTTCTAAAATTGTATTATCACTGATACTATCTGTAAGAGGTACAACAAAATGAGAAGTAGAAAACATACGGCGTTTGGACCGGTGATCCTTGTTTGATCGTTATTGAATTCAGTGAAATTATTAAAATCTTAAATATAAAACGGTGAAGCCACCGGCTCAGCGTCATGTTTGATGTAGGCCGAGTTTTCATGCTTATATACATGGTTATATTATACCCATGTGGGCGTTACGAATACATTTTCACTGAAATCATCTGGGGCGAGAACGGCAAACCGATTTGTTGACGCAAAAAATGTTGAAAACTTATTGTCATCGACATTAAGCGAAATTGACGAATAATATTGTTGACATATGTGGAGAAAGGCGTCCAGATTCGTGGACTTAATCTACCGCGTAAACGTATTAATAAGAAATAAGTAGTAAATATGTAATTATGACCGTGGTCGATGCAAAAATGCGATAACGGAACGAAAAGTGTATCGATCGAACTGAATATTATTTGTATTATTACTTTATTTAATATTGTTCTGGTATTTTCTCGTATAATTCGTTATTTTGACAGTGAGTTCCAACCCTAGCTTTTATAGTATCCATGTGGTTCATTCGTATTCACGGAAATTCTCCGAATCACCATAGTTGTTACTTGTTATCCATCGCACATGATGCGTCAGGGAGCGTACTCTCTTTATGGACCAGGCGTTCGACGGCCACATAATATATTATTATAAAATCATAATCAGTTACGTACTCCCGCTACGCAGTTATATTCGAGTTTTAAGTAAATCTATTTTCTTCACGTCTACGTTTACATCTAGCCATTTTTAAATGTACAACTACCGAAAACAAATTGTATAAAATAATGGTTTAATTAATGTATATGATTACTACAGTAAGTTCCCGTTACAACGAATACCGATACAACGAAAAATCCCGTTATAACGAAAGTCATAGAGGTCTCCTACAGAAAAGCTATTAAAACAATGTTAAATGAATCTCAATATAACGAAATTATTGATTTTTAAAAATCCCGATACAACGAACTATTTGTATATGTTAAAATATATTTTCCCTTCTAATTTAATCTAAAGATAACAAGTATACAATTTTATGAGATAATCAAGTCATTAAATTGTCATTATGTGTGACCGTATTATTCCACGTCAATCGATAACGTGATACAATCAGTCAATACATTTTCATAAAGCTCACACGTTAGTGATTTGGAGAAAAATATCCAAAGAAAATGCAATGTGAAGGAAGCTATCGAATGGATATGCGGAGCTTGGGATGATTTCAGTCAATCAACGATAACTAACCGTTTGGTAATTAATATGTATTATAATAAAAACTAAATTAATACAATTTGAATTACATTTTTTTTTTGTTCGAATTTTTGAAATTTCGTTACAACGAAATTTCCGTTATAACGAAAAAAAATTCGGTCTTTTGGAGTTCGTTGTAACGGGAACCTACTGTAGTTGAATTACCCGGCTTTGTCCCGGAGATATTATATTATTTTAGATTATAGCAAATACTTTTTCGGTGTCAAAGATAATTTAAGCTTGAAATAGCGAACAGTATTCTTATATTCTAATGATATGTATTATCATTTATTTATACTACATTAAGTTGCATATATCTCTCAATCGGTAATTAATAAATTCAAAAATTAAAAAAAATTAAATATGACCCAAAAAATCGGAAAATGAAAAATCTTATACATAACCAGCCTAAAGCCCAAAATTGTTTTGAACTTTAAAATGCGAATTATTGATGATTATTTCTTATTTATTTCTATATTTAAAATTAATTGGTATGGTGAAATCAGATCAGCGAGTTGACGAGTGAGTGATATTTAATTTGACATATATATACAACTATATATGTATATTTATAGATAGTTTTCATAATTCATATTTATATTCGTATATCTTTTAAAACTTTGAGAAAATATTGCAAAAGCTCTGCAGAAAGTCGGTCAGAAACGGTTCCAAGTAATGGTTGTGTAAGGAATGTGTAATTAGGATTTGGTAGTAAATAAATTAACAAAATAATTCAATATAAATATAAAAGGTGGACTGTATGAAACACACCACACGGATGATAATAATAACAAATTGTTACACAAAAAGAATACTGTGTGGGTGTCCCTTGGACACTGCTACAACTTACGGTGTTGGAATAATAATAACAAAATAACTATCCATATTATAATAAACAATAACGATGATAACAAAAATTATACCACTATAATATTTCCATTACCATATTACCAAATTACCAAATTACCATTTATATAAACAGAACCCTCGAAAAAAAGAACGGGTCCGTTACGGCCGCGGCGACCTAGTGGTTCACGAACGCCGAACTCGCGGTATGTGCGCACGTACAATGTAGATCAATCGCAACGACAAATTGGTGGCGACAACGCACAGCGCCCGCGAGGCGACACCACACCGGTGGAATAATGACGATTAAACAGCACGAATCACGGCCGACGACGCACGTGATTTGACCGGTGTCGCGTGGATATAATATACACCGGAAACCTATACCTAAGTTTTGATGACAAAGTCAGGAAAACTTTTAAAATAATAAAGGAAAAAAAAAAAAAAACACCGGAAACCGACTAATGTCGCGTATAAAAAGCACGACGACGAAATACGAACGATACAAGTCGCGAAACAATGTCGCGTGTGAACGCACGACGACAATCGATACCTTGAACGTTTAACAATAATGCTAACATCGTGCCACCGACGACGAGGTGTTGAGGGCAACGCCAGCCACTTTCAAACCACTCGTCACCAGCATGATATCATCAGTGTATATATAAATAATTATTCTAAAATTATATCAATTATGTGTTACTATTGCAATGACCGTTGTCAGTTCAGTTGTGTATAGATAATGAGAATGAGTTGATTAAACAACTATAACTTCGTTCATCAGATCGTATGAGCAAACAAGATGAACAGTTAGATAATATTGATAGTGATAAATAGGGCGCGGATTTTTTTGTAAATACATATTTTTATTGAATGCAGATATCTTCGTTCTGATTAAAAATAAGTACGTTTCACAACACCCTGAATAAAATGACACTTTTTTATGTTACATATTTTCACATATTTGGATGTAAATACATATTTTTAAATAGTTTTACTAATAAGTACATATTTTGCAAATATTTCATATTTAATACATGTAGGTACTTATTAAATTTCCAGAAATGTTAAAAATAACCATTTCTTCATATTGGAAATTTTATTATGCAAAATAGCGAGCTGAAAAATAATTTAGTATATAATTCAGCAAATTTTTGTTTTTTGGTTGAAGTCATAAAAAAATAAGAAACATCGAATCTCACAATAATTGAAAGCCTAGCAACTGTGGAAAATGCAGCAAATACACTAAATGAAGTCCGAGGAGAATCTGGAGTGATAATAAAAAATTAATTAAATTACGTACTAGCTAAGAATGTTGGTTTACAAAACATAAAAACTATTAGAAATATTCTTCTGAATACAAATGAAAACCCATCAATGGATATTGAATTTGCACCATCTGATATATCAAATATGAAATATACCCCATTTACCTCGGTTGACGTGGAACACTCTTTCAGCCGATACAAATCAATTTTAAGACCTAACCGCCGCACATTTAAAATTGAAAATCTCCAAATGTACGTTGTTTCAAATTGTTCCAAAGACGACTGCAATGAAGATGAATAAATTAAATTACAAAAAAAATGATGTTATAAATGATATATCTATTGTTATATAATCTATATTAGTTATATTATCTATTGTTGTTAAATATTTCGTGATTTTTAATACATATTTTGGCAAAAATAACAACATAAATATTTAAATATTTTGACTTTTTTATTACATAAAAATCCGCGTCCTAGTGATAAACATTTCTTACTGTCATTATACGATCGATTCAAATCCATTGATATAACTTAAAAATACAAGCTAAAATTCAAATAATGAATGTAATTCAAAAATATAGTCAACCTAATACTCAAAATTATAAATATGAGTTGTTTGGTAGACGTTTGGATAATACACCAAGTCATAGTTACAACACGACTGAGTATGAAACAAGACAATACCCGATGTATCCACACAAAAAATATCCCAGCTATATCGAACTCTCTCCATTTCGAGCACATACAACAGCGAATATACCAGAAATCTCACCAACTAACCCTCAATCAATTACTTCACCAGTCAGCAATTCATCTCAGGCCACCGATGATGATCAAGATTCAATTTTATCAAATATTTTCAATTAAAATTATATTTACATAAATGGTTAATTTTTTATAATATAATATGTACCAAATAATTTGATGTGTAATAAATAACAATTAAATATATAACTATTTGGTAGGTATATAACTGGTATAGTTTACCTTATTGTACGTGCGAGACGTTCGTCAGCTTTTATACTTTTTCTCATGGTTTTGTCGCTTCGTTGTATGCTTTCAGTTAGCTCACTTAACAATTAATCAAAAGTACTTATACTCATCATGAAGTAATTAATAAAATGTATCATCGTATACTCTTGTTAACGAATTGTACAACAAATAAAACTGACTTTCATCCCGACTTTCAATAATGGGATGAATCCAATATTGTCTTGGTTTCCGACGACGTCTTCTGCGTAACAAAAGTGTTAACGACAGTGCTTCTTCGTCGGAATCCATTTTTACAGTGACCAGTAGGTCTAGGTAGGTCATTTATTATTATATTATTTGTGGTCGTGGTGTGGTTGTGGTCGTGGTTACGTCGGCGAAAGCTGGACCACAAAAAAGTGGTTCAAAAGTGGTCGTTCCAGCGACCGCACAAGCACAACCACATGCCAACCACAAAAAAACACTCAAAAGTGGTCCGTGTGTACGATGGTATTCCCCGAACTTAACCGGGTGATTCTGCATAGGTACGCAAGTCGTAAAAAATTCTCCTCTCGATCGATCTAAATTGAATTCATGGCCCCATGTCTTTGTACTACGTTTCTTAGTAGGGCGTTGTTTTCCAGCAAAAACTAGCACAAAAATTCATCATCATAACTCATTTTGTTATCACGTGTTTACTGCAACAGCTTCTACCACAAACTGCAGTAGAACGGTAGACAATATACAGTTAAACGGATCACATCGGGACCAGTGTAGGCATTCACGTCTGACGTCATCGGATACCGATGGACGGATAACTTCGGATCGGATCGGATCGGGAGAAATGCGGACCTAATGTAGGTGCGGCCTTATACATGTACCACAGTAAAATATTGAATATTTGATGGTTAGAATTTATAATTGAACATTTGAATCGTAAGTTTATAAATAGTATGTAACAAAATAATTTCAGATGCTTGTATATAATTATCACAGTATTTTCTTATTTTTAAAACATACAATTCGGTATCTTTTTAATCTTTTTATTAGATTTACAATAATATCTACAAAAATTTAAATCATCGATTTTCTCGAAAATTATTATTTGTTATTTTTTATACTAAGGAGCATTTAAAAATTCAAAAAAAGGTCTCTTAAGAATGTACAGTTCTTGTGAAATTTACAATCTGGAAAGTTGTGATTTGGAACTTTTGAAGAAAATGTACTTCCACATTGACCATAAAAATGGAAACTAAACAGTATTGTAAGGCCAATAAAATATTCAACTTTTATCTCAGAATGTAAAATAGTAAAATATTATGATTTATAAACAACATTGACTATTACCAATACGTTCTCAAACAATAATGATTATTGTTTCTAATATTTATAAGATTGGATGTTTTCGTACAATAATACCCTGTACATAGATTCCCTAAATGCTATTACATAGATGATTAATAATTACTCATGTACAAATTATGAGTAAAAAAATAACATCGTATAATAAATGTGATCAGAATCGAATATTTCAAATTTATGCGAATAAATATTATCTACATTAAATATTTATAAAATATTTTCATTATAAAACTTAAACATCAGTCAAAATGATGTGCTAAGTAAGATTAAAAATCTTTTAAATTATCTCGTCCCACATAATTGTTATACATTTATGCACATTATATTTTATTGTATCATCCATGGCCACAAAATAAGAGTATTATAGCTTTCTGATACTGTCAGAGAGCGCCTCTTTTATAATGGTAGAATTACCTCTTTTTCAACTTGATATGTTTTCGGCCGTTAATTTGCTTATTTTATTTTATCATAAAAATGTGATCAAGAGATCAAAAAGTGCATTATAACAATCGACGCCTGGGCCACTAAGTCTTGTTTCATTTTTATGTTTATAAAATAGTTTCGTCACTTAAAACCTAAGCGATGGATTATTTTTACTAAAACTAGTTAATTAGTTATGGCTATTGAAATTATTTAAAAATTTAAATGAAATACATATATAAAAACAATAAATAATAAACGCGTAAAATATTTCTTTTTTTAAAAACATTAAAAGAACGTTGGTAATTAATTTTTTTACTAACTTAGAAAAGTGCAATGCAGCTTTTTAAAATACGTATATATGCCAAAGTCAATCACTGAATTTAAAATTATGTGATCCAAACTATGTTTACAATAAAAAACGCGATAAAATATTACGTTGAATATAATATCTATTGAGAATTTTACAATTTTGAAATTCTAAGAATAATATGTGTGACATTTTCGATCAACTCATCACTTTTATGAAACTTTGAAGGTAGCCAAAAATCAAATACACATAAATTATTAAATCCTTTCAAATAGTCTGTAACTTTGTGTCTATATGTATAGGAGAATTTATTTTTTATTTTTACAATACGCTTTTTTTTATCTCTTGATTGATTTTATGTGGATGTTTTTTTTTCCTAAAAAGAACACTTCTCTTACCCGTCGTACTTAATCTTTTAAAATGTATTTCGACGTTGAACACAGTTCAATGATTATTTTAAAAAATACTTCGAACCGTAAAAAGAAGCGACTTTACGGTAGATTTGTATATAATAATAAATTATTAGACTTAAATACTGCTGATAAAACCCCTTTATACATGGCGATTAATTACTAATCTTTTTCCTGAACTGCGATGCCCCTTTACGGTTTTACGTAATCTACGTATAATCAGCGAAAAAAATGAATATTATTTTGGGTAAATTAAAAAAAAAAACCATCGCCGTAGAGCCGAATACAATAAAAAAACTTTGACGGTATCAATACTTTTGAAGAAAAAAAATAACCGCTATTATTAATATTCCTTTTGATCCGCGCGAGAACGCCGTAGGGTACAGTGTTTTTCCTTTTGAAGAATCCGCAATCCAAGAAACGCCATAGCGTATCGTATCCATATTATTTCTTAAGCTTAACACGTTGCGGAAAAAAAAAAAACCACATCAATAGAAGTTCTCTGCAAACAATCGCGGTGTATAGTAGGCTACGTAACATAATGCTTTTGCTGCGGTCGCCGAGCAGTATTCAAAACGTAGACCTCAGCTAAAAGCCCAGGGGTAGACGAACAGCAAGTTTTAAGTACCGTGGCCGTCGTACCATTACGAATGCATTAGGCTATTGTTTTTATGTGGTACGTTCGCTCGTAGATACGTTGAAAAAACACACAATTATTTTAAGGCGAAATTAAAAATCTGGGGACTCTTTTCGGGGAGGTGAAAAACATGGGTTGAGAGAGAGAGAAAAAAAAGGCTTTTAATTCGACGGGTAATTACTTCCATTGAATGGGGGAAAACGACGGGAGGTGGAGCGAGGGCAGCGTGCCGGGACAGTTTATTGTCTCGTTCATGTGATTAAATTCGCGTTCATCCCGCGATCATCGTACAGCTACTATAAACCGAGTACAACGCTATGGGTTCAAAGACGTGCGGCGGCGCGAAGTAACGTGACTGAATATGCGCGAAAAAGCACGTCTGAAAAAGAAAAAAAAATCGAGCATAAAACGTGGAATCAACAAACGTTTTAAAATCAGGAAAACCTTGGATCCTTATACTTAGAAAAATACCAAGAATTCAAATATGAAAATTCGATTATATAAATTAAAAAAATTAAATTAGAAATCGTCATTGAAGTCAAAACGAGAAATTGTCCGGTTCAAACCAAAACGCAGTTTTACCTGTGTTTTCGGCGTAGGACCTCAATCCGTATTAAAACAAAATGCTGTATTACCAGTCTATATATAATACGAGTACAACATCAAATGTTATCCTTGTCTGCGTTTATTTAAAAGTATTAAATACCACATTTCCTGTGAACATTTTCTGAATGTATTAAAACCATGTAGGTATTCAAAATGCGTTAAAACATGGCACTGAAATCGATGTTTTTATAGATTCTCAGTGAGATGAGGAGTTTTTTTTAGCGTTTGAGAACAAAATTTAAACCAGACAGATTGCTCCGACCATCAAAGTTACGGGAAGATTTTGATAGGAAATGGTATTTTTTTGGTTATTAGTTATCGATTTATTTTGATCTTGTACTAAGGAAAAGTGGGGGTTATCGTTTTTTGAATTTCTCAACAGTGCATCGCTTAGTATTTTCTAATGCACTTTTCTCATAGAATATATAAGGTCCTACTTATATTAGCATTTTATAGACATTTCATAATTTTCAAAATATTTTAATGACATTTGTGCTGTTTATAGGCACTAGGATTTTTCGATTAAAAGGTAAGCATAATATTAAGAAATTTGGTTCTTATACTATATCAATTATTTCTAGAAATAGAAACTGATCCACCCAACATCTTTAACTCAGGATCGTTTTTTTTTTTTTTTGGTGCAATGGTACAATTGGTTTCAAGTTTAAAAGACTACCATTTCAGCAATGTCATTCAACCCGTTCCTATATCTCAAGTGGCCGCGGAGTTTTTACGTTTCGGTTTTAACATATAAATGTGAATAAGCCTTTATAAAAGTGTTTACAAATTGCCACGCAAAACGTGATACAATTTTTCTTAATTCGTGAACGTTTTGATTACAGGCCAAACTCCTCGTTTACGACGATCGTTCTTCGAGTTCGATGATTGCGTTTCGAACGTTAACAATATGATGATGATGATGATGATAATGTTGCTGATGAGCTTAAGTGTTCTGGAAGGATAAAAAACCATTACGACAAGCCGTAATGGTAACGTCGTCGTCCTAGGACTTTTTCGGATCCGCACGGGAGTTTGACACCGCTCGCGAGACCGGAAATCCCGAATTATTCCCGGACGTCGTGTGAACGGCGGCGAACCAGGATGAACACCGCGTACCCCTGTCGCAATCATTGCCGCGTACAGGGTGTTGCGGGTGAGCTGTAAACGTGAAAGGGACGACGGCAGGGCAAAAGGCCGCCGTTGGAAGATGGATGACGAGCAACGGCGGCGCGGGCAACCCGGTCTGTATTCGATAATAAAAGTTTGTGCCGCCGCGCAGCCGTCCTCGCCGCCGACCCTGACACACGTACACACGTGGTATTATCCACTGCGGCCCCGGATTATCATTATTGTTGCTCGACAAACCGTATTACATGACATAACAATTGACCGACTGTTTCCATCATCCGATAATAAATAATAACACAATAACGGGATGCAATACATTGTAGAGAAAAAAAAAAATTACAAAAGCGTTACGACGACTATGTAATAATATACGTGCGTTCCGGCAAAATAAGTTATTCTTAAGTCGAAAATACGACGAAGTTTTTCATTCGTTCCAATACCTAACCCTTCCGATTGTTCGCGGTCTTGGTTTTTGAAAAATGATAATCCTGATCGACTGGAATTCTCCACATTTGCGTCGGAGTTCCACCGTGGCGAAGCTTTTAAAAACATTGATTCCGGAATTTTGAAATAGACTTTTGAACATTTTAATCCCTCCTCACACCTTCCCAACGACGTCATTCTAGAAAATATATAAGCGTACTATCGGGATAACATTATAGTTTTCTCGATTTCCCGCTAAGCTTCTGGCACAGTTTCCAAAAAAAAAAAAAATATCATTTGTATTAATTTGTCAATCTTGTGAAAAACTTTTAAACTACTTTTTTGCAGACGCAAAATATGTAAACTTCGATAACAAGAGATAGGAAAAGAAAACACATCATTGTAATAGCAATACATTATACTCGCTTTACTTTAAACAAATTAAACGATTTTGTTCGGAGAGTGTGTTGTACGAATCAGAAAAAGAAGGACAAAACAATGTTCAAAGTTTTTATATAATGAAATGGTTTGCATAACAAATATTAAAATTTTCCCGGGATACAAAGAATATTCGTTTCACATTGTGTCTTTTTGTGTATCCACTTGCCTAGAATTCGTGCTGAAGTTAAAAACAACAAAAAACATACATCGTTCCGGGGTTCATTTCGATATATTTCGAAAACAAAAACGTCATTTTACGTGTTTGTTGATAGTGTCATATTATTTCTAACATAATGTTATAACACTAATAAAGTAATAAATAACGAACGTTTTTTATTTTAATTAAAAATTAATTTAAACTGTAAAACAATGATAAATTAATAAAATTATATGCTTCAGTAGATGTACCATCTGTAAGCTTCAAAATAACAGAAATTAAGCAAAGAACTGAATAATTTAACATTTTAGTGAAAAAAAAAAACAAGGTGCAACACTAAACTGAAGTATAAGAAAATAATTATTTGTTTTAGTTGGTGAATGATAAATTTATAAATTGTACAGTTTTTTGGAATTATATGGAGACAATAAAACAATTTTCAACACTTTATTTCATAAAACACTACGGCAATAGATTGAAGTACCTTTATTATTTTTAAAAAACTGGTTTGAGTTTTATATAATGTTCTAACAACTACTAGGATTGACATATTTAACATATTCATTTAAAACTAAAGGTTTCGTGTTGGGAAGTAATCAATGGTTTATTAACAATTGAAGCTTACAGATTCACATTGACTTATAAAATAACTCCACAAAATGACTCCACGATGATATTGTTGTATTGATGTTTTAAAGTTGATACCAATATACTATTCTGCATTGCCTTCGACAAAACGATGCTGAGTGGAAGAGAACGGGTGGATCAGATTATACTTTTTAATATGGTCAATATAGTTGTAGAACAAATAAAAAATGTTTTTAGAACGAATTTTTGTCATTTAATCGAAATTCATTGAAATATTCAATCGGTTTAATATTTAATTTTATAATGTTTAAAATTTTTTTTCGATTTTTTGGTAAAGAAAAATACAAAAAAAAAACAGAAAAATTAATTGGCCACAAAGAAAATCATGAAAAATCTTCAATCTTGTACTTAAAAAATTTTTTGCATTTTTTTCTCTGTGTTTCTAAATTATTTGAAAAATAGTTTAGAAATTATTGAATGACCTTCAAAGCGCCAAAATTCAGAAATGTACAATGTTTGCATACATCGGAGCAATCTTTCTAATTAGGTATACGGATGCAAAAAAAAAAAGCACACAATACGATAAAATCAATACATTCCTCGTTTCACTCAAAATCTAAAAATTTTAATCCATAGTACTATACTTATATTGATATAATTTAATAATTGATTATAATATGCTTCTAGGGTATTTATCATAGCCAGTAAGATTCAATGTTACGCTAAGTATAATAATTTACCGAATTTATGAAGATTTGAAGATAAGGCATTATTTGAAACGATTATTTTTAGATAGAAAATCGATAAACTCCAGCTCATAAAAACTTATTGCTCATAAAGAGTTATATTAGTTAAAAATTAATTAAATCACTAAGCTACTTAACAGTTTTAAAGTTTATATCCTATTTTAAACTTTATTAAAGCTTTAAACGGTCGTTTTAAATGTGAAAAGAAAAAAAATGATATTCTCGAAGAAATAAAAAAAATGGTTCCCTAATTAAAACGTTTGAACACTTCTTTCAGTATTTGATATTTAATAACCATGTTGATATGATATAATATTACAGTACTGTGATTTGAGATCGTTAATATCAAAGATTAAACTGTCCATTATCAATTTGAGTACAGTTGACAATTTGGAAAAGTAAAAAATTTTCATTATCTATAAAATATAATACCAATTTGATTAGATCAGCCATTTTTGATACATATACAAGAAAGGTAGGTAAGGTATTTTTAATTTAAAAGATATACAATTGTATTAATTCGTATGAAAAATGCAAACATTTAATTAATTTCTAAATTTTCTTGAATATGAACATTTTAAGATTAATTTATCAAATTTATAATAACACAACACAATATTGTAATGTTTTAGGAACGAATCGTTTGCAATGTGGAAAATATTTGTGTACTTACTAAAAGTAAATAAAACTTGAAAATTAATAGTGAGGAACTAATTTGAGTATAAAACAATATTGATACAATATTACAGCTCTTTCATTAAGTGCCAGAAAATCTAAGTAATAAATAAATAACCTTTTTTAAGAATTAGTTTTCGTATTTGACCATTAAAATAGTTTACGAAATAAAATTATTATAAAACAACAATGAACACCTTACAGTCAAAGTATGGAGTCGATCATGGCTAGATTTGAATGTGATTTTTCGAATTTCAGAAACGATACGAGTTAGGCGCGGTGTCTTCAGTACGCGAAAATGATGGCAAAAATGGGCAGTTATGTGAAACCGATATGCAAATATATGTAACGCACGTCCACGAGTATTGTGTATCGCAAGATAAAAAGTTATGAATTGCAAATATTTGATCGTAAATCAATGACGTTTAGATTCGTAATGGGGCAGTTTTCTTTTTTTAATTTTGAATTTGAGGGGGAAAAAATCAAAACAAGTGAGACGGTTTTCTTTTTGTTCATATTTTCTCAATACGATGATAAATTGTCTATTCATATGCCTTAAAGTTACATCAACAACAGTTAAAGAACATAATCAAATGTACATGAACAATTTGAAAACTTTAGAATTATTTTTAATTTCTCCTGAATACTCTGTGTTTTTATGGCGAAGTTTTTTTTTCACCGTTGAATCTTAATGTACTTTATTTCATAATTTACTTTCTCGGTATCTTCTTTCATAATCCCTCTCGAATAAATACGAACAACTCTTTTGTTCTCGCAACAAAAGAAATAATTAAACTAATTGAGTTAGCCGTTTCTGATCGAAAATAACATTTTATATTCGTATTGTGAAAAAGTTATTCGCGACCGGCGAAAACAAAAACTTTATAAAAAGTATACACTTATAACTTGCGTTTTCGTGTCGATAAAATACTAAAATACCAACCGGGGAAATAATTCCGTTACTTTTCATGCCTATAATAATAATTATTATTATTATTACTATTATATTGTTTTTAAGTTTAAAATTTCTTTGAAAGATCATTGTTTTCTACTTTTATAGCAGTCATCACCAGGGTCACGACGACCGTCATCCGTCGTTTAAATGATTCGCATCGACTGTTGTTTTCCATCTGGTACAATAGTTGTCGTTCGTTCCATATCGAATCGGTCAAACCGAATGAAATAGCTGGATCAACAGTTTCGATGGAATAAAAATCACTAAGTCGCGCTGCATTGCATATATACGTGTAGATTACGTAAAACACGTACAAAATGCAAACACAATATACTATTATTTTTGTATCTTGTGTATACCTATCGGTCAGAAGGTTATTGAACAACCTTAGAATTTTAAAGTGTTTCTATTAAATTAATTAAGCAAACATAAGATAGCACAATTTTATTTAATAAAGTCATTTTGATGTTAATGGTGTAGTGGTCGGGTTGAAATGTCCAGTGTTTCCTACTCAGTCGTCTGCGACTGTTACCAGTTGTCTACAACAGTTGTCTGGTCGAACTTCCCCAGTTGTCTGTTGTTTTACTTTGGTCGTGGGCCCTTTTATTTTATAATATGGTTTTCCACATAGCTTTTTTCACCATTTTAGGTGGTGAACATCCTTGTAGAGATGTTGTCACGTATTCTTCTAGGCGCGAACATGATCTTATCAGTCGTTTCGTGATAGTATAATAGTTATCATAATATTGGTACCGCTAAATACGAAAAAGTCCGCTAAATATTATCAAAAATAACAATATCCACGCTTTCGGTCGGTAAACAGATTTCAATGAACGTGAACAAAGTCGAATCAACTACGTTTAACATGACTTAAACATGAACCCAAAAATCTACAATTAGACGATTTATCTATTGGTAAGTTGATGATCAATCTCATTAAGTTCTAGATTATTATTATGTGCTACTATTAAAACGATATTATAGAAAAGTCGAATTCGTACGTATTGCAAGTGTCGCGGCACGCCGGTAAAATACAAATCCCGTTGAAATAATTTTCATGAAAATTACTGCAGTGCGAGTTACCGCAGTTTTGAGCTAACGGCGAGATATTTCGTATAATATGCTACGTTTCCGCGGACCGCGTACCAACCCTATTCCAAAATAACACGGTACCGTCTATAAAAACGTCCGTAGGGCCGGTGAAAACTCTTCGTTAAAACCCGCAACAGTGGTGTTCAGGATCCCTGACCACGAATAGTTGTTGGTAATACGCATTGATTTAATTTAAGATATTATACTTCGTGCGATAGTTGTGATTATACTGTTAATGTGGTTTTTCGGTGATCCGTTACACTGTCGTACTATGTTCTTAGAATGGTTCCGATTCAATATTAATATTATGCATCGTACACGGCCGAACGCGGGTAATTTACACAGGAAATTGCATTCCCACACCGGTTCGTGCAAATTAATTGCAAACAACCGTGGTGCAGCGAACGCACCGCCCGTTCTGGTACCAGCTATTACTTGTTATCACACTAACGTACAAGTAATTAGCGGTGGCTTGTGTACTCATATCGTTCGCACCTGCAGGAAGGACGAAGTATGCTGATTTTGGAAACGTGCGGATCACGTCATGTTCCCCGTAACCATCGTATTGTTTTGATCGTCACATCCCTGCCGGTTGCAGTTGCGGACAAAAAAAAACAAATAGACGTCGATATCTCGTTGGAGAACAACGAATACATTTGCACCGATGCATTCATTCCCTTTCAAGACATTAAATCCTATTCACGTGGACGGGTAAATCGTTCCGCACGTCTTAATAATCCAGTCTACATATAATATTGATTAATGCATTTTTTCAATGCGTACTCTGGGTACGGTTATTATCATATTATACGTATTGTTACCGATTGCACTTAAAATGTAACGAAGGGTTTTTTTATTCTCCGTTTGATCGTCGTTATAATATCGCAATGTTCTTCGCGATAACACTCCGTTGTAAAGTATTTTCCATCACTAAAACAATAATAATGAAACAGCGCGATACTTACCACGATGAGCAGCACGAAGTAAATCCAGTCCCAGAACGAGTGAGCATCTTGCACGTAGTACATAATGTCTACCCATCCTTCTAAGCTGATAACCTAGAATTGGAAAAAAAAGCAATATTTCAGTGCAGGTTCAAATTTCAAAGACAAAAAAATTAACGGTTTGATTCAGAGAAAAAGTGAAGCTAAACATTGTGTTCGTTGTTCATAAGTACCCAGTTTAAATTCAACGCACCGTCTGCCCGAGAACGCTTCCAGCTTACTTTAAGACCCCTAGTCAACATTAATCACTTCTCTCGAGAACGTGGCCAAGCATTTTGCAATAGGGATGTCCAATCTCGTCAGATAAATCACCCGGAAAACTTCAAACCATTGATGTCTTTCCATCACCCTTTATTTTGGTGCATTAGACACTTTTTGGCTCCGATATAGTTTTATGTGTACAAACATAGTTTTATTATATAAAGTAACTAGTATCTTCCACCTAATACCATATATAAATGTAAATACCACCGTTAAGGCGTATATTGCCTTATTTCACAAAAATGTATAAGTTTTCATTGGAGTATATTGTATTATGTGCTGAAACTAGCTACATATTATCATGTTAGATATAGGTTAGTGTTTAGAAATACGTTAAGAAATTACTTGAAAGATCACAAATTGGCTCAAATCATGATTCACAGTAGGAGTTAAGAATTTGTTTATGGTTTTGCGACCAACTAACATTTATTTTATTCTTTGTGAATTAATTATGTCAGGACATTATTCACACAATCATTTATAAAATATTTTTATCGTCTATGTAAATTTAATAATTAACAAAAATAATTTCAAGTTAAATGAAAATTATTAAAAATCAAATTAGGTACTTTTCAATAACATTATAACATAATAATAATTTTGCAATTTCAAATAATTCGTCTAATTTTGAATATCAGAAAACTATAATTATTGTTATTGTCCGTCTGATATTTGTCTTCATTATGATCAACATTTTATGATCAAGATTATATTCGCTATACCTGTTCACATCGTAGTTCACAAATAAGAACATGATATTATCATTGTTAATCGTCATGATAGATTCATGAGAATTCGTAATTTATTCAGTGGGTCCAACATAAATACCAGAGTTGGGACACGGCATAGCACTTGTTTTTAATAATTAAATGAACGCTAACTTGACAAATACGATGTGAAATTTTTATTAACAATGTAATTGTATATCGAATTTTTAGAATTTTTTCTTTTGCTCAAGTCCAACTTGGGAAGTAACATATCACTACTATCACCAAGATGGGTTGAGAGTCAAGAAAGGTTGGATATCCACTCTGGCCAGCTCCATTTGATAATCATGCACTTGTGCCAATAGGTTGTTTCAATTGCAGTACGTGTTATTCAATGCGTATTGATTTGCACTATTATGTTCAACACAATTTGAAGCAATCCAAACGAAAATTTGCAAGATTAAATTGAGTAAATCGTCCATTTTATTAGTGCTGATTCCTCCAAATTGTATTAGATATACGAGTAAGTAGGTACGTATACATGATTCAATACTAATTAAATAATAAAATAGGCTGAAACAACCGCACGTAATTTAATTGTGCCCACACGATTAAATAAATAATCATGTCAGTTACTTAGCAGTCAATTAAAAGCTATTTGTGTCACATTTCATTTGAGTAATGTCTCCCGGTAGTTAATCCAGTTTGATCACTGACAGTTTATAAATATCCGTGTAAACCGGGGCGCATATCGATTCCGCAGATTCAATATGGATTCGGATATTTATAATATAATAATATAATATAATACTAGCTGACCCGGCAAACGTTGTTTTGCCTAAATTTTTTTTTTTAAATTAAGTTGACCCGGTGAACTTAACGCCTTCAAATAAAGTCTAGATTGATAGTAAAATTCAAGTATTCCATTGTAATGAATTGTTACAGAAATCAATATATTGCATTTTGATAAACAATGTTTTTCGTTTTGTTTTCTGGTGCAAAAATAAACAACGAAGACGCCACCAACAATTTTAAATATTTTATTTAAAATAATGTGATAAATTTTTCTTACAAAAAGAACAAAATCTAATCTATGTGGTAAAAATCAGATAAATTCATGTCGTGTCAAATTCATTGAATGTCGATAAATGTATGCCTAAAGAACATATAAAAAAAATAAATGTAAAATATTATAAATGATGATTATCGATAATAATATCGAGTAAAACTGGTACCTATAAATTATAATACAATTAGATGTGTCAAGTTTTTACGATTTTAAACAAATCATTTTTCGTCTATAATTTTAATCACGTGAAAAAATATAAGCTGCCGGAGTCGATAGGTAGTTAATTTCTACGAACAGCAGCCGTCGGAATGAATAGGCGTGGCGTGGCGGAGTTTGTCGTAAATTTTTTTCAAAACCGTAAGTTTTGGCGAAATCGATAAGTCTCCGTAAACCAGGCTTGAAACAAATCCACTCGATCGATTTATATATTCCAAATTAGCAATGATAATATTGAACTGTATGCTTGAGCGTGCACAGCAGTATTTTGACACTTGAATACAATTACACTGCAGTTGTTTGGGAAAATCAACCGAAATTAATTTTCAATGAATGTCAATGGCGACTATATATGTGTACAGGATGTCCCACCGGGACTTACACAGAGCGATATATCCCATGCTAAAAGAGATAATCAAATTCTGATTTTTTTACCCTTGATAATGGAAATTTGGCCGACAATGGTTCGTTAAATATATGTGTACGAGTATTAAAGAAGAAGCTGGAAAATTAACTTTTTATTTTACAATTTTGTAAAATTCGAAGATAGCCATTTTGTAGGGCTTCTTTTTTTTGTACATTTTGACGGTTTCAATTTTCAGTTTTCGATTGATACATAATTTTTAATGAATTTTTTAACTGTCGAAGAAATAACATTAATTGTAAATTATTGTCACCTCGCCATTTTTACGATGAGGTTTGCTGATGATAATGTTATTATTACAAATTGTGTGAATAGTACACTATTTTCTTGTGAACTAGAAAAGTTATAAAAAATCAAGAAGTCAATGAAAATTGAATGTTGAATCTTCAACATTTTCAGAAAAATAAGTCTTTTAAAATGGCCATCTTCGAAATGTATAAACGTTATAAAATTTTTTTTTTAATAATTGACAGAAGCAAAACTATCGAATCATAATTAGCTCACATATAATCATATTGTACGGCATATCTTTACGTTTTTAAAACTCTATGCTATAAAAAAAAACTCATCATACCTAAACACTCTTATATGCAATCCAGTTTATATAATTTACTTTACATTTTCAGCATAACGCGTTCTATCGTTACCGAGGTTGAAGTTGATATGAAAAACATTCCAGAGGTAAATAAATACGAAGAGTTATCAACAATTAGACGGCCAAATGGCAAAGACTTCTTAGAAGGATGAATGCAGTCCTATCACGTATAAAAATTTCCAATATTATTCATAGCGGTTAGGTATATTTATTATTAAATCGTTTAAAATATTTTAACTTATAATTTAAATAGTGTTTTATAGCAGAGCGCTTCGTGTAATAAATACGCAATGTTTGTAAAAGAGAAATGAGAAAAGGAAAATAAAGAATACAACATTTTATTAAGCTGCCTAAAAGTATTCAAATATTAATTTATAAGAAAAAAAAATATGGACCACGAATAATTAAAAAAATATTGTTTAATGAACCTGTAAAAGTGCAGTGAAATAATATTCGTCGTGTTACATATTTTATACTGTAATTTGTCAAAAATATAATTTTCCTTTTCATACTAACGATGTTTTGTGGATACATGGTTCTTGTGTCTGAGAAAGTATATTCTTAAAAAAAAAACTTTCGTTCACGATATTCGATCTTAATGCGAATAATTACGCAAATACGTTAAATGTAAATAAAATATTGAGAAGAAATTATAGTTGAGCATTTTATTGTGATTACAACGAATTAGCTTTATGACACATTTTGAGCTCAATTGTGTTTGTTATTTTTTCGCTTCCACGGTTCAGTATTGACTGGTATTTCATTATTTGAGTTCCGATCGTATAAATAAAGTTTTTTAAAAGAACAAACTGTCCATTGTATATATACAATATTACGTTTAGTGACACTCTACCTAGTGCACTGACACTACATTTTTCAGTAAAGTTTGTCAATTCTTGTTGTCCATCTTAACGCACAACGACGTTGTTAAGTTATTTAGAGACTAATGCAGTAATTCACACGTAGTCTTTAACATAATACTTTCATACTAATGTAATCAAAGCTCGCAATCAGCGTATCAAGCGGGGTCATTAAAGTATTTCTACGGCGCTGTGAGAAAAAAATAAAAACTACCAGTTTTACCCTGACATGCACGTAAAATAATAATTAAATAATTATAAAATTTGTTCCACAAAGTGGCGACGGGTTATTACAGAACACGCGATGTTCGTGTGACGAATAGTCATTTTTTAAATAAATTAGTACCTACTGCACGTGTTCTGATTATATAATTAAGGTCGGACATGTGGTGTTGAGTAATTATCATGTTTATGTGTTCTGTAGTTCTTCGCCGATGGATTTTGAGCTTAATGTAACATTTTGAGGGGCTCCATACGAAGTGTTTTACATTTTAAGACTATGCTGGAAATTTAGTTATTTATAAATTTGACAAGTTTTTTAAAAAAAAATTATGTGCTTTTAATGGAGTTTATGGTATACCAAATGTAATTCATGAAAATGTAATACATTTTCATTGGAGTCAAAAGGGTCAAACTCAAGTTTTTGAAGTCAAACCGAATTCGGCCAAGTTTATAATTATATTTAATTTGAGTTTTAACTTGAATCTTCCTTTTTTTTAGCTAAACTTTATATTTCAGATATTGAGGATAAATAATACAATTTAAATAAAACACTTAGAATTTATACAGATAACTGCAATTCTTTACTAAAATGATTGCAAGTATAAATATAATATCTGTTCTAGAGTATAGACTTCTAGTGATATATTAATTAAAGACTCTATATTTAAATTAAATTAAACATTTACAACGGTTCAACCCATGTCATACTTATTCATACGAATATTACAGTGGAAGCTTAAAAATATGTCAAGAACTCTTTTTGGTCTCAAATATTTTCTACGAGTAGGTATAAAATTTTGGGAACAATGTGTTAAGCACGATTGTATGATATAAGAAACATCATGAATTACTAACATTTAATTAAGTCCAGTGAATATTATTTATTCAAACTTTCTCTCTTTGTGAACCATCACATTTTATTAATTACTTTCTATTAAATTTGTAAGTGTATAAGTAGGGATAATTTTTTACGAGTTTAAAACTACAGTTGATATTTTACACCACGAACACATAGATTCTATAACATTACGATCGATGTGTGTATTATGGTGTAGGCAACTTGTTGGTATGATTTTAATAAAAGCTTGTAACACAATTAAAATCCACTAACTAATATACCCTCTTTATTGAAATAAAGAATTAAAAATTGCTTCATTTAGTAAACCACTTTTGTATTTTGATAAATTATCAAACACTTTATCGTTGTTTAAACTTAAGAAGGAAATACTAAAGATTTTTTAATCATTGATGCCTAAAATTAGATAGGTTCCTCTTTTTATTTTACTAGCCTTATCACAAAACTAAAGGTATAACACAATATATTATATTATTTAAAATTAATTAAATAGAATATCACGAATACTAATTTTCAAAATTTATTCAACACAAATTATTTATTCAAATCAAAAACAAAACGTGAAATTAAAAAATGTTAAAAAATAATGAATAAACAACATTTTTAGTAACGGTTGGTTGAAATGTATGAATGTGTTTGAAAATGTAATCAAGAAAATATTAAAAACTAAGTTGATGGTAATATAACAAAAATAAAAATTATAAGTTCTATCGTCGGTTTAAGTAGTTAATGTTTTTCAAATAAAATTTAATTTTCGTAAATCTTTATTGATACCAGTAGAACGACCGCAGTTGTTATACTATGCCTTAAGCAAATCTTCGTTCTCTGCGTGATTCAGTAAAATTTACAATCACTTATAAGTTATAACTTATCGTAGCCTGACGATACGTATTGTGTGTTCGTTACTTTTTCTAATAAGTTAAAACGAAAACGGAAGAGAAAAGCTGCAGAAAACACATCGTTGTAGAATCGATATAATAATACGGTACATTCGGTGTGAATATTACATTTTCCTTTGACTCGGCGTGCTGTACGCGCAAAAAGCTTCCTCGCTCTCTTCGATATCAAATAAATATCCGTAAGTACGTCGTAATGGGCCGCGGCACTGTTGATTAATATTATTACGTATAGCTACGTCGCGTCGCGTTTTTATCGAGATACGCGCGAGGGCGCGTGTATTGTATTCGCCTTGAATATAAAATCATAACGGAAAATAATTTACACAAACTGTCTGCTGCCTAACACGGTGATATGCATATTATTATGTTACAGAGCTTTGAAGTTATATTTAAACATAGCAACGTTGTAACGAGTTGATAGTAAATAATATTCAACGTTTGACATAATATTTACCCAGTCAGGCAGTCAGGTGAACGCAACAATTTTACTTTTCTCGGTATGAACATAATAACGCGTTACATACAAAATACGAATAATATTGTATTCGTGTAAAATATCTGTGTCAGAATAATATCGTGAGCCCACGTTTACACCATATATTCCGTAACCGAGAACGTTACCGTTGTTTTATCTCTACATGGCTCGAATTAGCTTGTGTATTTCCACTGTATTACAGTTACTCGTATATATTATTATTATCATTATTTTTATTATTATTATCATTATCATTATTTTTATTATTATTATTGTTATTATTATAATATATTCATATGTTGACCACAAAAAAATATAAAAACAACTAATTAGTCGACTTTGTACACTATACAGTATTAACCAGTGAAATTGGCCTTCACTTGTTAATAGAGCAATGTTTACATTTTGAAATGAACTGACAATAATGATAGCAATTAACAATATACACAATTCTCTTCGTGATGATCTCGTACAAATTTATACGTAGCCCGTAGATATTCAATGTATAATGGTTTTATTAATCAATAATTAACTTGTTATTTGATTTTTACCTGTTACTATTTTACTGTGTTTTATTATCGTATATGCTAATATGTATAATATATAAAAAAAAAAAAAACTGTGTAGTTTCTGCTCGCGCATGCATATGTTAACATGAGACAAAATAATAGTAATATTCAGTTTTTTAAGTGTGTATAAAACATTATATATTTTAAAAACATGCTTTCATGTAATTAGAAAATTGATTAATTTTTTTATTATATGTCAACATAATTTAATTTGTTTATTTATTTTCAAATACAATATTTTATGAAAAACTACTTTATATTTAAAATTATAGACTATGCATTACGGTAAACTGTGTTATCCCACTTGAAATACACATTTTTTTAAACTTTTATTTTTATACACACAAATCTAAAAATAAAATTTTACAATAAGCATGTTTCAGTATATACGTTTTTTATTGGCTTGATTGACATGACGAAGCACTCTAAACATGAATAAAATATCAACACTTTTAAATCAAACAATTATGCTTGGACTGCCCGTGGTTTTCACTATGCACTTTCATTTTGCTTTTTATCAATCGATATAAAAACAATAACGACATATTATTTGACACGAAAACGTCTCGATAAATGCGTTTCACGATTACACATGTTACGATTATTTCGAGTTTTTATCGTTAACGGATATTATAGGCATAGTAAATAACTGTAATAATCTAATCACATGTAGTGTACAAAATGTCACTTAGCTCATTTCGTCTTTTACCAGTCGATATTTATCAATAACAACATGGTTCGCAACACGGAAACGTCTCGATAAACCCGTTAACGATTATACGTGTGTTATTTTCAGTTGATATCCTTAATATGTCTTAAGGCTCGCTACGATACTTCTGAAATTTTCCGGCACTGATAGCGTTACCTTATGTTAGAGAAATTGATGCCTTTAAATCGCTTGTTTTTTTCTACTACATTACAAATATACAAATAAATACTATTGCTATTGCTTAATTATCTATTAAATTATATTACTTAATTATCTAATTATATTACTAATTTAGAATAGAGAAATTTCTTCGCTGATATAAAAAAGTTGAAAAAAGGACACGATCGTCGTATGACCTAATATTAATTTTCATTTAACTATTTTATATTAATTTATGTCTTATACCTCAATCGGTAACTATCATAGTCAAACATATTAAATTAAATTAAATATTTCCTAGGTAACCAAATCGTGGACAAATATGTAAACTTCCAGCCCAGAGCTCAATTCTTTTTGGACCATAAAAATTTCTTTCTTAGCGGATGTCTAGGTAATAGTAGCTGTATGCCAAATTTCAGCCCGACCCGTCCAGTGGTTAGAGTTGTTTTATGATGAATCAGTCAGGACATAATTTTCTATATATATATAAATACAAGCTGAATTACCCGGATTCGCACAGATCAGTCTTGGTCGGGACATTGGTTTTAACGAATTTCTACCTTACATTATTTAAATATTAGCCATGTTTGGTTAAGGGAGTAACTTTTGGCTATATATTATAACTGGTCAAAAATTCGGTGCGCTGAACAGTATACGAACTGGTGGTGAAATTTGTATTAACGAAAACTAAACAGACTACAGACATAACATTTTTTACAATTCCACTTCAGGCTTGACCTTTGATCTTGAATTTTTGATTGAGTTTTTAACCATTTAGCACATTATTTTTGACTATTTATGTTGCTCCGAACGCTGTTATTTGAAAGCACGAATTCGATTGATTTCTATGACACCAAGTCGCCTGGCAACAGCTCTTGTATCTTGAGATGTAATTGTTTGGTCACCAAGGCAATCCGCGAATTAAAATATACATTGTGTTTATTAAGGTTGAAGTTCTGTAAAGGGTGGTCCACCCTTAACACCTAAGCGTTTAAAAAATAGCCTATCACCTATTCTCAGACCTATCAAATATACACATACAATTTCATGAAAATCTGTCAAGCCGTTTCGTAGGAGTTCGAGGACAAACACTGCGATCGGAGAATTAAATGTATATAAGTATATTGAAAATTATTAATATTATTAGGATTATTTAAAATTTTCATGTTTCGACTGAATTAAGTAGCCAACATACATATTCATGTACCGATGTATCTGCATGCAGTATAAATAATACACCGCAGTTAGCAGCGTTCTAACCAAAAAATATGAATATGAATACATTTATGCAACTACTATTTTACAATTTTTTTTTTTTAAGAAATCGCTATCAATTATGTTTCATACTTAAAGTGTTTCGTACAAAATGACGGGTTATTATTTTGTCTGCTCTGTGAATGTTCGACAGACGTATATATAGTATTTTTGTTTTAGTCGATTGGATACCGTTAGTAGGTACGCGTTGGCTTTTCCATATAAATATTACTCCGTACTCACTCCATCTCATATAAATCAAAGAAAACATGCTATAACAGAATTTTTTTTTCTATCTTTTCAACTTTGTCGATTGAAAATGTAATAAACAACCATCCATCACCAATAGCCTTATGGCTATGATAATTCAAATCATAATAATTATTATAATATGATATTAGTTTTTATTAAAATCAACAGTCATGAATCATAACTTATGGTATATGCCCGAGAGGTCTGAGGTTGGTTAATGATTTCGAGTAACAACAATTATATACCAACCGTTTTGAATTCGTGTCAAGAGCATATCTAGTATAAGGTTATTAATAGCTTACCAATGACCTGAGTAGTGTTATGCATACGGGACTTCTGAGGCATATTTTTTTAATCACAAGGAAAGATTTTTTTTCTGATGCGTAATTTTTTACATATTTTAAAGTATTTCTAAACCTCATTTTAAAGTTTTACACATTTTTGAACGTGAAATAATAAAAAAAAGTGCTTAAATTTGGAATGGAGTTTTTGTTTTACACGGTAGAAATACGTTGACTTTTGTAGAGGTCACCGCTTGGAAAAAAATCTTTCCCTGCGATTAAAAAAAAAGTGCTTCAGAAGTTTCATATCCATACTACTCACCTGGTTTACGGTATATAATTGAATTGCACTGTATTTTATGCACGTGCACAACACGCCGAAACATTTTTAGGGAACATTCGGATATATTCGATGCATCCATTATTTGTAATTTATACAATACATATATAGGTAGTGTTCAACATCGCCCTACCGCATTGCGAGTTTGTTTTCACCTACGAGAAGGTACTTCGCCAGTACGTTTTTAACCTATTTAATGTGGAAAAATATCTTTCACTGCTCCGGAAATGTATATCTGCAAAGGTTTCCGTGCGATTTACGACTACCCGTAAAAATAAATAGACACTATAAGAACACCCGAAAATTCCTCGAACGAAATCAATAAGAATATAATATCATAATTTACAAGTGATACACGATGTTTGTTCGCATTCCGTTTCAGAAACACTGATAATTTCAATAATAAAACGATTTGCATGTAAGTATTTGGGAAAAACTTCAATTTCACTGTTCGAAAAATAAAAAATAAGAACGAGAAAAGGTTATGGATTAACGTGAAACCGAATCGACAATAATTACTGGTCCAATCGAGGAACGTTTTTATTCGGATAGTTATATTTTTTGAAGATATAAGTTTTTGGGGTCGGGAAACCGTCGTGGTGGTTGCAATATTATGTTCAAGTGAATGTAAATCGTTTTTATTTTCCGAATAGTATAAAATATTAAATTATCGCGGTACGGCTGGTAAACATTTAAAACACGAAATACATAGCATTAATTTTTTATCTTATTTTTTTCTCTTGAACAGTTCCTTCTCGCTCTTGTCACATCCGAGTTTTCAGATTATTTTCTATAGCGTTGCACGTGGACTATAAAGTGATGTATGGTGGTGAACCGCGTAAGTCTGTAAACGACAGGAAAGGATTTTTTAATCGTTTAAATCGATACTGTGTCACCAGGTCTTGCAAAACTCAGACGATACATAAATGCTCTTAAAAAAAAAAAAAAACTTAAAGCAACGATAGCACGAGACAAGTGTACATCCAATACTGTAAAATAATTACATAGTATAACTACAGTTGCACAACTTATAAAATACTATTTTTCTGCGTTTATCTTATTAACTAGTTCTTGGAAAAAACTTATTGTCGCGGTCTTTCAGTTATGTAATTATTTACATTAATTGTCTAGTATGCTACTGCTTGCATTGATTATTTGTAACATACAGGGCTATTAAAAAACTTTAAACTGCATTATTCGAACTAAACTATAAAATATATTTAAAATTACGTAGCATTACGCTATTTGTTTGATGCAAAATGTAAAAAATGCATGGTACAAGGTTCGGGTGAAATACAGGAGTCGGGTGAGACACAATGAGAAGGGTGACTGATATAGGAGAATTGTCCCCTTACATTTTAAATCAATGAACCATTCGGTTTCGAAAAACGATTCTAAGTGAATAATTTGGACAGGTGGATCAGTTTTTATGCTATCAAAAGACAGTTTAAACTACTGTTACTTCTAAAATAATATAGTCTGTGAGTACTATATTATTTCGCAATCAGCTAGGTTGAACGAACTTCATAATCATTTGGACTTTGATTTAATTTTTTTAATAGCAACACTTAAAATTATTACTAGAATAGCATAATCTTTAAGGAGGCATTTAATTAACGTCTTAAGTCTTTACGACCATAAAATAATGTGACTAATACCTATCGTTAATCGAAATTGGTATATGTGTTCGGACCAATAGATGTACTCAGAAAATCGAAAATAAAATACATAACCATAAAACCAATACTTTTCTCGGCCCACTCATAATCTAAAATAGCCAGAACCTTATTTGGAATTGTTATTTTTCAGTTCAAAATCTTAAACAGTTCATCGACAATAAACAATGCAACTATGTTGATGGTTTTTTTTTTTTAATTTTGTACTTATCTATTAATAATCCGGAAATGTAAATGACTATAGAAATATATTAATTTTATCGACAAAAGAACGGCTTTTTAGAATATTGATAATTTAAAAATAAATTGAGAATGTTTCAAGTATTCTAAACACGTAGCGTGTCTTTGAAAGGTATATTATTTTTGTTGGGATATTGGTTTTACATTTCTTAAATTATTATTTTCATTTCACCCATCGTAAATTGCAGTTATGTTCATAAAGTTATTTTATTTTAGTCGACAAACGTAAATATAATTATTATTTTTCGATTCTGAATGTGTCAAGAAATCCATTGGGTTCACTACGGTGTGTTCATTGACTTTTTTTTCTAACGGCCTTCAGGATATCAACCAAAAATATTGGTTAATAAGAGGAATAGTTTTTGTTTTTTTATTTCATACTTTTTGAGTTTTTAAAAATTTTCCAAATAATTGTATTACCAAAGACATTGACATCAACCAAATTTACATTACCAAAGAATAAATCCTATAACTTGTAACCTAGCACGTTATTCAATATTTTCCTCTACAAAGAAAACGTATGAATTATAAATATGTTTTTATAGGATTCTAGAACTTTTCATTCCATAACTTGATTTTCTTAAACATGCACTTAAATCGATTCCAATGTCTTCCAGTTGTATCTTGCCTTTTTTGTTTGTGTTTGAATTTCTAAAGTTCAATCATGTAAATTTGAATTTCATTTCATGTACAAATAAACAATTTTATTTCCGTTTAAAAAAATGTATGAAAACATAAAATAACGGAGATCAATCGAATTAAATTTGAGTCCAATAAGTACTTTAAATGAAATCGAATAATAAAATCTGGCTGTAAATTAAATAAGTAGTATTGATAAATATTTTATCAGAATATTTGTCGTCAATTTAGTTTTCTCTAGCTTAGATAGGAATTAAAAACTTCTTCACAATTAATCAATATTATGATCATGATGTACTCGTTGATACAATAACTTCTTATAATTTCAAACTTAAGCGATAAAGTGGTAAAAATATTGTTCTTCAATGTGCTATTAATTTTCACAGTACAGTATTATATTATATTTTTACATAAAATATAGTTAGGTGGTCGATATTATTATTTTCTATAAACTCTATAAAATAACTCTTTATAAAAATGAGATTTTCTATAAACTCTATGAAATAAGGGCATCACCAAATAATTTATTAAATGAAAAAAATCATCCAATAATTTCAAATCAATTCATTACACACTCTTTACAAATCATATTTGTTAATCTCGAAGCATGTTTCATGTAACAGTTTAACTATTGTGTAAGACCGGTATAATATAAAAAAATACTTTTTTATAATATAAGTTATTGATTGATGATTGGAGTAGGCTTTATCAATCAATATTTTTTTTTGATCCTATTTAAAATAATTAATTATAATGAATGAACTTTATTTTCAAACTAATCTAATCGTTATAAGCAAACAAAAAATATAGTGGAAATAAGGTAATTTTACAATAAGGTAATTTTACCTATATAAGAACGGTGTACGCTAATTATTTAAAAGGAAAAAATCAACAATGACACAATAATAGTTATTGACTGACAAAATGAATGTGAAATGTTGAACAAAACTAGTAAGCGATATATGACTTGACAGTTATCTCGACTATTTGACAGTTTAGATTTTTAGTGAAGCGAGGGACGTATTTACATCCATTCATTATACCGGCTTCGTATCGTTCTGCGTTTCATATTTAATTTTTCAATTTGGAATTATATTATAGTAGGTATACCTACTTGAAAAGAACAATCAAATTAAACGTGTATTTCTGAGCATTCGTGCGCGCGAGTCCTGTAATAATAATTCAAGGAACGGATGCAACAGTTATAATACCTGTCACTTGCGGTACCTACATAAAATATTAAAGGAAGTGTATACCAGCTACTCGTACCTTTACCGCGTGTACGTCCGTGAAACTTTTGACAAATAAAACCTTATATTATGCTTCAACAAGTGCGATGTAATCGTCGAAAGCACAATGTGTGTGTGCGTAAATGTATGTGTAGTGCATAAGCATGTGCGTGTGTAGACTTTTTTTTATCGTCGCACAGGCGTTAAGACGTGCGTTACATAATATATTCCTAAACCTAGCCAGCCACATTCTACACGTAGAATCGTATTCATATCGTACACGTCAATAAATCGAATGTTTGAAGCCAGTGAGTTCGTATTTATTTGTTCGTAGAGTTTTGCTCGAGAACATTCGTGGACATTCTTCAAAGCGCTAAACACACACTATTCAGTCGTTAAGCATATCGTGTACTATAAGTCCGGTCATAGCTGGAATTCTAAAGTTATTTCCAAAGAATAGTTATCTTCATATATATTTCATTTCACCGTCGTCGGTCGATCGAACATTTCCCAGGAATCGGATCGTTTTTTTTCCCTCTTTTATTTTTCTCTTAATCTACAAAGCGTTGCACGTGATCGCATTAAACGTTTAATTTCTCAGACCACCGGCACGCGTGGCATATTTCACGGAATGTAGGTACATATACTTTTGAAAATCGACGACAAAGTATCACAAACACAAAAATACGTGTACACTTGTTTATAAATAAAGACCCTGATTTATTACCAAACGACCTACGCGCATATTTTGTAGGATAAATATTGAATACGTTTTATTAATAATTATGTTCGGAATAATTTATACTGAACGTATAAACAACTGCTAATCGTGGAGTCGTCGTAAGCGATCAACCGAAACAGTTTATTTTATATTATTATTAAATAATGGACATAGCTGTTATAGGTACGCAACAAACCTATCAGTATAAATCTCTAGTCACTGAATAACTCATGTTTTTTTTTCTATCTAATTCGATCAACCTGTTAATATACGCACTAACAGAATGTAATAAAGACAAAAAAAAAGTTATTTTTAATTTACTTAAAAGCAAAATGTGTCTTATACATTAGACCAAATCATCACAATAAAGTGTGTTCGGCCTATTGGCTATTAAGGCTTAGTGGAGCTAGAGGTTTGGTTCAGTCCCCATTGTTCCCAGCGTGATCGTTTAAGTATAAGTGACCCGTTACTCACGAGCTACCGGTGATTGTAATTTCCAAAAATGTTCCGATGCTAGTCAGCGGAAAAAAAATAGTATAATATAATTTCACTGTGGTCATTATCTCACGTTGAATTTTTTTCCTAAGATTTCCTTGATCAATCGAATCTGACATACAATTTTAAATATAAATGTTACATTAATAAATTCGTATTAATCAACACTCTAAAAAAAAAAAATCCTCATCCTCCTGTATGGACTAAGAATACCAAGAGAATAGTTTTTTTTGTTTTTTTTTTTATCCATACACTTTTTTTTTCGTACTTTCTCGAGATAGTTTCCTTCTCTCTTGTGTAGGGTGTCGCCACACTATCGCGGTTGCACCGCGCGATAAATTTGTGTCAAACTACAAAGCGGTTCAACGCGGTTAACGCTCCGAGTTGTACAATTTTCGTTGTCCACGTGTGTTGTGCATAGTGTTTATAATATATTAAAATATCACAAGTAAGTTCAATTTTCATTATAGTTGATAGTAATTAACCTAATTTGTAAAAAAAAATCCTTATTATATTTATCTACCTCATTTATAAGTTAACTAATAAATTTAAATTACTATTAAATTTCAAGTACATTAATTTATTTAATATTATCTATTTGAATACTGTTATTTAAATGTATAAAAATGTTGTGTAGGATGGATTACAATAATTGCTATATGCGTTATTCGCAAGTAATATCAATCGCAGAATCTTTTGGGTATTTAAATTCTCCAAGGGAAGAAAGAGAATACTCTTTAGAATACATTTTCCATAGGCACTCTTCTTTCTCGACTTCCACAATAAAAGGTTCAGTGTCGAAAACATTCATTTTGAAAATACCTATGTACCTATTTTACACTGAAAACGCGCGTTGCTACCGCTGTAGTGTGATGCATGTGATTGCAAACCATGGGTTTTAATTTTGTGCGGTCAAAAATAGTTCGAGCGTCGCTGCCGTCAAACCGCGACACGCAACGGCGCTGTGCGGCGGCTAGCGGTAGAACGCGGTGGAAACGCCCAAGTGTATCACGTTCCATAAGTACACATGTGATGGTACTCACGAAAGAAACCGCGATAGTGTGTCGCCACCCTTAATCGCAGATTCATTATTTTATATTTCTCTTGAAATCCCTCTCAAAAGTAGTCAAAATATAAATCACTATCATCGTTATAATTATTTTTCACGAATCTTAAACTTGCAACACTTTTTTTTTTTTCGACTTTGGTATAAAAGTTTTTTTTGTGTTTTTGGCACGATATTAAATTTTTTCTCGGATAAATTACCTTCGTTATCTCTTTTATAAGTTTATAACATTTACTCTGTGCCCCCGGAGCAAAACAAAAAAAAATAAAAAAATAAAATGTAGCTTACACGTGCGGAACACACATTACAGAGCGGTCATATAGTAAAGTGCAGTTATAGCAACATAGCAGTACGGATACGATTACCACGCGTACAAATTAAGACGTTTTTGCCTACACGTCATAAAATACAATAATACACGCACGGGTGAGGGCATAACGTGAAATGACCGAAAATAGGTTCTCGGCTACACGGTTACTTCTTGTATGTACAAACTCGATATTTTGCATTGTGGCCCAAAACAAGCGAACGCTTATGCTTTGTGTAACGTCCCTAGAATAGGTCTCGTAATTAATGGGAGTTTGAATTGAATTGAATATACACAGCGTTATTACTTGTGGTGCATAAGTGCATAACGTTAATTTTCAGTTTTTGTTGCTATAATAATTGCACGTGATCGAATATATAATATTATTGTACTTATAACGCGCGCGTGTTTATCAGCAAAACGGTAATTTGGTTTATAAATGAAATTGCGCGTCACGATGTATTGTTCTCAGTTATTCTACAACTCTCGTTTTGATTATTCGCACTCGAGTGTTCAACGCGGATTTCGATTTCCCAACAAATGTTCTCAATTAATCGGCGTTCTTTTAAGATATTATTTCGTGCGGGTTACACCGGTCAACATGTATTATCAATCCTATATTTAACCTATAAGTTCTTGTATTAAACAACATTACGATAATTGTGTAAAAAATAATTGTCCAATTATGTAATTTTTTTAGTAGGTGACCTACATTATCGATTAATCTAACCTTAGTCAATGTGCCTTAACCTGGAGGTTTCTAAGTTCTGAATCCTCCAATCATGCGCGACATAGATTGTTGTCATCACATAAAACTGCACCCTCCTTCAATCCTAAGAAAATTGTTGCGGCTTTGCTCAATTTACTTCATAATTCCGTTTAAAGTTTAAACGTTAAAACGTTCACAATCGATCTCTTAAAACGATTAAAATTCATTCGGTCCACATTCGACCACATTTTTTTTTTTACCATCCCTGTGCCGACGGTGGTGAAATGGTCGTATATTGTCCCGTCGCAAATTCTATAATATAATATACTCACAACGAATATGGCCACCCAGGCCAGGCCGATATTGTCGAACGATATAGTCCCTTGGAACGGGTTCTCGCCCTGTGACTTGCACTCCGTGTAGTAATAATTCCAGTTCACGCACGACCCATTGACCAGCGCCATGTTTGCGGTGGCGTTGCATATGAACGCGTCGTGACCGCGCGTGGGCGGCAAGTCGAAACACGAGTGCATGCCGTTGGCGTCGTTGTGCGAGCAAATGTAATCCTTTTCCTCGTCGTTCAACGTGTAGTACGCCGGCAACATCCTGCGAAAATACCTTTCGTTTAGTACATGGTTTACGGGTTAGGCAATAGCTGGTCGCAGCGTCGCAGCAATGTCCAGCTGGGCCTACCCGTGAGCTGTTTCTAGGAAAAATATTTTAGAAAATCCAGACAAGTAAATCGGTCTAAGTACCCGATGATATTTTCAAATCAGCAGTACAGTTTACGTGCGATTTTTTCCTCAGTCTTAATAACGTACCGCGGTACTCGATATTTTTCGTCTTCAAGGAAAATCTAAGAATCATATAAATATATTTTAAGGGGATTTTAAAACTTTTCATTCTAGATTTTCTAATACTTGAGCCCAAATCGAATTCTATGCCTCTACTGTATCTTGCAATTTTCGTTTGTGTTTCAAATTCTAAAGTTCAATGATTCATTCAGGAGCCTCATAATATTATACTTGTTTTTCGAATCTTGTTACATTTTAGATGCAGACTCTTAAAAAAAAGTGAGATTTATAGCAATACTATGTCTGCATTTCACCCGATTGTTAAGCCTCGCGCCCGATCTAGGAGCATCACGCCTTTTTATACATATTTAAATATATAAGTATATGAGTTATATATTATAACAGACTTCTTTCACTCAGAATCGTTTTTTTTCAAGTGCAATGGTACATTTGTTTCAAGTTTAAACGACAAATACAGCACTTATCCCATCCCTGTATCTCGCCCTACCGTGGATTCTCAACCGACCTAGAAGTTTCACCTTTTTTTTATTGAATTCAACTGTTATTTACTGTAATATTTACATAAGTAACACTCTGTGATGATAAAATTGTGAATTATAATTAATCGAGTTAGATATTTGATGTGACGAGTGAATATAGACCGTTTTTTATTATTTCTAACTGTCGACATTATTATCGATCAATTATTTCGAATATCTTAATATCGCCCCAAAACATATTTATGATTCATAGATTTTTTTTGTAGAGAAAAATATCGTGTATCGTGCTACGTTATTAGTTTCAGCACTCAATCGTACGTACCTGTCATGCATTCAACGTCCGCATTAAACGTCATATTTTATTTTAATAAAATGTTAACAAATAACCATGGTTACGAAAGTTGATCTCGAACGTTGTATCCATCCCCATAACATATTTATGTTAAAAAACAAGGGTTTTCCATTGTTTCCGTATAACAAGTAGTAATTATACGTATCTCTAACTTTCTGGATATTATTATTTTTTTTTATCGATTAAAGCCTGGGGGGCAAATATGCCTGGTTACAACTATAACTGTTGTTTGGTCGACAAGGGTGAACATGGGGTCTTGGAAGTGTTACAAAAGTGTCAGTTTTTGCGACGAGTGCTTTTTTAAGACATGCGGTTTCGTCGCTTTGAACTCGGACGGACACCCATCCGGGAGCTAGCGTTCCGTCGTGGGTGGTGTTTAACCGCAGCACTTACGGTGACGGAGACTAATCAACGTGACACCCTATGCACATAGTATTCTAGTATGAAGTCAAAACTTTCCTTTTGGTTGGCATAATAATAACAATGGGACTAATAATGTCGTGACGTGGATGACTCGTCGAACTCTACGCACCACACACATACTTACACCTATTATACATATGTTATTAAATTCTTAGTAAATATTTGCCTGCGGACCTTGAGGAAATACGAATTCAAAATATTTAAATTAAAAACCTGGGAATAAAATTATAGATTAAAAAATAAGGTTTTCATGAAAAATACTGTGATTAATATATCAAGTTCTAGCAAGGGCCTAAGACTGATAGGTACAGCAAAACAAAAGCACCTATAAAGTAAAAAGGAGATTACGAAAATGTCGAGTTTTAAATAGTTGGTTGTTTTTACAAAAAGTAGTATGGAAACTTCTGTGCTGACATCATAGTGCATTTTTTTCTTTTAAGTTAATATGTATATTGTACATATTATATATTGTAACAGGTTTATAAACAAAAAAGGCTAGCAACGTTATTATACCGTTGATCATCCGTAAAGAACTGTCAACTGACGTATTCAACCGGTTTGAAAACGGGTTGGAACTTGACGTAATATTAGTGATCGTTCCACTGCAAGTCCTAGCATTGAGTTCACAACTTAATTAATGCAACATTGTAGACCATAGAGTCATCAGATACGTTCAGCAAATCGTTATCGGAACCGGCGTATTTCGTTTTAAACCGGCACCGCACGTTTTATACGTGTTTCGTGGTAAATACCATGATTATCACGTAAGCCACCGCGGGGTGATCATAAATTCGGTATGTCCTTATCAGCACATTAGGTTCATGTTTATTTGTTAATATATCGCGATATGATATTACTGTTCTATAATGACGTAATCAAGTTGGCTAAAATCCAGATTCTCACGTAATTGTCAAATGTATTCTGTCTAAGCGTGAATCGCATGAAAACGTGATACTTTTACGTACATTACGTTTAAACTTAGAACTTTTTTTCGCCTAAAATGAATTAACTATGAAGCTTTTTAATCATATTCCTAAAAGAATAACCTATATGGCTATATCGATAAAATAGTCCCGAACATTTCAGTACATAGATATTTTGTACTGTTAGTGTTTTTTTATTTACTTAATTTTTAGCACCTCAGAATCAAGTTGGTTGTCAACAGTAACACGCGTAAGTTCATAAATTCTTATTAGTTATATCCGAACAATTCGTTTTAATCCATTATGTTAAAATGTTATGGGAAAATAATAATTTATTACTCTTATTCATATTATACACTCACACAGATAAGCCTAGAAATTGTTCATTACACAATTTATTTACCGTTACTTCCGTGTCATTAAAGTGCATTTTCCAAGCACATTCTAAGAAATATAGAAAACAAAAAATTTCTTTTGAATAATAATATATATTAAAAAAATTAAGAAATTAAAAATTAAAATAACAACTTTATTTTTTTGGAATAATTCTGAAGAAAAGGAAATAACTTTATAAATTGTCAATGGTTTTAGATACGGTCTATGCCTTTGAAGATAATGTATAAATAGTTATGGTTCTTGATGTCAGGTAATTAAATTACATAATTGAAAAATTTCCGTTATCATCATCCTGTTACGCCATAATTATAGTGCCTCATAATATTATACTTCCATTATTATTGCGTATAATAAGTAGTACTCACGTATAATATATTTTTAGAACTCAAACCTCTAGAGTTTAATAAAAATCCATACTTCACTTCTACAGAAATATTAACCCACATTTTCTTGTTGGTCGACACTTCGTGAAGTTGTAAATTACACTCAAAAGTATATACTGGCTTAAACGTAAAAAATATTTATAGCCCCAAGCAGTGGCGTGACCAGGAATTTTGTACGAGGGGTGCTAATTCCCAAAAAAATAATTTTTTTTGAAAAAAACAAATCATTAATTAAAAAAAAAAAAATAGTTTAATAACTAAAATGATTAAATTTAATACAATCTATAATATATTTATAATATTGGTTATGCTATGTTTAGATGTGCACTGCTTCATTAAAAAACCACGAGCCGCCACTGATCAAGTATAACAGCTGTTGGCTGAAATAAATACTGTCCATTGGGGGGGAGGGGCCATAGAGTAATCATTGATGATTGACGATTGTATAAATTTTGACACCAATTATCTACTATCATACAAAATATTTTTGTTCTGCATAATTCTTGGATCAACTATGTCATAAAATGACATATATATTTTATATAAGTATGTTCCGGTGTACATAAACCTTTTTTATAAAACAGTTGCGAGCGTACGAATGTTCTAAACTATAGTAAGTGTACGACTCAATTGTGATTTATTGTTCAGTCCTTACCCCGTCATTACATTTTTACTACATCGAAATTGCTGAATTTAGGACGTTTTTTAAGAGTTTTTTTTGCAAATTTGAAGTATAAATGCAAGCCCTGGCTATTAATATTATAATGGAATATAGAAAAATGTTTGAACTCGACCAAGCCGGAATAATATTATTTAAAACTTAAGTCAAATCAGGAAAGTGCCGAGAGGCATGTGAGAGCATTCGAAGTTTGTTCAAAATAAATGTTAACTGAGAGTTTCTATTTACCATGTAAATTAATTTACAAATTATCTTCAACCGATGGGTTTGTTTTGTTTACCAAATATATTGTTGTAAACTATGTAATAAAGATAATTCACTTTTACCACAAAATAATAACCTAACTTTATATTATAGTTTGATGTGTATTATATTAAATCGGATTAAAATTACGGCACATCTTCGTCAATTGAATTACGGAGTCGTTGTATTTGCAGCATGCATACAAATCAAAACGAATAAAATACGAAACACCGTTCAGAACTTTAAAGTTAGTTTTATAACCGGGGTAGATGAATTAATTAAGAGCAAAAAAATATCCGGAAAATTGTTGATGATTTCAAAAAATGATCCCTCTAAAGTCCCAACTAGATCGGTCCAATCCTTCTGGTCGAAATGTTTTACACAAACAAAAAAAGATGTCCAAACTCCTAGGTCTGGTGAGGTTCAGGGACAGGTGAAAATATTGCTCTGTATTGGATCTTATTAAACTTGATACCAATATACCATTGCTCTTGAAAAAAAAAAGACTCTGATTGGAAAAGTTCGGGTGGATTTTGTTGGTAAATTTTACCTTTTTTTTTTCATCTTTTTTTCAATTATCTAGAAAACTTTTAAGAATTTCGTAAAATTATCCCCCTTAAAATAGCAATAAGACAACACTTCCTATCAGAAACCTCTCGTGATTGCGATGGACTGATCCATCTAATAGTCAAAGACATCTACAATAAAAATAACACATACACACACACTTTATGATAAAACCAATACTTCCTTGTTTCATCCAGAATCTGAAATAAGTAATAATTTTATAGTATGATATTTTATTGGCTATAGTTAAATTATTATTTCTATCAAAGAGAATGAAACAAAATCCATACTAAATTATATTTCATTCTGAACGCAAACACACACACACACACACTTAAATTATAACATTACGGTTGAGAGGGAAAAAACCAAGAATACAATGTAGGCCGTGGCGTTTACTTATAAACATAATATTACAACGCGCTATAGCGACCGCCGAGAAGCGGCGTTAAGCTGCAGCAGCGGCAGTAAAGCGTCTTTACACCATTTAAAACGGACGTACAATATAGGATTGTTTTCGAAATGTAATCGAGTTAAAAAAAAAAAAAAAAATAAAACCCAGCGCCCTACTCATTTATTAAATTGGATATGTCCACCGATTGTCGCTTTCAATGACTGTAGTAATTTTTATTTATTAGCAATAGTTGTCTGCCCTCGCCTCCCTGCCGATCCGCAAACTGACACGGCGAACGTATATATATATATATATATATTTAGTTATAAATAAATATATTATACCTGCGCGCGATTTCACGAGAGACGCGAGAGAAACGTTTCATCGGATGTGTAGAGGTGGGCAATAAGGGACGGGGTTGTTCGAAAGGGTTACGTGTTATAGTGCAGGAGTGTCTGCCGTCGAATTTAAATTAAACAGTGATTTATAAGTGTATACCTGGTGCAAGAGGACGAAGCGCGGAAAGGAGTCGCGCGCTCGCCCGTTCGATTTTATTTATTATGGAAAGGTCAACCGGCGTGTGCGCCTTGTGGTGCCGACCAGTGCCGGATTTAGCGGGGATGCAGTGTGCTGGGGCCTCAGATGCGGGTCCTAGATTTTCTTAATGGCATAAAATAATACGTTAGGACCATATAATATATCAACATTTATTTAATTATCACGTGTTGAATATTGAACAAAATTTTAAAATTGTTCAACGGACCACACGTAATTTACTTTTAATTCATTCATGTTATTACTATTTCAGTATGAAGAAATATAAGATCATGTGAATTTTTTCTCATTTTTTTTGTTGTTTATTAGTTCCACGGTGGGCTCATCAGACTTAAATCCCGCACTGATTGCGACAACCGTGGTGGTGAAGAAATAGGAGATTCCGTGATGGAGTTGACCGATAAAATAAAATGTATTTTCGATAAATGATTATATATTATTAGTAATAATTCATTACTATGCCGCATTTCCATCATTGGCGAGCGTATGATGTGGTTGTGGTCAGCAGTGGAACGCATGTCTATACGGTGAGGGTGAGAGAGAGAGAGAGAGAGAGAGAGAGAGAGAGAGAGAGAAAGATGAAAAAAGAGATGAAAAAAGAGAGACAATGGGGTTGAAAGCAGAGAAAAGTGGTGAGATGAAGGTAGAAGGATGGAGACTGGATGCGGGGAAGGAGAGGAATAGTAAAATGAAAAAAAAAAAATGGAACTTTAACTAAGAGAGGGAAGAAGACCGATGAGAAAGAAAAAAATTAACATGGACCGCGTAGATAGTATAACGAAAACTTAGCAGTTCGTATAAGGCCAGAACAATACACCTACTGTTGCCGCGAGATGATACCGTGCCTGCTCCTTTTGCCTGCTCAGCTTGCGGTCCACTCGAATTGATCCGCAACAGCCACGTTTTATGATTACGGTTATTATGACTATTATTATTACTATTATTGTGACTATTATTATTACAGCGTGCGCACGTACAGTCATAATAGTAGATGACTACTACACTCTGTTGCTCTCGGTGAAAATATATATACAGTCCGTCTGCGACCTTTGTACGGCGCACCCCCCGGTGACGTGCCCGTCCGCCCCTAAGGGCCTACATAGCTATAGAACACCGGTCTGCTATATAGCGTAACCGACGACGTCCCTCCCTACCTCTTTATCCGGCACACGATCCCGTTGATGTTTTTGAGGTCATCGCGCACGCCGATATCACGCACCCTGCAGCAGATACCTCGCGTTCTTTTGTTCTTGCGGACGGCGAAATGCGTTTTTTTTCCGCCACCGTAAAAATCTACACGATCACCAAACAGACACGAGGCGCCAATCGTTTCATTTCTTTTTTTAGCCAAAAAAGCAGTTTTTCGCGCATCACATTGGTGTTCGTCCGGACGGCAATGATACGCGAGCGTTATACTACGCCCGTAGCAGGTGGTGTTGATTTCATTTTTTCCTTTTTTCCTTGTTGCTTGCCGATCCTGGTGCACCATTGCAGAGGGCGACCATTCGATCGCGATTATGTCGATATATGACGTGGTGCTCATATTATAAATATATCATGGCGGTCTGCCAAGCTTATACACGACAATGGGCAAAACCAATTTTTTTTTCACCCGTTGATAATTTTGCAACCCTCGAACGAATCTTCAAATATACTTGTCATCGTAAAATATACATAGTACGGTGTATGACTTTTTGTGTTTATTTATAAACGCTACGAAACACGATATTTTTAAATCACCGAATAAAATGTACACATGTAATGTATCATCAGTAAATACGATTGTTGCATTTTGAGTAATTTAGTCAATCTGAACATAATTGCTGTTCTGTCTCAATCACGACGGCGATAAGAGCTATTTCGGTCTCGGGTTTTTACGCCGATAACGGCATCGAGAACATTCGAGAAGGCTCCTACCCCCCGCCGCCCTATAGCGTGAACCGGCTCTCACGAATTGTGGCCCGTGCCCATCGTAGTAGTCGCTGTCGGTCGTTCCGTGCTCATCGTCGTCGTCGCGGTTCGAAATATATATATACGGTTTTCGCCTTTTTCGGTATACGTGATTTTTGGAGTACGGACTCAAACACGGTGTGGTTCGTGTGCCATCGGTGGCATTTTCGTTCCGCAATTATACTGACTACGGACGGGCGACTCTTTAATGGCTATTTTGTCGGCGTTACTGCTTAACGTACGCGGGTGCTTTTAAGACAGTAACGGGCAAGGCGGCTGTAAGCCTTGATTTAATCTGGTAGTGATCGTGCGCGGGTGCGATTCCACCGGGTCGGAGTGTGCGCGTAAGCATTCGGGCTTGTGCGCACGGAGTGTCGCGGGACACGTGATATAAAGGAACACCAAGCGGACTCGGTCCAACGCCATCAGCGGTACCGGTGGGTCGTGGGATCCGAAGCGGGCAAGCAGGCATTGGAGGTTATGGTCACGAGGGCAGTCGCAGCGGTCGGCGGCAAACGGTCACGAGTAATTGGTTAATTGGTTTACCCTTTATATTATATAGTAGGTGGGCGCCTACATCCCAATGATATTTATGTATATTATTATTAAGGACATCATTATGTATTAATTGTTATTATTTATCCTCATGTTGTGTTGTGTGTTCCGATTGAATACAGTCCATTTATATTTTAAATTAATCGAAGTTGTTTATCATTTTATTACGATACACGACGCAACATTTTGGTCCCTCGAACCGGATAGGATTAGTTATATTATCTTATATTTCTAAATACTAATATTATTTTACGTACTTATTGTAATTCGGTAACAAGTAGGTAGGTACTTTCGGATTATTATTATTATTGTTATTGTTCATTCCCTACATCATATCCTTTAGTATGGGTCGTCCAACACGTAAATCAGTCTCCGTGAATTCGGAGCCGGATTTGTTATTACGGTCGCGCGCTTCTCGCGACATGGTGGTACGAAAAATTCGTAATTTAGATACGTTAGCTCAGGAGGCGCAAACTGAGGTGAAAATACAACTGACGTTTTTGGCACGCTACGTATCACTCGTAAAGTACGTGGATCAATTCGAGGCACAGCAACAGGAGGTGTTGAATATTATGTTGGATTCGGGACAACAGGACAACTTCAATGACATAGACCTGCTAGTCACGGACGAGGTTGAAGAACTAGTTGGACGTATCCGAATGATTGCGGAAACAATACGACCAATGTCGAATGCAACAAGTCAGATGACGCGTCAAGAAAGTGGAGGCCTTTCAGGGGCTGCTATAGCGTTGCCCAAGATTGAGTTACCAAAGTTTGACGGGGACGTAGTTCAATGGTGTTCATTCCGGGATTTGTTCTGTTCGCTTGTGCATAACAACCAGCTATATTCGGACATTGAGCGATTTCATGTTTTAAAATCGTCGCTATTGGGTCCAGCTTTGGCAGTTATTAAGTCCATTCCATTAACGGCTAACAATTACAACATCGCGTGGAATGCTCTTCAAAAATCGTTCGAAAATAATCGGTTATTAGCGACGGCGCATATTGATCGATTATTCGCCCTTTCTCCTCTTAAAAAGGAATCTTCGGCCGCACTAGCTACATTTGTCAATACATTCCGTGAGAACGTTGCAGCAATCAAGGCGTTAGGTATAGAGGACATTTCTGGATTTTTATTATTTTACATCGGCGCGCGGGTGCTTGATGTCGAAACCAGAAGACTGTACGAAGCCAGTATACCGCAATCAGAAATACCATCATTGGATAGCCTGTTGGATTTTGTTTCCCAACGATGTAAAATATTGGAAAACATCGGTACTATTGCGGAAAAGGTGGAACAAAATATTAAGAGCGTAGCGAAGAAGGGCAAGGGTGGTACACCCGGGAAATATTCGTTAGCTGCGATTTCAAATGGCGCGAAGTGCGTTTTTTGTGAACAGGATCATCCACTATACCGTTGCTTTGCATTTAAACAGAAACCGGTCGCGGTAAGAAGAAAGTTTGTCAGCAACAACAATGTGTGTTTTATTTGTTTAAAGTTAGGACATGTAGCTAAGTCTTGTACGTCTGCGTTTAAATGCCGAACCTGTGGTGGCAAGCATAGTACACTGTTACATCTGGAAAATGTGAAGCCAGCACCGTCCGGTGACGCCGAATGCTCAATGGATAAAGTAAAGTCAGCGGAAAGTAAGACAACTGCTACTGACAGTACAACAAAGTTCTCCGGCACTGCGCGTACAGAAACAACGGTAATTTTAGGCACTGCCATTGTACGCATTCGCGATAGCTTGGGCAAATTACAAACTGTACGAGTTCTGTTGGACAGTGGCTCTCAAGTTTCTGCGATCACGTCAGAATGTGCTATTCGACTCGGATTAAAACGTGTAAAAAGCAGAATAGAAGTGACAGGACTGTCGCAACAACCAGTAACTAAAGTGAAAGGGGTCACTCAATGTCAGTTCATGCCACTTCATGCGGAAGGCCCACAATTCTGTGCTTCGAGCGTCATCATTCTTACACATATAACGATGCAATTACCTAGTGAGAGACTACCTACGGCAGTACGTGAGCGCTATCAGCATCTGGTGTTGGCTGATCCGGAATTTGATGTACCTGGGCCGATCGACATGTTAATAGGAAGCGACTTGTACCCACACATGTTACAATCTAAGGCAGATATTATTCACAGTACGGGTCTGCCGTCCGCTATAAGCACTCATTTAGGATGGATTGTGGTGGGAGCATTGGAGGAATCACCATCGTCGCTTATGGTTTCACTATCAGTCAGATCGACACCAGAGATAGAAGGATTATTACGAAAGTTTTGGACTGTAGAAGAGCCAAATATGCCGGATATCCTAACAACAGAGGATGAACAATGTGAGATATGGTTCAAGAAGTCAACGACCAGGGACGCATCTGGACGGTTTGTGGTATCGTTGCCGTTTCGGTCGACTGTGTGTGCTCTAGCGGAACCATTAACGATTCCGATGGCGGGAGCCCAAGGCGGGAGCTCGGAAGATTTAGGCTCATCACGCTGTTTAGCGTTGAACCGTCTTTATAATCTCGAACGGCGTCTGGCAAAAGATGCGGAGTTATACACCGCCTATCGTAAATTTATGGAGGATTATCTAATTTTAGGTCATATGAAACCGGCATCGGTGCCGGGAAAATACTTTATTCCACATCATGCTGTGGTTAAGCATGAAGAAAAGGGACTTAAGATTCGGGTGGTTTTTGATGCCTCTGCGAAATCCACATCAGGAAAGTCGTTGAATGACTGTCTATGTACCGGTCCAAAATTACAGACCGAAATTAGTGACGTACTACTTCGTAGCAGATTCTACAGATACGTTTTCGTCGCTGATATTGCGAAGATGTATCGCCAAATCAGAGTACGCGAAGAGGATTGTGTTTATCAACATATTCTGTGGCGTAGGTCGCCGGAGGAAGAGGTGCAGGAGTATCAGTTGCTAACTGTCACTTATGGTGTGAACTCGGCTCCATATCTCGCGCTGCGGTGTCTGCGTCAACTGGACCTAGAGGATGGGACAGAATTCCCCAAGGCGAAGGGCCTGTTAACCAATAATACTTATGTTGACGACATAGTCGCTGGCGCCAACAGCGTAAAGGACCTGTTGGCCATACAGAAAGACCTCGTTAATTTATTACAACGAGGGGAATTCGAATTAAAAAAGTGGGCCAGCAATTGCGACGCCGTGCTGGGGTGCGTACCGATCGAGGATCAGGCTGTGGAACCAACTTTTACACCAACTGAAGATATGGCTTTGAAAGTGTTAGGAGTGCATTGGGATCCTACAACTGATACTTTTGGGTATCACGGAAACATCGACGAAAGGTCGATTACTAAGAGGACCGTGTTATCTACCATCGCACGGCTGTACGACCCAATTGGCGTTCTAGGTCCGGTTCTGTTGTGGGCCAAAGGATTAATACAAGAGCTATGGCTCGAGAAAATTGGTTGGGACTCGCCAGTACCTACACCATTAATGGTGAAATGGCGTCAGTTCCTGGACGAGTTACCGCTGCTGTCCCGTGTATGTTTACCTCGTCACATTGATATCCGCCAAGTCAAGGAAGTACAGATCTTGGGTTTTGCTGATGCATCACAACGCGGATATGCAGCACTAGTATTTTTATGGTTAGCTGACAACTTGGGTCACTTCCATGTTTATTTTATCACTTGCAAAACCAAGATAGCACCATTGAAGGGATCGCAAACTGATAACACTCTGACAATTCCTAGGCTCGAGTTGTGTGCGGCTCTACTTCTAGCCAAACTTTTGTCGCACCATTATAAGTTATTAAAAACCATAATCACCATCGACAAAGTCCGAGCGTGGACAGATTCCACAGTGGTGTTAGCATGGCTTACGCGAGAACAGAGTCAATTTAAAATCTTCGTGACAAATCGTGTGGCCGAGATACGAGCGTTGGTGCCTAATTGTGAGTGGGCTCACGTGAGGACAGCGGAAAATCCGGCAGACCCGGCGTCCAGAGGTATGCTCCCTGGGGAGCTGTTATCTTGTTCCAAGCACTTATCAGGGCCGGACTTTCTGCGTCAGGATTCCTCCCGATGGCCATTGGTGCCGTCTACCAAGGTTACGGCGTCATTGGAAAACTTACCGGAACTTAAAAATTCAGTACAAGTTATACTGCACATCCATGAAGAGGATGGCCACTGGACGAAGCGTTTTTCTTCCATATCTCGGATGCAACGTGTGGTAGGATATTGCCTCCGATTCGCCAATCGTTCGCGAGGGCGCTCTACGTCGACTGGAGCTATATCGCTCGCAGAACAATACCAGGCTTTGCATAGAATCATCAAATATACCCAACAAATGTATTACTCCGATTTATACAAGCAAATCGCAGCCCACCAAAACATCATACCAGTCACTTTAGCGCAGCTGGCTCCTTATGTAGATCATGCGGGATTGATTCGAGTCGGAGGACGTTTGAAACATTCGACATTGGATGATGGCGCGAAACACCCTATACTGCTTCCACAACGTTGCCATCTCTCGGAGTTGATCATTCGGCATTATCATCAGTTATTATTACACGGTGGAGCGAGAGTAGTACTTTCAATGATAAGCCGACGATATTGGATAATGTCCGGTCGGGCGGCTGTACGTCGAACAATTTACTCATGTATTCCATGTTCAAAATATCGGGCCAGTGCCCCTCAACCTTTTATGGCGGACTTGCCTGTTTCCAAAGTCATCCGCGTCGTAACGATTCGAACAACTGACGGTCTTCTCAAGCGACCGGTTGTTAAGGTTACCAAACTGCCTGTATGATATGATGATCGCTTGGTACTGGTGCGTATGGACGTCCCATATCCTTGCCTTATTATCAACCCATATGTATTTTTTTGTATTATTTGTCTTAAACATCCACTAGCACGGTTGATTTATGTATATATGTATATATGTTCTTGTATATGTTATAGTTGTTTAAATTTATATAATCCGTAATTGTCTTAATATTGTTAAAATCATTATGCCTGCTGACCGCGCCGAAAATCACCAAGTAAAGGACAAGGAAGTTTGAAAGCCCGACGCTTTCAAAGGCGGGAGAATGTTCTGTCTCAATCACGACGGCGATAAGAGCTATTTCGGTCTCGGGTTTTTACGCCGATAACGGCATCGAGAACATTCGAGAAGGCTCCTACCCCCCGCCGCCCTATAGCGTGAACCGGCTCTCACGAATTGTGGCCCGTGCCCATCGTAGTAGTCGCTGTCGGTCGTTCCGTGCTCATCGTCGTCGTCGCGGTTCGAAATATATATATACGGTTTTCGCCTTTTTCGGTATACGTGATTTTTGGAGTACGGACTCAAACACGGTGTGGTTCGTGTGCCATCGGTGGCATTTTCGTTCCGCAATTATACTGACTACGGACGGGCGACTCTTTAATGGCTATTTTGTCGGCGTTACTGCTTAACGTACGCGGGTGCTTTTAAGACAGTAACGGGCAAGGCGGCTGTAAGCCTTGATTTAATCTGGTAGTGATCGTGCGCGGGTGCGATTCCACCGGGTCGGAGTGTGCGCGTAAGCATTCGGGCTTGTGCGCACGGAGTGTCGCGGGACACGTGATATAAAGGAACACCAAGCGGACTCGGTCCAACGCCATCAGCGGTACCGGTGGGTCGTGGGATCCGAAGCGGGCAAGCAGGCATTGGAGGTTATGGTCACGAGGGCAGTCGCAGCGGTCGGCGGCAAACGGTCACGAGTAATTGGTTAATTGGTTTACCCTTTATATTATATAGTAGGTGGGCGCCTACATCCCAATGATATTTATGTATATTATTATTAAGGACATCATTATGTATTAATTGTTATTATTTATCCTCATGTTGTGTTGTGTGTTCCGATTGAATACAGTCCATTTATATTTTTAATTTAATCGAAGTTGTTTATCATTTTATTACGATACACGACGCAACAATTGCTATACTACTTACTGATTATACGACCTATCTATTTCGTTATCAAGTGGAAAATTGCGTGCGTGGGACCGGATAAGGAACCACCAAATATAAGCTACTCGACTATTTGCCGGCGGAAAATCTCGATTTAGAATTTTGTATAAACTACATGAATAATAATTGGAACGAATAACAATGATAACAATAACTTATGGGTAGTACGAGTGGTTATAATTATACAATAATAGTTGTTTGAAATTAATTTCCATAAACTACGTATAAATATTAATCACGGAGGATTTATTACATCGTAGATTTTTAATAACATTATCGTATACATTATATAGTATTTAGTTATTAGATAATAGCTTTTACGGATTTGAAGTACATAGTTTTTGAACAACTATAACACTTTTTAAATTTTTTAATATTTCAGAATTTATTCTAAGATTTATTTATTATTTTAATACTTTAAAGGTTTTCGACGTGTTAGAGTGGAACATTTTTATTCGTATAACATTCTTGTCGTAAAAACTGCTTAGATACACTATCTGAATATACATATTATTTTAGATAGAATTTCAGAATACTCACAAAATATAATTAATTTAAAAAAAATAATAAACGTTTGAACCTATAAATTCTACATATTTAGTATAGTATATACTTATTTTGTAATATTTAAATATATACAGCGAGAACGCTTACGATGTTTCAATTGATGATTCGATTAATAATAACAGCTTGTGATGAACCAAACGTTTTTCACTTCCTTGAAGCTATTTTTATGGACAAATGTTTCCAATTACAATCAATAACAACAATTTGACTAATACACTAGTTAAAAAACTTTGAGTGTTTCATATAATTTAGGTATTAGTTTCAATTAATCATTTTAGTGACGCCAAAATGTTCTTCTTTACGAGGGCGCAAAATGAATAGTCGAAGTATTTTCATTATCATTATTTATTCATATCGCCTTTAGTGTAATTTTTGTTTTAACAAATATCAATTATAAAATATTAAACTTTTCGTCCCAATTGATATACGAGTATGTATGTAGTATTGTTCATGGTGTTCGTTTTATTGTTTTTAAAACGCAACAAATTCGCACAATAAATAAAATCATAAATCATTATAATCGCACATAATCCATATTTGTACCACGCATATTTTATACAACTATAAAAGATAACAAAGGATTAATTTAACATATGTATATCCAGAGACAATTATTATTGTTTACGTTATACATCTATAACAATTATTAGTTTATTTTACAGCCAATGAAACTTTATATATTAAAAGAAAACCGAAAAACAGTAGAAATATTGTAATTTCAGTAAGCATTGTAAGTGGGTTATTTTTAAAATTATTCTCCAAACAACAATTTGATTTGGTCAGGAACTACTATTCGGTCGGATATGAAACAATTAAATTTAACAAATATGTTTTGGAAAACTGCGTCAAATAGGTTTTTGTATTCGTCAAATAGGTTTTTTTATATTGTGTGTGTGTATTTGATTGTTTACGTTGTTTACGTTGAAGTGATTGGTGTACACGACAAAGTGGCGCCCAGCGTTGGACTCGAACCGTCGACCCCATAGTTTCATGCCCTCAAAAAATTATAAAAATATATGATATAATTTAAATAGTAATTGAAAATCACGGTCATATCTCATTTTCCACGTATAAATACTAGAGAGAAACGTATTTATTATTAACTTATCCACGAAGAAAACGTTTATAAACAAATAAATTGTTTCAGTTTATCTAAATTGAGCAAATATAAAAGATAATATTAATTTACTTAACACGAGATCTTTAACGAACGTGACAAAACAATTTGGACAAAATCTCTATAAGTCGATAAAAGTTCGGACGAAAAAGAAAAAATATCGTCGGATGGGATCAAACGCGAAATGGAATGCGAAGGGAATCCGTAATCGTTGCCAGAACCCCCCCCCCCTTTCTCACGCACTCTCCTTGCTAATGAGCCATGGTCCTTTTGGAAAAATCTGTGGTAAGAATCATAATTAAACATATCGCCTTGGAATGTCACATATACTCAATATCAGAATGAGCCATTTTAAAAATGTCATTCACCACTGAAAAAAACCATCAGGAGAAAATACCAATAACATATACTTACGTTTTTTAACTGCCTAGATATATGAAAAAAAATTGTACCGATGTATTAAACAAATAAGCTATTTCGATAAAGTCTACATGCTAACTGAATTAATCTATATGTATTATAAACTAATTATACAATACACCGGCTTTCAAAAATACATTCACGATGTTTTTGAGCAAAAACAATACTCCAATGGAGTTATAACAATGAAATTATTCGCCGAATATCGTTAGTATAATTGATTGGGTAAATTATTATGAAATTAAGAAAACGCATTGCGTACATTAAAATTAAGTAGCTTAACAGATTTTGAGGATAAGACAAAATATGGATGGTCTAAGTATTAATATTATTAAAGACCCCAAGATACTTTAATAATAATATAATATCGGATATGTATTATATTTAGGTTAAACGGATTAAATAACATTTTATTAATATATATTTTTTCGGCTCCCAGAAAACGATTATTTTTGTAAATGTATACTTTCTTTCAAAAGTTTCAATATTATATCAAAATGTGTCATCGACAGGTTTATAATTCAATTGTTTTGCGTGAAAATCTTTCTGAAAGATAAACGAAAACCAAAAGTTTTCCGCACGGTTCAAGTAACTTTATTCGTTATACCTACCTACCGATATAAAGTTTCGGTTAAGCACACACAATTAAGTTGACTTCTTACCGTTACCAAATCAACAATATCAAACGCGTTATCAATCATAATTTAGTAGTATCAGATAAAATAAGCTTAGAAAAACATACGTTTGAACCGAAGATCCTAATCGGTAATGCGAAATGTATGCTCATGGTGAAACCGCACATGTTCCATTCGTCCCATGATATTGTGCTGATGAATGAGCGTTTTCTACTTTCAAAACACAGCGTTATTAATTGTTTTACGATTTTTGCGAAGAAATCTGTGGGAATATTGTTCAGCGTAACGGCGGGATTACGAAAGAATATCGAATGCTCTTGCGCCGTTTAAAAATTAACGGTACGGTGGAAAACCGATAAATCTCTCTGTACACCAACCGCACAGTACATAATATGGCTGAGGGGGGGAAAAAAAAATGTAAAACATTCTAGCCGGTCTAGGCAATGGCGAGGACGGAAATCAATTATTCTTTTTCATCCGCCCGCTGTAAATGCCTATTTTGGACGTTTCGAGTTCTCGATCAAAACCATCAATTACGTCTACCAGAGCAAAAAGTGGCAAGTACTAATGAATTATGGGACTTTGCCACGCGAGTAACATATTATCCGCAGTTTCGTGGCGCTAAAGCAATCGTTTATACGTCATTGGTTTAATAAGTAGATGATAATTAATATAATATTATAGAATCAATTATCTTGAACATATTACGCCTTATTCGTATTCGGGAAACATCATTACATGTGGAAAATCGAAATCTTCCAGAATATTCAGTAAATACAGTTTATGTGAAAAAAAATATAGGTATGAATACGAGCGTGTACAATAGTTCATGTAATACGAATTTTTGTGAAGAAGAATGTTCGTAACGCACGAATACAATTTGACGGGATGTGATATTTTAAATAACAACAAAACAATATTGAAATACATTTTGTTCAAAACGATTTTTATCTCCTCTTAGTGTTATTATTATTATTGTTATTCTAATAAAAATTGTGTTATCCTTTTATTTTCACGGCACTTAAATAATTCTTGCGTACGTATTTCGAAAATACCCGAACAGTTAAAAAATATTTCACAACCACGTTACGGTATATAATAGAAAGAGCCGAGTGATTGAAACACTATTTCACCCGTTCAAACTTTCAGAATAGTATAAGTCAAGCGATTCACATTTTATTCATCGAAAGCGTGAACACCGTCCTTAATATTAATAGTTTCCACGAAGTGCAAGAAATGTGTTTAATGAAATATGTGAGTTTATGAAATAACAAATCGTTTAAAAATCAAGTTGTATAAGTAGGTACGTTCGCTTTGTGCAGCGGTGATATCGTAACCGATGAGGTCCATCTGAGGTGCGATTATTGCTAGTTAGAAATCTTAAAGTATAGGTACCTCTTTAATGCAACGGTCGGCAACTAGCGCACCGTAGTTGAAATCTAGACCTCAGAAGGTAGACTATATAATGGACCACCAATGTTATATCTTAATATTATATTTTAATACATAAATAACATTTTTTAAATAATATTTACAGCAATAAATAAGAAAAAATAATTAATGTCTTATTTGATTTATCAATCTCAGATAAGAATTGTTTATTTTTTACATTTTCTTTGGATCTCGTGACATTTATTTATTATTTTAATCTTTCGGGCTCCAATTATTGAAATGACTTACTGACCCCTGCCCTAGTGTAGCTCTGTATTATAAACTATTGAGAGTACAAAAATATTGTTATACTAAATAACGAAAACCACGGTTTGGTCTAAAAGTCGATTATATTGTGAATTGTAATTGGAATTTGCACTGGTTGGATTTCCTACGTCAAAATATTTACCAACTGTACTTCAAATTAGCAAATAGTCTTATTGTGCCCAAAAGGACAAACTGAATATATTGATAAGAAATTATAAAAATAAAAAAAAATTGATTTATACAATAAGCGTTTGAGATTGACCAACAAACTATTGTGTTTGGTTCATATTTTTAGTAGGTATGTTGATACATATAAACAGTAAACACGTTATCGTCGGTCCCAGAAAAAAATGATTTTTAAACGTACCGATTTCCAACGTATAAGTGTAATTTTTTTTATCACGCAACCGTGTCTTTTGGACCAAATATAGATCAAATTAAACGTAATGATTGTGTTGATTATTTTTGGAAAACTATATGGCATGATAAGAAACTAGCACTGAACATATTGATCCGAAATTCAGACATTTGAAACGAACCCAAAAACATATTTTACCCAATAATTAAATCTTACAACGTTTGAAGGTTATTGAATTTTAAACGGACCTATGGAAAACATCTACTGGACAGTTGATCAGACATTCAATAACCAATACACGGGACATACTATTACTGTAGCTCACCACTGACAAATATTATTCATAAAATTTCGTTTTCGATCACGGCCGATTGGTTTCAAATACTGATTTATGGTGATACGGTGTGCCGTGAAGCAAAAACTGCGCGGTACGTGGATTGTACAAAAGCGTTGGGGGAAAAAAATTAAATCAAAACGTATTCGCACGATACCTACAGTATTTCATCTCGCTCGCACAGTTCACTCCGCTCGCGTGTAATCGTAATAGAATATTATTACTTTGTACGAATAGAAAATTAATATTATAAAAATCCAATCAAACACGCTGTCGTAGTAAATGTGTCAATTTTACGAGGTGAGATATTATACGGAATATGTGCACCGAATAGTGATTATTGCACTCGTTTAAACAGCTATAGACAGAGACACACAGGGAGAGAGAGAGATGGAGGGAGAGGTCAGACCGGCATTTGGAAAATAGGTCGTTAAAACTGATGAAACATAAAAAAAAGCGACGAACGAATGCCGGATACAGCGCAAACATTTGAACCAATCGACTCTATATGACGTACACCATACGCCGGGTGTCGATTTGGCTCAATTTTTTTTTTATTATTACTATTTTTTTTTTTTGTACACATTTTTTATGCATATTTAATATACGTACCGCGTATTCGCATAATAACGTGTCCACGGTAACCACGGGTGACGGTTTGTTGTATCGTTTTCACCGAAATGACCGAAGGTGGGAATAGGGCATTCCGATTCAATTATTTATCCTCACATCGATTTCGTTTCGAACACGAATCAATATTGACGCGTCGGGCTTCCGCGATGGCCACGGGCGTTGGTGACTCATACCTACCCGGTAAAGATCTATTATTTATGCCTAGACACATTTGCCGGGTGAATACGGGGACGGCCGGGGGTTGGAAATGTCCGTCGGAATTAAATTCTTCCGACCGCGAGAAGATACGCGAGTGCTCCCCCCCCACCCCTACCGACAATCGCGGTACAAGGGCCGACGGGAAAGTCCTGACCGAAACTTTTCACAGTTCCCGACACCGGAATCGGGGATATAAAACTCTTAACGTTTGATCGGGTGATTTGACTTCTGGTATCGTACTGCACGCTTTGGTTTGACGTTTGTACGCGGGACGAACGAACCTTAACGCCGGGGTAATAATAATGCGATAAACCCGTCGGACGTGTAACGTAAACGTTTTAACAAAATGTATTCGGGTTAACGATTTCGGATTGGTATTGATCTCCGAAAGTCCGCGGGAACGTCTTAATATCATATCACCTTATTCGATTTTCAACTCCAAACCGATCGTTGTAGTATAATGTTATATTATTATTGCGGCCACGCCATCGAACCATCTGTACATACACGTTACGATACGATTATTGACAGGTGGTTTTCGACAATAACACTAATAACTGTAGACATTGTGATAACAGCTATGATTAATATATCGTTTCTAGAATTAATTAGATCTTTGTATATATTTACATCTTCAAGTTTAAGTATACAATAATTATACTTGCATTAATTTAGCAAAACAAAAACCCCTGTATATTTGCTTTATGTTTAACATAGTCGTCGCTATGCAGTTCCATCATTCTGTTATTAAACGGTGTAAAATTACAAATTTAATAATGCGGCTGTATATTATACTCAGCGAGAACATTGCATACTTGAACAGAGTTAAAAATTAACTTGAATGATTTTATAACACTATCGAGAAGCACGGTAAAAAATCAAATTATATTTTTGTAAATTAAAATTATTTTAAATGTTAATAAAATGAATTAGCTTATTGATCGGAAAAAAAATCACGTCATATCATCACAGTTATATTATTTAAATCAAACTATTCTCCCTTTGATTCGTAATTAAGTCATGTACACAAAACATATAAGCTATTTCATACGGTATACAATTAGTACACATACTCGTACTACACACTTTATGGTAATATGGCATTTTCATAATTAATAAATACGTAATATTTTATATTTTAATAACTTTGGTTCGTAGAATAATATAATATGGTGCACGTCAGTCACAATTATTACAATTAATTTGTATAATCTAGAAGTACCATTATACGTAACTGATAACGTTCTCAATCAGATTTGATTTTAATATTAGAAAAAATAAAGTAAATCCCGACATTCAAAACCAATGTACAGGGTTATTTCAAAAATGTATTTACGTGATGTAAAGTATTAGATGAATTCTTTGTACTTGAACGTACACAAAGTGCAAATGTCCTATTTCAAACGCATTTCGTTCGCCAGAAGGAAAAGTTATTTTGTTAGTGTCAAAGTAATATACTTATATTGCGGATACGATGCTGTTTGATTATATTTAATATATTTTTTTCTTCGAGTCATTTTTCGTGATTATGATGCCCTTTTATCGATATCTTAATTAAATATATTCGACAAAAGTCTTGTATATCTTTAGGAATTTTCACTGTTCGGTTCACTGTTTAGGGAGATGATGTGTGCATTATTTTTTTTTATTGTCAGTACAAGGATGAGTCAAAATAGTGTGAGTTGCGCGTTTTACATTTTATACGATTATTCAATTGTTACTTTTACGTTATTTATGAACGATATCAAATAATAATATGCATGATAAATAATTTGTAACGGTGTTTGTTCGGGAGTGTTTGCGGTGTTTGTACTGACTACCGGAATGCAATATTTACCGACGTATTATCGTTATGTTAAATTCCTCGCGAAATATTACGTCCTTCATTTTGGTCACGTATTCTGATACCGTTCAAAGGGTCTACCACTATAATATCCCTAGCTGATATCGGTATCAACCACAAAATATATCGTACACATTTTGAAAGGAATTTTAATATTATTATCGTCTACGCGACAAAATCTGTAAGGCTGAGCTTACGGAATAGAGGCGATTTTTTTTTCTTTCCTTTATTTTTAGTATTACTAATTTAAACTATTGCAAAGTGATCTAGTTAAAAGAAAATATATCACTTCACAAATAACCTTATATTGTCTTATAAGCAAAACATTCTTTTTGATACGTCATAAACATAATATATCACCTACAAACTATCTATAAATGTATTTAATTGTAAGATTAGTTTATTTAGTTTTTTCTTATATACAATTGGCGCTACAATTATAGTTGTTGAACTACTTCAACTGCAGTATGCGCATGTTAGACGAGGGACCTATTAGATCAACCGTTTCACAATGTTATCAAATAAGACGTATCATATAGAATTCAATATCAAAATATTATGATTTATATTTTTGACGTATTATCCGTAAACGGCGAAATCAATTAGAGCGCAATTAACTATTATAATATGTTTAAAAAACAGAATGGCGTTATATATTCTTAATTCTGACATAAAAATCCGTATAACGAATAACCAAACTTTATTTAATGTTCTATTCAAACAAAATGACTGTTATACAAAACTTTTTAGTGAAAATTTAAAATTGACACAATCGGACCCGATAGAAATACGACGCAAGTAAATCGTTATGATTTAAAAAATGAAAAAATAACTATCAATTAAATTGTTACAAGAAAAAATTTTACTGGTTAATATCTTGACTCCGCAATTTGCGATTGAATTTATAATAAGTCCACGAGGTTTGTACTCGGTGCGGTTCTGAATACATTGCAATTTTCGTCTCATTATTACGTATTAGCTAACTGAGCATAATCATATTATCTTTATGTTCAAAATTTGGTATAAAACGTTTAAATTAAATTTTACTTGTACTTATAACAAAAGGAAAACATTACAAATTGAATATAAAGGTACGCAGTACTTCTAAACGGTTTTATTTGACAAATGAGATTCGCTCGTAATTAATAAATAATAATGTCAGCATTTTAATGAGGGTGTACACGATTATTATTCAAATTATTTATTAACCAACGGCGGAAAATAATTACTGTTAGGTAGCGTATTAATAATTGTATTTCCTCCGACCAATGATGATCCCTCATTTTTAATAGCCGTATATTATGCGTTTAAAAACATTAAAACACACTAATTGATATTTAATGTTTCCCGAATAACGGGAGCATAATTAAATTGAAAAAATCTTAATTTATAGCTATGCGTGTTATAATTTGTCGTGTTTTATGTTTTTAATTTACTCGCGTGCGCTATTGATTTACAATATAATGATAAAGCTATGTTAAGTTCTGTATTTCAGATTAAAAATTGAGTCGCAATATTCAAAACCGTATAGTCTTACAAAATATTTATTTCATACGCTGTGATATACCTCCTTTTCGTATTTATTAATATTGTTACAACTAATTTACAATTATAATAATATTATCCTTGTATTTTATATCCGATTGCGATTAATAATGAGCAAAACGGTTTCAAAAGCACAAAGGTAGGCTTTGGAGCCAAAACATTTGCAGTTTCTCTGAGATCGTCCTATGGATTTGTGAGGGTGCACGTTAAACAAAACTTCACGAAGTCTGAGGACAGTGAATTATGGCAACATTTCAATAAAAATATTGTCTACTAGTAAAGAAAGTCACAAATAGAGAGCTCGCAGTAGAAAGTTACAATACAAACATTAAAAATGTATTTTAAGAATTATTATTTGTGTAATAAACACTCTATGATAAATAAATAATTTGTCGATTCGCCGAAAAAAAAAACACACAAAACTGTAATATTTGAACGTTTCTTTATTTATTCTCGTTGCTAAAAAAGTTATAAAATCTACGAAATGAATTTGATTCATCAACGTGCTAACTGTTACGCAACGAAGAACTTATGATCGAACAACCTCATTTGGCTTGGTTGTTTGAATGACGAAATATGGCTCGTGGGAGTCTTAAAAACATAGGTCTTAAAGTTCCTCGGTGTCAAACGAGCTCAAACTCGCACTAATCGATGATTTACATATACATTAATATAACATTAACATAATATACAGCTGAAATATTCGCACAGCATCGCGTGAATATCGTTCGCATTATTTTCTTAGCCAAAAGTTATGCAGCGGTCTAGACTCTAGACAGTCTAGACGGTCTGTGTAGTTTAGACCACTCGAATCTTCAATAATATTTTTCTTTTAAAGTATACACAGCAAATAGCAATATAGTCTTCGACCTATATTAATCGAGATATAGATTATAATAATATAGTTTTTAAAATTACGAGTTGAAATATAAGGTATGGGTAGGGGTTCGCTCTTGATGAAGATACAATCATCACAAAGATCTATGACGCTGTAGACCGATCCCTACGATAACCGTTTGCTACAATTAAACCGGTTTATCGTCCTTCCAGGAAATACTTGGTGGCGTCACTGATAACCAATGATAACCATACACCGTGCAGGGCATTATGTTTTTATATTTTTTATTCAGTACCATAAATTTACTTTTTGACCGGTGGCATTCCTTACTCCTAAAAGACCGTTGATTAGACAGTATTGCAAATTAATATTGTTTCATAAGATCTGCAATTTTTCTTTCACGCGCTGGTGGTGGATCTCCATGATTATTTTGTATTTATATCTTATCAAATTCACTAATTGTGTAAATAAAATAAAGATTGTAAATATTCTGAGTTTAAGTAAAAAAAAAGATATATTTTTTTAATTTACAACACTCCGTTATGATAATTCGCATAACATTTTCGAAATACAGTAGTGTTATAGGTATTTTACTCGCTTCGTGTTTGACGTACAGATGAAAATGATAAAAAAATATATACTCCAAAAAACTTTGTGGGGAGAGGAGTTGGGAAGAGACATTGCTATTAATCTAAAGCATGAAATGTGGCTAAAATCAAAAAACTTGTGATTTAACTATTTGTTAGCGCTTAACGATGGTTGCAATAATAATATAAAATAGGAACGCGAAAAATCAAATGCATTCCAACTGCAGTGTTCGTGTTTCACGTCAACGGCAAGGATTATTCGCTACAAAGCCATCATACGTCAACATCTGTCAGATAGTCATCACTCAGTCGTGGTCTTTTCCTGCATTATACTAATATATGTAAGTACCAACGCGCCGACATTTCACGCGGAAAAATAAAATTAATTTTCCTTCTTTCTTCCGAGTTTGTTGCGACTAAAATTTTCAAAATGTACTTTGTTATTTGTCCAATACAATTTTAATCGATCTCTCACGTTACGTCCTCATATTTTGGCCCGTTATATATTCCTATCTACCTCACTCGACGGTCGTTTTATCGTCACAATTATTATCGCATATCGTCTTATTATTTACCGTAGACCGTTGTTGTGAATTCAGAATGTAGTGTTATGTACCGCCGAAACTCCTTTATAGTTGATGTTCGTGAAAGTAAATATGAAAAAAAGTAATTTTTCCGACGAACGACCTATGTCATTCCCGACTAACCGAAAGAGTTGAGTGGCAGCTATAGGTTTACAATCAATTTCGATACTGTTGTCAGAAATTTATCGATGGGCTTTGGTATTCTTCTATACCACAACCTAAATCGTCAATATATTACTTCGTTACCGTTATACGCGATTTTGATCGGTTGTCTAAACCACGTTGATAAGACTAAATTCGGGATAAATTGCGACGTAAAAAAAAAAAAGAAAACATTGAGGCGTCCAAGTCAAATGTTGTGGCATTTGGTTTAATGAATAAATATTTATTGCGTAATATATTCTTGGCTTTTTTTTTCAACCATTATTATTATTTTTTTACTGTATTTTTACACATTGTTCGATCACGATCATTTAGAACTAACATAACAATTATTCGATAACTGCCGGCAATCGTGTGCGTACGGTTTCAGTACAAACGATTATTTCATGATTAATTGAATATTTCATAAGCTACGAATTGTACGATAGTACACCACAACGAGGTCAGTAAAAGGTAAATTATTATTGTTACACGAAAAACAGAATAAAATTTGCATAAACTTCGATTACAACGTCGTAAAACAATTTAACAAAAACAATTTATGGTTTCCAATTCGAACGGTATAAGTTCCAATAAGCGCATTCACGAAAGCCCCGTCGTACGCAGATCGTGTGAAATTGTTTGGCTGAAAATTATATTGCTAAATCGATTATTCTGAAAGATTTCACGTAACCCAATGTCCACGGAGAAATATAGCACCTACCCTCTAAAAATGTAATTATCTAGCGTAAATGTCTTCCGAACAATATCATAAGAGTTCTAATAAAATTATTCCGTTTGATTTTAGCGGCGCGCCACGTGATATTGTTACGCTAAATATTTCGTCGGCAGTCGACTAATAAAGGATTTGTTAACCATCAAGAATCCGTGTACGATGAATCATGCTTAAGCTGTGCACCTAACACACGGTATTATGTGAGAATGTGTACCTACGTCCTACAATATTATAAAATATGAATCAGCATTTAGCTGTCCGTCATTAGCTGTCTAATGTGACCATATACTTATTTTTGGTCAAGACGGCACAAAAAGAAAACTTATTTTCTTTCATGAAGTAAACACATTTAATGTTTTTTTTTTTATTTAACAACTATAAATAAATGTGCGGAATATTATATTTTTACGGGTCAAAATAATTAAATTTAATATACATATTACACTTTTTAATGAATAAAAAGTAACTCTCGTTTATTATAATTTTTATATTTTTTTTTTAGTAATTATGTACAGAATTATATTCTAGTACATTATTTTTCGTTGAAACCAATTTTCTTGACCCGTATAATGCTCAGGAGACAACGGGACAGATATATGAAAAACGGGACGTATGGTAATACGCGTAATTGGATTACATTTTTTCTATTTCAATTTTAAACCACTTCTCGCCAAGTCTTATACTTGGTACATATTTTTTAACAATTACATAGATGCATTCCAATGGTTCCATAAATACATCGGATTTTCAGTATAAAGTTGCGCGGCTATTTCAGTGAAGTCCATCATGGTCAATATCACGATATACTGCTTACACGGGAACTCGATATCGGTCTCGAGCCAATAAAATACGTCAACCTATCACCCGCATGTATGTCAGCTTGTTACGTAAAATCAATTAATCACATATTTTGTGTTTCGGGCACCTGAGAGACAAGGCCATTGGAACGGTACCAAAGTTTAAGATCATCAAAACTGTTTGGCTCAATACGAACAAAAACCTTGATTTTCCATCGCATTAACGTAGTTGTTCAAAAGTCATTTTTAAACACTTATTTATACGCGTATTAAACGGACCGTTTTTAATATTTTTTTTTCGGCTCGCATAACTGGTATGTTAAATTAATTGAAAAAAAAAATCCATTATTGTGTTCCCGAAACCAAACACTTATTATCGATTTATCACCAATAAGAGAGTATCCTCAGTGATGATTTGCGACATTGTACACGTTACCGTAATAGTCATTTTATTTAAATTTACCAATTTAGATCTCCACTGAGTTATTACGCCAACATTACCTATTTATTTTATTATCACTAATTTTCAACGATAAAATTATATGCGGATACTTTTTTTTTCCTGTTTGAACCGAGGATCAGGCGAGAACACTTTGTCACAGTACTTTCACCCAATGCATGAGGAATGAGGATACTTAGGACGCCGACTGATTCCTCGACGAAGGAAAATTACCATTTTTGACCTATTGACCGTAAACATTTTTTCTTCGGTATTACGAGAATTCATATATATAATAAAATTGACACGAAAATACGTCGTGTAAATGATAGCACATAGCACTCGAGTTTAAATACGGAGCACCAAACTTTAAAATAAGGTCGTGAAAGATGTAAGTTTAATTTATAGAACAGCGTACTATGACAAAGCTCGAGCAATCCCGTGATAGATTGTAACTTTATAATCGAAAAGTACCGCATGACACGAGACACGACTGCGTTTCTCTGGAAATTCATTATTTATGTTTTACCGCTATGAAAAACAGATTTAAAAACCGTAAATACCGAGAAAGAAAAATGGTACCCCGAATAATAAGTAAAGAAAAAAAAAAAAATGAGGTAAGGAAAAAAGAGGTTTTTCGTGCTCGCACAAGGAATACCGTAAATATTACAATAGACAGCAGCCTGTTGAATGACGTATACAGTTCGTTATGACGTGTCGTCTTCTTGCTCCGTCGAGTCCGCGGCATAAAGCGAAGGGAAACCGAACAATTATTTCTGATAATAGGAAAACATATATAAACACAAACGCGGCGGCTGCAGAGCCGTCGTGGAAAAATGAAAACGAGAAAAAGAAAAAAAAAATCTTCACCGAAATATTCGTACGATCCGCGCTGCAGACGCCCGAACACGGATGTACCGGTTTTTCCGCGATACGCTTTCAAATATTTTGCGCTGTTAGACGTTCAGCGAGAAAAACTGGAGACGACATAACCGCGATTTCTTTGAAAAAAAAACATTCAACGTCCCTGCGTGCTTCTCAACGTCATGTCGAATATTTTCTCGAACACTTATAGAGTCACAACGCACTGGCCCGTCTTAAGAGGAGTACCGTCCACGTGTTTCTTTACGTCGAACATTAAAGACCCAGATTTGATGTACATATAAAAATACCTATCTATGGCATTTTCGGAGCGTCCTTACACAGCTAACGGACATAAAAAAAAAACTTTTTAATATACGAATTTAATATACGATTGCGTGGTTGTATTTTTTACGCATAATTTATGTCTGACAAGCATCCCTTTTTGTGTAAACAACTGCGGTACACGTTTATATAAAGTATACCTATGTATGTAAACATATTTTCCGTGCAGTACAAACGCGTATTGAAAGTTAACAATTATTTCACATAAATTGTTCGGGTTAAAAAACAAAATAAAACTTGTGTATAAATGACACGTGTGTTTGCTATGAAATTGAAGTCGGACGAGTACGATTAATATTTCTTCAGTCTGCCGTTGTTGATATAATAAGTCATTAATTTCACCGGATCGGGTTTGTTGTATCTGTATAACAAAGTGTGTTCCCGTGCTCGCGTTTAGTATAATATGAATACAATTATGGACGTGCAATGAATTGAAATCCATTAAGAAACCTCCAGAGTTTAGATTCAAGTGAAAAAAATCTCATTTCTAATAATGAACGATAACGGTTCTACGTCCGTCCAACAATAACAGATATTGAGATTACACAGATTACAAGCTTGAACTTATTGGCGTTTTTAAATCACGGTCATTGCGAACAAAATCGATACAACAAACGTCATTGGACTTAACTAGACGTATTTACGGGTACGATGAACACAACCATGTGGCCTGATAGAAACACACGATTCGAAGTCAAAACATGATTTTAATTCCTTACGCCGGTGTTTCTTAAGCTGTGTGCCGTTTGTATATTTATGGTGGAGGGGGGGGGCGTGTAATATTTGTGTACAACAATTTTATTTTAGTACGTAGTTATGGAAAAAAAAATCCCTATTATATTAACGGGGTCGATGGAAAACAATTTCTACGCCTTAGAATTTAGATCTTAGGGTGCCATAACAATTTTGCATTAATTGAAGGGTGCCATGTTACAAGAAAGTTTGAAAAGCACTGCCTTCCTGCCTGGTCAAATGGTTCGGTGGAACATTAATATTTTATCCTTCAGATGGAGTTTGGTAAACGATAAACGCGACGATTCGAGTGTCCGGAGACGGTCGCGCGTGCGGTATATATATAGCGCCAAAAAACTTTCACCGGTCTTACGCTTAAGTTATTTATAACTTCTGATGTTTTCATATGAGTCCTTGGCTATGTAGACATGTGATGGTGAGATTGCTTTCGTGAGACCATCATTCCAGTAATTTTCACACAACGTCCTAACACACACTCACACGCGCACAATCACATAGGTGAATCCTGAGGGGGCGATTGAGGCGATTGCCATCCCCAGCTCACCAAATTAAAACCATAAATATCCTGGGTTTTTTTGGACGTACCAGTCACGGTTTAAACTGTATTTAGAATTAATTGAATGTATAATTTATGAAAATATATTTCTAATCCCGATATAAGCCGGGTAACGTGCTATTTCAATGTTAACCTCCCCCTTCGTTATGTTGATCTGGATCTGCCCCTACACACATTTTCAAGAGTCATTCGGCTGTTTATTTATCATACCCGAACACTGCACAATTACTTGTTTTCCTGTGATCATTGTCGTGAATTCTGTATCTCGTGAATGAAATAGGTCACTCTGGAATTATATCGACTTTATATGTAACATAAATATCACTGTAGACAGAATAAAAAGTACCGTGAGTTTACCATACTCGAGCTAAGCACTTGATGCGTGTATTTGTTTTTTCTTCCACTGCAAAAACTTTATTCTGCGATTTGAAAATGTGTCAAGACTCAAGCGGTGTGTTTATACTCGAATACATTGTTTATTAACTAAATGTAATTATTATTGTCATTGTCAACATATTTATACCTAGTTTGAAGGCGTATCAAATATTTTTTTAATAATATTATAATATTGTACAAAACCGAATGAAAGCGTTTTCTGTAAATCAATAACTAAACATATGACATTTGTTATTAAGTCATAGTCAACCGTAAAAAATCAATTCGTTCAATACTTATAAAGACGAATGCATAATGCTTCCAAAGTTCTTCTCTTAAAATATGTGAAAGAAAAATCATAAAACAATAATTAAATTAATGTATTTTCGGGTGCAATTTTTGTTAATCTTCAGCAATTTTTCGACTAACAGTTTTTACCACAATTTAGGAAATCTCCAGAGCACAACAGTTACAGTTAATATTATCATATCGTATTAACCAGTGTATAAACGTATTGTTTGAAATAATCATCTGACATAAATTCATCTCTGCCGCATGATAGGATTATACGTTATAATTTAATATTTATATAATACTTACGCTAAAATGAATTGTTGTACAGATTTATAACTCACGTCAAAACATTTATGCTCACTGTATATGCATATTAGAATGATTGCAATAAAATAAATCAATAAATAATAATGTAATATGGTATTGGTAGTAATATAAATGGTAATCATTACAGACGTTGTAGTAATATTGAATTAGTATAATTAAGCGTTTAGTTATTTGTAACAATGAGTTAAAACATCAAATAATGAACAATAAATAATTAATAGAAAATAATAAATAATACATAGATTATCGTTTTGAATGGTCACAGTGTAAATCACTAATAATTAGTAAATCTGCATTAGCATTACCTGCTGATTATTATATTACATTATAATATTGTGACCTTACCTAATAGATATATAATACTTCATTAGATTGTTCAGTCATCGCGAAAAACGAATGAAAGAAAAAAGGCATAATTTAATCGTATCAAACTTATTTCATATTATCTACAGTAAAAGAGCCGCTATAATTTTAAAACATTTCTGTTCGTAAATATAAATGTCACTTTTACCGAAATGTATAACGTTAAATGTCATATTTAGTAATTGTTGAGAGGATCACTAGTGTTTGTGCGATCGAACGCATATTAACAGTCGATAATAAATAATAACGAAACGACATACGCGACACGGAAACGTCTCGATAAATCAGTTAACGACTATACGCGAGTTATTTCGAGTTTTTATCGTCGACGTACTTTATTAGGTAGGTATAAATTACACTAAGGTATTCGATGATTATACGATATACTAGACTCAAGAGCATACTATTACTATTGAGTGAGCTTATAACTTATAAGACTCACGTTGAGACCAACAAAAAGTGAGTCTTATAACTGAATACTTATAGGCACAGTGTGAAAAAAAAAAACAATTTATTTTTCTACTTTTACTGTTACATATTATTTCATAAATATAATACATACATACATATTATTAATTAAATGTATATACACATACGTACATATATTAACATTCATGGATTATACCTACCATCGACTGCAACCGAAACTGTACCGTCATTGTGATACATTTGAAATGCCATACAATTTCTTGTGCCTGTACATATATGTTTGAGTTTTTGGACATGATTAGAAATCAGTCAAAATCAATAACCAACACAAAAGTTTATTTCTTTCGATTTGTCTTACCAAATTCGAATCTCATAACCGTAGCGGTGAGTCTTAGGTACAACCGAATTGTTTTAAATGTATTTGAACACGTCCGGACCGTTTAAGGCGATTTTGAGTCTAATAAACGGCCGATCCTCATTAAGGAGAAATAATTCCTTAAACCCACTCGACTTACAAGCGTCCTCTACTGCAGTACTATGGTTATCGTGTTGTTACCAATTGAATATTTAACGTGACGGATAATGACGGAGTAGAAAACCACGCGTACCTACATCGTATTATACGGCGTGCGAATAAATAACGGACGGTATATTATAGATTAAAATTGCCCGTGGCTTAGAAACACCGTTGCAGAGACCTGTGCACTCTGTATAGGTATACACGCGTTTGAAGGGGGGGGGGTGCTGCGGCTATACGCTTGCATACCTCCTATATATTATACATACACGACGCGCCATACGGTCCGATTGTCTGAAAGGTTCACTCAGAATTATTTATGGAATAATATTACGGTTGGTCATATTCAAACGAGCTCCCGCGTATTTATATAGCAGCACGGATGCAGACCCCAAAGTATTATAATATTATACACTCGCCGGTGCGACGGTAGTATGCAGATATGCACGCAACCGTGCAGAAGTCAGCTATATTATAACATTAAAATAGTATATATACCTCTACAACGTAACATTCCCTAGGCTGATTTCATCAAAATATTATGATAGGTATGATATATACCGTGCACACAGGTACTTTTAATTTTCCGAAGCAGAATATCGAACAATCGAAAACCTACGAAAAAATTCTCTCGCCTGCACCACTTGCATTTTAACGTGTTATACTCGTGACGCGGTTATGACCATAATTACGATAATAAACACGGTAAATATTATAAAACTATAACCGTATATTACTATCCTTTTCACTGCTACGCTATATGTCATGTTCTGCGTAACCTGTCTATGCTACGGAAAATGAAATGTTTTTAGCGTAGTCCTGGTTTTTCAGGTAGGGTGAGAGAGGACATGCTTATTATAAAGGAGCTTATGTTGGAGTCGAGTTTACAATTAATTCGTTTATAGTGTGTATAGGCTAGTTCTTCAGTTGTGATGCTGAATTATTTATAAAGGGAAGCATTGCTAATGTAACACATTGCGTCTGTAATTAGACGAATAGTAATGTTCTGATGTGCTTGTACTGGACGGATGTCGGAAGACTTGGCTGGTCCCCAAATTTAAATTCCACGATGACTCTTACATTATAAATTTGGAAATTAATAATTTCATTTTCAAGTTAAGTTTGGATTTTAGTTTCGGTCGCAGTTTGTTGCTTGTCTTTTCATTTTTAAATGAGGTTTCCGAGTAAGGCGCTTAACCAACGTTAAGCTTAAGTATTTGATTTTGTCGTATGGTGGTATGGTTTTGTTGTTGATTATTATATCGGGCTCTTTACAGTTAAAGTTGTACTATATAAATTTAATATTTATTATAAACACAATTAATAATGGAGATTTCAGTGGACTAATAGTGATAATTAAAAAATACGATTCGTGCAAAAAGTTTTTATTGGCAATGCGAAAAGAGGCGTCCCGAAAAATGGTCTAGAAATAACTAAGAAATTGTTTATTAAGAGACTTTAGCTTTGATAAACTAAAACTTTTCGGACCATCGGCCGCCGTTCGTGTAGCCGTTCTGTCCGATGTCTTTTCGTCACACTTTCCGTCGGTCATATAAAGTGTCTGTGCAATGTGGTGATCCCATCGTCGACGCGCGCGCAACGTTGTACATAGCGACTTTTGAATACCTAGCTTTTAATATACGTAATATATATGTTACGGTTAAAGTGTTGAATCAGTTAGTTTATGAAATAACTAGGTAATTAAATTTTATAAAATAACTAAAGTGTGTAGGTAATGTATATACTTAAACTAGTTATTTTATACATTCCCTGGCATCACTTCGTTAATGTCTCAAATTGTAAATAACAAAATATCATGATAAATAAATATAGTTCCAACATTTTCAACAATTTAATATAACATATTAAATCAGATAAGATTGACGTCCTTTTTGTCGGTACCTACCCGCAATGTACGTTTATCGTGTTATTATAAGATTTTCGTTATTAATATTTGGTACATGTATTATCTATACAGGTTTAAAGTTTAGTAATAATTTAACGTTTACACGTATTCGCTGTTAGTTCGTCTGTCTTTATATTATTATTTTAAGTATTAATTATATTGTTCACGATGAATTCAAATGAATTAGATTTAATGAAAGAAAAGTTGAATACAAGTGTTCAAAATCGTTCATTAAAACCAAACAGTGCAGTTTTAACAAAGGAAAAATATGCAAGTTTGATGATAGACGTGAAAAATATGAAAATAAAAAAGGAATCTTCTCGTGACTATTGGCTAGAAAAACATTACGATATTGTAAAAATAAACGGCATTGAAAAATTAATACTACCCGTAAGTAATCAAAATGAAAATGTCAAATTTTAATGTATTTTATACTTTAACGGATATCAAACTGAAATTGTATAGAATAACTAGGTAGTCTATGAAATAACCAGTTAAAGTACAGTTTTCATGTATTATTTCATACTTTAACTAACATTCGTAGGTAATTCATGCACTACCTAGTGATTTCATAAAATAACGGAATTCAACACTTTAGCTGTAACATATATATATATATCAAATATGCAATGTACAACCAACAACAACATATCGACTGCAGAGGAAAGCCGAGTTTATAGGTACAAATCGCATTGTTATTATTATTATTATTTTGATTATCGTTCTCTCGTCGTACTAACATTATCATCATTATTACAACATTATACAATGAAACGATGGGGTTGCGCATTAATATAGAACCCGGGGCGGCCTACAGGTGGAAGTATATCCGGCGCGGGCGTCCACGTCGTGTTGCACGTCCATAGAATTAAGTGATAATCAACGTCCAAACATGATGGTAATAGCAATAATAATTATGACGGCGGTAGGGCGCGTGAGGGGCGAAGACGTCGGCGGCGGGAGGGAGCGCGGGGACAGGATCTCGTATTATACGCGCCGTGCGCACGGTCCATTATAATATATTCAGACGCAATAATCCTGATAACGCGCATTAACGGCCCTCGGAATAAGTATTCGCAAACGACTTAGGCCCCGGGATTATGTTATTCGATTAATTCGCTCCACCGCCGCCGCGCGTGTAAACGGCGAATACGTCCAAGGCTATTTCGGATAGTGGTGCACGCGGACGAAACGTTTTCGCGGGAAATCGGTGTCGGATAACGCGGTGAGAAAATGCGCGCCGTTCGCCTCGACGAGAGGAGAAAAACGTCACCGTCGTCGGCCGGCCCTCCGCGGCCCACCCGCCCGCTGCAGGTGCACGCCCACCCGACGCGCAGGACGCGAGCGCGACGGACCGCGACGCACGTGGCCCAGGTCTTGAGAGAAATTTGTATTGCGGCGCGGTGTGTTGCGTGCCCTGCGACCGCACGTCGGACTATGCCTTCAGGATTTGGATCGTCGTCTGGGAAACAGAGCCGCGTACCGCCCAGGAATTCGCAGTCGTTATATTATTATGTACACGTGGCTGGTCAAAGAGTACGTGTAGTTAATTTCACGCGTGCACAGTATTTGTGTGTTTGGTCGTAAGAAATGTAGCGGAATGAAATGTCTTTTAACAAAATACAAAATGAAAAAAAAACACAACAAACTTTTGAAGACGGAAAATTACATTTACACAGCGTTGTTAATATTATAATAACAATTTGTAATTATGAGTGAAATCTAATAAATTGTATTAGCCAATTTCATTACATATTATTTTACCTTTGTGTTTATAAGTAAAGTTAAAATATATAATTGGTCGCAAATTATAAAAATAAAAATATAAAAATTCTCAGATGCTGTTAGTGAACGGTTTCTTCCTCGAGATAACAATTTTTTTTCTGTAATCAAGATCGAATTTACATTTTTTTATGATTTATTAGGTGACAAATACTAAAAATGCAATAATCACAAAAACTGTATTGGTTAATAAAAGAGGTCTCCGGTGGTACGAAGACTTACCCGCAGAGTTGGTCTTATAATATCGAGTAGACATCAAAGTGTTATTCTATAAACATCACGTGTTATAACTTACATTTGGAAGTTGTAATTCTTTGAAGAAGCGTTTAAATCATCAAGATGAGGATAGGAATAAAAGTTCAAACAGTCAAACATTCAAAGTTTGAAAGGGAAAAGCATTCGATCGTAACGTTTTGCACAGATGTTATATTTTCGTGAGTATATAATATTATGTTTACAATGTCAAAGTCGAGATCAAACGGGACTGTTGTTTCGTTTTTTCTGTAACAATATTATTACTGCGCACCGTTTGTTTCGGACAACTGGAAGCCCCGTCACACCAGCGCTTATATGATTTTTATATTAGATGCTAATACCGAATATAATATAGGTGCCAACATCTTGGCACGAGCATAATATTTTCTTTTCTTCTTCAGTGTTAGTTTTTTTTTCACCACCGTGTTTTTAAATGCGGTCGATCGACATTTTTCGATTTGAAAAATGAAATGAAACCGTCGTCATATAATTTCATATACGTGTGCATACAATACGCGTTGATATCGATTATATTATATTTTATTTAGTTACCGCGCCAGGGATATGCTTTTTAGAACGCGTGTAAGCACCGGCGAAATATGAAAATTAAAGGCGAATTTATCGTCGTGTAGCGCGCGTGGGCATAATATTACAACAATAAATATTATGACGCGTACAAAGTACCCGTGTAAGTGTATTATTTTCAATTTTCAACCACGCGATCTCTGTCATTCGCATCAGATAGGACTTTGTTAAAGCTCACAGGACGCGTTGAAGGGCGCTCGTGATCGCCTGCACACGAGCCTTTGTGCTCGCGGTACGTTTTCACAAGACCCTCCCCGGGAAAATCGAAATCGCGTCACCGTGTATACATTATAACGTATTATAGATCGACACGGATAAAAACTATTCAACGTTGGTCACAATGGCGGCAAATGCATGCACATTGTACACATTTATACTCGCGACGGAATTTATTCTCTTTCTTTTCAAACACACGACCTACGGTATACGAACACAAACACGTGTCGCGGACATAAGACTACGGTGGATCGATTCGGAGTTCGCGTGGCCAAATTTTTTGGTCCGTAACAATAACACACTCGGGCCTACAGGAATCCATGTGTACCAGGATCCGTTGGTTGTGCCGGTCGAAATAATGCGCGTTATAATACGTACGCACGCTGCAGCGGTTAACGAGTAGTTTCTATTAAATTCTATTTGATTTTTATCGTTTATTAGTCATGACTAAAATGCAACTCTAACACGACGAGACAACTATATGATCTGAATTTGATGAATCGAACAGAGTGTTTGTAAAAATTAAACTTTCGCGACCGAGCATACGATAAAATTCCGCAGTCGTCCGCATTCCGAGGTGCCCGAGTTGCCGATATTGTAATAGTGCGTAACGATTGTACATTGTTACGTCAGTCTTGATATTATTATCATCGAACGCGATACTCGGGTAAGGTTTAACTTTTATTGGTGGTGAGCCCGGTACGAGTTTTTCAATCCGATATCCGGTGAACCGATACTTGTAACCGATATAAGACCGAAATTTAAAACCATCAGACGGTACGGAAAATAACCAATGAGTCGGTTGAATACCCGATACCCAGTGTTGACCGATATTGTTCTGTTGATAAGAATTTATTGTAATCACAACTTTTGCCCACGTGCACGATTACGTGTTACTGTTTTGATTCAATCGAGCGATATACGACTCGGCGCTCACCCCATCAATACCGAGTTGGTCGTTGGGGGTAGTATATTATAATACTACACGCGATAATACACGTCTAATTATTCGTACGCGCATACGTCTCGAACGAGAACGGCGACGCGCGGGGCCGCTTCGGTTGATCGACGCGAATATATTAGTTAAACGAGCCGTGTTGTTGGCCGTTGAGATGACGATCATTACGATTTTCGGCGTCGTAGTTTCGGTGAAATATGGTGCGGTGCCGACGTTTCGGCGGTACATTTGCACGATCTCGAAAAACACCGACCGAAACCTAACCTAACAAGCTGCTCGTTCGCGGGAATAAAATCATCACGAGGACGGCACGACACCGGGTGGGCACGATCATCTGACCGGTGGGAGGGTTAGAGGGACGCGAAAACGATTCAACGTGGACGAGCGTCTCGGCGTTCTTGTCTTTGTAGGCGCGAAAACACGATACAACGTGATACCGGCACAGCCGCGGAATGATAGCGACGCGTCGTTCCCAGGAATATTTCGGACATAATGCTACAACCGCATTCATTTATGTGCATCGTGTTGGTTTTTAAAACAATACGAATTTGATTATAACCGCAGGCCGCGGATATTGTGTGGATTTGTAGTGGTTGCGTTTGAAGGATAGGTTGAAATAGGTCAAAGGCGTAGGAAAACTGGACGTTTTCTGTGTTTTACGTGAGACGAACGAAATAATCTAAGGCTCAGAAACTATATATATAGGTACCGACTGTGAAAACAAATAAACATTTACGTTCAAAGTATGCACGAAATACTAAATTTATACTTCCCAGAATAAACAATATCCGGTCGCATCCAAATCCGGATTCGAAATATAAAAAATAAGAAAATATATCAGCAATTGAATTCAAAATAACGAAAATAAAATAAATCTTTTTGAACGGCGGCAGTATTAAACTTCAAATATGAGATATAAATTTGACGCGACTTTATTTTCATAACTAAAAGAGACATATTTTTATATCAATGGCGTTTGTTAATATTATTATACGTACTCGATACAGATTATATCGCGGGTATTGATTATGAACTATACGCTGTGGAAGTTTAAAACCAGGTATACGAAAAAAATACCAAAATTAATGTTTTTTTCCTTTTTTAATTATATTTTTGTTTAACCAAGCAAAAACAGTTATCTGCATGATTTTTCCAAAACGTTATTCGTTTTTTAAACAACCACACAGTAAGTATAGATGTTCATAAATTTAAGCATCGAAATATTTACGAAGTAAGTAATTTTTTAAGTGTTTTCTTTTTGTTACTTATTTCTCTGAGAAGAAAATTCTTTATCTATGTTTAGACAGAACTTTTATGTGAATGGCAGACGAAAAGAGCTGACAAAAATGGTGAGTCCAATATAATAATACGGTTATTAAAGAAATAAAAGTAAGTTAGTTAACGGTAACATGCGATTACCAGACGTTAGGGACAAACACTATCATCTTAATTAGGGACAGAGATTTCGTGCTCAGAAAAAAAAACATTTATGTCCTAAAAATGTATCGTATATGCTTTAAAATATGCAAAAATGCTTAATTATACTATTAAAAATATTTTATTTTCTCATAAAAAAAACCAAACATTTCAAAATTAAATCCACATGTGTTCATTTTTCTTTCTTCATCATTCTTTTTTTAAGCTTGCTTTAAGCAAAATAAAAAAATATATATATAAATTGAATATGCATATTATTGTGTTTATGATTTAATAATCGTTTCAAAAGATTTTTTTTTCTAAATTCTAGAAATTTCATATTAAATATATCATAACGTGTGTGAAAAATTTACCCAAAATAAAAATATACCAAAATATGCACTGACAGAAAAAAAGTGCTAAAGTTACAAGATATGCAAAACAAAGAAAATGCTCCAATAGTATTATAAAACAAATTTCCGCATAACTAAGATTTATTCTGAATGGTTATTGAAATACATGCGAACTCTTACAAGTCCCAGCCCTACATTGGTAATAAGTTAAAAATAAATATACTTATATTATTATAATCTTTTTCGTACCTTAAGTCAAGTATACTTTTATGGTCAGTATACTTAGCACTGTATGGTTGTACTATGAATATCTGTTGTTGGAAAAAATAGATTTTCGAAGAATACCGATCATAGCGAAAAGGCGAATATTGTGTTTCCATGTCGTTTTGCGCGAATTAATCGCACGTGTAATATCTCGTGACACTTGTGTGACGCGAACGACGAGTGTTTAACGCACATATTATAATACGGGTGTTCCATACTAATTGTTAAGCATACGCGTTCGTTTAATAATAATGACCGGCGAAATGGTTAAAATGATTGTTTTCACTTTTTAACGAGGGCATGGGGAAAACTATAAAACGCACTCGGCGATCGAACACGGACATACGGTGCGGATAGGTCACGTTACCTTTCCAACCCCACTCCCCAGAAACGCTGTACGCTCAGCCACCGTTATTCTAGCCGGTCGACAGCGCAGTTACGGGAAATGAAGACCGAAATATTATTGTTCTTGCGATATGAAGAACGCGACGTCGTCACGATTCAAACGTGTGCCACTGTAAGTTGCCCCTCCTTTAGACAGGGCGATGGTGACATATTTTCAGCGTATATAAAGTACGTAAATGCGAATAAATACGAGAACGCTGACTATGTATTTTTTCGGCGACCGGACAGTAGGCGGAGTGTGAAAAAAAACAAAATTATCTGCCACAATAAAAAGCTATTAACTGTACAATGTACCTATTGATTTAATGATTACGTATGTCTGTTGTATACTAATTTATATTAGACGATCCCAATTCTCATTTTTGATTATTACACATCGAGATGGCGAGTTTCCTAGATCTCATATGAGATAAACATAAATCCGGGACGTTACACTTGGAGCGTGCACTGTCAATGGCTGTCTTAAGATAATACACGATATGATTTCTAAACTGGAATACTATTACTTAGTAATATCTATTGTATATTTATTGGTATACTCATCGATATAAGTGATAACATAAATAAATAAGCTTTTCCATAGGAATTTAAGTCTGCATATTTACCGAACACACCGGTCGTACATTTCTTCGTCTATTATATTTTTATACGGTCAAGACACGCACCTAAACGAAGTAAAATTACTAAAATGCAAGCGTGACGACATAACACTTGTTAGAGACACACACAGCGAGAGAAAGAGAAAAGAGAAACGTTCGAGCTATCACGATCGTATAGGATTCGTTCACCAGAGTAAACACGCATCACGCTGGGGTCGTAAGAAAACTGATGATTTGATTTCGCCGATGAGATTTGATTAATATTTATCGTCGTGCACCACCGAACTACGGATAGCTGCAGTGATCGCCGGTTCATGGGATGATGATGTATCTGGCGTTTTCCCACAAGAAATCACAATGATGGCATCAGCAACCGTAGATAATACGATATACGAATTTAGCCGAACCCTACCTTGTCGCAGCAAAGGGAGGCAAATCTATTGTTTGACATATGTTTCTCTAATGGTTAAACAATGCACCATATTTGTTTGTAGTATGACAGCGGTCCTCAAACTGTGCTACGCGGAGCCCTAGGGCTCCGCAAGGTTAGTCTAGGGAGTCCGTGGCTCCCTAGGCCCTGGGCATATCTGTATTGATTAAATTCAAATTATTATTAAATTTCTTAGCTACAATTTTATACATAAGATTCAATATTGTTTGTACCGTACCAATGTATTATTTTAAACATTTAAAACCTTTAACTGTTTATAAATCCGCATAATACTTTTTGTCATTGTCATAGGCAAATGAGATTGGATAAAAGTCTGGTTTTTCGTTCTTTTTACATGTACGATAATTTTGTTTACTCATCTACAATCTTCGAAGTTCTACTAATGTAATAAGTTCTTCAGTCATAATGCATTCTTGTTTCAAATAGACATTTCTGAATTTTGGAGTTCCGTAATTTTTTTTAGGAACTTATGGGCTCCACGAACAAAAAAGCTTGAGAACCGCTGTAGTAGGAGAATAAAACGAAATCGCTGAACTACACTATATTATCTCGATGCATTGATTTAAAATGCACCTACATTGCTTATGCAACAGTGTACCTATGTCTTCTATGAGTACTTATACATTATTTATGCGTATGATATTATTAGTTGTTCAATATTGCAGATAAAAGTTTTTATATTGTCTTACGAGCCAAGTTATTTCCTATCCGATTACCATCTGAGTCTGGTAAGTTTACAACGTGTATAATTCAAGTCGAAGCGAAGAACGAATAAACGACGTATTCGTATGACGATTTGATACTATTAATAAAATGGCAATATTACATTTGATCACAGACCACCTTATGTAGGTGCCGTGTAATGGAAAACAATATCGTTTAAATCGTTTCATCGCTGATAAAAATGACCGCGGATGGGCTTAACGTAAATGTTTCTCATCAAAGCGTGACTTGAGAATCATCTTGTCATATTATGTATTGTACTGATAGTGTTCATTCCTATAGAACTCAAGGTCACTTTTCTCTGAGTTTGTGTGTGTGTGTGCGCACGTGTGTGTAAAAAATTGTATTTTTTATACCCTTTATCGTATAAGAATTTCATGCGGTGTTTTAAGGATTATATCAGTGATGTATAGGGCAATTGGCATTGGTAACCTATAGTTGTACATACTCTTTAACAAGCTATCAAATTTTCTCAACTTTATCCTTCTTATTTCACTAGTATTAATATATTTAGGATTATACTTAGTCGACGGGCTTTGAGTATAAAGTGCGCTTGGCACAAATCTATTCGTACCGTAGTTTCGACCAGATGTGTCATTTTAAATATTCTTTATCGCACTCGAACGTCACGAACGCACACAGTCCATATAGTTAAGGTTGCACCCATTGGTAAAAAATTGTCCACGTGATATTGACGGTAATTCGTTGAATACCATTCCACAAAACGTAATTTTGAAAAGGAGCACTATCACTGAACGATTTTAAATCGATATTTAACAATAAAACATAATATAATATAGTTTGAATACAATATGAATGCAGTAGTTTTACTGTGGCAGGGAAAACGATGATCGAATTATTTTTGAATCATAATATGATATCAGGATTGAAGTGATCTTCGACTTATTATCTCTTATTTTTTTATAAATCAACGTTGTACGCTTTGCAAAGGGTAGAATTTCAGACCTGACTCGTACACGTTGACGGGGTTCTCGATACAATTTAAAAAAATCATCAGAAAACGAACATGTAGTTTGTTTAATAATTTAATATCAATCAGTAACAAGAAACGTTCAAAAACGTACAACAAATATTCAAAACTCACCCGTATAATATAACAACGTATTCAAAAATTGTAAATTGAATTTTTAACAGTTAGACTTCTAATTATGTTATATAAGTATATAAGTATATGTAACTCAGTCGAAATTGATAAAAACATATTAGATGTCCAATATTTGCATAAGCTCAATCAATTGCGCTGTGACATAAGTATATTTGATATCTGTATTTAGAATTAAGTAAACTCTCATCTAGAAAGTAGATGTTGAATTCAACGGTTTAAAAAAGTAATTAATATCTTTTGCGCCTTAACGGAATATTTATAATTAACATTTTAAGTTTCAGAGATTTCTTTTGATATTTTTTTAATATTGATTATTTTACTAATTTTGAAGCTATTTTTAGGTATTGGAAAAATGTAAATTAAATATTTATTAATGTTTTTTTTAAACATATGCATGTTTGTGACACTAATTACTGATAACAAGCGACGGTAGTTGGAAACAAATTTAACTAACGATGAAGTGATTTTTAGATTGCTCAAGGAACATTCTAGTACGAATTTCTGCGAATAATATATTATTTTCAACCATACCTTGAATGTAAATTTTAGATTTTACATAAACATTTTGTACTTCATCTTAGTCAATATTTTAAAATACGTTATGTATAAGTGATAATGTTTTCATTATATTATAATCAACAATAGCTATGCAATTATATGCGAATGAAACCCCGTGGAAAAGGCCAAAGAACTCGACGATAGAATTCGTGTACGATATTTATATATTACTAGAGGTATTCGTCGCACAAATGGCTCAGTCATACTATTTTCGATACCAGCTATTTAGCGCAGAGGTCGACTCATAAGATAAAAACAACGGTTGATCGATAACGTCATACCTTCGGAGGGAAAAACGTTGAGCATGTTGAACTTTCCGTTTTCTGAGAGCCAGAAGTAATAATTCTCGAAGATCTCATGTGGAGAAGATGGACTTATAGGAGTGCTTTTCGCATACTTGAATTTTTCTCCTTTTGATAACAACGAAACAAGAACGACATTTTACTCTGTGTTAAAAATGGTTTATTAAAAAAGAATTTGATAGAGTTTAATGATTTCAAATAAACATTTATTATATTTTTTGCAAGTAGCTTAGATTCTGAGCAAGGAACTAAGTAATTGAGTTAAAAATAGATTTATTTATCAATAATTCAACATAAGACTGGCAAAACTACACAAAAACCGTTACACATAATAATATATTATATGTATATAATCATACAATTATAAAATATGGCATACTTAACTGATGTTCTTATGAAAGACGTTGAATATTTTATTATTTATCATATTTTAAGTGTGTATTTTTTTATTTTTGTAAAATGTTCATATTTAATAAGGGCCCATTAGTTGTGGTATTTTACTTCTTAAAATTTCTATAGAATACTGTGGAATATCGGGGTCACAATTCAATGAGAAAATGCATCTGTTTTTCACACACACACACAAATACATTTACGATTTACTATTATTACGGCTGTTTTAAAATGGAATAAATACATAAATATTTTTATTTTGTTTTTTAATTTCCTTTACATTCGCACCAATACTATTGTTTACATATTATACATGTAACATTATGCAACGTAAAAAATGAATGATATTTGTAAAGCGATTGGTATTAGTACTTTTAATGTTTACACAATATCACTTTGAACGTTACACAATATAAATAATGTTTTACCTAGTTAACAGTCACTTATACTATTATTGTTAGCAAATTTGATTAAAATTAATGATAGACATCGCGACCCTGCTGCGTCGGGAAAATACTGTCTCACCGCCTGTCAAATGCCGTTCGGTTTCCTTCGTGAACTATACACGCCACACGGACCTCTGTTCGATCTTTCCGCGGGTTGGAGTGCAATAATCCGAAAAGGCAGTTTATTGTGTTCGGGTGAAGTCGTCGGAAAACATTCGCGAGAAAAACTACCACCGGACGAACCGTTTATTCGGCGACAGTTGAAATCGCCGTTATGTTACCGTCGCTGTCGCGGTCAGTATTGTCGGCGGCGGTGGCGGCGGTGTGACTTTTGATCGATCCGTTGAACTGTACGCGACGAATATGGTGCGGTCATAATATAATATGTTAATATTTACTTGTTGCGTCGTCGTAATAAAATTGCCCGCACAAAGACCGACGCGTTTCGTTCGGGCGCTCTGTACGATACGCACGCGCTTGTGCATAGCATTGCGTTCGATTCGACTTAAACGTTTTCAAATTTTTGGCCCTGCTTTGTCGACTGCAGTTTCGTGGTGCGTTCGAACCGACTCTCGTACAGCTCGGGAAATCCGTGGCGACATCGCGTTAACAACGCGACGGCCGTACGTATAGTGGCAATTGATGTTGCCCAATCGGAGTGGTTTTTTTTTTTATTTTCTTTCTTAAATGTTATTATCATTGTTATTGCTGCTACTTTGAAAAACGGGAAACGGTTGAATATTTATGGTCCGCTTATAAACGATCGCAATGGCCACCGAAGCGATATGTATATAATAACGTTGTTGGATTACCCAAAACCGTGAAACGTTTCACGAGTAATTTCACTCGGCTCTTTGGAAAACACCATATTATCGTGCTTATAGCTCCGGAATTAAGTGCGGGCTTGTTAATATTTATTTAGGACGGATCGAGACCAAAACAAATGTATGTACACGTCATGACGTACATTATACACGTCGTGCGATCGGAATACGTCGTGGTGGTTTTTTTTAAATTTATTCTTATTATTGTCATCAATTGTTCTCTCCGCTGACCGAATCATCTGTGTACCGAAATCTGCACAGGGATGAGTCTGATGATATTTAACAAAAAGCTATATAAAACGAACACTTTTTTCACTATTCACTGCTGTACTATTTTATGTTCTGTAATCTGTCTATGGTATGCCGTATATAATTAATTATTTATTATCTCTTATTTTTTTTTTTAATTCAAAAGCCATAAAAATGCATAGAATAAAACAGTCAAGTTATAAATTGTTTGAGATCTAAACCACGTTAATTATTTAAATTTGAAATAATGTAACATGGAGATTCCTAGAATCGTATGGTTATCGGCCCACATCATATTAATGAAGATCGTAATGGTCCGTCTAGAGCAAAAAACTAGCGCTATAAAATATGATAGTTATATACCTATATATTATATACTTACTGTTATTATGATGTAAACGGTATCATCGATATAACTAATATTACACTATGTGCAATATAATTTATTAAAAGTCAATACCACATTTTCTTGGTATTTTGAATTTTTTTATGTCAGAGTCCGTTTGGTTTGCAATAAATATTTTCTGCGGCATTTCTCCTGCACGCTTAACGGGGTAACTCATCCTGTCCGCAACGGTTCGCATTAGTTAGGTCAGTTTTGTTCTCCAGTCATCATAATGGACAATCGTTAATCTTGTTCAGTGTTGGCGACGAGAAATTATAATTAAGCCGGTGTAATATAAATAAAAGAACCTACTGCAGAAAGCTATGCCAGAAGGCTGTATATATATATATATAATATAGAATCTCGCCACTCTCCGGATGATAATGATCGAAACAACAGTGGTGCAGAACAATGGGGACCTGAATAATTCGGAGACTTAGGAGACAATAATTTCGTTCTGATACGAACAATCTATTCGCTTACGCATGTTAGGTTAGTCGGATGAAATGTGAAAAGACTATAAATGGTTCGCGACCTTGATTCTGTTTGTTGGCACCGGACAAAACATTATCCGATTGACTGATACAATTACATATTTCGTTACCCCTACGGCGAAAATTTTACATTTGATCATTTTTGTTTTAATAAAAGCTGTTGTAGTAATAACAGATATTATGTCAACGTTTTTGGAATCGCTAAAAATATATATATGATGTTGAAAATGGGTTTTGAAAATATTATTTTTTAAAAAAAGCTATATGACTTTAATATTGATATTGGCTTTTTATCGAGCTTACAGGTCGGTGTTTAAATCGATTTTGAAAAAAAAATACGATTATTTAAATACAAGGTTATTATTTATTTAAAATCTATTCTCAAATCTGTAAAAGTTGTTGAGGCATTATCTCGATTAAAAACTACATAGATAATTGGTCAGTTGAGTAATCTTCTTAAAAATTAAAAGTTATTTTTTATAATTTCAGAAGTGATATAGTAATTTCATATCACACGTAATTATTTTTAATTATAGTGTCCATGTAGATTATGCGTATATTATGAAATATTTTCGGTCTAGATAATGATTTTAAAAATTGAATCGCTTAAACCAGTGTTATTCTCTGTGCAGTGATTTTGGTTTTGATGGTTTTGGTTTTAAAGTTTTTGTATGAGTTTTAACACGAAACTCTGAAATTAAAATAGATTTGTATTGCATACTTTTTACTTTGAAAAACAATCAGTTTCAATAGTTCCGACTAATGACTAGTGGTATGCGATATATGCAAAATAATCTGCAAAATGGTTAGATTTTCAATATTTTTACTATTCCGTTGAAGAAGTCCGTGTGTTTCGAAATTCGATAATGATGTACCAGCTTGACATTAATTGAAGTGTGAAAACCGAATAAGAACACATAGCACATGGCCTACAGATTTTAAAAGCAATATTTTAACACGACATATAAAAAAAAATGTTGAGTAAGAGTATTGCGTATCACGTTATAGTGCCCGTGAGTAATACGCTCGTGTTGCAGCACAACGAACGTTCGTTTGCTATTGATCTTTTCTCGTTTTTAATTATTTTACCAGAGACATATATCTTATATGAAACCTATTAACCTATGTATAAAGTTTCATTTCAAAGTAATAATTTAGAAACGTACAAATTGCGTTACCGCACAGATGCGCGTCTTGTACGTACACACACACACACAACCGTTCGCTACGGACGTCTATACTCTATTAATATATGGCTTTTGAAGTTCGTAGACTCATAACCGGTATAATTGCCGCAGCGAGTTCTTCTATGGGTAATTTTTTATTTCCAATTCCCTGCCATCCCGAAAAAAGCGTGTGCCAGATGTTCCTCGGTCGAGGACCGATTCGTTACTTCCTTCGAATCGTGAAAGCTATACTATGTGCTATACGTAGATTACTATGTTATGGTTGTTCCGCTGAAGTTCGGGCAGTTGGCAGCATCGGACCGACCGTTCGCGTTTAGAACTAATAACATTAAACCGTTGATGTGTGTTTACGGTTTACCATTAGTTTTTATTATTACCAGTACCCCACGCAAGCCCTCCATCATCCGGAGTCCGTCTCATGGTAAGTCACCGTTAGACATCACACGTGAGTGTAACAAGTCGAAAATGATGTACGAAATAAATCGGAAGTCCGAAATATTTAAGATAAAATTAACCGTCGGGACGGGAACGAAGCGGAAGAACTTAAATTACGTGTACGCACCGAGTGGGGTCGGGGGGGGGAGTAATATTTTGCGCCCCGTGATCGATGTATATGGTCGGTCGGGTTGCACGACACACGTGCGCGACGATTAATGAACGGAAATGCGTGTGAAAGGAGAAATAATGGCGAGAAGGAATGTACAAAGGTAACGTTACGTATACGGCAACACAATAGCATCCGATACGTTGCGGCCGCGATTCAATGGATCCGACGAATGCGCGCGCTGAACCCACGTAGCGACAAGTTACTCTTCGGTGTACGCGATATCTTAAAATATTATACTTGACGCGGCACTGGTTGTCCTCGGTGGTGGCTGGTGCCGGTCAATAAAAATATATACGCGTAGAGGTTGGTCGGGTTGATAAAACCCACACAAATATATATAAAAGAAATTAACACTGTTCGAAAAAACGTTTATTCTGGTGTAATTAAAAAAATGACAGGTTCTGATGATATTCTTAACACGTGGTTGTGGTGTCGAACGATGACGGGCAAGAGCGAGATCGGTCGGCTCGTGCGACCACATCGGCTCCGGCAAAGGCCTCCTTCCTCTGCCCGGTGTACGAGGTAGGTGGGGGCTTTTGCCGAACCGGTTTTATCGTTATCCGGGTTGTGGCTGGGTAAAGAGCGACACAGTCCGGGAGAGTGGTGTACATAATGTACCTACACTACCCCGGACCGTGACATACTTTTACGACTGAAGTGTGTACCGCGTCGGACGAAAACTTCAAACGACCTGTGACCGGAGCAGTGGCGTAGCAAGGGTATGGCGAACTGTGCCTACGCCAGGGGCGCAAATTTGTGCTTTAAAATTGTTACTTATTTGATGAATTCTCTAGCCTTGAAGCAAGAAAAGAAAATTTTTAAAAGTTTGAAATTGTAATAATAACTGATAATTATATATTGTTGTTTTACTTAATTAAATACATAAAAAATAAATGTTAAAAAATAACATTTCGTATTTTCGTCAATTTTTTAATCGCTAAGAAGGCGCATTTTCTTAGGTTTGCCAGGAACGCTAACGAGTCTTCTTACGCCACTGGACCGGAGCGTACGCGTTAAATTTGTAAATTGTTTTCGCCCGGTTAAACCGACGTCATGTACGTATCGCGTATCCTCGGTCCTCCTTCTCCTCCTCCTACTACCCCCCCCCCATCAACCCACCAGCCGATCGGAACAAGGTCTGATAAGACAGGAGTATTAAAACACGCGCTTATAACTTGCTTACATTACGTAATGTACATTTTTGACGGGGAACGCGTGCGTGGGCAAAAACTGACTTGTCGGCGCACGCTCTTTCCCGTGGTGTCAACGATACGTGCGTGGAACCGTGAAGTGAAAACCCACGGACGCGCATCTAAAACGAAAGGGCCGAATAACTGATCGGAAATGGCGCTTAAAAGTAAATAAAAACGAATCCACGAACGTTTATTGTGCGTCGTCTCCGAGAAATGGAGACCGCAGTGCTCTAACGTAACGCGCATTTAACAGATACGATTAAAAAAAAAAAAACGCTATTCTATCGTACATAAAAAATCTAGTTTTTACGTTATTAAACAAAACGGTAAACCCATAAAGGGTGGAAGATTATTCACTATTAAAGTGATATATACAAAGACGAGTTTTTGTCAAAAGTATATCAATTATCTGGGCCCTGTTCATTTTAATTCTTTGCCAATTGATGCCGAAAAACATATTTTTAATGATAATACTAACAGCAAGAAATGTGTCAACGATGTTTGGTTTAGTGAATTAAATCAATGTCTATAATTTGGTTAGGTTAGATTCAAATCTATTAGTCTCTCTATAAATATCTGTGGCTTGGTGCAAGAAAGGCCAATATTATATTTTTACAAAATTGAGATTATTGGACCAATGTTATTTTTTTTCCAACATCTTTATCCTAGTAAAAAGGCAAATTTCTACAACGATGTGTCAATGTCTAAATAAAACTTACATATTATTAGTGAAAAACAAAATGAGAGTCATACATTAAAATAGAATCAAATTTAATTAAATAACAGTATTTTCAGATCTCACTTTAATTTCAAAATGTTGATGTCCATTTAAAAAAATTGGTCAATGCGTTTTTATCAAAATATGACTTTGGCCTTTCTTGCACCAAGCGACATAAGTAAATATTAGCCAGCGAATCCGCACCATAAAATGTCTCTCAACATCGGTGCCTCGGAATCTCTAGAATTCTAACCGTAAACTAACTTAAACAATGCGATGGGGTTCCCACAATGATGGACCTATTCCTGCAGATGTACTTCAGTGCGGTGTCTTATGTCGTCTTTCGTCAAGTTTACTATTTGTGGAAAAAAATTAGAGATGTCCTACATTTTAAATGATAATTTATAAGCAACACAAAAGAGTCTCTGGAAATCTAAAAAATACAAGTATGCGATCACTGAGCTGAATATTTTCTCTGCAACCCTTATGCCGCCGTTTATACAATTTCGTACAATCATCGCAACCCTCAGACTCGGCGACGGCGTCGAGGGAAAACTAATATCTCATACATATATCTTATACTACAAGAGCTACGCAGTTAAACAACAACACCATCGTACGTCGGTTGTTGTCGTCGTGCGCCGAGTAATCGCATTTATTTTAATATAAAATGCATTACCCAGGCGTTCACTGTGGGGTCCGTGGTAATTTAAAAACGTATTTCGAAATACTTTGCCGGTAGCGTGTCTTGTTGGGAGGGGGCGGGAAGCTTACGAGTACACGTTATTGTATCCACATAACGGGATCAAAGTCGTGCGGTAATATAACACGATAGTGTTATTATACGTACGAGTCGGGTACGTCTACCTTTGATGTGCTCGTTTCGCAATCAAGTGCAATTGATGCGACCGATGCACTTGCACAGGCCGCGATATCCTTTCGAAACTTATACATTTGAAGCGTAGTCGCTCGATGTTATAATATATTAGATAACGTCGTAAAAACAATGATACCTTGTAGGTTATCGTGTCTATTTAGATCCTCGTCGTCCTAAGTTTTGAATAACCTAACCGGTCGACCTAAGTTCTGAATATTTCATGTAAAACAACACGTATAAATCTCTTGACGTTTTTGATTTCGCGAACCCGTCCCATCGTCACTGCTCGTATTATGAGCCTCTGAAAACCATTCATTCACCACGCCCGTGAAATATTATAAATTGAACTCATTTTTGGAGATAGTGAAATTCTTCTTTGTCAAACTATGTACCTATCAAATATCGACGACATGATGTTATATACAATTAACACTTTACGTAATTTATGACAATCAGTAACCGCACGTTGAAATATTGGATGAGATCAACTTTACTGTGGCTTATGGTTACTTCGATATTGTGTAATAAATGTCATACATACCACACATGGTATACCTAAATTTAACCCATGGTTCAGCTAATCTGGGATGCGGCACGTTGCACTGAGACCATGAAGTTCTTCTACTCGAATAATAAAAAAAATACTTAAGTTCATAACGATGTTATGATAAACTTTATATGTAAATTATATTAGTTTTCACGTACACAGAGTAATTTTTCAGACGCGTGCTCAACACCATTTTTGGCCGTAAAAATTCTTAAATTAAAATTTTTTTTTTCAATGTTGAAGTAAACATAGAAACTATGTTTTCCACTTTTTTTTCATGCCACTTTAAGTATGTCCTGTGGCAATACAAACTTTTGTTTTTCAAATAGAAACACCGTTTTTTTATGCAAAATATTATTCATTTAATGTTTCTGGATATTTAGATATAGCTTAGTCAAAATTCGGACGAATACTTTCAGGCATTCAAAATTAAAATTGTGTATGAAAAGTGTAAAATTTGGGTTACCTCGAATTAGTAGCAATAGTAGCCATAACATATATTTCCAAATTATATCATAATAGTAGGATATAAAAGGGAATAAAAAAACCACCCACAGCTATAATTTTAGGTTTAATAATGTTTTTTTCCTTATTACTTAAATTAGATAAATTCAAAAATTACTTGTTTGAATTTTGATTTTGGTACATCAAAATTTACAGAAAGTTACGTCAGTGAAATATAACATTTAAAATGGGGTGTTCTCATTTGGCGAACAAAACTTTGTATCGCCTCAGGACGTACTTAAGGTGGCATGAAAAAAAACAACAGTAGAAAATATAGTTTTTCGGAAACTTGAACAATGAAAAAATAAAATTCAAACTAAAGCTTTTTTACGGCCAAAAAAGGGGATGTGTAAGTAAAAAAATTCATCTTGCATAGACTACCACACCCCCCGGAAAAGACGATAAATATTGCGCCGAACAGGTAGTTAATTGTGGAGACACTAGCAGGGTACAGGTGCAAAACGAAACCCCATGTGGACGTTGGCTTCGAAATCAATATAGCCTGCGAACGCTTCGTTTACCCTAACCTGACTAAAAATAGTCTCAGTCGTGCCGCGTTTTCCAAATAAATTTCACCTCGTTCCATAGCACTCGACTCGGTCCAATAATATTCAAACGTAAATAATATTGAGTATTTCGACCAGAAATATTCGCGAGACCGGTGACGATGACCCGACGCGGCGGATGGGACCCACGTGCAGGGCGTCGTGTTTAGTATTCTCCTCGTCGCCATCGGGTAGCCGCTACCCCTGCTGCTGCGTACAAAAGCCGTAAATCAATCGGAATAAAACACACGCCCGCGCGACAACGAGACCGGATTCACCCTAACACTGGTCGTGGTAGAAAGAAAAAATCTTGTGAGAAACCAGCTCATGTGCTCGGTTCTTGTACATCGTTTTGTATAATAGTCAAACTCGAGAGAGAGGCCCGAAGTATGTAGCGGATATTAAAATAGTGAATCGATACAGGGACGACCGACGGGCGCAGCGTCTGAAGAAGCGATTTCGAACTATTGGACACGGTAATATAATATACGGGGACACAAAACCCAGGGCCTGGAATCGCGTGTACTACGACGTGCTTATTGTGTTGCACAAAAAGAGTAAAATGTGTTCTACGAAATTTGTGTCATAAAATCCAATTGGTTACGCCTCATCGGAACCGAAGTTATACTTTACGTGATAACATATAAATATATCGTATAATCGGTTCATGCGAACATGACAAAAGCAAATCACATCAGTCTTACGATACGTTTTGAATACATTTTCAGAAGTTTCGTATACAAGCTCATATTTATCTCGAAACAGAGTAGGTAAGTACATCACAGTCTTCATATATGGTTTTTTAGTTTTTTTAAAACAGCGTGCAGTACGAAAAATTTAAAATCTCAGGTCTTGATGTCTTTACATTTTACCCGGGCAACGTCTAATTGTATTCGTGGCACGTGTACAGGGTGACCCGCGCATGACGGCGTAGCCACTGAAACGGATCATCCTATACGTCGTATAGATAATGTACCGTGTAAGTTATGGTTGCAGCGTTTATAGAGCGTTACGAGGGGCACGCTCGGTGTTGTAGATACTTTTGTTTAGGATTTTAGGCGTGAGAAATCTGCAAAAGATTGCGAATCCGCCCGCGGCCGTAAACGCGACGAACGAATGATATTTCACGCTCCGGCGACGTACAAAAGAATGAAATTACAACAAACACGCGCGAGACAACCCGAATGGCGGAGGAAAAAATGTTATTTCAACGCGTGGAAAAACACTCTGAACAGTCGAAGTTTCTTGAATAACTCAAAATGCAATGTTCTCGTCCATTTAATATTCAAAAGGATGTTTACTGTAAATAATTATTGGATACCTCCATAACAAACTTTATTAGACTAGAGTTTATGCGTTTTTCGTACACAATGCGGTACATTTTTAAAATAAAACGTATTAAAACGTTTCTAGAATCCTTCTCACATATTCCGATCGCGAAAAACACACAATGATAATACAAGGTGGTTTCTTTTTGTTTAATCATTTTTCACGCATTTTTCGAGATAATCTATACACGTTTTTTTAGTGACTTTATAACGCGTTTTGAACAAGACAAATCTCCTGTGTTGTACCTCTATACAATAATAGGTAGGTACTTTTCCTATTCAACATTCCTGCGGGGTAAAATTATGATTAAAATGATTTGTGTAAATAAAAAACAATTAGGTAAACTCGATGAAAAATTATAGATCGGCCCCTACCCCGTGCACGGTTTAAATTTTTCTGAGTGCACTTGTTTTTGATTATTTCGTCATCGCTGTAGCCAGCATAATATTAGAGTTGTCAGTTATTTTAAGTTAATTTTCCGCGCAAGTCTCATCGTAACGCATGCTCATGTAGTTCCAGCGTATTTCATCATTAAAAGAGGTTTTAACAATAATTTATAGACCTGTTGTCACCGGCTCTACGATTGATGTTGATCACGGCACATTTCATTCGGAGCTTAGAATCGCAACGGTTGCGGTGGCGGTATAAATAATAAGTATATCATATGTAACCGGCGAACCAGGTACCTAAGCTACCCGATGGTACGTGTACGTGAGTTAAATGCGATTCGCTTAGAAACGCCGACACGCCGACACCCCGTACACGGCGGCATTAACTATTGTCAATCGCATTGAAAAAATTGTTTCCGAATAATAAAATAGTGAAGTATCTGGTGAGAGTAACATTCCGTACATCGTTTCGCAGCACTTATACGCATCGTCTCTTCGCGGAGTTGTACTGTTAGATTTTGTACTTAACAGAAATCCGGTATCATTTTCTCCATGTTTCGAATCATGGTTTCGCACTTCAGTGTATATTTATATTTTATTGTACGCATACATATATACATGTATATGTACGTGACATGTGTGCATTAATGTAGAGTGTACTCGTATAAATAGGTGGTCGCAGACTTTTATCCCGTACACTGTACAGTGTACACGCAGAAATAGAAGGGTGGAATCTTTTAAATTCTCCCCTCTATAAATTCAAATTGTTTTGTTGGAGAAGAAGGGTGAAAAAAAATAAAAAAAAACATGTCGAAACCGTTTCTTCTCCTTTTCTTTCGCTCATTACTCATCCCATACTTGTAACTATACGAACCACTTTTACCTTCAATCAACATACAAGCCACACACTTCTAGAAAAGTTTTTATTATACGTACGAATACGAGGCAGAATGCAGAATCCGAAACGCATAGCACAAAACAAATACGGTTTTCCATATGATAGTGTATAGTTACAACTTTCGTTTTTATTCAACATAAATTGGTAAACTTATACCACGTTAGTGCTCCGTGAAAACGAACGATGAAAATAACAAATGCAAGAGATTTTGAGATCTGTGTTCTGAATTTAGAGTTTTCGTTCGAAATTTCTTTTTTTGTTTATTTAAAAGATATTTACAATCTATACTTGTACAATCACAGTAAGTAAATTTCATATTTACAAGAAAAAATATATAAATTACATGAAAAACTTGAGGGAAGAAGCCACTCATTAGCAGTACCTCTGAAATATATATAAATTTTTGTTGTTTATGTAAAATTAATTTTTTTTTATATATATATGAATGAATGAATGTTTACGTCATATATCTGGACCAATACCTTTTTAGCCTTGTTTGAACTACAACAGGATTCTGTAACTTATGTAACTGGTTGTGTTAATTACTGATGTCGCACTATAGTACTTAAATGTTCACTGTTTTTTGGTATACCTACTCCTTCGGGTTTGTTCTATATAACAGATGTTTAGAACTAACTTTCTTAATAAATAAGATAAGAAATCCAATTATCGATCGATCAGACCGTGAAAACTAAAGGAACACTAGTTCTACGAAAACAAAAAAAACATACTTATTCGCATAATCAATCAATAAATAAAGAAAACTCTATCGTTGTAAAACTAATACAAACGAGGTGTTGTTCAGAACTCAAGCAGGCCAAAGATTTGTCGCTAAACTTTATAGTTATGTCTTGTTTATATACATTTGTAATTTATTGTGTCAATCGGCATGGTTTTATTACGATATAATATTTATTCTGCAAAAATTGACCTCATAAAATAAGGACTCAGTTGGTCTGAGGACTAAATGTTGTCTGTAAACTGCAATTTCGATTTTCAAAATAAATATAATGCGTTAAATCAAGTCCTTAATGATACTTCTCATTTCTCGACAGATTCTGACTGCGTGCGTTCTCGAAAACAACCTCTCTAAAATACCAACTACGTACACTTTCCGATCGATACGAGGGACTATATGAAACTTTGAGATGAATTTTAATGTCCAAAGAGTGTTTTTTGAACCAAAAATAAATAAAAAAAGTAGCACATCAATATAAAACCAGCGCTCTGCTTGGAATTTAAAATCGGTATGGCAACAGTTTCCAGAAATCATTTATTTCTGTTTTTAAGTATGGAACCCTACTCCGTATGGTTTTCACTGAATTAATGGCGTAAACAATTTGCACCGAATTTTACTGATTTATCCAGAACTATGTTCTTTAGTTTATCTTGAAATTAAGTCGAATTTCTTTGCTCAAATTAGTCTGTCTTGCTTATAAAGTATATATTTTATATTTCTCACGTGTGTTTTAAATAGAAAACTTCAATGTATATCTATATAGTATATGTTTGGTTGAAACTTGAGAAAACTCAATTTTTATTATTAAAAAATACTATGGAAAATATTATGGCATTCTTATACATCTTGTTTTATTATTTTTAAAAAGAAAAAAAACCCCAACGATGAGGCATTATGAATTATTACAGGAGTTACAAAGTTTTTAAATTTCGAAAAATTAAATTAAATATCAGTTTTCTTCGGATTCCCGAACGCTACAAAATAATATAGGTTATAGAGATCTTATCCGTCTATTAAACAATATTAGATGTTTTATTTTTTGAAATATTTCTGAAACACGAAAATCGATTTCATGGAATTAGGAAATTATTTTTACGCTGGCAAAACATGTACATAGACTTGTTACAATTTAATACATTCTTACATGATGTATTGTCCAGCTGCTCTATCACCTATTTTATATTTTATCAATAACATTTTACACGATATGTACACATATACACTTTGAAATGTGCTAGATTTTTTTCAGGAGGAAGCTAACCTACCTACTGTATATATCTCAAAATGTGCTGAAATGTCAATAGTTTAATTTCAGTTTTTTCCTTTTCACTTAGTGAAATGAGAACAATAGGGATTTTAAAAATTAATTACAAGCCCTTGTTTGAATTTTTGTCAAATTATTCACTAATCCGTTTCATAGAATTCTTTAAAAAGTAACTTTTTGAAAAGTTTTTATTTAATAAAATACATGACAACTTTTGTTCCAAAATATTGAATGAAATTAATTATTATAAAACTCTTTAAATTTAATTAGAAGTTTGCTTCATTTTACTATCAGAGACATATTTTGAAGATTCTGTCCTAAATACACTTTTTTGTATAGTTTATCCGTAAATGATACAATCTAGCCGCAACCGAATCGGTCTTATATTTATTTTCAATATAGTTCCACAATTTTTTCAGAACAATAAATTCACTTGTATAGAGAGTATACAATTATTTTAGTTTATTTGTTAGTTTCTTTCGACATATTGTTCTTAAACATGGAAATAATTTGTGTTTGAAATAATTGTTCGAGCTTGAACATAAAAAAAAGTATCAAATAGCACAGTTTATATTTTGTATATCTTTGGATTCCACAAATAACAATATTATTAAAAACCGATGACATTTTCGAAATTCTTTAATAAAATATATTTTTTGTTGCAGCACCTATTATTGTATGGTTATGTTGGTAATTATTTGCAAAAATAAAATCATAATAACGTTGGACAAACTATTTACTAACGGTAAAAATAAGACTACCTGGTAAAACTCTAAAGAACATTTAATTTAAGTATCGGGTGGACATAAAATTTTTTTACACAGTTTGGGTCATAATGTTACCCTATTATGGGTGACCATACATCTCGTTTATAACTGGATCGTCCTTTTTTTTTTGATCTGCATGTCCCATTGTCCCGACAAACTTCGAACGGGACGCTTTTTATCTCGTTTTTATCCCGTTATTTCCATATTATTAAATTGTCAATAAATAAATATAATATTACAAGTAGCATTTTCCAGAGTTATTGAAAAGTATTCAGCTTTTAAATATGGTTCTTTTTCATACAAAGTCAACTAAAAAGAGAAAATATATACATGTAATATATATATTATACTTGTATAATTTTAGAAGTATTAGAAGTAAATTATGGAAAAATCAAAAAATAGGAAAACACAAAACTTTTTAGCTTTCAGTGTAAACTCACAACTCTTAAAATTAAAAACAAAAAATGTATTCACAAAAAAACAAATTATACAAAAAACAACTAGAATTATGACACAGTTTTTTTGTACATTGAAAAGTTTTTTGAAGAATGAAAAATATTTCGTAAGACCTAATTAATAAATTGTCTATCATGGAATGATATTTAAAAAAATTTAATTTTTATTTAGTGAAATAATAAAAAAATAACAGATTGGAATGTGGGTGATGATATTCTTTTCGATTAATTTAATTATGTAGTTAATGTTATAAGTCATCCGAAAATTGTTGGTCTCATTTTTTCTTATATATATAAAAATGGTCACCTTACCGTAGTATAAAAAATTGTTATTTTATTGATTTATGATTTCAGCTAGTTAATGTATTCCTATTTAGGGCTGTAATGATATTGGTCTAGAAAGTAATTCAAATAACTTCAATCTAAGTACGTACTTCTCATTGCAATTGTTTACACCATCAACTATAGTCAATGTTTCAAAATAAAATAAAAAATGTTTTATTTTACGTAGATTTAAAAATACCTAAATAAAAAATTGTATAAAAAGTATCAAAAATATTCATATATTACTCAAAAATGGTAAATTACATACATTCACCGTCGACAGAAGACTGATTTCGATACCGTAAAGGTTTAATAATACGAGTATGTAATAATCTGCGATAATGTGTACAACATTATGGAAAATTCATATCGTATTCATATCATATTGCATACCACATTTATATCATACAAATCCATATCTGCCGGATCAGTTATATTGGTCGGTAGAGTAGTATTTTATATTGGTAAGTATATTACCACGTAACAAGTTCATATTACAAAACAATTTCTTTCCATTTTTGCAATATGAATTATTATTACATGAGTGTTTCATACTGCCGTAGACGTTAGATAAGACCGGCTATATTTAGAGGAACACGACAGTCCGTCTTTCACCGATCAATATCGGCGCGACTTTTACTTGAGACGATGAACTGTCATTGCAATCTTCTCGTAAACTCTCGCACTTGAAAATTATTTATCTTTCCGACTAGTCGTAAGAGTCGTTTTGTCATATTTCCTGCTTCTCAGACGTTTTGTATTTGTTTTTTCTTCAAGAAACAGTTGGCTGAACAATTTCATTAATGTTTTCTTCGTGTCCTGTTTTTGTTTTTGTTTTTTTTTTTTTTGAAAACCCAAATTCTTTTCAATCCAATAACCACAAAAGCCTTTATAATTTTTTGCTCTTAAAAAACATGGTTAACATTTTCACTCGTTAAAACCATTCTATAAGATTTGCAATCGCGTTTTCAGAGAGTATCTTAAAACCGTTGTTTTATAATAAGAGTTGTCAAATACATTTAAAATTGAATATCGTGAACGCACAAGACGTGTTACGAGAAAATAGCAGCACGATCAAGCATATTACATAGGCTTGCGCAATGGGTGTCTAGGGCGCGCAGCTGAAAATTGTTAATATCCGAACACATTTTTCGCCCGATCAAATATTTTTCTAACTGTAGCGTTGCCTTCCCTTAACGACGGCTAGTGGTTAAACGCGAGTACTCTGTATTATTAGCATGTAGCTTGCAGACTTACACCTGTTTATATGTACCAAGTTCCATTAACAGCGGGCTTGGATCGAAGAACAATAGGTATAATATTTTCACGTTTTATTATTCGATATTTCTTTGAACGTAAAATACAATTTTTCGCTTTACCGTAACACAACCGGTAAAAACTAGAAGTTTAAAAAATGTATCGTCATACCTTTGAAATTTACTTCAAAGGACCGCGTTTATACGATTGTAAGTATTCGCAGTGCACTAGCTAATAATTACAGTGTCTTCGGAAAACTATGGTGTTTTAATACTCTATTTCGTACAAAAGAAGCGTTGAACGCATAAAGAAACGGTCAAAAAATAAATACCAACGTATGATATGGATGAAGTTGAACGTGTATGAACGCACACAATACGTATAACGGTATCATAAAGGTGTATGCACTAACCTATATTTTTTTCATTAATCTATCCTTTGTTCAGTACAGCGTGATCACAATAAAATTTGCAAAACGTGTTATGTCCTGTTGAAAACCTATTTCAAGATATTTCGAAGTGCATCGGGAAAATATGAAAATCGGTCTTTAGAACGTTTTGATAAACAGGCACGTGCAACACAAAATGATCATATTTCGAAAAATGTTTATTCCAATTTGCTGTTGTTTAAAATATATAATAATTGTACGTTGATATGTTGAGTGTGCAGTATCAATAATAATAGTCACATAATCGGTTCAATATTTGAAATTATTATTGGTGTTTGAATTCAATCCGAAGGCAAAGCGTCCCACGTGGATCTACTAATATTGTACCTACATGTTCGTAACGTGATTTTAAACTGTTTAACCGAGTTTCTGTGGTTCGTTTCACCCGAATTCGATAACCGCATACCACGTACGTCAATGCGCAAACGTATCTGCAATCTATAACCAGGATTCGGATGTAAAATTGTCGTCGGCACAATCACATGGAATTATCTTGTGCACCGTTTAACGTACAAAGTTTAACGTAACAACACAAATTGTCACGCCTTGTAATAAATCATTGTAAATAATCATACGTTTCCGTAGTTGCTTTAATGCTTTGATTAATTAATGAACACAATATCTATTCCGTGGAAATAATATGCAACGATCACGTGTTATTTTTAACGTTGATATCTTACTGTGGAATGTTAAACAAATGTAATGAAATAATTTAAAATTTAAAATTCGTTGTAATTACAAATGTCTTTTTTATTTTTAGATAGCACAATGAGCCCGTTATTACACTTATAACATTCGTCTTTTTCATCGTCCCCGGTCCCTGGATAAATAAATAAATTATTAGGTTTACGTCAATCGCAACAGAAATCTCAGGTAAGAAAAAAGAAATTATGTGATCCAAAAAGATTATACATATATAAAGTGCTATAGAGCGCCGGACGATATTGAGCTACGAAAAAAGGAAATACATCAATTGCGTCGAATGATATGAAAATACGAGAAAAATTAAAATATTTAACTAAGTATAAACATTGAAAAATAAACGATATTTTTTAAATGGTTGATTTAGTGGTGCACAACGATATCGTATTTCGAACCAATTTTACAATATCGATGCGACTAAATTATCAAAAGTATGTACATTGATATTCGAAATCATTTAATCTAAGTTCCTATTTTCAACTTATTTCACTTTTGACAGTTTATCAATGTCAAAGAACGATGAACTCACGATAATCAATACTATAACGATAATGCCCTCCCCATTAGTTAAACATATATCGCAACAACAGGATTTGTATACAATATAAGTCTCGTTTTTCGTCGGTCATCCATGTCGATTGTCGAGTTTTTTCCGTTTATTTTATTATCTTCTTAAATGAATAATGAGTTATTTTAAGTAACTACTATTACCTGGAGGCCGTATTAAAATATGGAAACAGTTTGGCTTTAAGGCAGATAACAATGGTACAATGTTAAATAAAAAACAAGTCCATTGTTGTGTATGTAAAGCTGTTTTTATCTATAAATAATGAACAATGTAGGTACCATCTCTAATTTTAATTAAATATTAATTTTTCTTGTGTATAATAAATATTATTAATATTATATTATAAAAACATTTTTTACTGTCTAAAATTCCAAAAGGTATCCGTCAGTTATATTCTGACTATGTATTACTATAAATTATATCGTTTTACCGTACATAGATATCGGTGTTATTTAATATCGTGATATGATATCGATAGTTAAAAAGACATCGTTGTGCAACATTCAATACAACCAAAATTTGATTAGATTTAAGTTTCTTATAAGATGCAATTCTCAACCGGTTATTTTATGGTATTTGATAGTGACTTATATACAACGTTAACATATACGTTATAACTAATTGCGATTTATTCATTATGTTTTGTATATTTAATCGAAATAAAATGTATACAAATATTATTGTGAATATTATGTATACCTTTTTGATTTGTGATAAATCCGCAAGGGCAAAAGATTTCAGGTATCCTAGAAGTATCGGCGCAATTGACGAACACCGAAATTATTCGATCTATCTGAACAGGAAAATATTTTCAATGTAAAATTGTAGCATTTTTGTAAAAATACTACCTAAACAGTTTTTATATTGTTTTCTTAATAACACCTACTGCAAATGTTATCGTAGTTAAAATATTAAAACGGATTACTTGTTTTCAACGAATGAAAATACAGTAGCACATTAAATTTTAAGAAAAATCCTCACAATCAACTACTCTGCGTTATACTGACGGATAATCTAGTAAACCTTTTCAAATGGATACTGTGCGTTAATATTATTCACTGCAGTAGCGCGCGTTTGAAACATATACAAAAGGAACCCGGGCCACTTGACTATTGGCACTTAAAAAACAAACAGTACTTCTAAATACATTTTCAAATCTCTAGTGGCGAAATGTAAAAAAATAAACGAAATATACAAAATAGCATTTGTACACAGTGTAGTGCGCGCGTTCGAGATCGCTCGCGTCATCCGGTGAAGTCCGTGCAACATTGAAACTCGTAGGACACACTGTCGAACAGTCGACACACCTTTCGGAAAGCAATACTGTCTCGCGAAAACGACCGATCGAAAAACGCGAGTTGGACACATTTTATGAGTTTGTTTTTATTTTTCCGTATTCAACGTAACGTGGAGCGTACGAGCGTCTATATATAGTTTCGTTCCACGACAAGAGAACTGGGCGAATAATACGTAAGAAAAAAAAAAAATCCTCACAGTTATTTGTTTGAAACAATAGCAAGGCTGAAGAAAGATGTTGATGATTTGTCGACGGAATATTTTTCCCACGTTAAACTTCGCAAGCAGCGCTGTTCAAAATTCGACGGTCGGCACATACCTCGTCCACAATGTTACGTTTGTACGCGAGGATGCAGCGGACGCGTTCACAGGATTCGTAGAAGTAAGTAAGGAGTTTTCGTAAAAGTATTTTACGTAGATAGATACATGTTACACAAAATATCGTCGAAAGTGTATTTTGCTCAACGATCAGGTCGTGCGCGACAAGACATACGGAATTCTTTTGTTTCTATTTTTGTTTGACTTTTGATTGTCAACAAAATGATGTAACGCTGCGGAATGCTAGCAGCATAGGCGGTAGATGTACTCGTGGTATAACCTAAATTGAGTTAAGTTAGCTGTATAACTGTTTTACTGTCTTATTGTTTTGAAGGAATTTCCATTTTATACCAAATTGTCTTGTTAGTATAATAAAATAATAATAATAATAATAACAGTAATAATAATTATAATAATGATAACGGTCGACGAAACTAGTCGTGGATAAGTTAAAGGATTTTGTGATATTTACGCACACTTTTTTTTTCCGGATCACCGCTGACACCGTTGTTGTTATGCGATGGAAAAAACGTTATCAAATAACGTAACCGAGTTATCAATAGTACATTATATACTCGTGTGTTTTGCAAAAAAAATAATAAATAAACGACAACAACTATAATAATAATAATAATAATAATGGCGAATAAATAATAAAAATAAAATAGAGCCCCGAGCACATCACAATGTACAACATATAAATATATATAATGTATATGTATGTACACAAACACGTAGTGCTAACCGACCCGTGACTATTAAAATGGGGGAAGAATTTTGTTCCAACACTCGAGACCTTAGAGAAAACGATAAAATCCCGACTTAATGGTTGTCAGTGGCAAACGGCGGCTCGCCGAACGAAGGCAGCGGGATAGGGGAAACATGTCCGACCCACCCTTGTCTAGGGGTCTATACGGTTTCGAATAACATACCGCAACGCGTATAGCTATATAAATGTACGAATGCCTCTTATATGTCCGTGTTCAGTGATTTTTTTTCATTTTTTTTTTTCTATTTTTTCCTTTTTCTAACAAGACGTGTATGCCACGTCGTACACGAGTGTTGCCGTGGAAAATGTCCATGGTCATATAATGACGACAACTTCAACGGCACTCGTCATATATCATGCCCCACCCCTCCCCCTCGCGGCACGTAACCAAGATGGTGTTCGTGGACCTAGAACCTCCGCCCCGAAATGTTTCGGTAATTGCCCATGATTCATAATCCTTTAGAAATAAAATGTAAATAAAATACTCTTAATTCGAAAAGTAATTAGTAGGATATTATAAATAAAGGTTTTTTTTTAATAAAACCTTAAATGTATGAAAATCGCTCGAAAAATATTTATTTTTGTAAAAAGTTCTAATTTTGGGTAATGAAAATAAATTTTTTTTTATTGTTATCCGGAAAATAACATTCTATCCACGTTCCGGCACTTACCTAAGTACCATAGGTTCACTCAAGTCATCACGATGCATTTGGTCGACAAATAATGACCGTTGTCGCCTCGCAAGTCAGTGGAATACTAAAAAAAAAAAAACCCTTTTTGTCCGTTCGGCATTATCCTGTTATCCTCGATTATTTTTTTCGCAATGCTCTCCCGTACAAAATTTAAAACAGTGTAGTCTAGTTCTTACCGTGCAATGACATAATAACTTGATTTCATTTCTCCACAAGACCACATAGTGTTGTAGCAGGTGTGAAAACGCGTAAAAAACTAAAAACACGGTTACGTATAGAAATGGATTTAGAGGGAGCATTCCTTGCTTAGAAACTAAAGTAACAACTGCACCGTTCTTATATTTTTTTTTACCATAAATTAAACAGACTTCTGCAGATATCAACTATTATACGTGTCTATTATAACAATCGTCTCTGCTGGGTGGTCAAAGAAGAATATGATCATTAATATTTTTTGCTAAATGTCACTATGTGTGATTATAAAGAGGGGACCAAGGGTCGAAGGAATGAATAAGAAGTTATGAATCTTTCTATACTTCTAGTGAGTCACCAAAATACATGCACCGTGCACAACTGATTTTCCCGGTTGTTAAAATTTTAAGCAACAAATTATTAATTCGTATTTGCACTAATGTTGCGCATAACAAGACGTACTTAATAAGGATAATTTTTGATGCGAGTAATATAATACTGAGTACATAATATATTTATATTAAACACGGTCGGTCTTTTGTGTTTAATTCATTGAATCTTAATTTTTTTTTCTTTTCGAGTCCGCTTCAACGGAACGCGTGTCCTTCGCACGACGAGGCGACCCAGGCGCTTATATAGCCCGGCCTTGTTACAATTTTAAAAGTCACGAACGTTGTACCTTTATACCCGTATTTCTCCGTATTTCTCGAGAAATTTACCGAAACCCCGGCCGCCGTCCCGCGAACTTGAACATAATACAATATGCACACAACGTTCGCCAGTGATACAGGTACACGACAAAATGCAATATGTATATCCATGTCCACGCACCCATTATTAAATTAGTGCGCGAAACATGCAAGTCTTATGCTACGGTTCGGTATTAAACTATAAATACTTAAACCTCGCGAGTCAATAATCGCGTGCGCCGTTATATCCGGGTTTTTCGGAACGAGACAGTTTTTATTGTTTCATTTGTTTTTTACAACAGTGCGTGAGTTTGTGGAATATTCTCGAAAACTATTACGCACTTGAAGGGCAAATGCTGATGATCGCTATGCCTCGTCGCGGTACCTACTTCAAAAAGCGCCCATCGCCACCGTTTTATTGCAATAGTGCAGTGTAATCCTATCACAAATAATACTTAAATCGTAATATGCGCAAATGGATTTCACGATTGGTTTCCGGCGGACTTCGAGATGAAAAAAAAGAGAAGAACCCATGCTCGAAAAAAAGCTACAGTAGTAGAGACGGGTTCGATTTCCCACGGGTGAGACAATGTTGTGCATTGTTTAACGTTTCGTTAATAATCCTAGACACTTGAGATTTTCTAAGAAAATTGTGTGAACGTGTCTTGGATTTTCTCTTTTCAGACGACAATACCGCGATACACTTGATGTTTTTTATATAGTCATTGTATATCATATAACTAGCATTTATCATTTTCCAGAACTCGAAAATAGTGTCCGAAATAAATCGTTAGCGACCGTTGTCCTAAAGGTTCTAATTGAGAGTAGAAATAATTGAATCGATACATTTTGTACAGACGTGCACTACGCAAACTACAATGAAGTGTATTCTTTTTCGCGTTCACAAATCATTATACATTATTTTCATTTTTTTAAGATATTGTTTTTGAATTGTATTCAAACACGCGGCTCGTAATTATAACGGTTACAAGCGTGGGGCTCAAAATAATTATTACTTCAACCGTATTTTAATTATGAAAAAAATAATCGTCGTGCCGGGATCTAGAAAAGGCATATGACATAATTTTTTTCATTTAAAGTAGTTTTCATTTATCACAGAACAATAATGTAAAACGTGAATACTTAAAACCCCACTCCTGACCCCCTCTCTAAAGCAAACAGTTTACTTCGTTATCTGACAAGTTGCTGCTGGGGCATGATTTATTATATAGAAAAATTCTTGAAATATAATTACAATTTTTTTTCTTTTTCAACGTCTGAAATTAGTTGGCAATATTTATCGCCACAAGTATTATCAAGTTCTATAACTCACGGTCAATCTACATTTCGAATCGCCTTACAAACGCCATGGTTAACGAAACCCCATTTATTTCTTCGGGTTCGGTAACTTATCGGTTTTTTTTCTTTTTTTCTCGAGTTTAAAATAATAATACAAGAATAGAAAAAAAGAATATATATTGGTTATGGCGAAGCAGAATAAATATGACGCCATGAAATATGTACACTGCGTGGTTCGTGTTGCAGGGAAGATAAACGCGCCACTTAATCGTCGCCCGCCGAACACGAATATATAGTCCTACATTGCAAACGTAACTGCGGAATACGATATAAATTTTATTTTAAGGAATCGCACACTGAATAAATGCGTACAATCGATAAGAAGTTTGTGAAAAAGTTAACTCGTTAAATTGGTTTACTTATGTACAATAATAGTTACAGTCGTAAAGTAAAAATAAAAAAAACGCATTCCAAGTATACTATAATGCATTACTTTGGTACATGTTTTTGTCCGAAAACGATCGTTTAGCTTGATGGTCTACGATTTATATCTATATACGGCATAAGTGCGCACTACGTAGCTACATGGGAATATCTAAGGGTTTAAGGCATCAAAGGGATATTTATCATGATGAACTATTCAAACCTATTGGGTAATAATATAGATAATTCGCTACCATCGGGGATAGACATGATACTTGAAAAAATAATTATCTAGATACAATTCATAAATATATAAATGTATTCTAAAATACTATGTTTATAGTAATAGATATTGCTGCCCATCCGCTGTACTGGCTATCGAGATTTTTTTTTTAATAAAATTAAGTTTGAAATAATTTCGATTCAGTCGAAAATCAAAGAAAAATACTGTAATTGAAATTTAATATCATCAAAAAATAATATCGAAGAGAAAAGAAAAGACAAGTGTCCTCTTGAAATACATCGAAAGCCACCGTTGACCTAGAAATAATCTCATGAATTTATACTGACAGAGTTCACTTTTCAATAGAGTATATTTTTTATATTTATTTTTTTTTTTTTCGTTTTGTTAAATATTGCATTATTTTTATGATTTCACTGAACACAATATAATTACTCATTAAATTAAGGGAAGGAAAAGCCCCCGTACCAAAATGATTCACTAGCCTTTATGAACGAACAAAGAAACTTAATTTACATATTTTATGATGTATAAAGTTTAAATCACCGACCTCTTGTTGTGCAATTCTTTTCATAGTCTCCGTGTTTTTACGATTGTTATAACATTAGGATTATCGTATAAATTTAAAACTGATATAGGAAATGGCAAAAAATACATAATTTGGACGTGCACCCGTTCGATTTTTATTTGGTAAACCCACGGCGCGGCGTAGGTATATACGAGTAGGTACGATGAGACGATCTCTTTTTTCCAACGGAACTTTCAGAAAAAAAAAACAAAAGTTGAAGTTGAAGTATAATATGAACGTTTAGGTTTACGATGAGCGACGTGAATAATTTTTGTTTTAATTAGATACAATATTAATTTCAAAATGATTCGCATCATGTCAATGAATCTCTCATAACTCAATTCCGTGAGTCAAAGTTTGTCTAAGATTAATTGCAATTTATATGTACCTATTGTATTTGTCGAGTACAATGCTTCTTCTAAATGTTTGATCAAAACTTTCCACAGTACAACATGTACAATATTTGGTTTTTATCATATAGTTCGTACAATTTTGATCATTCAACAAAAAATAAATTGTTGAAACTCTCTCGAAACCCAATAATAGTCGATACTCTCGTATAAATCGTTCAATTTTTACCGATGATTAATGACCTCTATTAAAATTATATTCGCAATATAATTGAATAGCATTTAATGAGCCTGACTAGTGAAATGCATAAATACGAAAAAAAAATAACACTCGTAAAATTTCACTCTGGCAGTATAATATGCTCTATATATCATCAAAATTCAAAATAATTAAAAAAAAATCCACACTTCTCCAGATCACATCTCATTTACATATTTATCTAGGACAATCGGTTTTTCAGAGCCTTCGGGTAACACTGAGTTCAGAACTTAATTTAATTCTAAAAGTGAAACAATAACAATAACTGTACGTAACTTAATTATGATTCATTAAAACACTACCAAACTTGTTAATCAAAAATGTACACCAAGGTGCATAACGATTTTAATGAAGAAAATCGGTTGTACTTCTTAAATTAAGTTCACTGAACCTCTCAAAACAATTCACTCAGGTTTAAAGTAATTTAAATTTGACAGAGCAACAAAACTATTGTTTTTGTTATCATGATTCTGCAAAGTTTGAAGTAAAGGTTATCAATATATTATTTAGCACAACTTTTTGGAAGCGATAGTTTTTTTTTCGAAACTTGAAAAATGATTTGATAGCGGCATATCAACCGATCCGGTATCCGGTATTCTTAATTTTATTTTTGCTCAGAAATTTATTTTTATTAATTTAATTCTTTTAAGAAAAATAAAAATCGTCAGTGTTTAATATAACTATATTGAATTATTTTAAACAAAAATAGTAAATACAGTATACCTTCTTATACGATGCACTAAAATCTGAATGTAATAAAATGTTACGTTTAAATGTAGCATTGAATAAGTTTTTCGGAATAGGGAAAATGTTTTGAGAAATTTGCCCAAAATAAAAATATGCTTACAATGATTTCAAGTTCGGTAACTTTTCTTTTTAAACGCGACTTTTTCTGTTTATGTAAACTGTTAAAAAATTGTTAAGAATAGTTATGGCAAAAATCAAGAAAATCAATGCATACAATATAGGTCTTAGTGCGCGTTGGTCCTTCTTTGTTATGTTGTTCGTATTATTCGTGTATACATTTGAAAGCAGCGATGAAAAGATTCTAAAAGATGGTCGAAGTTTCATTATTGTAATTTAATAAATATCCATTGGGAACTCGTAAAACGAACCCTCTACACTATTCCCGGGTCCCTATTTCCCGATCGCATGAAACATAATAAAATACAAGACTTTCGTTGTGGATTTACATTCGACCGACAATTACTATCATTATTAGTTCACAGAAAAAATATAAACTCATTGCGTAATCAATGGGTTCGTTGCTCCGAATCAAACATGTGAGACGTATAACTTGATCGCCCGCTGGACGAGTCATAGCCGACAAGACTGCAGTGTTTGTAAATTGTTGGGAGACCCGGTTCGTTTTTGCTTTTCCATTCGAAACGATGGGGACCACTGAATTATGCATACAAGTAGTTTTTCGTTTAAACGCATCCATTTGAAACCGACAACAATCGGATATTATTAACAATGATTATTGAAATGTAACACCATAAAAAGTGAGTATGTATCACTAATAAATGCGAAAACAGAAACAGCCGTATTGGCTGATATCGCAAAACGTGAAATCCCCATTGTCGAATTGCACATGGTTTACGTTGTCATAGCCGCAGCCGTGTAGAGTAATACAACACTGTAGAGACGGAATGTGAAATACGATTGACCTCGAAAGTGTATTTTCCGCGGGAAAACATGATATACGATGAGTGTTCATACTGACTATGACCTTTGCCTCTTTCGGCCGCCCCGTACCTTACACGATGAGTCAACTAGAATTTCGGAGAGGGCCATGGTGCACACGTGCAGGTCCACCGTGACAATCGATATGCGACCGAGACGTACGGAACATTTTCGTTCTCTTTCGGCGGAAAACATCGCGATTTATTTTCCGCGATTAAAATATTCTCTGTGGTGCCGCGCGTACGACCGCGGATCCGGGGCGCAGCAGTCGTACGGATTTCGAAACAATGCGCAGCGCTGTCGGCCGTCGGTCGAAATTATTCAATTCATTATAAATAATATAACAACATATTTTTTTCAAATTAAACTAAAATAATAATTAATATACCTGAGGATTAAAAATCTAGTTACAACTAGAATTTCGTTGTTAATCCACTAATACAGTTAACAAAATATCACAAACCATAATTACATGGAAGTTGAACAATTGCAATCCTATTAAGTTCAAAATTTAGGAATTCGGATTTCAAAGTCCAAAAATAAGTCCAATAAATATTCAAAAATCTAATAATTACAGATTCGTGCAGAATACGAACAAAGATAAGCACAAGGTCTGCTTGAACCTGAATGCAGATAAATCGAAAATAATCATCGTCATTAGAACCGTAGTTTGTCATAATTTTTCGCTAATTGTCTCGTGAATAATAGCTGTTAATAAATTCGGAACATTGGTTCGCTTGTCAGAAAATAATACCGCAATGGTAGTTATCTGACAATATCATTACTTTTGTGCGTCCCGAGAAATTCCAATCGCACCATCAGAAGTTCAATAAAGAAAACCGATTTGCTTGCGATATTCTATAAGACACGAGTTGGTTCGCCGCTATGTATTACAACAGTGGCCCTCGTGATTACTATATTTTATCAAATATTTACTTAAGAAGATCTGTCTGAACACCATTACTCAGTATGACGGTAAAGTAAGCGTTTTGTAAAATTAGAAACTACGTATACACACCGCAGTGACCTATACGATATTATCATTAAAACAACAAATTGGCTTGTTAAGCTATATTGTTTGAAACGTTTCCATTTTTTTTTTTATAAATTATCGCAAAACGGTCTAAACACGACTGATAAATAATATTTTAATTTCAACCTAAAACACGTTATTTCATAATGAAATATACCGAAGGTCCGTTTCAGTCGATTCCCTATCCGAACTGAAATCGTATAAATAATACGCATGGCTACAGCGATAGTTCAGTTCCACTTAGTTTCCGCCTGATTCAGTTCATGTTCAAAAAAATATTTTCATTCGCTGATTCATTAATTATATTGTTGGTTTTATTGCATTAAAAATGAATATGTGATTTTCGTGTTTGCTTTATAAAATATAGTGAAATGCGTTGTTCGTGATGAATGATATTTTTATGTTTTAATAATAAAACACATTCCTCGCTTCATTCAGGGTCCAAAATAAATAAATAAATTACATCAGAGAACCGTATCATTGTAGCGTTATACGTTTCTACAAATGTTACGTAAATAAAAAAATATACTTACCTATTCTTTTTTTTTATTATTATTTTTTTTAAAACAGTTTTTAAAATGATAATAAAGATAGATCATTAAAATACATTAAATAATGAATATTTGTTTTGATGAACATTGTTTTGAGTTATTTCAATTCGTGATATTTTCTGTTGTAATTTTCGTAGTATTTTAAATATCATTGTTTATAAGAATTATTATTTTTATTTTTAATGTAAGATTATTTATATTTATATCTGTATTATACAATTTTATCTATCGCTATCTATTGTTTTTAACGTTAAAAATTCACAATAAGTAAGATGACTATGTGAGGGAAACTTTAAATAAAAAAATGATATAGCACTATGTCATAACACTATGTAATTTATTCCGATTAGTTTTGTTAGTGTAATAGTAAAATTATAACAAAACTAGCTGACCCGGCAAACGTTGTTTTGCCTAAATTTTTTTTTAAATTAAGTTGACCCGGTGAACTTAACGCCTTCAAATAAAGTCTAGATTGATAATAAAATTCAAGTATTCCATTGTAATGAATTGTTACAGAAATCAATATATTGCATTTTGATAAACAATGTTTTTCGTTTTGATTTCTGGTGAAAAAATAAACAACGAAGACGGTTTTCCAACACGCGAACTGGCAACGTACAGCTGCCCGTGTATGTACGAGTATGTATTCGATGTCACCGTTGCAGTGTTGTATTGAACAGTGGCGTTTCATGAAAACACGTACACGTACACCACAACCATGATTCAATTCGTGATCCAAAAAAATTCCAAAAATTTAAAAAAATATCGTTTAATCGATAAATATATAAGCATATTATATACGATCCGAATCAGCGATTCGATGTTTTACATAGTTCCGTTTTTACATGCGGTTACTTCGCCAACATATGTAAAGTTCAGTTTGAAGTCGACGGTCGTAAAGAACACAATTTATTATGAACTCGTGTCGAACACCGCATGAACAATAAATGTTGTACATTTACGTTCACCAGGTAATACTGGCCTAATAACCTTGGTAACATACACCGCGTGATCGGGTGCGACACACCGGTTCAGAAACGCGGTAGTATTCGCCATATATTATGTATTGTGATTATAATTTTATGTGCTCCGAAAGACGTTATTTATGTCACGAGCACGTGCGTTCATCAAAATTAAACTCGTAAAACGTTTAGTGTTAGGATTAATCGGAAGGTAGTGTAGGTGTACGCGAATATTTTAGTATAATTCAATTAAGCGCACAAATTTACGTTGTAAGACTTATTTTCGAAAACGAATAAGATGTTACATTTAGTGCGCGTAACGTCGTAATATTATCCAATAGCAATCAATGCTTAAAAGTTGGAGATTTTCGCTAGAACAGAAACCGTAAAAATATTAAACTATCGACGTTCAAACGGTTTTCAATTCTGCGAAGAGGATAAAAGGGGGAACTTTTTTTTCCTCATTTTTTTTTTTTCAAGGGAAAAATAAAGGATTTTAAGTTGTTATGTACGATAAAATATAACGAACGGCGCAGGCAAAAAAACAATCGGCGGTACACGACTTTTGCAGTAAAAGTCAAGTGTTGTTTAACGAGTTGGACGGAAAAACAATGCGAGAAATGGGTTGGTTGGTAGTATTTTGTGACTAGGTCCTAAAAAAAAAAAATATTGTTGTCGTCCTCTAATGGTAAAAAAGCAAAACGCCGAGGTAAAATGAAAAAAGGAGTTTTATATTTCTCCCTGTACGAACAATTCTGAACGGTATGAATACCGGCGCACAATATTATATAATAAAGGTATACATTACGGTTCTTAATACGATGTCACAGGTGCCGTAGTCATATTGGACATCGGGTCGTTTGATGCGAAATAATGGTCCGAAAAATATTGAGAATTTTTCGGGTTTTTTTTCTTCTTTTTTACCGGAAAATATCATACTTCATATCAGTTCCGTCATTTTTTGCTTTGGAAAAATCAACGTTTTATCATAACAACAACCAACGGCTGTTGTAAAATATTTTATTGTAACCATGATGTTGTACTACGGTTGAAATGAGAACTCTATGCGATAATTGTGTACTTGTACTCGCGTGGAGTTGGTGATGAATTAATTATTTAACCATAAAGTCCCAGAGAGGAATTAAACATTTATTTTTCAAGTGCGCTTAAAACAAAACTATAATACGCTTAATGTGTTTTGAAAGTGCATTGATATTAAAACCGTAGAATAAAAAAAACCTGACCCATATCTGTTATGCTGTGCCCTTTTTTTTTATTACGATTTTAAAAATAATTGTAATTTATCGCGAGAGATTGTTTGCACTTATTTCATCACTGCGATAACTGCGATTCCGCAAAGTTAATTATTTTAACTACTAATTTCTACGGACGCGTTGTGTTCACGTTGTTTTCATGTACTAAACGTTGCGTGTACGCGAATCGGCAGTCTAAAAATCGTGTTCATTTCATTTTCTTTTTTTTCTCACTACCTACTACGGCAATTGGATTTTTATTTTTCGCTAATATTTTATACACGTACACACGATGTAGTGTGCACACAGCGCAAAATCAATTGAACGTGCGGGATTGACTATGAAAACGGGTCACTCGGCCGGAACCGGAAACAATGTTTTCACCGCCCGCGCGCTATCGGCGAATCACGGTCACCGGCTGCAGGCTCTTCGGAGGTAGACGAACGGATTTTGAAATGATGATATTAGGTCCACGGCGAACGCCATCGGTGAGTACGATATAAAACATGCGCGTCGGTGTAAAATATTATGTTCCTGTAATTGCGTATTATTAACATTATTTAGGATCGCATAAAAATCGGCGATCGCGTATATCATTGCGACCGCGGAGTCAAATGTTAAAAAACCCGATAAGCCGTGTGCGTATACGCAGTGCTATGATCGATTTTCAGCTGAAAACCGTCCTCGGATCGCACTGGTCGTAATAACGTTCAGATCGGATACCAAAAGTGACCGTACTACCATAGATACCGCCTACGCGCAGCCAACCATAAGCCCACACCTAACCATCGCCACAATGCTTGAATATCGATATTACGGTCATAACTGCAATTGTAAAACAATAATGTGTTATTACATGTGCGAGTGACCGCGAGTGCTGCTCGAGATTCGTGCACGTGTACACAACACTACGTGAACAGCTAGGAAACAGTAACGAGTATACCGAGTAATGCACGTTACTACGTATAAATACAGAATAATAGAATTATTGAAGAATAAAAATAAAAATACGAAATAAAAAAATAAAACGAAGAATGTTTTGAATATTACTCGCCCCATAAATATTATACACTTTTACAAAATGTTGTGATATTCCATTCACTGGTATTTTAGCGAACACTATATGATTCAAACGGGGTTCTCATGAATTCGCTTATTTTTATTGTTATTTTTTTTATTTTTTTTTTTTTTGTTAACGCTGCATTGTTTCAAACTATATTATATAAAATCATTTCAAGATGTAATTTTCAAATATAAGCTTTTTACTTTTGATTGTTCTAAAAACTAATATGATTTATAAATCACACAATTTGGAAAGAGAAAAAAAAATATACTTTTGTTTTAATCCGTCACTTATAAAAATGTGAATTATTCATATTATTATTCATATTATAGTAATACTCATTTATACACATTATGTTTAACAATATCACATTTTATTAAATACAATATTTAATTCGTTGCATCATATAGTCTACATCTATATAACGAGTTCAATCTACCTGTATTATACTTTTAATATTTGTAACACTGATAAATACAGTTTTTGGTCTTACAATTGCACGTTACATTTTAAATAATAACGAGTATCAGTCATCGATATATTATAATTATAAAATATTTCTATCAAAATATTAATTTATTGATAACATTAGTGACTTTCTAATAATTGTGATATATGTTATATTATTTAAAAGTAGTAAGTAAAAAGTTATAAAAAATCAATTTTCGTTTAAAGGTACGTATATATTGTGATTTTTTATTAATATTGTATATTATTTAGTCGCATAAATATACAAATATTTTATACTGAAAAACGATCGTCTAATTTTTAATCCAGAATACGCAAAGCTAAATGGTATTTTTATGCCATATTCAATGATAATTTCTTTGAACTTTCTAAAAACAACAGTCAAAATAATCGGATTGAACTCTGAAATTTAAATGTATTGTTATTATCAGCTTCAGTCGATGTTTGTTGGAAATGTCATCGTTGTTTCTAATTTACTATATTCTAAAGACATTATCATTATCATTATCAAAATATCTTAGGTTATTTCGAATCAAATACTTTCTCAATTTTGTTCTTTAAGCTGTATACTATTATTAGCTGTTATAGAACAAACATATCGTATACTGTACACGGTTTCGAATATGAATAAATTACCGTCATATTATAATATATTGTAATTTATAGAAAATATATACGTGAATCAAACTAATATAAGACCCAATTGAAGACAGCAAAGTTCACTTCTTTGGCCCCGAAAAATTGGTTATTTAATAAAACCTATAATAAAAAGTAAAAAAAAAACTTACTTTGGATAAGTGACGTTTGGTAGCGGTTTCAGGAAACACCTTTGCCGGAGTATTCCTTCCCATAGCTGCACGCCAATGATTCCAAATATGAAGAACACGAAGAAACACAGCAGCAGAACGTTTCCCAACATGGGCAAGGTGTCCAAGAGCAACATGACCAGTATGCGCATACCTGGAACGAGATTAATATGATAACTTTAGTTGTTGATGATGTTGTAGGAAATGGTTTTCGTTGCGAAAATGTGCGAGAAAAATTTTTCATTACAGTTTTTATGGTAACTTGAACATCGGAGAAAAACATTCCCAAGTTAAAGCATTTCTACGGCCATAAAAAATCACCCTGAGTAGGTAATGCAGAGTAACGAGCTAAATTAGATACTACTAAAACGTAACACTAAAATCGCTATCGCCGAATATGAACCTGATCACTCAATCCTTCTCCAAGTCTCGAGAGGCTTGAACTTTTGCCAACTCGGGTTGTCATTCGGTTTTATACGTTACGCGTTCGGTGCACGATGACCTACGGGAGAACACGCGGTACATGACCACGGACCGCAGCCGTCGTATCGATTAGGTAATATTGTGTATACGTTCCCGACGGGTTCACGTACATGATTATCATCTGAGGTGCGTACAACATTATCGTCACGCGGTGACCTCTAATCTTTCACGAACATCTGTACACTCGACAAAACGATCGAACCAAGTCGCAGCGCCTCAAGTGTCTTATCGCAGTTTGTTGTGTTCGCAATTAAACGCGATGAAAATACCGACGTAGAGCCTTTACGTGAACGTGTACTACTCGAAAACAAAAAATGCCTTTCACGTATATTATTATTAATGCTGCAAACGGTTGGGTTTTCGAACGTCCGTCAACCTGATTGACACGTGTTGTCCGGTACGTAATTGACCGCGTAATAGGTCCTCTGTGGTCCTCGAGAGGATATCAAAAAGGATATCTTCAATACGTATATGATTTATATTTTATACGTATGTCATATTTGGGTTCAGCAATTGAAATGCTAGTCTTTAATTTTTACTGCATCGGGTGCCGAGCAACGATGGTTGCCCGTTTTGGCTTTAAAGTTTTACCTATCCGTGTTCATCAGATGTAAGTATTCGAGAGCGTACTTCGTTTTAACTCGTGTTCTTCAAACAACAATCACTCACAACTCTCTGCACCAGGTTTCAACACGCTAGGCCGATTAGAGGTCGAAAAATGCATACGCCTTTTTTAATAACTGGAAGGGTAGTGCACTACGAATCGGCAGTCGGCAAATCATGACCGTTTTAGAGTAAACTGTGTGTGTCAATGGAGAATTTTAGGAGTTCTTCGACAAAGTAATGATTCTTCATCATAACGATCAACGCCATAAAATCTCCATTGTAAAAGCGCAATATCGCTACGGCCGGCCGTACATGAACTGGAAAAGTGATCAAAACGACGCAATCCAAACGTCACCTCGCTACCTCATCGGTTTTGATCGCAATCGAAATCAACCGCTTCGACGACACAAGATTATCAAGCTGTTTTTGACATTGATCGTGACATATTTTGTGCCGAGATAATAGTAATAAAAACCACTCGATGTCATGTCGATTATCTTGTATAATTTATTATGTAGGGTTATGAAAACAGAAATCTAGTCCAGCGTTTCTCAACCTATGGGTCACGGTCCAAATCTTGATCACGAATAGTTTTGAATGGGGCCCCAAAAAGGAGATAAAATATTTTAATTTTAGACTACCCATACATGAAATGATTTAAAAAAAAAATACTGAAACATTAAATAATTGTTTTCGACAAACAAGTCTAAGTTCAGTCATTTGTTCTTCTAAAGCGATAAATTTACCATGTCGGTCGAGATTCATGGAAACGATTAAACTTGACGACAAGCTTTTGACGAGAAACTGTAACCCCACTAGGTACCTATTATTCGTGTCCCCTTGTGGTGATTCAAAAAGTAAAGGGTGTGATGCATTAAGATTAGGGTAAATAACCAGGGTCGCATCCACGCAAAAGTTGAGAACCGCTGATCCATCAGCTAGATTATATTATATACACAGTGGTCGCACACTTTTTTGACTTACGGTCAATTGACTCGGTCGCCTATTGGACTCAAATCATGCTGCTCCGATTCACTCGTGCACTCACTTACAGAAGAACTATTTAGACTATTAGACAAACTACACCGGTTATAATCAGGTAATTTGACAATTAAATGATTATCAATAAGGTGAATTTCTATCAACAGTATATTTACTGTTATCTAAGGTACAGGTATTACAGCTAATTCGTTTTAAAGTTATTCGAGCGTTATGGAGCAAATTATCAGTGCAAAACGTACTCTTTTATTATCCGCGATGAATTCACAATATTCCATATTTCTGTTTTATCCATACGTTATTTTAGTATCGCAAATTGTATTATTTATATTTAACCCATGGACTATGTTGTAATTATACATATACATGTAAACAAATTTATTATGTTTAGATTATAAAATATTGGTTTCCCTAACCTGAAATTTCATTGGATATTTTAAATTGAATTACATTTTTTTTAAAAATAATACGTTTATTATTATTTTTTGTCTTTCGTCTTATTGACTCATTTTATTTATGGACTCCAATGATGGCCCCGTCCCAAATTGAGACTATTAAGTGGCGCCTACTGTTAATCAATACTTTGATTCAATTTTATTGCTTTAATCACGAATAACTAGTTAAGTTATACATCTTACACAGCGTTGTGTATACTTTTAACGTATTATTATTAACCAAAATACGAATCGTTTGGAAATGCAGCAATTGCACGCTGCGAATAAATCAAAATGGAGCTGCGCAATGATCTTAATATTTAAATTTTACGAATTTATCTTTTGATTTATGGAAAAAAGTCAACTTCCTTGTAAACAATATAAATAACGTCGTAGTGTTTACAATGTACATTTTATAATATAAGAACGCAGGCGGCACACACAAAAATTGAAAGTAAATATAAAGAAGAAACACACGTTCCTCAGTCGATTTAATATTTATACTTGATGAATTTCAAACAATAAGCTTACTGCTAAAACATAATATATATTAAGTTATTTACATTACTTTTTTCCTTCGTTCGTACAACACTACTTTGCTGGGAGGAAAAATATACAAATTTTAATGAGTCAAAATAATTCAAGCAATGAAAAATTTTACAATTATATTGTAAAAAAATGTTTTCAAGTCTTTCTATTTTTACAATCATAAGTAGTAGGCAAGTATCAAGGGAATTAAGGGGCAAGGTAATTGATCACATATTATGAAAATACTATTATGAACAGTGAAGTACACACATGTAGCAGTTTTGCCTATACCATGCGCCGTTTTAGTAATCATCGTTTAAAAAACAAAACGAACAAGTTATTGGTATTGTATGATATTTATCATACTTCAAAATACTTCAAAAATCGTATCGAACAAAAATTATTAATAAATTACCCTCAAAGAAATTAAGTTAACAAAGTTTGTTCGTTTTGTATTCATATCACTTTTCAAACGTTTATGAAATTAGAGATAACTTCGAAACTTTCCAACATACAAAGTACAGAAAGTATTACGGTTGCGAGGGTAAAGATCTTAAATCGTATTGCGTTATAACGTTTTCCAGGAAAACATTCAGAAATTGTAGTGAACACACGATTGTGTTGTTGTTGAAAAATATGTGTTGCGATTTAGTACAAATTGAATGTTGCAAAATGTATAATATTCCTAAAACATAATCTCAAAGTCAACAGTATAATAAAGATCGTCTTATCCGACCAATCCAAAAAATAGAAATAAGATAAATGTTCAAAATATATTATTATATCGAATAATGTTCTGTGCATGTGTCCAATAATAGTATATTTATACATCGCAATATTAAAATATAAACTATTACGTTTAATATGTTTCCCTGAAAATATTATGTCAAAACTATAACGAGAATTAATCATTTTCTTACAACCACGTTCCGTTTTGTAATCAATCATTTTTTTTTTTTTAAATTATTATTGTTATTTTTATTATTACCTTGTAAATAATGCAACACAATGATTTTCCAACGTCTTCGCGCTTAACTCGAAATCGTCCGTTCCCCCATTGTACATTACGACGTTTTATCAGTGCAGTATTTGCGTGCCTCGACTACTCTCGGGAACAGCGTTATTGTTATAAGTCTAAGACTCGGGAGTTCTGGCGAATGTATATATTTATTTTTTGATAAGCCTTGGAATGTCCAAAGTAAGATACAAATTCGTATCAAGCAGTTATCATACCACACATTTTTATTTTGCTAATATTTGCATATTTACGGGTTTTAGTTTAATTTTGATCATTTTAAATTGGTTTTACTGTTTTTCTATTTCCAGGCATACGAGTATGCTCACACTCGAATGAAATAAAATTATCAAATAAATGTCAAGTCAAAAATGTCGTGTTTTATTTTTCAATATTTTCTAAATTTTTTTTTCCCCAAGAATTGGAACTATTGTAAATGTATTGCGGTTATGGAAAAAAACGATTGTACCCGCTCGTTATTATCATCGATCACATAGGACTTACAGTCTATTCGATTCCAAAATAATTTGGTCATTGAATTTAAAAACCATGTCAGTCATCGCAGTACTGCAATAATTTTGGGATTCATCGAGTAGACATGCAGTCCATTGTTATCTTCAACAGTACTTGAATTGGTTAGCATATTTTTTTGTTCACAGGAAATGTTTCATAGCCGGATGTCAATTATAACTGTTCCGCACACTTTCCAATGTTAGTGAAAATTTACTGCGCTTACTTTTGAGTTTTCAAGTGCATCTCAAAGCGGTAGACAATACATTTTTTAGCGCTCATAACTTCTGAGCACCGGCCATAAGTTTTCCGTCGGCCGCGCGGAGTCCCTTTAGGATCCCCGCCGCCACGTGTACTTCCACGATTTTTTATTGTAACGTTTATGCAGCTCGTCCGGTAGACCCGGGTCGGCGGAGTCCGCGTGTACATTTCTCACAGGGCCCCGCGAACACGTTCCATAACGTTTAAGCTGGTGTTTTCGGTCGGTAACCATTAAACTAAAACTTCGAGAGTGAGATGTACAATAAATACGTGTATATATATACGCATAAATGTTGGAATGCATATTAAGAACGCTCAAGTCGTAAACTTAAGCCTACGCATCGGAATACCCTAAATCCCCCCGTGAACACGCAGATGATCGAGGTCACCTCCGCCTGCAATGGTTCCTTACTGATTTATTGCGGAACGGTCCAACGTTTATGTTATCTTTATTTATCGTTTATCGGGGACAGTAATAAATCTTGAAATAAATGATTCCCGAACAAAATATTATTATTATTATTATTATTATTCCTATTGAATGTTATTTTCGAATGAAACGTCAACGGCCGTATCAAAGGTGTGCATATATCTATATCAAAATAGAAATGTAAAAAACGTAATAAATTAGCACAGGACGTGGCCGAAAAGGAGCGGTTCCAGAACGAGAACCATTAGAGATTTTTAGAATCGGAACTGAACCAAGACCGAATTTTAAAGAAAAAACGGTTTTTTCGATTGATAGCAGTATAACAAACAGGTTTTATTTTTAATTATTTTGCTACGGATTTTATTTCCCAACATTCGAAAACGATAATCTTTATCATTATAAAAATAACGATTACGAAAGTTTGACAAAAATTCTAAACCTAGAATTGAAACCAATCATTTCGACTTGACTAATGTTTCAATATTCAAGATAAAGGCGTGAAAGCGTTCAATGACATAGGCACTAAGACTAAGCGGTATAGTCATTGATTCGTGACTATTATGATAAACTTTTAATGACACTGCAAGAAGAGTTAAATAAATAAGCATATTTCCGCCGTATTAAATAATTAAATCGTAATATAACAAGTCTATACAAAAAATCTGTAACATAAAGTGCGATAAATGATTGATAGTTTTAATACGATTTGTCAATACTTCATTATCATTCTAACAGTAAATAAGTAGACGGCTTTGCGTTTTGAATAAACGCTTTTGGGTAACATAATAGACAACATTTGAAAATTGAATACAACCGATATAATTTACCGTATTATAGATAACATATTAGATGAATCGACTTAGCAAAACTAGATATTTATCCCGAACATTTATTCGTCAATCGTATTATGCGGTACACAGTATAAGCTGTAAAAAGGTGTAGCGGTATTTTTAGGTTCTGTAGGAATTAACCGAAAAGGACACGTGTTGGAGCAAATAATTGAACACGTATTACTCCCAAAAGCAATGCTATAAAACGAATGTTAAACTCTGTTAAACTGTTAAAAAATGGCAAGTTTGTTCCAACTCCTGCCCAACAAAGTTGAATTTGAGTGTCATATCGCAGGAGAGTAATCGCGCAGGGAACGTTTCATTTGAAGGGCGAAAGCCACACAAAGCCTTTACTCGGATAATCTCCTTTGGACCCTTTTGAGAATGGAACAGTTGACAGCAACAACAGCAGCAGTATTATAGCGAAGGATCCGTTTCACCGTCTCCCGCATACAATTGGATCCAAAATGCATTCGTTTGCTGGGAGCCGCAGTTAAATATACCTTATGGGCAAATATATTGGATTACGGAGTTTAACTGTGAAATGAGTGAATCCGCGGGGAACCGAAAAGAAAAGAGTTACCAAAGGAGTAACTCGATTTAAAATCTGACATGGTTTATTAGATAAAACTTTGGATTTTTTCTAGTGACAGTTAAATGCAATATCGAAACGGAACTTAGAGAAATTATTATCAGAACATTTTTTTTTTAGATTCTGGAAACTAGGAATATATTGTTTCATCTTAATATGTTATTTTTTGTGTTTGTGTACATGATTTGGACCAGAATAAGTGCTCCGATAGTGGTAGAATATTGATAATAAATTATTTCTAGGTGGTACTTTGGGTGGGAGGGGGGGGGGAGGGGGGGGGCTGGCATTTGAATTTCTTAATATTTTTCAGAATGATTGTGAAAATTAGAGATAAAATTACTAAGACCTTTAGAGGAGATCGTTTTTTTGAGAACATTGGTACATTGGTTTCATGTTTAAAAGATACATCCCTGTATCTCATCCAAACGTGAAGTTTTAAAATTATTATTGTTATAATTAAAATATGCGTTTTATTTTTATACATAAGATAATACATTTTTTATTTATTATCCATGTAATCTGACCGGAACGACTTTATGTACCTAATACCTATCGATATTAATGTTCATAAATACCGACTATATTGTACCTATTAATCTTGTGATTGTCGAATCGACGCGTAAAATAAATAAATAAAGTAATCACAAGTGCTTATTTTTAAGTTTACAATAAGAAGTCTTAGTTTGGTTCATCGTGGTTATTATTTTCTATTTCAAAACTTTAAAACTGCAATAAATCTGCTGCTGTAGAGAACTCTAAGTATCTTATACGGTTCGTCTGTATGTAACTTCTTTATGAACATTATTTAGTTACGTTGTTCGGCGAAACAATGAAAAGTAATAAATGTTTACGTTCAGTGCCGTGACACCGTCCGATACAATACTATATTATACAATACAATACCAATTATAACAATGATACTCAGTACATGTATATATCATTGGAGCTCACAGTTCTACGTATGGTGATTCGCGTCCCCATAATAGTCGTGGAAAATATAGAAGAAGACAATAATATTATTATTATTCGTATTTAACGGAAAACTGCTCTAACAAAAACTTGAAATATATTTCATTCCATGACCTTTCCAAAACATTAATCTTGCAATGATCGCGATACTATTACTTATATCTCGCGGACACTATATATATACATATGATTCCGGCTCGCACTCTTTAACATAATATATGTTATTGGGTTGGGAATAAAACGCACTGGAAAAGTTTTTGATCGCATCTCACGGTGTGAGCACTGCACTTGGAAAAGATATATTACTCGGCGTAAATAATTACTGTTGAACTGTTTGGCGCGCGTACGTTTCGGGGGCGCACGTGTGAACGCTCTGAAACTTTGTTACCGGATCGCGTGCACGCAGTAACGTGGACAGATAACGGAGTCCTTTCAGTGGCGTTTTAACAACTTGTTTTAGGAGCTGGCTGCCCGGAAAGGAAGTTGCGAACGAACCTGGTCCGTATCTTCGTTCGAGGGCAGCCGCCTGTCAACTGCGCTGTAATCGAATTAAAACATTCGTTCGGCCGAGTGAAAGTCTTCAACGGGATTTATGATTACGATCGATCAAGAGGTGTACCGTTCCGCTGATCTCGTGTGATCTCGTGTGCACCGCGTGTTCCGTGAACAACGTTGTGGCTCGTGGTATATCTACGAGACGTGATTTAAGATTTGAATCCTTCCCGCGACGAACGTGATGTGTTTACGCGTGCTCGGCGTAAAATGATAATGAAATCGAAATTGATAAAAATGGACTTGTCACCGACGGCTGTTAGCGATTCATATGTAGGTTATGTTTAAATTATAATAGTATGTATTATTTTACTATTTAAAACTATTAACCTATATTATAAACATATTTACTAAGAACAATCTGCGCGCATCGTTTTTGATTTATATCCAGTTACTGGTCGAGTACCTGTATCACTTATCGGCGCGGCTAATAGTTACCAGTGGTTATTAACCATATATTCAAACGCACGGTGAAATCGTTCGATACACTATACACGTATAAATGTTTTTTTTTTTTCACAAATTATTTCACCGAGACTTATTCTCTCGGTGGATAACCAAAAGATATTGATCACTCCATCGAAATAAATTCGGTTGTATAACACGTTTTACAGAAAAAAAAATGTGGTATTATGCGTTACCAGACACGCTGGTGTACGGTATAGTGTCAAAATCACAAGGTAGAACTCAACACACCTTGTACCTTACGGACTGTACCATACGTGTATAGTCAATCGTATAGTATGTATTGTAGCTCTCGTACGTAGTGCACTGCATGGTATAACGTGTTCGCGCGAACGATCGGGTGCCAGGTGCCGAGAGACAAGAGACAATCTGACGGAAACAGTCGGTAAATATTGTATCATAAACAATACGCTAAGACCACGCGACGAGTTATTAACATGCGATGCATGGCCATACTGCGTACAGATAAGACCTGACCGATGGACATTTTTCATTTTGTTTTAGGAACAACTAAGTTTTAAACTTTTTTCCCCGACGTCCGATAAAATATTTACATATAATTTACTTATTATGTAATTTTAAAAACCTCCCGAATGACACGAGCCCCATACCCTCTCACCCCCCGTAAATACGCCACTGATGTAACACAATACCATTGACATCGACAGCAGCCGAATAGAACTAATAGTAATTATCGTATATTGTATTTTGTGATTGATTTATAGGTGGTCTCGTGAAATAATAGTACATCATTAACTGCGGTGTAACTCGTATGAATAGTTAAACCGCTTGTTTAAATCCAATATATTCGATCGATTTTATTTTTAAATTTATGTGCAATGCGCGCACCTCAGCGTGGTGTTATGTTTACAAAGGCCGTGCAATTTATGGAACTCAACAAGGGTTGTATACATAATTTATACGTTACGGATAAATTAGATCGACGGGCGTTATAATACTTGGACCATGTCCGCACTATGTATCCGGTGTTTTCGTCAAAGACTTTATACAACACTACCTACTTTGACCGGACCTTATAACACATTGCCGCGCTGTAAGGCCATCATTTTGCCGGAATAAATCCACTAAAGCCGACGACGGTTTGGTAGAAAAAATTCATCGGAATGTTCATTCGAATTCCCTATACTTCACAGATGACGTGGGTTCAACGGGGAACGAATACTATTACAATATTTCAAAACGACAAAAATGTTCTGCAGATAAATCTATCATTGTTTTAAATATTCAACACTTTTTGGGCCATTTTTTTGGCACAATGTAAGAAAATATTATTTTTACCAAACAATTCGTGAAAAAATGTCTATTCTTTGTGTTAAGAATAGTTTTTGAAGTACATATTTTCTGTTGGCTAAAATAAAACTGTTATCTTCGAATTTCAACCTAATGGTATGGCATGGCAACATTTCGGCTCTCCACTGTCAAAATTATTTTCTTCTCTCAATATAATTCGAAATCATCCGATATCGTTTAATAAATGAATATGCTTATGTAAGGAATAGTATATAATTATTACGATAAAAACTAGCACGTAATCAAAACCATTCTAAGTTAACCGAAGTCTATATTAATTTACAGAACAGCCATAGTGTATGTTCATATCGTTGTAGAAATTGTACACATTTTATTCGAACAAATTTAATAATTTTAAACCGTCAGTATTTTAATGATGTCATATGTAGTGTTTGAGTATCTTTGAATTATAAAAACATAAAAAGTTGTACCCACAGTATGTATATAACCTATAAAGCGTTATAACACAGTTATATTGGTAAACATTTCTTCCCGGAAAGTGTTTATTTCCTATAACGATGTTGTAGAATGATAACGCAATACTTAAAATTGACGAGTTCTTACTAAGATGTATTACCCGCGGAGATGAGTTTGTAAAATGTTTGTCACATTAACAATATTAATCGTGATCTAATCAAATCCAACAACGTATTATATTTTCAGGTCCTATACGCGCAAAATGATATGATGTAGCTGCGTCATAATCTGCTTGTTTTAGCGGACCAGTGGATAACATAAAAGCCAGACCTCATTCACCGAAAGCACTTGCAGTGGGCGAAACACATTACCAAGTCTTAAAAGTGGACTTAGGAAATGGGCACAGTCAATTTCAGTCTGAAATATGTTCGACGACGTTATTCTCGTTTAATGGCGTATACCTTTCTTCATTTCTTGTCGTCGTGAGTTCATTTGGAGTATAAGATATTGCCGGGAGTAATGTGACAGTACGAAAGGACTGAAAAAAAAAACCGACGAGATAGAACATATTATGACAACGAGCACTAGCGGTCGGAGTCGAAATGCCAACAACGGCTTGACTATTAAAACATGTTAAAAATAAAGTTTTATATGAATAGATATTATACTGGTGTGTATATTCTACACTGGTGTGTTCTGGAGTATTATTATTTTACGTAGTCAGATTCCGTAGTAGGTAACTCGTTCCTATATATTCAACGGGAATCATGCCCGCTGTTAATATTATTGATCGGCCGCGCGAAACAAAATATTTGCAAGTCTGAAATTTCGTAATGAACATAATCAATTCCATACAAATATATACTTATGTCGTACGACATGTGCGTTGCGGGTGCGTCGTAGATAATTTGCATACAGCGAGATAATTGTCACTCGTGTCAACATTCGACACGAGTGCGTGTGGTATAAAATACAATTTCTTAGATTAACCGATGTTGAACGCCTGACGACGCGTCGTGTCGAGTGGAATTCCGAAAATTCACCACCAGCTCGCTCCTTCTCTCTCCCTCTCAACCCCTCTCTCACTCTCTATCTTTCTCTCTCTCACTCTTCAGCATTTAAATTGCCCATACACAATGTAACATACGATGGACCTGCTTCTGTAACATAAATATCTAACCGTTTTATACGATCCGATTTCACGTGCCACTAGATTATTTGCCAACTTTTTTTTTTCATTCAATTTGCATAATAATCGTGCGAATACCAGAATATTATTTCGTTGATTAGAAAAATACGAAAAGGTTATGTACAGTATCTGGAACGTTGTATCTGTATAGTATCCGGATGTCACACTTGTGGATGACACACAACACTTAAGAGTAAAACGCATCGTTTACTTGACAACGGTGTGGTTGCCATGGTAAATGCATAGTCAAACCATGGTCGAATTCATAATATAGTAACAACCGATTCTGCTACAGTACAATCGTTTTCACGAAATTCACTAGGGTTTCGACCATGATTTTACTCTAAACGTACAATGACAACCAAATCGTCGTTACTGGGGAAACAGTGAATCTTATCCGTTCGTACTTTTCACTCGACGAGTGTGACATCCAGCGGTCGTCTAATATTTATTTCTCATATATTTTATCACACTAGCGTACACACCACTAGGAAGGACACTTTTTAGAGTAAAAATTTTACTCTCATAATTAAAAAAAAAGTACAAACACTGAGTGGAGTATTAACGTTAATTAAAATAGCATTATAATATATAATTCGTTTTTGATCGCGCACAATCATTATTCATTTATCACAACTGAAATTATTATCCCCCTACTCCCTGGAAATTTGAAAATGCTGATTAGTGATAGTAGTAGTAGTAGTAACCTAACCTAACCGTAGTAGGTACACTGTAGAGTATATGATAAACTAAACGTTAAATATTTAAAGCTAAAATAAAAATAAATCCTAAAGAGAATTGCATACATACAAAAATTGGAAAACAACATTTGGATGGTTTAAGAAGATTACTGAAATCCTAAATGCGGATTCTAAAAATTGAATTTCGCTCTAAAGCTGGATTTTGGATTTTGAAACTTTAAACTATGTTTCTAATATACATAACTTATAATTAAATCATAACAACTACACATTTTATAAATCCAATTTATAAATCTAAGTACCGATGTTTAATATGCTTAAAGGTTATACGATTAAAAAACTAGTCAAAATTCGAAGTTTATGTAGGTGTTACAATATAAACCAAATTAACTCCCAAATCTAAATATCCATATTTTGGTGAATCCAAATGTATGACATAGCGACAAAACTAAATTCTAAGCATATTATGTAGATAATCTAAAAAAAAACGTAGAACTGATACATAGTCAATAATATTTTCGTTGGATGAGTGGACGACAAAGAAGTATTTGTTCAAAAAAAAAAAAGGGAAACAGAGTTCAAAAGTTCACCTTCAATCGATTTTTAAAAAAAGAAAAATTGTATATCACTTTGTTAATATTTAAATCGGACTATACCTCAAATAACGATTATTATTAGTATATGGATTCGTCATAAAAATAATAAAAAAAAAAAAGGAAAAAACAATTATGATGACGCAATTATTGTACGCGCTATACGGTACATTTATTTCTTCACATCATATGATCTTCTGACAACAAGTTGCGTAGAGGTTAAGCACTGTTGACAACGACCGTTGTGCGACGTAAATGCGTGTTTTTCGATCTTTTGACTCTACGTGAAAAAGAATTGGCGCGTGAAAACATCACACGACCGATGTTTAGAAAAAAGAAAAGTTGTCGCAAAACTAATCACAACGTTTCCTCGTTACACGTTCGGAGTTCAAAACGTGCAACGCGATAACCGTACATCTCGATTAGCTTCGTAAGTGCTGCAAGTGCCGGATACGATAAAAAATGAAAAAAAGAGCATATTAAATATTGGACCGGATAATATGTAGGTACTGCGTGTAGCTACTATTATCAGCTATTATTCGTGGATTCGAGACCGTTTTTCACCGAACACTGGAAACGGTTTTCCTGGTCAGGGTTTCCTCTTCGCGACACTGCGATCAGAACTTTAACAAAAAGTTTGAAGTACCGGTACCCACTCTCGTTTTTACAACAACACAATACCATTGTTTTATCACCACTATCTCGCGGCGTTCCCGTGTAATATTTTAGACAATGGGTAATTGTACGCAGGTACGATGAGTCACATATGTGTACACGGAAATGAATAGATTCCGTTTTCGATTTTTAACCTGATGGTGGAAAACTTCTGGAGTATTCAGTGATCGTCTGATATGCACTGACGACGTCTGTGCGACTTTAACCTGACCGTTGTTTTTCTTTTCATTGATGCGATCTACTAAGATATAACTTATTGCCGAAATAATAATGTATCCAGAGCGTCAAGTCTGAAAATCGATATATCCGCACAGGATGTTATTATTTTTTTTTTCGTCAAAAATGTATTAAAACAATAGGTTTTTGTCACAGCAGAAACTCAGATAGAATAAATTATGCTGCGACTTCATGGGATACAAACAACATTTAAAAGATAGCTAATATGGACGATAAACGGCGTAGTGTCCATCCGGATTGGCAAAAAGACATTTGAAATTAAAAATATAAAAATTGTTCAACCCCGACATGTTTTATTACCCATTTTGGCAAACTACTATTATTATGTACCGAGTCAACCCAATCGACGATGAAAGAAACATGGAATTTCTGAGATCCAGCGATGGAATTAAGACAGTTAAGAAGTGCCTACCCACTGCACATAAACGAAAAGCATCAAGTTAAACAAGACAAATTTTAGTAGTAACGTACAACTTATGGATAACTTTTGACCTATAGTAAGTGATATTGAAACATGGAGGCTTAGAAATTTTAAAAATCTCCTTATACTTTAAACGGTAAAGATGCTTTAAATGATTTGAAAAAAACATTTAGAAAGAAAAAATCATGAAACAGCAATTGTGCGATCATATGAATTGAAATAATTGAATGGAAATTTATGTAAAACCAGAGGACATAATATAGATTTTGTTTGCTCAATAACTTCTTAGACGTATACAATTGTTTATAACTAAACCTTATCAAATAAGGTATAACTTTTTCAATATTATACGAATAATTTGAATTGTATACACTTATACAAAAATTAATCCGATATTCTATAAACCTACTTATTTTATATTGATACTAATACGTACTGTTAATAATTTATATCTTCATAATAATAAAATGTGTTTTTCTATAAATATATATATTTAATATAATTTTGAAATATTTTTACCCCCTCCTAAAAAAATATAAACAAGAACCTAGATTCGCCATTTCTTAGATTCAATCGGCTTCGAATGTATCTTGCGTTTTCATTCTGTATAATATTTCACCGTTTATTTATAGAATAAAAAATATTTCGTCTGGACGGAAGCATTAACTAAACTTGATTTAGTAGCTAGACACGGTTTTATATATTACATGCAATAGAACCTCTATTTTTTAGTTTTTGGCGGAAAAGAAATGGCGTTCAAAAATGATAGTGATCTTGCGTTTCCGGTAGAGAATTTCCCCGATTTATGTACACGAGAATTTCGCTGAACTATAAGTTTGTACGCATCCAGACAATTCGGAAACGAGACCAGACGGATTTGACGCAGGCCTTACCCGAATAAATATTCAAACGTTGCATAATACCAAGAGTGGACCATGGCACGATTACGATTTGTATATATATATATTTTTTATCAAGCCGCGTACGCTGTTCGTGACTGCAAAATATTTTTTATAATGTCCATCGCACGAGACGGTAAGTCGTGAATTGAATAAAACGAAATCAAAAACAACAAACTGGATGAAAGGTAATATATAAGAAAACAAACATTTATTCACGTTTCTCGGGTATTGCGTACTTAACACTCTTATGTGATATCAAAAAATACACGTCGTGTGCACGATGTAATTTTATGCGTTTGGTACAAAAAAAACCCCCCGTTGCTGAGAGAATAACAATTCACACACGTAGTCTAAACGAAAATCAAAACAACAACGAGCGTTTTCAGCGATATTTCCCATGCGCATAAGAGAAGCGTATCGAGAGATAATGTTCCGAACACTACGCCTAAACACATGCTTTAAAACAGATAAAACTAGCAAGTTGCTAATTTATGGGCGCAATAAAAACGTCGATGAGGTACTTAGAGCGTCTGACATATTACAATAAGAGCTTAGCTACGAATACTCCAATGGACTGGCAAACAGCAGAAAAAGTTATATTGGTGTGTAAACTTTTATTCGTATACGTATGTATATTATGTATATACATTGGAATAGTGTACAACGTTTGTGGAACGCGTGTCAGTGAAATAGAAATAAACGTTCAATATGTAAATTTAGAGTTTTCTATTGGATGTCACGAAAAATGTGTTGTCGCATCGTATTTTCTAAAAACAACGATTCGAGGTAAACAAAAACCACATTGAAAAACTATAGTAATCTCACCGATCTTACATATATATATACCGTGTTCAAAAACGTAACATTGTCGGAGCACAGCTCGATGTTTCTGTTATTTTAGACTTTTTCAAATTCAATTACCCGATGATCACACACAAAATACAATATCTAGTTTCAAATTTGTGTTCATTTGAATTTTGAACACAGTCATCTTCTATATCTTCTATTCTTCTTTGGAACGTAGCGAGTTTCAAAAAAAGTTAACTAACTTTCTCACGCTCATGGGGATACTACATACTGTTTAACATTTATTATCTATTTTTATTTTACCCTCGGACACGATTCCCATCGAAACATTAGTTAATTAAATCAATAAGCCATTAGTCCGGCTTTTAGTTTTTCGTAAAATGCGTTCAAACTAACATATAATACTATTATTTTGATAACTTTGTACCGAAACCGTAAATTAAATCTGAATATCAAATAGTGATGGATGCTTAAAAATCAAAACAAAGCGGTATGCATACATACAAAAACCAAGCTGCATATTTAATAATATTCGATGAAAACACAAAAATAATTCGCAAAAACGCAGAACCGTTGAAAGGTTACAAAGTTTGTGATGTTTGCCGGGGTAACAAGCTTTTTTATGAAATTTTTTATATCCATACGTATAAACCTATTATACGCGCATGTACGTTTGAAATATTATAAAGTTGATAGTAAATATGTTTCCAAATAGTAGCTGTATTATATAGTTCGTATATTCTCTAAAACCCACACGGTGATTCAAAAATTCGGTCGACTTAATGGCGAACGTAAAAATTATTATTATTATATTTTCATTTTTTACGTTAGAACCGAACGCGTACTTCGTCTTTTCTTGCAGATTGATTCTTTTCGTTGTACTCATAAAACATACCGCTGAAGATATTATTTTTTATAGCTGCCGTTACGCTTTTATGGCCCAAAAATATATTTCGAACTCGTCAACAGACGGTCGTTGCCCCGGGCAACAAACATACCGTGTAAAAAATTAACCATTTTCTTCCCCCCCCCCTCGTTTTATGACTAGAATCTAAAAATAGTAGCTTTCATGATAACTACAATATTAGGTATATAAATATTATTTAATTAACCAAATAACTTTTTTTTCTTTTTTAAAGCAAACTGACGCAAAAAAAAAAAATAGTGTACATTTTTCAATTAATTTTATTTTATATACATTGTACGTTTGAAATCCTTGTCTACTCCCTACAATACGTACGGATCGGAATTATTTTCGATGAATCCTGTGCATCGATTAATTAGTCGACATTTTTCAAAGATCAAACTGAAGAGAAAAGGAAGAGAAGGGATATGATGATTAGAAAATAGATACTATTCCACATTTGTCTATAAAAAGAAAAATACCTTGAACGATTGTTGCAGCTGACGTAACAAACCTTATTCCGGACATAAGATATATGTGAGAACGTCGACCTTATTTTTTTTAGAATAATCATTTATTGGATTTCAAATAATAAGTTTTCAATTGAGGACAAATATCAGATACTTGTTATATTTTTTTTTAAAAAAACTAAGAAGAAAAAAATGATTTTAGAATATATAGTTGAGCAGAATGAAATAAAACACTTATCATAAAACTATATTATTCCGTTCAACTGTCAATTGATATATTATTATAATATGGTTACGCTGGTTTAAAAAAAGTATATCACCGTATACGTTTACGTGACAACAAAATAATGCATACCAAATACACTCGTAGTGTAAAAGAACGAGCAATCGTAACGCCAACGTTAAATAGCGTATAAATATGATATTGTGATTGTTACTCACTTGGAATTCGGTTGATGGCTCTGAGCGGCCGCAGCACCCGTATCGTACGTATGGCTGAGAAATTGATGTTCTCCACGTTCAGACAGTACTCCAGAGCGCTGAAATGCGAATAGAAAAAATACAATAACAAATATTATTATTATATAGTGATAGTATTATGTAAATAACGAAAAAAAAAAAAAAAAAAACCACTTCTCGCAGTAAAAATAGCAAAACGACCACCACCCGAGTAATCCGCGATCACACCCTACCATCACCGCCGCCGTGATTAACGGGACTTTTAACGCGCACAATATTTTCGTAAGCCGCCATTAATCACCCTGGTGCCCGTATACACCGCGTGTACGTTATGATTTGGCGGCCAAACGAAAATACAGAATACTGTTGCGTCATGTGCGATGATTGCAGCAGTAGGGGTAGCACGAAACACTCGTGGTGTACATTAATAAAATCGTGGGTGAAAATCGAAAAAAATTTGTATAGCCGACGGACCCTCCCCCCCTCCACGTGGTCAAGGTTTGAAAACCTATTCAAAAAACGTTACGTAAACGAATACGAATACGAGAATCGGTCTAATACCGCACGGCCACGAAGAACGTACGACGATACTTATTTCCGATTTAGATTATGCGAGGTCAGGTCGTTTACGGTGAGCTCATTTAATATGTTAGATTAAGCGAATTAGATGGTAAGGAACGTATTCGGAACGGAAAAATCCGCCACAAAAGAGATGGAAAAAGTGCGTTCATCGCGTGGCTAGCTCAATAGGAAATAACGGTAAAGTAGGTAACCGCCGGCGCTTTTCGCGGGACGGATTACGTCAAAACCGTTCCAGACGTTTTTATTGTTTTTTTTTTTTTTTATTTATTTTTACCCAACGGATATTATTAAAACGTATTATTTAAATTGTTTCCGATTTAAGTTTACCGTTCGTTTTCATTCGAAGCGAGTGCAGTGATACAAAATGTATAGACCACTCGGAATATTTTAATAATCTCATATTGTTATTGATATTTACGTAAATGTGAAATTGTATTCTGTTGTTCACGGGTGTTCTCCGAAACGACTGGTCACATTGTCATGTGGGGTTTTTTAAATGATAGATATTGTTTTGGAAAATGTTTGACGTCTAATTTTAATTCTCAGAGTGAATTTAGTAATTATTTATAGCACGTTAGAACATACGTGACGTGTTCACGAGCTTTCGAGTAAAATAATTTATATATTTACGCACCTGATGGAAAACCGAACAATAATATAGTATAGTGTTACCAAAAACTAAGAAGTATCGTATTTTTATATAAGTACCAAAAAGAATTAAACTCATATAACTACCATCATAAGTCATACTTATTATGTTTAAATGCCATTTCTAGCTTCAAGTGAAAATGAAAATGTATTCTATTCATTTACATCGGAACAACAAATTAATAGGTAACTCGGGCGAAATCCACGGGGGGATCGGTTAGATTATTAAGAGAATAAGGTATTATCCGAAACTTTGAAACGGTCGATGACGGTAAAATGTCGATCGACCACCTCACCTCACCGCTGATTGGCCGGATTTTATTAAAAACAATTTTTTTCCCTTCACTTATTTTTTTACGTATTTTATCCAAGGAAAATACAACTTTTTTATAGCGCGTGCATTTTTCGAATTTTTTCCTCAAACGATTACGTAGAATTGGTTTTTGTATAGTATACAGCGTAGCGTTTCAATAAACTTTAACACGTTTATCCTATATACCTATTATAGTTAGTTTAAAAAGTACACCTTTATAATATTGTCATAATTATCATATTTAAACATTCCCCAGCTACATTGTTTGTCAGAGTAAAATAATTATTATAATGCCCCGACAAATACCTATCGACTATAAGCCGGGCTCCAGGTTCACGAGATAAAAAACATACGATCGGCTGCGAACAGAGGGAGGAGAATTTAGACCGTCCTGCGTATTTCGCCCCGCATTCCTGCACGGATTCAGTGAACGTTATTCATGGCAGATAAATACGTGCAATCAATAAAGTCTGCAGCGATCCAAATACTACCCCGTCGTTGACATTGATATTGCAGCTCATTTCTTACTCATTAGTTCGATTGAAGTATACAAATGACTATTGTTCTTTAGATTTCAAAGTACTTTTGAAATCATGTAAATTAATAGGGGTGAATTTAGGTATTTAGATAGGGCTTATATCTTTAATATAACAAATTCACCGAAGGTTTGGCTCCCCTGCCCATTTATATTCTGTAAGTAAAAAGCATTAATTTCTTTATCCTTTTTCATTATCTTTTAAATATTTGTATATATTCATATATTTATTTGAAAATTGTATTTAATAGAAAATTAGGTTTTGTTTTTTTTTTTTTTTAATTCAAAATCATGTATTATAATATGTATCAGTAAATAGTTTGAGAGTTGAGATGATAATGGGATTATTTAGGAAGTCTATGAAGATAATTCCCCCATTTGCTATTTCATTTCATGCGTATATTTGTAATTTTTACTCGAAGCAGAAAAACAATTCCAACCATTATTCTTATTCTTTAACACGTGATACACATATAAATATCTATGGACTAGACTTATATCTAATATATTTCATTGTGCACTATTCATTTGTTTATATTTCGTGCATTCTAGATGTTCTTAAGATTTTCTTTGAAGCCGTTGAAAAAAATATTTACCGGAAAGCCGCAACTTTTATAAGCGTTGAGAAATTTAATTTTGACAAAATTGGTAATTTATTAACAATTTTGAATGCACGGTTTTCGTTATTAATTGTTGATCTGTAAGTATGAATCGTAGTAACTAGAATTTTTTTTTTTGCAAAAGTTAGAACATTAAAAGTTCAAACTACATCATTAAAAATTTGTATCTAGTTTTCTACTATTATATCGACTATCTTTAGAAATATAAACCGATCCACTCGGCTCCTTTCACTCAGAATCATTTTTTCGAGAGCAATGGTATATTGGTTTCAACTTTTCTAGAATGAAAGACCCATTTCTGTATCTCACGCGATCGTGGAGTCTCACAGCCAACATAAGTTTTTAAACTTTTGACGCGTATAAAGCCCGCGGTAAAACGTGTAAGGAGTACGGAGAGATGGTTCTTCGAACTTACCCCGCGATCACGATGAAGAAATCCAATCTGTTCCAGGAGTCTGCGAGGTATGTACTGGGTCCGTAAGCGCCCATCGCGATCATTTTGACGATCATTTCCAGCGAGAAGAATGCGAATATGAAGTCATCGAAAACCTGCACAATAATTGTTACGTAACATAAATATATTATTATACACATAGTCCGAACAACGGATGCAGGAGTAGGACGATGTATTTACCTGCAATATCCTGCACCTCCTGGATATGCACTGATCGTCCACGCAAGGTTGGTACATGCCCAGCGTGACACAGTTGAGCAATATGACTAGCATACTGGCCCTCTCGAACCACGTATACGTATCGGTTAAGGAAATTCAAATGAGTTGCAATAAACATACATCTTATCAAATATTGTTCAATTGATGAATAACAAATATGATATAATAATAATTAATAATAACAAATTAAACCTAACTTATCCTTGCCTAACTGTGGACAAATCGTAACTCGTGTACATCGTATTTTATTTATGTATGTTACACCTCGTTTGTAAAACTGGTAATTTTGTGAAATGGGATCTTTTTTGGTCATTTCATGAACCATTCAAGTAACTTTCTCGGTTCATGACAAGAGGAATTCCGTAAACGGGGTGTAACATAATCTACATAATATAATCAATCGATTTGGTGAAAACTCACCAGTGCCTGCAGCAGTCAACCTTATCATAATGACATCGTACTAAATGATACAAATTGCTTAAATAACTAATAAAAACAGTAAAACGACTTCTTGAAATCTCTGCAAACATTTTTCTTCGTTGCATTTAAGACACATTTTCTTAAGTTTATGATTTTATACTTAATTCATGTTTTTTTATAGTATTTATAGTCATAATAAAGAACATAATATACTGAAGTTAGTAAAAAAGTCAGTTGTTTTGTGTATGTGAGCCAATGTAATAATGATAACTTAGAATGTATTATGAATATAACATTGGATTCATGTTATTATTGTAAAACTGTTTTTGAATATTTCATTGAAATTAATCAAAACCAATTTAATATCGGATATAAATACTTAAATTTTAGTGATATTTAAACATTTACGTCTATAGAAAATAGAAAAACAATTTATTCTAAATCGTTGTAGTCAGTATAAAATACTAATTAGTTAGGTATGCGACTAACCAAATATCAAAATTTCACAAACCAGCTTCTAAAAGCGACAAGTCGACTTATTTTAAAATTAAAAACTCATGGCACGAGTAGTATAAAATTCTTCTATATTACAGCCTAACTATTATCAAAAGGATTATTTGACATCACATAAGTTATACTTTTGATTATTTATTCCATCGATTATACATAATACGTTAAATTATAAGTTAACTGTAATCAATAATATTGCTGTAAAATTGTGTTTGATTAAGAGGCCCACCAGCATTCTTCTGTCAAAATAGATTGGAACAGCGCCCACTTCAGAAACATAAAACGTGCTTATAAGTATATATCTTAAAAGCTAAGGGCATCTGGCTTATAGCTTATTAACCGTAAATGTAAAGTTTTAAAATCATCTGAATAAAAGATTATTTCTTTGCTTCAAATACGAATATATTGTTACAAGCATAATTTTGACATTTTCATAATGACTTATTCATCCGATTAGTGATTAAATTGTTACAGCTAGAGTGATCAGTCTTTGAATGATGATTTTTAATAATCGGAATACTTTATAAACTTATAAATATTATGCAAATATTGTTTATACTCAATATTTTTACCTTCTCAAATTTTCGATAAATATGTGAATTTAAATGAAAAAACCGTACTACGCATCAGATCAAACGGCGGGCGAGAGGAGATAATGTAATTCATTCGAGAACAATAATAATAAATGCATCGAAAACGTCTTTCTAGCTGTTGTTAAAAATCGTTCAATTTGCTAAGCATTTCAATTTTTTTATCGATTATTTCATTTTGATCGGCGATTTATTTTTCTTTGGGTTGAGATTTATTTCAATAGTTACTACTTTGTTGAATGACAATAAAGGCGTTACATCCCGTTCGGTATTAAACGACCTCTATAACCGGGTGGACCATTAAGACTCTCAACATTTAAGTAAAGGTTTTACATTCATGTTTCAGTTTCGAACGATGATTTCCAAATATTATTTAAAACGACATTAATATACTCTAATATTTGAATAAATATATTACATTAAAATGATTATTTCTCCCTCACTCATTTTGACATGAGCGTGTTTCGTTTTAAAAAAGTTATCGCTGTGAACGTCAACAATTTTAATAGCAAATTTTAATTTAACCTACTAGTTATTATTTTCATATGTACTCAAACATCTAGAAATAACATGAACTCTCTTGTGTTGCCACTGGTTGCTTTTCGTAACCGGATGTAAAACACTTAATTGGTATCTATGGCCACAGTTACAATATCTAACAAACAATATATCGTTCGCAAAGAGAATAACGGAAAAGAGTAAGAAAATATTTTAAATCTTGATCGTAAAAACTTTCATAAAACCAAGGTACGATGATCTACGGAGGAGAACCTCTAAAACCCTTTCCCCCAGCCAAACAGTGCAATACTCGAACCATGGGATTGAATGGACCCGGCGCGTATTCGTACGGATTAGTAAGTACCTGTATACAATAAAGTATTTTGATAGCACCAAAACATGGCGTTTGCGTGATATTTATCATCATTTCAGTTGGCCAAACAACCGGGAAGTGATTACAAAATTCGAATTCGTGACCTGGAACGAATGAATAATGAAAGATATAGAATTAACAAGGAAGAAAATTTTAAAATTTTAAATAGAAACACCCAACACACGAGAATTATCGAACTAGCTGATCAAAAATTCATCTATAACCAAATAAAAAAAATGGTCGATGATGAAATGAAAGCCAACGAACATTTATTTGTAGAAGAATGTCCGAAGTATGTACCATTATTTTTAATTTTAACCGTGAACAAGGTAAGGTTTAATCTAATAATGTTTATTCCCAATGCTTTATGTATTCAGAAATCAAAAGTAGTGAGAAAAATATTTTATTCATATCGTACCCTTTTTACTCGTGAAATTTAGTTTTGCATATTATTGAACATTTCAGCCATTGTGTAGCGCATAAGAATGCATGCTGGTTTTTTTTCAAATATATTCTTATTGCATATTTCGTTAAATTGTTGTATTACAATTTATTTATCGCTTTCGAATACTTTCTACATAATTAATATTTTCATATTCGCTTTATATTTATAATACATTTTTACACTAAGAACGTTTTATTACACCACGACAATATTATCAATTATAACTCAGTGAGGATATGACGGTAATAGTGGTTGGATCTGAACACAATGAGAATCAAAATAACTGATAATAACGTGAAAATTTTATGGATTATTGTGAAAAGCATGCAAGATATTATACCAAGACTAAAAAATTATAGCTATGTACCTAATGTATCTACATATAAAACGTATATATTTTAATACTTAAGGCATATGAGTTCATATATCAGTAGAACAAATGTAATAAATGTTTACTGTACGTGTGTAGCACATAACATTGTACTTGTTTCGCGCGTAATATCTGTGGTTAGATTACCGGCAACGCTGTCGAGCCGGGAATGGCATTGTAAATTTAGTCGATTAAATGTTTATTTTGCATACATTTCGACGAGTCGCGATTTGTAGTGCAGATTGGTGTTTTCATCGCACGTTTTGCTAATTTTTATCGCATGACTACTACGTGATGGTTTTACGCATACAGTTCGGAGTCCTGAAATATGAACTATAATATTTTTTTATAATATCTTAGAAAAGATTTAGAAGAAGATGTGAAGAAACCAAAGTTTATTAGAATGTCCATAGAGGAAAAACAAAGAATATTGGAAGAGTCGAAAAAAATAAAAGATGAAGAAAATCGTAAAATATCGGAAGAAAAACGTTTACAGCAGTTCATGTTAGTATAAACATTAAAAAATGATAAAAGTTGTTTTCTTGAATTTAAACGAGGGAGGTTTTTTTTTTTGTAGAGAAAATTCGACAGAATTGAGAATTTCTGCTGTTTCTAAGCGTCGAAAACTAATAGCTGACTTGAACTATAAAATCATTCAGGAAAACGAAAATATAACAAAAGAAAAAATTATTAAGAATAGGCAATTGGCTAATTTGGAGAACACGGAATTGTTTAAGAGTCAGGTAAGCTCTGGTTAATAGAAAATTATAAAAGTACACTGTACATCGTAGAAAAAAATATGGCTAGAGTTGGATCGGTCTAGCTTGACTGCACAATAAGTGTGTTTTACCTTTAAATATATTATCTCTAAGTAGAGCAGTCACGTAGAACGCGTAAAGCATAAATTACCTAATTCAGTATATCGCCCATGTACATATTTCGAATATGATACGTATTTCTCTCATGAAGAAACCGTCAGAGCATAGTTCAAGCACCAGTCCGTGAACCTTATTTTTAAGGCCCTCGTAGTGCTTAAACATTCTCATTATATATCAAAATTTGTAAACATGAAGCATTCATTTTATGCTTTTGATTTGTAGCAATTATATCCTTACAATTTAATGTACGAGCTTATCTAAATATTTTATGTAAAACCTCTAATTTAATATGCTTAGTAATAAAATAGTGACATAATGCGACAAATTTATTTCTAATTCATGATATTTAAAATGTTTGTATCAAAGTGTTTAGTGCAGTTCGTTGCAATTTTATTAGAAAAAAAATATATTTAAATTTAATTTTTAACAAAGTTTATTTTAACTGCGGCCCTCTATGAAAAACTATAAAAAAAATATTGTCCGCGAAGTAAACAAGATTTCCGACCCCTGGCTTAGTTGATGACAATATATTTTACGAAAAATGTCGGGCCACAAACGCTTTGCAGTTTTAGTAACTCTGCACGTTGAATATATATAAAAAAAACTTGCTTATACAAAAAAAGAAAAGACCAAAGAGGCCTTGGGTGAACAATTAAATATCAAAAAGAGATAAGAAAGGAGTGCACGCAAAGTTACCGAAAAAAATATTAGTGTTATTATTACAAAACTATGAGGGAACAGGATTACGTTTACGAATCAAATATACTTGAATTCTGTGAAGAATACCGTATACGTGATTTTATAGATTAATCGATACTTGATAATTTTTTTTTTTATTTCTATTTTCAATAGTTTTTGATAAAATTGAAATGCAATTTTTAATACTTTTTCTTTCTACTAATAGTAGAAGCTATAATACCTTGTCTACGTGGTTATTTTAAATGTACAATATACTTTATTTATCAAATACACCGTGCCATGTAATGGTGCAATAATATTGTTTTATGAAGTTACACGAAAAAATGGAGAAAAAACGTAAAAATTTGGAACAAAAACAACAATTTCGAAATGATATAAACAAGCAGTTAGTGGAACGAGATATTGCACAAGAAAAAGAAAAAAAATTAAAAGATATTGAACACGATGAATTAATGAAGTTAATAGAAAAAGTAGACGAAGAGAAAAAAATTGGTGAGCAGGAATAAGACATCATAACGCACCCAATAAACAACACCCCTAGTTATATAAATATTATACTTCTAAAATATAACTTAATTACCAAATTGTATTCTAAGTAGGTATATAGAACTTGTGGTGGACCCTTTCTATTTATAATTTAATCGGTAAACATTGATTATTACTTTGAAGTTTTTGATTAGGACTAAATCAAGGAATGTTCATTGGTTTAAGATTATATATCGAATAATTTGTATAGCTTGGTGTAGATATACATGCTATTTAAATTCATAATCGTAATTTGTACTTATATCAATCAAGATATTAAATAAAAGCAATTTTAAAAGCAAATTTTAAAAGTTGATTTCATGACTGGTTTCGGATTTTGTACTTATAAAAAAAAATCATAGATACAAAATATAAAATGAATGTCTTCTCTCAAAATAATTTAAATCTTACAATTCATGCCTACTCATATTATACGGATACTATATACAAAATATAATTATTTAATAAAATCAGGATATTATCTTATACTTCGTTTACACTTAATTTTACCATTCATAAGTGAATGCATATTATAATATCTACAATATAGAATCGTTTTCATTGCAGAAAAATTGAAACGTACAAGACACCGGAAAATTATCATAGAAGAAATGAATCAATTAATCGATAACAGAAAAAAAATATTCTCGAAATGGAACGACATGAGATCGAATTTAAACAAGACGTTCAAAACCATGTTACAGGATGTTTATGTCTTGAAAGTTGACGAATCCGAAGCTAAGGTTTTTCAAACGATGATTGTTGCTTTTCGAATAAAAATTAACAATAACAAGGTTTCATGATATTTCTATAGGCGAAATTGAGACGCGAAAACGAGATTTTCATGAAAAACGATTTGATGATTAAAGAAGAACGCAGAAAGCAAGAAGAGGAAATGTCGAAGATTCTGACGAAAAAAATTAAGGAAATCGAGGAGTTTAAATTATCGGTTGAACTCGAAAATTATGAATCTCGACGGAAACGCATAGAGGTACGAAATCGTTATTAATTAACATGGATACGGTTTGTTACGGGCGCGATACGATTGCGCGCGGTCCATATCAGCGGTACCTTTTTAAGCGTACGATTGCGCGCGCTATAATATTTTAACTTTTAAGCAACGTTGCCAAATATATAGGTCCATGGTAAATCCGTACGATACCATAGTAGATTATAGTAGATTTTTTATAACTTATTTTTGCCGATATCAGACAAACTTCCCATCACTAAGAATGAATTGGTTATATTATCAAAAATATTATCTTTATTGTAAATGTCCATACATGTACGAATATACCTATACTATAATCGTGCATGATGTGACTATATCAATTAAATATCAGTTGTGTTCGGTGTTTGAATTGTGTCACAGTTTTGTATTGATTTTTTAAAAATGGAAAACGAAATTCGCCGTATTACATCGGAAAGGGGAAATGATTTGTTGCTAGTGGATGGGCACAGATTTAGATGTATCAGGCAGCGGGCTGACGGATATGTGAGATGGAGGTGCTGTAAAAAACCGTGTACGTCCATAGTGTTGATGACGATTGATGATTTAATTATAGAAAATGCTAGTGAACATAACCATCCTGTTGATCCGATTACGTAATACATTTGGCAACGTCGCACCCAATTTCACGCGCAATCGTACGCCTTTGAATAATTAAAATGTTGCCTTTTGTTATTCTGGCACTGCGCGCAATCGTATACCTAAAAAGGTTAGACGCGCGCAATCGTACTCCGCCGTTTGCTACGGGTACAACCGATGATTTTTACGAACCCGTTTCGCGTCACCGCAACTGATAGAGTGTAAATAAACTATTACTAAAGTTAGGTACCATAAGTAACCGTATAGTAACTTGGCAAAACGGTACCTATCCATAATTCGATGATTTCCGGCGAAGCGGAAAAACGTTTATTTAGTTTTTTGTTCAATGTAATTTTTATTAACCATGTGCGATTACACAACGCGAGCGGGAGAGTGGACGTGAATATATTATTATAATTGGTTTGGCGTGTAACTTTTTTCTTCTATCCTCCCAACAGCCGTTTGGTTGAGAATATTAATACTACAACACTTATTAATTATATTGTATTATTATTATCATAATATGATCACGCGTTCACGCGATGTTCGAGTTTTCTATCAGCTCGGTATGCACGGATCCCATGGTTTTTTTTTTTTTAGGGACCGTGTAAGAGACGTGCAGTCACCGCGTGTTAATGATATTATAGAAAACAATATTATTTTCTTATTTAATTTAAAGAGCATTCCGCATGATACTTTTATAGCTTAAATATTACTAAGTTAAATATTACAATATTCTTAGACAATCGTTGAGTGCTATTATAAACGTAATCTACAAAAACAGAATGAATATTTTATTTTCAGGAAGGGAACAAGATATTAGATGAACAAATGAAAGCGCTCGAAGCGTTAGTCGAGCAGCAAAAAGAAACAAAGCGCGAAGCATACGAAGAAATGATGAAAAACCACGAAAACTATTTAAAGGATGAAAAGGAATCGTACGAAAAGCGTAAACACAAAAAATGGCAGTACAGAACAGACCTGAGAAATCAAATAAATACCAAAAACATGTCTATGGTACATATCCACGGATGCTTATTTCCGATTTTAATATTGATGCATTTTAACATCACACTTGACCGTTTTTATGAAATATAATTGAATCATTAATAATAAATAATATAATTCATTATAAATTTACAGACGTCCATCATTAAATTTACTTCTAATTAAAATATAATTTAAAGTTTACGGTGCTTACAGTTCTATAAATATATGTACAATATAATATATATTAATAATGTACCAATCATTTTTAATTCATGTAAATAAAACACGTAAAATGTTCTTTAACTTAACCGTGTACTAAAGTGTCCACTAAAACTTTCATTTTTTCATATTTCATACATAATATTGTTTCATTAAAAACTGTATTGGAATTGGTTGTATATTCCTTTCGAAAAACATTATTTTATTTTAAAATGTCATTGCTGTTCACAGGAAAAACAAAAAATGATCGAACTGAAAGAGTATCAACAACGCATAGCGGAATTAGCCAAACAAGAAGAACTACTTCAAAAATTATTAAAAGAAGTTTGAATTCACAAATGCATTGGTCGACTTAAAAATTTACATATTTTAAATCAACCGTCCGCTACATCAATAATAATATCAATAAGATACTGGGTGTTTCTGAAGTAAATGAGGGAAGTAGTACAAGCGATACTTAATGGTACGGTGACCGATAGTGACAATATTTATTTTTATAATGTTTACATCTACAAGATCTGGTTTCTATCAAATTATTCTTGGAACAATATCTAAATTATTTCTTGAAAATTTCTCACACTAATCGAAATGATACATCTTTCTTGTACTTTCGCACGTTTTTTGACGTTTTGTGTGGTCCGAATCAAAAAAGTGCTGTGATACACCGATTTGTATAAGGGCTTGATAAGAAACATGGCATTTTTTGTGGTGAAGATTATTTTTTGTGATTTAAAGTATCTGAATAACTAATACAGTTTTAAAGTTTAAAATAACCAAAACCGTAAGTGTTCCAATTTGGTTTTGATTATTTTACAATGTAAAACTGTGTTCATTTATTAGATACGTTGAACTACAATAAATAAATTTCACCATTGTTGTCCTTATGAAGTCCATATACAAACAGATTTATCACATCACTTTTTTTATTTTGACGACCAAACTACAACACGCTTTTTGTCGCTAACAGGCTGAGTGACGACAAGCGTAAAAATTGTTTGAAAAATGAAAAAACGATGTCACATATCGACTTTTGTGAGAATTTTGCGAGAAATTTCATATTTAAGTTTAAATTTTTATATTTTAAATCATGTCCTAAGAATAAATTGATAAAGCCCAAGTATTGCAGGTAAAAAAAAATGTTATGTGTCATTAATTGGCCATCGCACCATAAGTACGTTTATTCTAGTTCTTTCGAAAATTTTAGAAACACCCTATCCCAGAATGATATAATACTCGAACTGCAAATTATATAGAAGTAAAAATTTTACCTCAAGTATGAAATAAAAATAATAATAATAATTTTACATTGGCTTGTCTCATTTACTATCTATTAAGTTTTGGTTGATTATTGTGTATTTAACACGTAATATGGAACTATCTTTTGTTATTTCTCAATCACGTAGGCGAATATGCGTGATTCATCGTGCCCGTGAATGAGGAGGGGGAATTGAAGTCGAACACAAATTTACTGTATCGGAACCACCCCAACGTATACTATATCATATTGTATATTAACATGATTCAACTTTAAGACGACCACGATAACATGACATCTCATGCGATGGTCACGAAAAAATCCGCTTTGTGTTCCCGTCACTGTTTCCTATACGATTAATTAAACAATGTTGACATGTAATCGTTTTTATCTAAAAACAGACGAACCTCACGGTAGTCGAACCTTTCGTTATAATATTACACACCTTTTGAACGGTTTTTGAGTGCCGGTTAAACCGATGGAAGAACAAAAAGTTATAATACCTAGTAAGGACGCGTCGTAAATATTGAGCAGATAAAAAATCTATTTCTATAAAACTGCCTGTCGAGAATAGCATATAACGTGTTAAAAATTTGCGAAGTTATGAAGAAAATTTGATGTTATACACTCGTCGTCGAGTAACCACGCTTTGTACATGGATAAGCGTTTTGCACACGACAAAAACGAGTGAAACGGACCGAAATCGCAGTAAAAATCAAAGTATCAACCGATTGTGCATTTATTAAAATATTCACACGAAGTGTATAATGATTTTGACTAAGTTTTTACTGTGGGTTTCCTATGACAACGTAGTTGTTAGGGAAACGGTACATTTCGCTCGATGAGTGTGACACCCACCGTGTGATGTTTCAGACAAAAGTTTAGCATAACCCCCTGCAAGAAGATAAAATACAAAGCGAACAATTTAAGTCAATATGTTCTTAGCACATTCTCGAAAAACATTCTTTGCGCACTTTTTGGTGTGTAACGCTTGCTGGACATTTTGACGCCTGAAGAAATATGCTAAGCGATTATGCCTAATACCGTTTAATACAACTGTAATAGTTTAAGTCATTTGCTCGCGCCAAGGCGTATATAATATAATTTGCACCGTTAAACCTATGGTATGAAAATAATTTGTGTGAAATATGATAAGTACCATCATCGGAAAAGTTTTTATTTTTAATTTGTTTTGATAAGCGAGCAATTTAAACAGTCATTACTCATTACATTCATTATACCTAAATCAGTAAGACTAATTTGATGTGACGGATGACGGTCGAGCGGTAGAAACAAACAATAATTCGTTGTCACGCGAGAAAAACTCGGCCAAACGGAATTTCGGAATCTAATAGAAAATAAACGTTGCGCCGGACAGAGAGAACTGTAATGGATTATTTTTAAAATGTGTACTTGTTTCATTGCTATCAGTGTACTCAAATCGGTGATCGTTACAAGTCGAACCCACTCCCTCTTGAAGCTATATAGGTAGGTACGTGACGTAATCTTTCGAGCTTCTGTGAACCCTGTTCCCGTTGGATCTCTATCGAGTCCGATCGATCCCGAACGGAACAACTGGTACGTAGAAAACTGAGCGCAGCTAGATCCCATTAATTTACCGTATTATAACATCAAATGTTTAATGATTAAGGTAAAAATTAAATAGTCAATCAAACATAACCAAATGTGGTATTCGGAATCGGTAATAAAATATAAAAATTGCGAATTGGTTTGTCTCATTTCAGGTGCATTGATAATTTCATCGGGCACGAAATCATCCTGGGACACGTCCACCCTTTCACAATGGTCTCTCATCATACGCAAAACTTTAGATGATCTTCACCCGTAGTCGAACGATGCCGATGCGTTTTCACCCTTCCCGCGGTGTACTGAAATTTCTTTCTACACGGTACACGTTGTAGTTTGGACACAGTGATGAAAAAACGTTCCGCGTTTGAAAAATTGCACGATAACTCTCGCAATCGGCGACAATACTTCGACGAACGAAATTTCGCCACAAATATAGACAGTACTCGACCACGCTTTTTAGACACAATGATTATTTTGCCGGATAGCCGATTCCTCGATAACGTAGTGGACACCCCCTTGCCGATAGCTAGAACAGGTTTGCGGTGTGTACTGCTGCATCTTTCAGGTACACGGTATGGTAAAATACACGTCGCGGTGCGTAGGGCGCGACTCCCGGTGCTCCAGCCGTTCGATCGATACAGCCAAAGGATTTAGCGCGGCTTTTCCTCCGGCTTTGGTTTCCTTAAACGGTTCTATCGGCCTAGCCAACGACCGTATTAGCTGCGCAGAGGCTTCCGTGCCCGGCGATAATCGTCAAGTGTTCGTGACCTCTAGCTCCGTAGACGTTAAGTACACATCACTGTAGTTGACCAATCGGAAGACTTCGGCGATGATGTTTCCGCGCATCGTTCTCGTCCCTGAATAAAAATAGCGCGACTTCACAAAACGCAACCGAGGACCATATCCTCTCTGCGAGGACAGTTGATTCCGGTTGTTTCGTCCACGTTGTTGCACTGTTAACGTTTCGATGTAGGCGCTAAACCGATGACAATCAAACATTGAAACGTCGCGACCGAATCGGTTATCTCCCGTGGAACTAGTGGTCCATAAATAACGTCGACGACCATGGTGATTGTAAAGCTGTTAGCGTCACGAATCAGTTCGACCGGAGGCAACGGCGTCATTCGAACATTTTGTTTATTTCCCGGGTTGTGTTCAAATACACGCGTAGTACGCATTTCATCGGCCATAAATAATGTACACCAACAATATTGCACATGCATCGCAATCATTTCGATCGAACTTTAACAGTAATAATAATAATAATAATATTTTATAATCAATAACGTATTTTATGTTCGGATCTTATTTGCAAATAATTATTTGTAGTGGTAGCTTTTAAATGTTCAAGTAAATCCGAGAAAATTGTTTTAAGTGCGGTAAAATGTACTTAGCTAAGTAATTTTTTAATTACCGTTGATGAGATTAAAGAAAAACTCCAAAATTGAGAAGATCTGTAAACATTATATTTTTGTACTTTCATCGTTATACGTCATACGACATTACGGTGCGGCATAATTTTATCCAACGTCTTTACATAGGCTTTGAGCACCTCATAAATATATATAATGACATGGCTCAACTAAAAAAGCTAAGCCTCTAGTAGTTTTTCAAATGTCCAAACAAATAATTGTTATTTAAAACCCGTATTACTCAACCAACTTAACGTTTTTATTAAGTATAACTATTATTAAGTAACCTATTTTAATCAATTTCTCAATTAGCTAGATTTTTAGCATTTGATGTGTTCATCACATTTCAACAGTCCGGTAAATCTTACAAAAATAATACTTCTTCTATGGTTCTTAATGAACTCAACCTATTATAAATTGTTAGTAACTTTCGACTAATTTATAATCGCTACAACTACTAGAAAAGCCATGGAACACAATAATTGGAACATGCACTGTAATTCGACATGATTGAAACTTTAGACACACTTTTCGGACCGCACTCGGGTTAAAACAATAAAACTATTAAATTAACTAATTTAAGTGACAAAATATAATTGAAATGTAAAATAATGTTAATACTTTAAATAACTGTAAATATAAATAAAGGCATTGTAACTAATGATCCTTGCTGCCGAATTGTATTGAAGATCAATAAAAAAAAAAAAAAAGCGCCTACTTTTAATCGATAATGTTCTCCAATATATTATATGAAAATAAATACTTCACCCGTAATACATGGACAAAAAAATACATTTCACCGTAAAAGGACAACATTCGAAGTATTATTAATTTACTATGATTTAACAGATAGTATAAGTTTTAGGCCAAAACTTCTAGCTATTTGATCAGTGCTTTGTGTTTTTAGTAAAAATTGCTCTTGAATAATACTTGATAATATTTTTATAATTTGTTCGTTCTCTAGGTATTATATATTTGTATATCATAAATAAAGGAGACTTTAACGCTAAACATAATCTAACTTAACCAATAAGCTGCCGATATTAGTACATATAAGTTCGACTAGTAAAAGAAGTCTAAAAATAATTGGTTTTTGTTTATAAAATTGTTTAATTTTATGACCAAACATTATTAAATTTGTTATATCACCATTATGTAACAATATAAATAGTTTTTTTTTTAAATATTAAATTCATAATTTACATTCCAAAGATAATAAAAATGTAATAGTGATATTGATATATTTTAAAACTTTAGCCTGGACAGAGAATTGATTCATTGTTTCTAAAGTAGAATATATATTTCAAATTATATACGTCTGAACTTTTTTATTAAATTATAAAAACGCGCTATGAACTATTAAAACGTATACTATTATATTCTGAATACATTTAAAGTTTTCTCAATATCCCAAGAACTTTACATAAATACGAGTAGCCTTTTAGATGGATTCGTATTATTATAAAATGAAGCGTGTTGAAGAAAACCTAAATTATTATTGCATCGAAAACGGTTTATTGAGAAAACCATTTGAGTTTAGTATACAAGAATAATTTTCAAAACCTAAAACATAAGTATTTTTTTTTCAAAAAAATATTTCTACACAAAATTTGTACTACGCGAACGATATATTTAATTTAAACGTTTACAACTGTGGCATGTGTATAGGTTTGTCCGATTTATTATTGATGAAATGTTTTACACTCCTTCCGAACAGTAAAACATTATGACACTGCACTCAAAGTAAGCTCTGCTGCGGTTAAGGTTTACCAGAATTTATTCGTCTCGCATTATATACTTTGGAATGATGAATTAGATGTATCAAAAGGAACTTTTTTAAAGTAAAAAAAAAAAAAATAAAAAATCCGACCGTGAATAATAGGTTTCCGAAAAGCAGAAAAAGTAACTGTCCAGTGAGATAATTGAGTATCGGCCGCGTCACCGTAAGACCGTTACTTATTCCGAGGGTTATTAATTCATTACCCATATGACATATTATTTGTTTCGATACAAAAACAATGATGACTCGTCGGATTTGAGAAACTTAAAAATGTAATCATAAAAATCTATATCGAGCCGTATCGCCTGATTTCTCCAGTTTGAATGGCTTAAATATTTAAAGCTTCACGTACATGAAAAGTTTGACAAACGAAATTAATTATTAGGTATGTTAAAGTTCTTTACATTAATCTTTTATATTATTCGATTAAACCTACTGAGAAGAGTAAAAAATGAGCTATTCAACGACGTTACATATAATATAACTCCTTTTTTATTGACAAGATATCGATCACCTAATTATATATCAGAGTCAGGGCCAATACTATTGACATGACCCAGCGATTCACGTTTTTTTTTTCCATCCCTTTCTCTCATAATATCATCCAAGTACGATGGTTTTATCTTTATTTCATTTTCATGCATTATAAATACTATATGAGAATACGGATTTTTTCAGCTCGTTAGGAACTGGATGTATGTCAAAAATGTTGTGACTAATATGTTTCAAGAATCTTCGATCAGATACCGCCTTTTTGCCGTTGTTGGTGCCGGCTTAAAAAAGACTAATGGTGGTTTTATCGGCAACAGCCTTTATATAGGTACACCGTGAACTGGAATACTACGTATGAGGCTTATCGAACATTTTTTTTTTTTTTTTTATATAGAAAATAAACACCCGTAAGGTAATGCGTCTCAGTGTATTATGTAGAGGGAAAAAACCACCGATCCGAAATGTTCGCTGTATTAAAATATAATCGATTATTTAAGATAGATACGTTGTAATGGGAATCCGTAAAAACCCTTCGGTATTTTTTAGTATAGACGATGACGAGTACCGTAACAATCGTTCAAGTGTCGAAACCTCCGTAATCCTACGACCCGGGTCGGATCAACAGACCGGAAAACCAGAAAGGCATATTGACCTCTTAAGATTCAGAGTGAAACCAATTCGGTTTTGTCGTGATGTGTTATAATATTTATTTATTTTTAATCCGTGTACACGATTTAAACCAGAAGGATTATTAATATTATATAGAATGCTTACAATGCATTTTACAACATTTCATAATTTTTTATACATTATTTTTTTACAAAAGTTGGAACATTAAAGGTTCAACTAAATTTTTATGGGTCCCCAGTCATGTGGGCATCGCGGGAAACGAACGAGCTGATGATCTTGCTTTCTCTACTAAATTTAATAATAATATATCTACCTTTAAAATTCCTGCTTCCGACCTTCTCCCTATTCACCGCAAAATTTTAGACAACGCTTGGCAAAATAAATGGACCTCCTTACCGTCAAATTATGCCGCTTGGCACAGATATATCGTCCCCACCTTCCCTAAATCTCCCTGGTTTAAAAATTTAAAGATTCCCAGACATTTAATAGTTTCATTCTCTCGCCTCCGAATCGGCCACAATTTACTCCCTCATCATTCCTTCAAACTCTCTCTTAACTCTTCTCCTCTATGTACCCGTCACCTCGATGAATCTGTCTGCGACTTCAACCACATTATTTTCCATTGTCCCTCTCTCTCTCCTAGCAGATAACTCCTTTTTTCATTCCTATCCACCCTAGGTTATCCCACTCCCGATTCAAATCTTCTCCTTAATTCTCGTTCTACTCACATCATCAATTCCATCATTTCCTTCATCATTTCCGCTGGCTTCCTAATTTGAATAATAATTGTAAATAAATAATATAAATATTTTGTAATTTTTTTTGTAAACAGTAATTGCATTGCTGTAATGTTTCTGACAATGGCAAAAAAAAAAAAGGTTCAACCTAATTTATTAAGAATATTGATTCTACTACTATATCAACCATATTTAGAACTTTAGAAGTATAAACTGATCTTTCACTCAGAATCGTTTTTTCGAGAGAATGAACAATGGTATCAATTGGTTTCAAGTTTAAAAGACCAATACATGTACATAAGCCTACCTAGGAGTTCCACCTGTTTCATATAATCGAAACGTTTTGCCGGATATATGCCTTATGGGGCCGCAGAAGACAATTTTGTGGAATTGATTAATTTTAAAATATTACATCAGTATGTCTGACTACAACTCATTTTTCCAACTGTTACTATAACAATTGGAAGAGCACTCTCGGTCAGTGTTTTCCCGGGCACCACCATGAAGGCTTGTTAGTCGTGATATTGTACGCATATATCGCACGTAGGCTGGACCCTGGTAATCTACCAGCAACGACTAACGATGCGTATTATTATTTTAGCGATTATGTAGATATTTAACATGATCCTTTTTTTAAGTTTTTTTTTATATTCGTACCTCGTATATGCGTCGTAAAAAATAATAGAATCACGATCCGTATTAACGTGGATACACAACAAGTTGAATGTCAAACATATAATATGCTAAACTGAACAAAGTATTCAATACGTGATATTAACAGTACGGTACACGAAAGTTTACAATGGTAACATCGCGGTATGTTGTCGGTACACGATACGACTTGAGAGGTTTGAAAGGATAACATTATGTTTCAATAACGCAACGGCTGCAAAAGTAGACGTCGTCTTCTTTTTACAATATAATAAAACGGCAAAGAAAATATATAAATAAGGGAAAGCTACCTTCCGTGCCCAACTTTCGGCTGAATTTCTTTTACGCGATGGAAAACCCCTGATTTCCTATCAGGTATTTTTATAATTTCGTAAATCTTCTCTAATTGTTATAATTGATTGTACCCTTTTTTTCTATATATTAAATCCGTAGCATTTTTATTGCATTGAAAACATTCACTCACCCGGTTGAATTTAATTACATAATACCAACACAATTATAAAATCAGTTTTGGTGCATTCGAAAAGTAATAATATAAATAAATACTCAGAAAATATAAACATATTAAGTAAATATTTTTAATAAATTCACAGCAGGCTACACCTGAATAATTATTCAAACTATACCTGCCTGAATAGCTTGAATAATTGGATACAAATAATTCGAAAATTTACTTTTTCATAATTAATGAAAAAATAAAAAGAAAAAAAACTCACCATTCTATTTTACTGATCGATGATCGATGGTTGATGATACAAAAGCATCTAATTTTTCACGATTTACTAATTTATATAAACAATTAAAGTGAGTTAAATCGATTATAAATAATGATCGTTTGATATTTAAATACATAGGTTTATAAATTTAATCTTTATCTCTGATAAGACTTGGATGTTCCATAACTTCATGAATAATATTGTATTCATTATTGACAAAAACATTAGGAGTTCTACAAGACATTTGCAGATATTTTCAATTCAAGACTTTCTTAATACCACAATTGACAAAGTTTTATAAACTTTTTTTTATTATTTCTGATGCTCAGTGTATACAATTTACACTTAAATTCGACATGTCTCTTCTAGAATATTATCAAGTTTCCTTATTATTGTTATCGAATTCATTAACAAAAGCTCACGATTGCGTAAGGTTCTATGAGCTTTTTATGTTTTATTGTTTTTTATCGTTTATATCAAAATATACATTTTGATCAGTAAGAAAAATATTAATTTATTAACAGTTCGAATAATCCAATATGCTATAATAATTAGTATACACATACCCCACACCGAAATAAGGTTTGAACCGCGTGTGCGCGAGCGGACGATATTTATTCAAGTATTTACTGTACCAGGTGTTTGTTTAACTTAAGATGCTTTAGATGAGCATTGTTGTTAACATATTTGTCCACATACGTGTTAGCTCATGACTATTTGTTTTATGATTAAAACATGTAATGTTATCACTTTTGGCTTATTATTATTATTATTATTATTATTATTATGACTATCGATAAATAAACTATCGATTTTTGGTTACCGAGGAAATATATTATTTTGTTTAATAATATGTTAATTCTAATGAGTACTGATTGGAGTCATATTTCTATAACATGTTAAACATGGATATGTTATTGCATATACAATATACATACAACCGATGTTTTTTTCTTTCTGACTGACCGCGTTACCACAGAGCACCTTATACTCGTACAGTAAATAAGACTTGATTATCATAACTATAAGTAACCACATCATGATTTATGATCACTACATCTCAATAACGACATGCACTTGAAATTTTAAATGGTGGTCTTTATAATACCTACTGTAGATGCGTGTAAAATAAAGGAATATATTTTGATACATTTTCGTTTATGCAAATGTCACCGCCAGTTCATATACTGTTCAGCGCGGTAAATTTTTAACCAATTTTAATCTATAACCAAGTGTCCCTTCCTTAACCAAACATGGCTAAGATTTAAATAATGTAAGTTAAAAATCCGTTAAAACCAATGCCCCGGCCAAGACTGATCCGTGCGAACCCGGGTAATTCAGCTTGTATTTATACACAATTCAAATACCACTCACTCACTCAGTGATCAGTATACAGACAAAACTGCCGTACCGATCCATTAGAAACGTTGAATACTTCTCGATTGCGATGATTCGACTTAAGATCCACGAACGTAAACGTTAACTGACTTACAAATCCATCAATAATGAGTATTCCAAAATATCGAACCCTTCTCTACCTGACGAAAAAATCGTTTTCACAAAATATATGATTTTAGTTGATTAGTTATCGTTTTTAGTTAAGTATGGGTACCTAACTACGGTTAGTTTACGATCACTTTAAAACAGAAGGGTAATCATTTAGCAGGATAATAATTGTTACTATTTTCATTTCAAACATTAACCCAAACAATGCGTGACGTATCATTTATTCAACAGGATTCAGGAACATGTAAAATACTAGTGTACATTATTATTGTATATTATGTGTACAGTTTGACAAAAATAAAAATTTTCATTTTATTATTGTTTTTTATAACAACTCTCTGTCAGAAATTTCGTACAACCCGCAAACACATTACGACAACATGCGTCGTAACTCTCGTTGAGCGCTAGCTTTTATAAAAACTGTTCAAACATCTCAAGAGTATGGAACATTTGTACAAATAACACTATGACGCTGCTTTTGAGAAAATATGAAAAAGTTCGAGAGAAACTATAATTGCGGTAATAGTATCACCCGGAGTATTCGAACTAGTAGTGTTCTAGTTAACGTCGATATGCAGGTAATTAATTGTTCATTTATGAGTTTAATATGTACGTTTTACTGTGTTGGTGGTATGTTCACAATAAAACCAACGGTGAATTTGCCAGTAAGTCAAACGATGAACACTTACAATAAACTTGCTCCGTTTTTGAGTAAGCCGTCCGGAACTAGTTTGAACGGCAATCACAGCCAAAACATCAGCCTGAAGTCCAAAACACCGTCAACCAAGTTGGTGACTCTTCAAAATCAGCCCTTGGATCATTCAAACAATAGCCTAACAGATTTAGCACAATATTTAACAAACTTCGACGATCTAGAAGGTTCCGACGAAACTGTACACGATGTCTACGATGGTGTTGTAGCCATTTTAGTGCTGAGAATGCAAGATTGGCTAACGACCGATAAGCAAGTAAAGTTAATCACACATTACCTTGGCGTTGGAGATGAAACTATACACGTGATAAACTATGCAATAACGCAACTGTTTTATTTACAACACAGAGAAAAAATACAAATCCCCAATCTATTGAATGCGTTCTTTTACTCGTGCGACATAGGAAATATGATTCAGGATCAGACCGAGATGACAATAGCAAACGTTAGAAAAAAACTGTCGTCAATTCTAACAACATTACGAGTAGACGAAAACAACTATGATAGTAAACAGATCGATGAAAAGGATCTGGTGAAAAATCTAAAATCGAATACGGCGCTCATTGGCGAAAAATCCAAACCTTCGTTAAGCGTGACAATACCGTTGATGAAAAACCGAGTGTACGTAGACTATTCGAAAGAGAGCGTTTTGGACAAAGTTAGTTTCGTCGATAAAAGTCGTGATTTCGTCAAATTGAATGAAGAAGAAACGGACGGGACGAAAATAATCAAGAACCATGTAGATTTACTTGGTGAACTAATACCTGATATATTCGGCTTTGCGTACAACCATTTAGAACTATTACAAGAGCTAGAGCGATTTGATCTTGTCGAAGCAGATAGGCAAAAAATTAAACGCTTCTCACAATTCCTGGGTTTGTTTAAGGATATTTTCTTGAGCCGTTATTTTGAGTTTAAATTTAAACACGAAATAGACGAGGAGTTTGAAAATTTGTTACAACCGCTAGTTGATTTCTTAAATTTCGATGTATCCGAAACCTCATTATCTATGTTATCTAGTGGTAAGTATCACGAGACCATGTGGAATTCATTGAACGGTGTTTTGGAAAAATTACTATTTTATACAAACGGCTGTAACATTGAGAGCTGGAAGAAAAAAAGAACGTTAAAAATGGACATTGAAAAAAATAACGATAGCAAAGAATATTACTTAAATTTAATGAACTGTAATACGGAAGATTCTTATGACATATTAAGTACATTTGCCGTCAATTTCGAACAAGGTGCCGACCTATATCGCGATCATGGATTAGACCTCAGTCAATGGCCTGTTGATATATATTAATTTAACATCATAAAAATATTTTTAATGACTACGGAATAATATTGTGTTAAACATTTTCATCTCGCAGATTATATTTATTTAAGATAAGTAAAACGTATATATAACGCATTATTTACTAAATTGCCGTTGATTGTTATTTTCTAAATTGTAACTCAATACTTTTTTGCTTTTAATTTATTATTCATATTATTATTTCATATTAAAATAATTAAATAGATTAACCTCAGTAGTTTAAGTTATAATTTATGATTGTCATTTTTTTTTCACGTATATCGTCTAAGCCTACGAGATATAAGTGTGGTCAAATATGAAAATAAATCAAATCACATATTAAATGTGAACAACGTCTACATTTTATTAGTCATTTAATCCAAGAAAAATGTTTTAACAAAATAATAATTATTGGACATTTGAAGGTAAAATAAAATATTTCTGTTACAATATTATTGGAAATACATGGGTCATAGGTGTAATTTAAGTACACGATAATACCAAAGAAAATTGTTACTATTTACATATGTAACAAGCTCCAGTAACCACACTATTTCTATAATTTTTTTAATTACGAAAAATGATTTTTCTAAAAATAGAATAAAAATATGCTTACGAGAGAAAATTCAATTTTAAAAATAAATCACTCAATGATCTCGAAACCGAAGTTATATCCATAAATCGTAATATTTATACATAAAGTCAATAAATTAAAACTTAAGTTTCTTTGTTCGCAATGAGTTACTTAAGATTAATATTGTTTTCAAATCACTTGTAGAACAAAAAATGTTTTCTTTTTTTTAAGGAAAATTATAAGGTACAAACTAATTGTTTGGCATAGGCAAAAAAAAAAAAAGAAAAAAATTCAACTCAGTTTAAACCACGCAGGTCTTGAAAGAGGAAAAATGAGTATTCACTTTGAAGTACATTTTTCTTTGATCCTCAAACATTTTTATTCGATCAAAAACATTGTATAATTATTAGGTTTAAAAATAACTAAGTTGCTCGCAATTTACTGCATACGTATGCATGATTTCCTGATAGTTACAGTACCACAAATATAATAATTTTTTTATTTCACTTAACCGCCCAGCGAACGCATTAGTGAAAATGATACTACTATAATGTACTTCTTTTTATATTTTATGATATCTCATCAATGGTCATTCATCGGGAACGTTATTATCTACGTCTTAGGCATTTGAAGTATTTGAAGAATTATTTTTATGAAGAACAAATGTTGAAAACTCAAGGTCGATTATTTAAACAACTAAATTATTTGCAAAGTGGTACCCGTACAATAATAATATTGTTAATAAGCATTTTTTTTTTTTTTAGGGATCTCGTATTTATTGTTGTGATTTTTCCCCAGTTTTCGGCAAAAAATCAATTTTTTTTTTTTTTTTATTGCGATAAAATTACGAGGCTTCCCATTTTTTACTTCGTTGAATCCAATCAGCCAAATGCCGGTGGTCCGATGTACATTATTTATGGTCGGGTTGTGTACGCTAAGTGCTTACAAGTGATACAGAGCCGTAATTACCGGGGAGAGTGGGGGAACGGACGGGATGACGCCTAGCTAAACGGGTGCCATAAAACACATTTTCGGATACGTTACTTCAAGCTTGGTTTTAGAATGTTTATGTAAAGTTTCTTTTCGGTTTACCGACTTCCAATAATGATATTTTCAGAACATTTTCATCAGAGATTTTTCAATAATAATAAACGATAATAAACTTAACAATATAATAGTATACGCCCTGCGATGCGTTAAAATTGATAATGTTTATGACGGGAGGGGCCTTACTGTTCCCATCCAAAAATGTAACAATATATTCTACGTAAATCACGTATAAAAATGCTGGACACAAAAATCGCTGTCAACCTTGCGCGGAGGTTCTTGGTGCAGCAACATTTGACACGATCGTAAGTTAAAGAATTTACAATTTATCGACCGCAAGCCATACCTATTATATTTATCGAAAAAAAACTATCTTAAATAGTATTTGGGTACCTTGAAGGATAGGGGACCGAGCAAGACGTTTTGTATTGTAACCATTAAGATTAATAAAAAATGTATGACGTTCGTTTCGTTTTCGGAATACTTACTATATATTCGAATGGCTTGCATTTCCCATGGTTTCGTTTTGACATAAAAGTTGAAATATTAAAAAACATTACTAGGACGTATGTACGCGCGGCTTATAAATCAAGGTTAACAAAACCTCAAATAAATGCTTTAGGAGTTTCTCAACTTTATATGACAGATACAAATTTGAAAAGAAAAAATGAACAGTAACAAAATACGCACTGTGAACATATGGCATACTGTGGCATTGTGTACTTGACAAACTATATAAAAACCGTATTTTCAAAAGCCTTCAGTTTTTGAAATCGTGTACAAAACATACCAACATACGAAATATTAAAATACGCGGTTTTCAAAAATATATTTCATTACGTATTATATTTTTCTTTGTACTCCCGAACGCGTGTGTCCGTATACCGGTTCTAGCAAATAAACCATAAAATCATAACTTGCCAATGCGAAAACGAAGAACTTCCGATTCCTAAAATTAATTGTTTTTACTATAAATACAATTATTATCCGCTCCACCCGGAGTCCGGGAATCGCATAAGTGTTGTATCAACATTTCGTAGATTTGAATAGGAAAGATCGGCCAATTCAAACCTGGATTAGAGCTTGCATAAGGAGGCCTATGGATAAAAGTTCGACAATATATTATTATACCCTCGAGTGTTACGATTTGACAATTCGCTATTCGCGTTCAGAGCTTAATCGCAAGTTGAATATCAATTTCGCATATATATATATATATATTATCATTTAGTGTTTTGATAACGCGGGATTAATAACGATCATATTTCAATGAAATATCAATTTCAGGGCTGTACCAGTAAATCGTACGAAATAATAATATTACTGAAACGAGTAACCTAACCGTCGTATCTTTGTAATAATATTATTGTTCGATTTAGAAATCACGTTGAAATGAAAATTCTCAATCACAGCGGGCCGTGCGGCGAAATCCCGCCGTACAGTTTCGCCGCGGGCTGGTAATACGGGATTCATTCAAAACTCGTTTTGACTCTTTTCAAATAATGCGTAACGCCACATTAATTCGGTACGGTACAAAACGTTAAAGCGGCACGGGCGTGGTGGCCTCGAAATTCCCAAGGAACGGATTTTAAACTTTTCTCGTTTCCTAATTGTTAAATCTCCGAAAACCGAAACGCGTTACACACGCCCTACGACTTTTTCACCGTCACAAACAATAAAGGTTAGCTGCCCGCGCAACGTCGAAATGAGCACGCGACCACGGCAAATCGACGTTTACGCAATATCTGCAATTGTTGAGAACGCACGGGGACAATATTGATCGACATTCATTTTTGATTTTATCGCTGCGTAAAGTATACCAGCACTCGACGCGCGGTTAATACCAAAATACATTTAGTCGAACGCGTTCCATATGACGACTTTCGTAACGGCGGTTTTGATTCCATCACGGGGTTATCTACTGGTGATCGGGTTAGCCGGGTTTTTCGCACTGACGCTAATGAAGTCCGAACGATGCGCGTGTGTATGATCGTTTGTAGGTGTCCATAATGATACCGAGTAAACTCTCGCCCCTCGTCGACTAAAAAGACACGGGTGTGAGGAACTCTACAATCCTGATTGTTCACTAGCTTGTCACACATGTGGGCCTCCCTCCTCGCGTACTTCCATGTTTGTCTTGTACGTGTACACGCATCAGATGTACTTATTGGATGTTAACAGTTTTATTGTTTATGTATATTTTATATTTTAAATAGGCAACATAATTAAACGCGCGAGCTTTAAAGCACGTTTAACATAATATTGAATTACGTAACAGAATATTCTCGTAAAATGACAATACACTTATGAATGGTTCGAGAATCACAAGAAATGTAACTAAGATCTGGAAATAAATGCACGTGTCAAAAAAATCATACGTGCATTCCAACAGATCGAATTTGGCCTAGACGCGAACGCTTGTTATTATTAAACTAGTTTACTGCACACGATGTGTCTGTAACCCAGAAAACACTTGAGAAACGGTGTACCGTATTATGGTAATGCCAGCATTGTATACTTTTTTTTAAAGTGCCATATTAATATTGTGTTCGATTCTATAATAGCGCATAATGATTCCGATTATTCGTTCATTCGTGTAACGTATAAAACAGTGTATGTATAATGTATATGTTATATAACTGTACTATTTTTAAATCCGCGAAGTCAAACGCGTTTCGCGTTTTGCAATACAATTCAATTGGTCGCGGACGATTGATATTTGGGGTGCGTATTCATGCAACGAGCAAAAAACAGAGTGAGGGAGAGAAAAAAAAAATATAAATAAAGTGTGACAGGTAGGTAGATAGTGGGAAATAGTGTATGTGTTTTTATGAGAGAGAGGGGATAGAACACCAGATGGAAAGGCAGAGAGGGTAACAGCGAAAGAGAAACAGAGAGAGAGATAGGCAGTACAGTGTCGGAACCCCGAAGCTAATTAACACGTTTTGGTCGCTTGGTGCCAAATATTTTACCACTAAGTGCATTATGTTAATTTAATGAACTGCCCCATATGCCCGGAAAATTATCAAACTTATTTTACTCTGCACACGGAACGTTGTACAAAATGTTTCGTGTGCGCATATATTATTATACCCACTGTATTATAATATTTAATTATTATTTGCGAAACACGTGTATAACGGGTTACGTAAAATTATTCCGTTTAAGGTCGTTGTAATAAACTGCACAGCCTATCGCATTCAACGGAAGTATCAAAAATCGTTTTTGCCGTTCAATATAACATTCACAATCATCCCGAGCATATTATGTAAATTTGTCATTTTGTAGATGTTACGTTGTACTTTATCCGAAACCTCGCACTCGGATAGCCATCTTTTTTAGATTCTGAATAAAACGAGGAGTGTATTGATTTTATCATTTTTTTTTTTTCATGTTTACATGATTTCGACCAGAAGGACCGAAGTACCGAAGTATAAAAACCTGGTAATTTTTTTTAAAGGAAGTGTCGTCTAGTTGGTACTCAGAGGGAGTCATTTTATGAATTTTTCAACAATTTTCTGAAAATTTGAGAAAAACAGAGAAAAAATTACAAAAAAAACTTCAACGGATATCGAGAATCGTACTATACCGTCTAGTATGTATTACCACGCACTATCTACTTGTTTATGTTACGGTATACGGACACAAGATTTTTCAAAAGAATTTCGTTATTTGGTTGTTGTTATCCTTTAAACCATAATCTGTTGCGACTCGATATTCGATACAAACTTATATTATCTATATTATATCGAGTATTTATATTGGCGTTTAATTGAAAGTTCAGAATTTCATACATATTTTTTTTTTTTTTTTATAAGTCAGAACACAAAAAAATCAAGAGAATGGTTAAGAGAGTTCTTAATCTTTTTAATATTATTTATAAAAAATATATATAATATATTTTTTTTTACTACTTTAAATTTTTCCTGAGAATAAGCCACCAAATGGAGGCACTCCTACCCGTACATAGTGAGTAGGAGAATAATCTTACAGCATGAAAAGGCTCTATTTGTACGGTACGGCGGATGTCATAAACTTTACTATTATACGTACAGCCGGAAAAGTGTCGAAATTAATAGTACGCCAGCTGCGACCTTATCAATAATGACAACTGCGAAATACAATCTATGCACACGTGAACGTACGTGCTAACAATGTTCGAACACCGATTGTATATATGTTTCAACCATAATCATGCATTTGAAAATCCAACAGATATTGTAATAGTGCCAGCTGTATCATGTTTCATGATAATTCGAGACTTGCGAAGAAAAAATAGTAATCCATAATATTTTACGTGCCGGCACGTAGACATGTATTATAATTCGTATCACAATATCGTATTTATTTATTATATTTATTTATAGACACCCAGTGGGCATGTACTGTGTATGGCAGGTACATGATTAGTTATTTCAGTATGGTACACTTTACATAGTAAAGTAAAATAACAATGAGCAACAATATTAAAATGTTTAAGACAATAATTTGAATTATAAAATATAAAAGAAAAAAAAATTGTATTTTTGAAATTTAAGAAAATATTCAGAATCAGAATCTATAAAATAATATTTTGATTTATCCAGCGTTTCTATTCCAAGAGAGAATGGAAGAAATATCGAAATACTTAAGTTTATTACTTCGAATATTTCCATTCGGTTAACCGATGCGAATAGACAATGGTTAATTTTGGAAGTAGGAACATAGAATGTAGACGTGGATTTTAACGTTAAGTTTCCAATTTTTTCATAAGATACTCATGGTTGGCGTTTCAGATTAACGGACCATAATCCAAAATCGATCGTACGAGAAAGAAAAATAAAGCATGCAAGCAAATTTGATCATGAAATTTCCGACAGCTATGTTTGCCCAAAAACCCAAGTATACGTATGGCTTTATTATGGATTTCATCGATATTTTCGTTAAATGTAAAATTATGTGTAAATTGTTGAAATGATCCACAGGTTATTTTTATTCATATGATAATACTTATTATAAATATAAAATTCTATCTATTTCTAGTGCATGCGATTTGAATGGATTTATCCGTATTTGTCCGTATTCGTTCCGTATTACGGAACAGTAATATGGTAAACCGCAATGGTAGTGACGGAACGCTTTCCGCGGCGAACTTTAATCCGACAGTAATCGAATGTTGAAAAAAATAAAAATAGTGGCGCACGTTTACAAAAACGAGACTATCGCGCACGACAGGATCATGTTGGCGCAAATAGCACGTGGCTTTGAAAACTCGGCACATCCAGAATATTACCGAATAACTTTATTCTCATCAAGAAAGTTCTGATTAAGAGTTGAGAACGAAATAAGAGTAAACGCATATGACGTACGTAGTGCAGACCGTATTATTATACGTAGTTGTATTGGAGAACATATTACGTTTTCCGAGAAAGGTTTATTTTATTTGCAGTATAAGTAAAACGGAACAGAGGGTTGAAAAAACGCCACTACGACGCAAGCCCCTCTCCTCTCCACCACACTCCTCGGTCGACATTTATGCCGTTGAGTTATGACCGTAAATCATCACGACCCGGTTTGTGTTTTGCTCCGGTTTAGTATTATTACAATATCGTCGTTTGATAAACATAGTACTATTCGAACAAAGTTTGCACATTCATAAAATTATTATCGACGCCGTATTGTTGTACCGCATTCGAATAACGTGACTCCTTGTGCAAACCCTTTCCACCCACTTGAAAAGAAAAAAAAAACAAAACGCTCGGATTAATCGTCGATACCACGACATTTATCGGTGACCGTTTTTTTTTTATTTTTTTCCCAACGAAACGAAATGTTTTTGAGCGAAGAGGGTAGAGAGAGAAAGACAAATGGGAATAAAAAGATCGTGTTTGTGATTATTGGAGATTGTTTATATGTTATACAAATAAATACTAAGCTCCGAGTGCGATATATTCATTTAGGAAACAAGAGTTCTTACATCGTAAAAATATAATTTTCAGCTGATATTTTTTAATTCTTTTCCACTATACGACATTAATAACAAGAGTATAAATTATACAGTTATTCATACTTGTATATATCTAGGACGGAAGATTTATTACGATTCACGAAGAGAGGAAAATGTAAAATTTTTTTTTTATACAAAACAAAAACGAGACGTAATGTATCCAAGTAATGAATTATATGATTTACAACAATCGATAAAATTATATAATATAACTACAGCGTTTATAACGTCGTCATATTGTACAATATTAAATCAACTTCAGTCCTATCATTAAATCAATAATATTTAATGTTCTTCAATAAAAAATTTATAGAAACGTAATTTTTTTGATATGGACAGTAATCTTTAGTTCTGAGGTGCAGTTAGTGAACAGTTTCCTCCTCAAGTAAGTCACGTTATTCTTTCCGATTTAACATTTATATATAAAACGTACATATTTTTTTAAGTAACATACTATAGATGTATTTTAGTAAAAAAAATCTCCCGAATATAAGAGCCAAATCCGTTGTTTTTGGGGTAGCCTGATTGGCGGCAACCCTGATGACTATCAAATATCAATCTCAGGTGTTTAGTCAAGCAGAATGAATAGAAGTACAGAAGAATAGAAGAATAGAAGAATAGAAGAATGGGACGAATAGAAATATGTAAAACCTTAAAGACAATTTTAAAAATTAAAATATGGGACTCCGAAACCCCTTCTAGAAAGATTTCAAAAATCATAAATTCTCAGACTTGGACTCATAATGTTTGATAAAATTCCAGCACCTACTAGAATCTAAGATATCCGTACTTAAGGGAAGCTAACTCGACGAATCTTCCAGTTTATCATCTTCAGCCAAAGTGACATTTTCATTTCAGTCTTTTCGTTATTATAATTTAGAAGTGTACCCTACTTTATTTGACATTGATATAGTACACTAAAATTCATTAATTCTTCTTTTTATTTATGTGAAGACTTTTACCTCAACACCGTAGAAAATTTTAAATTTGTATTTTCTCAGGTTTATTGATAAAGTACCGTCACTTGTTTGAAAATATAGATGAAAAAAACGCTTCGTATCGTCATTACCACCAAAAACAACGTTATGTATAATAATATGTTCTATGAAGATCTAAACATAATTTCAAATTCAAACGGATATTATATAATGATGTGTTAATATTATAATACCATTTTTCTACTTATACTACTAGTACCTATAAAATTATAAATAATTTACTGATTTTCATAATTTCCTGAACTCAAAAGTACACATTTTTTTAATCAATTTAATTTGAAGTACGGTTACTCGACAGATTCCCTCATTCAAGCCGTCAAACCATGAAAATATTGTTATATATTATATAAATGACTTATTGTATTCTTTATTTAATCATACGGATTGTAAATATTCTTCTTTTTAAGTACAAAAACAAATGAATCTTAGTTCCTTTTTTGAATATAATTGTATAAGAATCTTATTTTTAATGAAGCATATTTTTTTTCAATGTTAAATAAAAAAAAATAAAGGGGAGATTTAGATTCTTCGTTACTCTCACTAAAAGTTTTATCCCTATAAATTGAGTGTTTATGTGTGAAATAAGAATACAAAGTAAACCTAATGTACCATTACAATTAAAAATATATATTAGTGCCTGCAAGACAAAATCGATGAAAGATAATTTTTCTTCTCAAATGTATTGTACTGTAGAAAGCAAAATATTATTTATGAATTCTGCAACCAGGAGAGGTATTTTGAAATTTTACTTTTGGCTATACAGTTTATGTTATAACTATTGTAATCTTCGTTGCTATATTTTCTTCAAATTAATCTTACGTATAATAACTGATTCAATTTTAAAACATTTCAATTAAAGTATTTTGGTATTATTATTTTAATATTATAATCGCAATCCACCTTCTTATTTGGTATGGGGCACAATATTCATTAAGAGTAAGACATTTATATGTTGAATTTTTTTTTTATATGATGTAAATATTGTATAGTGTACCCATTAACAACGCATTTTTTATAATTTTAAACAAATATCTTGTTACAAGTTTCGTCGCTATTAAGGTATACAAAGTTGTTATATATAAATAACGAATACTACTCTGTTGGAAAAAATTGGTCGTGTTCTCAACTTTGAAACTTTAAATTTCAATTTAGCCTAACCATGATTTATAAAATCATATAATGCGCTTATTAAATCCCTTGCCGCCGTCGCCGTATAATGTTTTTGGTCTAACATTTGGATTTTATTTTTTCATTAACCTAATACGAAGTTCATTCCCTGCGGAGTTTGATGTTGAAGTATATTTGTTTTATGATTTAGAAACTAGTAAGAAAATGACTTCAATTTACACATAGTTTTGTAAAAATAAGATGCTAGAGAGCACTACTTTAAGTCAAACAATCTGCCCTTTTCAGAAGAATGAAAAACAAAAAAAAAACACTAAACGAATATCTGAAAAAGACATTTTCTGAAAAATAAACTATAGTGAGTTACTAAGGTAAATATTTATTTCCATTTTAACAACGAAAAATCCATATTCGCCGATGCAACTAATATTTGTGTGAACGAGTTTGTTAAATCACTGTATTAGTAAACGTAAATAGTGGTTTGACTATTTTTAGAAAACCTAGTCAACCATATTGTGCTAACATAAAGAATTCTAGATATGGTAATCACCTACAGTACTTACTACCACTTGCGATCGGTTGCACCGAACCATGGTAACGTTTCAACCGTTGTCGGGTGTATAACGAAAACGAAAAAATATTTATTTTCATTTAGTCCGATTGATCCGTATAAAAACATCGTTGAAATCATGTTTTGTGCGAATCATACACATTTCGTAAAACAAAACTAAATTTACGTGGCGTTGCATTATCAGTCATAAATGCTCTTCAGAGTTATCTATACACAGACAATCATGCTTCAAGCTATTCTATATGAACGGTGAAGATATACGGAACCTCTTAATGAATCCGAATCAAAATTGAGATAAATCATTATTTTTCGTCTCGCCGCTCCTCGGTATATGTTCTATTTCCACTACGAATCGAGTTGATCAAACAAACTGTGCTACATGCCAACCTATAGGTATATATTATTAATTATTGCAACTAAAATAATTATTTCAACTATCGTTTATTATGGGGTATGAAAAACAAATTATTCCATTAACTCATCACCGAACAACAGTATATAATTTAAAACATACTATCAACTATGATATAAATAAATATATAGTTTTAAGTTGGTAAAAACAATGCGTATAGCAAAATAAATAATAACATAAGTTTGTGTTTATACATTTTAAATAGTTAGTAAAAATTAAAATTAATAAATGGTGTATATAGTTTAGATGTACCAAAAATCTATTACGGACAGGTGCAAGGTTAATAATCATTTAGATTCAACTGGGAACCAGTCGACGACGGTTTCTAAAAAATTAAAATAATATCGTAGAAAATTAATGCATAAACTCAATATTGGTAAAGTGTTATACACATTTATACTAATCGATTACACATTTACGTTTGCGTGTTTTAGTTATTTTAAAATTTTCATTTACGATCCTCGTTTGAAGATTTGCAGAATCGTATATACAAACATTCAACAGCAAATCAAAATTGTAAATTATTACGAACTGTGTCCGAGACGATTAAAAAATATACATGACATCCGTCCAACTACTTTTACAGAAGAACATTATATGGATTCATTATTCATATTGGCAATAGGAAACGCATAATAAATTGTTGTTTATCGGAACAACCGTACAAACACACCGATATGAATGTGAAACACGACGCATGGGAAATAAATCGTCGAGTGAAAAATGTACATATAAAATTAAATTAGAATTTTCTGTATTGATACGATATTTGTAGACCGAAAGCATCGCTTGCAAAATTTCCGCAGTCCGCACATTATTATTACTGCATCGGCTTATCAAATTTATATAGCTCGTTGCGTACAGTTACATATTCAAATTTTATTATAGCGTAATGTATCTAAATTCGACTAATCCTGTATTATCTATTCAGTACATACACGAGACTTGACGAACAATAATTAAAATAGCATTATACTTTATTGAACCATGAGATTATATTACTTTGATCAATATAGGTTTATTATTACAGGCTCTTGCAGTATAACAATCTGTAACATAAACTAACATGGGTTTTTTTTCGACTAGTATATCATGGTTCAAAAATATCATCAACAGTCTGAAGAGAATTATAGTTCACATAAAAAAAAAAAATCAGAAATTCGTATCAATAATTATAATGTACGACTTAAATAGTCTCTTGTCACACTTCTACCCAGAAAGTAAGTCCTAGAAGCACCCCTCTAAGGTTGATGACTGTTAATATTCATTGTATCTATCACTTAAGTGCTTACGTGGTACCATAATATTATAATTGTTGCTCACGAATAGTCGAGATCAAATTCCCTCTAGTCTTTTTTTCGCGGAAAAATAATGTTTTTTTTATGATTTAGACATTAAAGGACTATTTTAGTTGACAGTAGTAACACGCAATAATATTCTAAACTGTCGCTTTCGAAAAACATAAAATTCCTAAATGAATTAACTGGTTCCGACTTCCAAGTACTTGATCGATAAGACCAATTTTCCAGTGGACAGTTTTTAAACGAGTCTTTGAGTACGTTTTATCAAACGCTGATAATATTATAATGCTGTTGAATAGCTTTCTATAAGCCAACCCCCTACCCCGTTATGGGACAATATATTATGGTTTTCGATCGAACGAAGAAGACGAAAAATAATAGCTTCATTAAAACCATCGCCGACAAGTCTTTGGTGCGATGAAAATCAAAAAATGAAAAAAAACCACTTGCAGTCGAACCTCTATTGAGCGAAATTGACCGTTGTTTGAATAGAATATTGTTAAATAGAAATAGCGTGACAAATAAATAAAATTTTTTCACTTAAAAAACTGGTATTTACTGACGAGGTATTTACGACGTGTACGTAATCAGTCATATGTTATATATAAAATAATCATATTGTATAAAACATGTAATATTCATAGTGCACAGTCTAATAGGTAGTAAATAATATTATTAATAACAGTACCTATACATAGTTAGTAGATATATTAAGATGTGTAGGTACATTTACTTTTTGTACTCATTCTGCATCGAAGAACAGTCTAAAACTACATTCGTACCATTCAGACTATACTATAAGAGGTGGTATAAGTGTTCGCAGTTATTTAAGGAATTAAATAAAATGTCATTTGATTCGTTTTTCGGTCACATAATTTGGTTCGACGAACGAAGCTTGTTGTTTCGGAAACCTATTTTTCCGCTATTTTCAAAATGCCGAAATACACACATCGCGTAACGATTAGTTGCGATACGATTTCGTTCAAACAGAAACGTTTCCCAATGAAAATCCCATTGTCCCTCGAGAACGACCGTCGCCCAGATAGGGTTCCGTTGGTGCTGCTCGCGCCGCTGAAGAAGTACGATCTCGAGACCGTGCGAGTCGATATGAAAAAAATAAACAAAAAAACGAGCTCGTTGAACGCCACGCGAACCGTGTGACAATACGTTGTACAGCAGTGGCGTGTTTTAATGAAGAGAAACGTCTCGGATACGGAACCGCTTACGGGGTACGTGGTAGGTGGTGGTAGTCTGCCGCGCGCGCGCGCTCGCGTATTACATTCGAAACGAGGGGAACGCGCGTCAATAATAAATGGCATGTGACAACGGTAGTATCGCCGACCCGAGAACGAATGGTGTCACCGTGAATGTATATTCGTCGCACTTATCTCGAGTGCATAATCTGCGCGTCCGTACACTATTATTATTGTCATACGCGAAAGTAGTGACGGTACCGCGTGTACGTTGTATTATTACTATTATACGCAAACACGCACGCACACGCACACGCACCAAAACACTCGCACGTCGCAACAATAATAACAAATGAAATATTGTAAAAACGAAATTACCGAATCGAGAGTGTGTACACACCCCGTATTAATATTCACGACGAGCGCGACCTTTGCAGGTACGAAAATCGATGCCGCGCCTGCTGTACGTGTTACAATAAATCATGTGGAAACGTGTGCGTACGCGTAACTGTGTTAATTATCGTTGGCCGTCGTACAAGACTTGTATCGACTGCACACTCAACCCTCCCCCCACCCCCACCAACACTGTGTAGGTATTCAGGGTTGGTTCGATGGGGGCAGCGAGGGTGGTGTAGGAACTCGAATCGCCAGAGACGGAACTCTTGGGGAGCTATACGTTTTTTTTTTTTTTTTATCCTATGACCGGAGACTTTTGCCGGCGACCGCTCAAACGAACGACGTAATATACGTCTTGTACTGTGCCTACAGGTATTACGTCACGTGCACCTCTGGTCTAATAATATGCGTCAGGCTATAAAACGATTTATTTCAATCGCATATTATACATGTGTACAAGAAACACGAAACAGTAGGCAGACATACGGACTACACGGTTTCGTTTGAACATGATATTTATCAGAAAGCCCCGGTTAAAAGATTAAAAATGAAAAATATCATCGTTTGCATCCGTGAAAATTGTAGACAATGAACTGTCGAGAAAACACTGCGCATCATTTGTTACACGTACGATTTGTGTAAAATAAAAACCAAAGATTTATCGTACTGTACCAAAGCCACCTGTATCACATAATACCTACAGACATGTTATTTTAACGCAGACCACCCCCCCCCCCCATCTCATGCTGTCTTGTGGTCGGACGATACATTTCTCGATACGACCCCGCGACCTGCAAACTGTGATCTCGATTCACCTCGAGACGAACACGTATGCCAAAACTCCTGAATATCTGTTCTGGATTACATACGAGCCACTCACGCGTAAGCCCACATGGTCGCTCTACATATAATGGCGCGATAAGTGTTAACACTCCGAGTGACGCGTGAAATTGAAAATTAAATTATTGTCATATTTTTTTTACATAAATTATTATTATTTATTAGTCTGGCACTAAATTGTTACAACACCCATACGTTATATTTTATTGCAAAACAAAAAATATTTTACATAACGATTGCGCGCAGTCACAGTGCTTAGTAATAATAAATTAATAATAAATAATATTATGTAGTTTTGGTGAGCTAACCATGAAAATTAATATATACACCATTGATATAACTCACCCCTACCATTTTCGTATAAATCATATATCTATTTCCCCGTGTGTTCAACCAACATCGCCAAGGGTAGGTTATCGCTTTTGTAAATCTCTGTGCTCTAGTCATAAGCCCTTAATCAAAAACCGTTATGTGTACATCACTGTTTATTATGCACAATAACGAGTCATCTAAATCAAATGTCTATTGTAGTGTTATCGATGTATCGAAGATTTTGCCGCTCCTGACTTTAATCAAACGGTCACTGGAGTACGCCAATGCAGAATAATAATTTGTATAAATAAATGCAATAATAAATTGTCATATGGAACGCGACAGTATGCAATAGAACGTTCTACGGCACTGCGGAAACTATTTCTGACCGCGATTAAAAAATGTCGTTTTTACTTTTTCTAAAACGTTTCCGTGATTTATGTTAAAGACGTCTTCGATCAAGCGCATTGCTAAATTGTCGAAAACCAAGTAGCGTATACATTTATCAATAAATGGTCATCGAGAAGGTTATTTTAAGACCCAATATTTACGTGATATACAGCCATGCGCAGGCACATAGCCAACAATATTCCAGATGAATAATATGTTGTCGAAAACTTAAGCTTCTATGAAATTCTCTTGCGTTTTCTTTTCTTTTCGTTTAAAAAATGTAAATTAAAAATAAAATAATTAAAAACCATTTTATCTTGTATACAAAAAGCTGATTATGGCGAGGGAGGTAACTATATACCTATACAAAATCACCCCTCCTCACGTGACTGGTGATACACTAATCCGGTAGTCTTATATGTCATAGAATCTTGGTATAATAATACCTTGCATAATATATTACCCCCAATGTCGTAAACTTTTAACAACCCTTTATTTTTATAGTATGAGCGATAAATGGGCAAAACTTTCTCGCCATTATTCAAAAATGTTAACTTCATGTACTCACAAGTGACATTAATATCTTTATAGCATTATTTTTGTTTATTTTTTATTTATATATTATATAAAGTAAAGATATTTGAAATACTCGGGTGCGGTATAAAGTTAAAATTACATATTTAACTTAAAGCTCTAAAACGATGCCTCCCTAGCACATAATTTGTTCGTGTATCAAAGAACCTGTAAATAAAAACTTGTTTTGCATATTTTAATCTTTAAATTTTTTTTTACGTCCGTTTTCGGCATTTTTATGACATTTTTTAAATATTTTAGAAATTTTGTATAAAATTTGACAAAGTAAGTACACAAAAACTTAAAAATAAAAAAATAAACGACTATAAACAACTAAGATAACGAATTCAAATCTACCACGAAACTGACGATAAGAACTACTTACAGAATTAGCAATAGGTAAAAAAAACAAGAAGCATTATTTGTAAATCAAGTCAACAACTATAATGTGTGTTTCACATAATCGGGTTCATGATGGCGAATAAAATGAAAAAGCTCAAAATGGATTTAATGATAAAACTGTAAATTATTATATAATACTCTTCTAAAAACCTTTTTCTACTTTTTTTATGCAAGAAAATTAAAAACTTATTTCCATTACTGTTTATCGTAATTTCTTAAGTTGTATTTTTATGCCACCAATAATGTTTGAAATCTAATACAAATAATAACCGAATTTATGGCCATATGACTAGAATATTATGTTTTACAACTTTCGATCGCTAAACATTTCAATCGAAAAAGATATCAACAAGACGAATACCCGCAACATATTATTATAATCATAATAACAATAATATCGTCTTTCGATTGCTTAGACATGAAATACTGTTATTTTCACCGTTGCACTGGACGTTTTCATCCTAAAACGACAAGGCCACACGCATCGACGGAAACGTGAGTGTACATTATACTGCCGTTCAAAGTTCACGCAAATCATTATGGACAAATTAGCAAGTGTCTGTACTAGGTATATTAATACGTTTCGATTGGTTTATGGACTATATAAGGGCGCAATCGCCGAAACAGCAAATACGTTTTATGGACAACAATATAATATATACAATATACATATAGTAATGCAAATTTCCGCCTGGCCGTTAAATAGTCATTACTAGTCTACTGCGAATAAACGGGTTACGGCCGTGGTAGGTACCACAATAATAGTATGTACATATATTATTATGTAGGTATGTACGATTAATACAATTACGAGAGACCGAAAATCAAATTTTTATACCACGACCGCATTTCGCGTTCGTTAAAACGTTTACACGTATATGTACCTGGTGGCCGGTACACGTATTACAGTGACCGGGGTCGATGCACAAAATATTATCGCACACACGTCCGTAATCCCTGCATATTCCGATTATATTTTATAGTGAAACCACTCTAACGAATCCGCTGTGATACCCTCAAGTGTGTAACCGATCACGGCGCCACCCGACCACTGGTGATCACTTCCAGTCACTTATCTCTGTTATGATATACGTGTACTTAATTAAATACCACTGATTGCGAACACTTGCCCACAAACGTACAAAAGATCAAGTTCATATTGACTTTGACAGAGCTTTAGTAGCGATATGTATAGAATATATCACGCGTAGTCAGTGCGTAGTGAAGTATTGCAGTTAGTCGTCTTGGACCCAAAGTCTCTGTTACGCAACTATCACACGCGTAAAGTACCGATATGATTTGACGTTTAACTAATGTTTTTATATTTTAATATTTCTTATATTTTTGTACGTTCAATCTATTGGGTAGAGGGGGGTGGACTGAAATCGTTGCTCCTGGTGCGTGTAAAACAGCTCACCTCACCACTGCGAGCACAAGCCCACATAACGTATTACGATCATGTATGACGAATAAAACCGACGAAACTCCTCTGGGGTGTTTGATACAATAAACCGTATTTGGTTCGGATGGCGGTCAAACCTCGTGACTGTAATAAATATAATAGAATATTATTATGCACGCCGGCGCTGCACTGAAGCGGTTTATTCGCTCGAACCTCGAACAAAAGTCTTTGACTGATTGGTGCGTTGGATTTGTCCCAGCGTTGACGTCAAGTTTTCCCGATCAGACAAGTGCACTCTGCTCCAAGTCGCAAAGATTTTCATTTTATTTTTCCCATCATCGCTTTTATCGATCACATACTACCCACGCCTACAATTGTGTGTGTGTGTGTGTCCATTACTTCCATTATCCCATTATTTCACTTACACGATATCATATATAATGTACGTGTCGATAAGCATTGAATCTCCGTTGTTGCACGATATTAATATTATCACTGCGCGCAGGGTGAATCCTTTGAAGAGGACAATCATATTTAAAACGTTTCGCTTGCATTGTTCGCGCGGCGATCGATTTTGTTTCCAACCGCTGTAGCAGATACACAATTTACAAATGTGTTACACGCATATTATAAATGTATACGTGGTATAAGACGACAACGGTAATCTTTACTGCGCCGCAACTCCGTGACGAGAGGAACACACAAAGGAAAATAAACTCCAGACAATCCTTTAATCTACAATGAGAATGAGACACGCGAACACACCAGGGGATTCAAAATAATCCTGAAGTTTGAACCGAACACACAATCGGAGTAATTGTTAAAACTAACGTTCAATGGTTTATTACGGAGATTCGTGTGCGACTTTTGTTTAAAATTCAACGTATAATAGTCGGCAAGTCGGCAGGTGACGATCACAGCGGCGATGCGGTGTAGATCTACTTCTCGTTTCACCGAACGAACAACGTACGCTTACGTAACTGTATCGATTGAACGTTGTAATATGACGTGTTATAATGAGTTGTTTTCTTTAAATTATTGCAAAGATGTAACGCGATGAAAACTCACGGTGATATTGACGGTTTTTTTTTCTAACCGAATACGTTTTTTAAATGTTATCTCGGCAAGTTTTCATGTTTTATTGCGACAAAAAAAAATGTACTACCGTGTGGTTAGAGAAAATTATAAATATTTTTTTTTTCACGTACATTTTATCGGTTTGATTATTTATTTATGACATAAATGAAAAATGAGTACGATAAATAGTTTTTAAATATTTATATTTTTAACTTACACCGTAAAACGGTAAAGCATAAGACGAAAATAGTTTAGGCTTTCCGAATTTATTTCGAAAATATATTAAGCGTCTCTTGTAGCATTCGCTTTTATCTGTAGTTTATTGCTTCTGTAAATCCGATAGTAAAATATAGTTTATTTCAAACGTTTATGGCTTATATTATACGCTGAGATTAGCGTTGCTCTTCATTTTATCGACTTACTTGGGATTTTACCAAAATATAGATACGGAAAACAGTAATAATAAAATAATCTTAGCAGTTAGCCTAGGGTTTTAAATGTAATGCATTATCTGTATTAAAAAAGTATCGCACGGTTAAATAAAGGACGAAAACGATTTCGGTACACGAATGCAACACGCTGTGAATAATGACGAGGATTTTGTCAAAATATTATTTCGCACAAATTTCGTATGTTGTTATACTCGCAATTCAGAAAAAAATTGAAAAATTATATACAAATTATAAAATAATATTATTGTATACTGTTGAGTATACTGCAGCTATACTACTACAACGTTGAAATTGTTTACAATTAAATGTCAATATGAGAAAACAATTCGATGGTGTCACTATACTTTAAACTTATCACGCTACCACTATACGTTATACGCTATAACGAAAATTCTTTCATTACCTATCAACGGCGTGACAATTTTTCAAACGCCGGTTGCAACAAAAGACGTTACTTTTACGTAGACTTAATAGACAGTCAGTGGCACTCAGTGCAGACTAGTTTCTTTTTTAATTATAAAAGTAATGTCTACAATTAAATAATATCGTCAGTGTTTAAGCCTGCGTTTTTAAATTCATACATTTTAAGTTTTCATTTTATCACCAATTATACAAATAATATTGATTAGCAGCGGTTCATTAACTATATATTATAATTAAATTTATAAATATGATTATAATTTAAAATGTTATGAAGACATATTTTTAAGGACAACAAAACATAGGTCATAACATAGTACTAAAAAAACAAGAACGATATTGAAAAAATCCAACGTACAAACGCAGAGCCGTGGTGTAGAAAATTAATAATCTTCCCACTAATCACGATTTCAATATCAACTTTTAAATATTTACTCGTATGTGTACTACTTTTAATTCAATAGTTCTATTTTTAAGGCTGAAATGAGCATTAAACACATAGAACAGACAACTGATATAATTTGACTAAATTTTAAGTTTTATTAAACATGCATGAAATTAATATTTTAAGCAGTAAACTGTACGATTTACTTTAATTAATATTGATAATTGATATATTTTAAAAGTTCAAAATTAAAACTTTTAGTAAAAGTATAAAGTAAAATCGTTTTTGTAACCGCTAGAGAGTATTCGAACTTGCCCCCATTTTTCTTAGAAGCAAAAACTTTTTCAGTTCAGCCATTAATTCACACTACAATAGTGTCAAAAAAATAACTTTGCGCATTAAGCTTTTCAAACGTTTATTTATTTACAACAACTAAAATACCTATCTAAATAGACCATCAAAGACGCGGTTTCTTATTTTCATTTAGCTTTTGTCGATTGCTTTTGATCTGATTTAAACAAAATTAAAAAAACTATTATCGTAGAATAAAATATATTCAAAACTACCATGAGATTTGGCTTTAAGAGTTAGCACTTCAGGAGAAAAACTCAAAACACTACACAATATGGTTGCAGCCAATGTTATTGCTGGGGCTAGGACTGTATAGGATTTTACAGAATATATCTTTTCAAGCACAAAATGCATGATTTTATAGTCAAAAAGTTCAAATATCATGTTTTGTTTTATGCAAAATATAATATTGTATTATGCATTGTTTGGTATTTTTTTTGTCATTATTTCAGGTTTAAGAGAATTTCTTCTACTTTTGAGAAGTCTGAGTAGTATTTATTTTCATTTGCATTATACACATTCGATGTTTTCGATGGTGGTTATAGAATTTAAAAAAAATTTTAATTTTACAGTATTTTATATATCGTGTTAATTTCAGACCATTTCATGATTTCATTCCAAATTGAATTTAAAATGTTTTTTTTATTTTTCGATAATAATTTAATAACTTTTTACGATATATCATATATAAATGTTTAAAAAAAATTATTTTCGAAAATGTTAAACGATCTTTTTTTAAAAACATATTTTAGATAATTTTAGTGAATTTCACTATGTTTTTTAAGTCCTAGGTTATTACAACGGTTGTGTGAAAATCCCCCCCCCTCCACGGCGTCTACGGGTGCAATTTTCCTAATGAACACGTCAAACTAAAAATACAAATTGGAGTCGATCGGCGAATGTACAGTGAAGCTCCGATCGTAGCGCAGATGTACAGATTGATTGCGTCTATTAAACTCGTTTAGCGCGCGGTGAATCAAAACAGACATCTAGACCATTTCTCTTCCGCCGCCGCCGCCGCCGTTGCATGCGTGCCTATAAGCTAAAAGGCTTCCACATTCCGTATCCTTACTCACGAGAACGAATAGTTCTTTAAAACAATTATCGTTTTTCTTCGGCGTACGCAAGACAAGCATCGAGTTAAAAAAAAAAATTAAAAATAAATAAATATATATAAATAATAAATTCCACACACATCTTTCGGGTTTTCCGTCGTTAACGCGTTTCGCGTGTTTCGCCTGTAAACCCAACCGACTCGGCGCGGTGAAATGGCGTCGTTTCACTTGTTCCTACACCGCTCGTCCACTTTTTTTTTTTCTTCACCCGTGTCAAATGTCTTATCGCCTATATGGCATTGTCGTGTTACCGAGCTCAACGTGTATAAGTAGTTACGTCTCAAACGCACACATGCATGCACACACACACACACACACACACACACACACACACACACATACACGCTAACAACTCCGTACTCGGTTTCCCACAGCACTTCCAGCAGTCCGTCCCCCGCGCGTTCCCGATCGTTCCATCCCGCCTCTTTCCGTGCACCTATCCTGCTGCAGGAGTTCACGAGTGTACACCCCAGACCGATATTTGGTTAATTCTGCTTGTACTTGTTAATATCTATATGATATGTAATCTTCCTCGAAACACTCTAGTTAATTAATCAGTTGTTCATCAATATGTTGTGCTTATAACTTAACCCTAAGGGGCTTAATATAATCTTCTGATCCACAAATTTCAACGAAATTATTATTTTTATAGAAACTTACAAATCCGTGAAATTATTATATTGAGTTCTAAAATGTGGTTCAACAACTTGAATTTAAAATATTTTGATAAATACATTTTATAAATATAATAAACTTGTGTTCTAAGTAATTGACGGATCTGAAACGCATTTTTCTTATAACTTCGTAATCATTTTGTATTAAATATTGTACTAAAATCGAAATAAAATTTAAAAAAAGATAATAACATAATAACAGACAGCTGACAAAAGTGTCTTATTCCCTTATAAGTACGATGGATTACCGATTGGATGACAATCTGCAGGGATATTTCTAAGTGGGGGTGCAAACAGTGTCTGATACGATTTTAACTTCAAAGATAAGTCGTATGTTGTTTACATAGTAGGTAGATTCCACTTCGCAAAAATCCTATTCCTAGGCAAATGCCCCCGATGGAAACACTCGCAAATAGCAAATCGCCGAAATATATTTGTATACGATATTCGAATTATGTTCGGTACGAGGATAAGGATGGTGGGGTAATGGATACCTTGCAGAGGAGGAGTATGACATAAAAACACGGTTGCTCTCCTTTCCGCTGCTGTCGACTATACACCAATCTCGCGCAGGACCGTATTTCGCGCCCTCGGCATACACTCGCGCGTGCACACACACAACACACACACAACACACACTCTCACACACACACACACACACACACACACACACACACACACACACACACATTCACGCACACGCACATATATATATACGCGTGCAAGAGCCCCTGTGGGATTTGCACCGAATATAAGGATAATACATATCGACCGGTAACTGAGCTTTAACACGTACCGTATGCTTCATGGCGGCGAAAAACCAGGACGCTAGGAGGACGAAGGGAACCATCGCTACGGTGGATATAGGACGACCGGCGGTGGAGAAGGCACGCGTGAGCGAAAGGGTCGAAACGGCCACCTGTGAGAACGGCCGTTATCCTTCCCCCCGGCTCTTATCCGACCGCTGCTTCCGCTCGCGGATACCTTTGCGAAGATCGGTCGCGGCGGCAGGCGTACGGGCCTGTTAGTCATTTTTGAACGGACGACCCCCCGCCACGCGCTCCCGTTATATTACCATGTTTGCATATACCTCTATGAATATATATATATTGTATATAACGCGGTTTTTCCGTATAATACCGGGGTCGTGGTTTTCGACGTTATACTTTATTGGCATTCAGCGACGAGCTCCGGCCGAAACTCGGTTGCATACAATAACGCGGACGCCCACTAGTAAACACGGCATAAAACGCAAGCGCGTGCGCACTGTTACGATTATAATAATAATAACGATAATAATAGTATACAAAGTATCAAGTTACCCTAGTGAGTTTCAAAAGTCTACGTTGTTTGTTAGCCGCGCTTTTACATATAGTTCTAACTAACGGCGGCTGCGTCGAAAACCTAACCTATAATACCAGCCCGTATGTTATTACTAATATTATACCCTACGGGTCAGCGTGTTTTAAACCGCATGCTGATGACGTGGTTCGAGAAAAACCGCTAAGTACGTACACGAAAGTAGTGTACTGCACGCCGTGTCACCATGGTCTCCTATAGCGGCATGCAGAAAGACCGACAAAGAAAAAATTGGTAAGGCACCACTGCAGTTCGTCCTTTTATATTCTGAGCGAAACGATAAATGTATTGGTTTTACCAAGATGTGTTTATTTTAATTTTTTTTTTTGGTGCGTGTTGGTGTAGACGATATCGACAAAAAAATGGGCTCGGACCATCGCAGTTGTAAAATGTTTTCGACGGGAAACGGTGTCCAGTTGGTACTTTGACAAAGTCATTTTTTAATTTCTTCACCGTTTTCCGAATTATTTCAAAAAGCGTACAAAAATTGCAAAAAACTTCTTTCCGTATACGGATTCCGAACTCGGCAACACCTAGTATTTTGTCACGCACAATCCCATAAGATTACGATATAAGTTATTAAGATATTATTTTTGTTGTCGAAGCAACTCGAAACATTTAATGGATACTTATTATTAGCATTTCGTGATTTTCGAAATATTTCAATGAAATGTATGCTGATTTTAGGCTGTAGAAATTTTCAATTGAATCTTAAGCCTACGTTATTAAGACATTTTCTTCTAAAAAAAATATACTACATCTACATAAATTAAACACTACATAAATCTACTACATCGACCATCTTTAAAAATATAAAGTGGTCCACCTGGTCTCTTTCATTCGGTATCATCTTTTCGAGAGCAATGGTATGTTGGTTTCAATTTTAAAAGACCCATTCATGTACTTCACCCGACCTTTATACTTTGTATCATTCGCTTAAATAAATTTAAAAGGATGCATCGCTTGGTCTATCAAAATATTTTTGAATGAAAACTGTACTTGTAAATTTTATTGAGGAAAAAAATAACAATCGATATATTCGTGTAATGTCGAAGAATGCAACAAATTTACAAACAACAAACCACGAGATGACTTTTTCCTTTGGAAGGAAGTGAACAAACGTTTAAAAAACTATGACATTCGTTTTGGAAATACTATACTGAAGAAAATCGAAAACTAACTTCTATCGTCCGGTTTCCGACTTATTGCTGAGGTACTACATGTTACGTCCATGTGACTTTTGATAACCGTCCGGCGACAATCGGATCGCGGAAAGAATTGAAGTTATTGAAAAAAATGTTTGTTCTTAGAAATCATTATTACGAAAAGAACGGCTGCGTCCGGATCGGTCCGTTCCTGGGCGATCCGTGACCTACGGTGAGAAATCCGAGAAGTTACATAAAAACGATCTTCTCCCCTCAGCTCGCGTTTCAAACAATTGAATACGCACAGAACACGCATCGCACGTGCACATAATATTATACTGTACGATATTATAACAACATATTGTTCGTCTGCGGTTGATGGTGACGACGATATCAACTGTACCCGTTATGCATGTAGCGCGAGGTCTGCTGCACATCGCCGCGACCGTATAATATCTGACAGACTCAGGGCTGAAACATAAATAAAAACGTTACGGCCGGCGCACGATTCCACCTACATTTCGAGGCCTTTTCCACCCTCCCGCCGGCACACCGTCGGCCGCACGCGCGCGCCGAATTAACTTTCCCGTATACGACACTAGACGCTTTCACGGACCGACTGATTTATGTTCGGCTATAGACTAAAGGTTTTCCCATGATATATACATATGTTTTATATTTTTACACGTTTGCAGTTATCCGTCGTTCGATACGCACACACATTGTATCATATTATTATATGATATTATAATAAAGCAGTCTAGTACAGTTATTTTTCCCACCGTGCGAACGCGTGCGTCGTTTTAATTTGTATTGTACATAATATAGCGAACGGTACACGAACCGTTTAAACGTAACGCGCAGTGTATAATAACGTAAAAATTTATATGTATTTATTTTTTTTTTCTAACACGCTGCTTCCTGTATTTATAAACGAATTACGCGATTTATACAAATTTATCATGTGCGCATGCCGTGTACAGAAAATGAAATAAACGACTCGCGTATATCGTGACTGCGGCGTGTATAATATCATGATATGTAATAAAAATGTTTATACGGTACGAAAAAACAATGAGAAAATTGTATGAAAGAATGCACTTTGTTGGAAAAAAAAATAAATACGTATACTATTCGGAACGAGAAACGTTTAATAATAAAATGTACTTTTTTTATTTTGCAGATGAAAACAATGTTACGCGTTCAAAGAAGAGCAAAAATTAATCGTAAGTAGAATATATTACGGATGTTCTATAATTTTATAATAAATGAAATAAACTTATTTCTACCATAGACCCGTATAACTCTTTAAATTCCGACTATACTTTTCATAAACACTTTTAATGTTCTTTGCGTGTGCATTACGACAAAGAAAAACGAAAGATTACGATTTTTTGAAACCTTAAACCAAGATAAATATATACATTCTTAAAACTTCTTCTCTTAAGAAGCTTATGTCAATGAGAAACGCCCAAGTTGTTCATTTTAATAATCTTATCGCGACTTTTTTAACAACTTTACGATTCGCCATCTGCTAGAGCTTATTATTCGGGAATTCGACTTGGTTCATCCGAATAAAATAATATCCGCCCGCTCGGTGCGCGTCGTGTTTGTACAAGGGTATTGCACCAATAATTGGTTGTGATGATACAGAATTTCGTGAAATCGCGCGCAATGTGTTTCCACCAGTCAACGCGCAATATTATTACACCGATTAGTTTATAATTGCGTTACGTGTACGCGGCTAATCGAACGGGGAAAGATTGTATTTACTTAGACTTAACGGTAATATTTTGCATCGATCGAATAACGTTATAATCGCGTGTGGCAGCCGTTAAGTGTTGCGGTACGTACGGAGATTGCCTAAAACGACTGCGCTAAACACTAACGCGTAAACGGATATTTTTAAATATATATATATATATATGTACACGTGGTTATTTTCAATTTATTCAACTTATATTGTTTTCCGCGCATTTCGGTGTAGTGTTTACCATAAACGGTTTAGTAATATATTCCAAGTCAATTTCACCCGGATAGCCGTTCAAAAGCGAACAGCATCGACAAAATGTATACACCCATCATACAATTGCGCAGTAACGCGAACTGTGAGTAAGCTATCCTGACCGCTACATTACCTAATTGTCTACGGTAGGTACGTATCGTTGTAATCTGTGCTAATGCATCTCGTACATCATGACAAACACGAATCTAAAATTTTGAAACACTCGGCGACAGCTCGGTCCGGACGAATTTCTCCTGGTACCTACTGTCCAAAACGAATAATTAATAATAAGTGTTATAATCACATTTGTGTTTCGTACGTCTTCAAGTTTTAAAAAGATTTTCGAATTCTTCGAAAACCTTATGTGTCACTTATGTTTTTCTACCACAAAGGCCGAATGTGGGAGGACAAATTCAAAAGTTGTGATCATACTTTGCCACTGAACGCAGCTGCGATGGTTGAAAAAATATTACAATATAAGAATATCACGAGTAAGCTTCGGCCAAACTGTGGGAATGTGCACAAAAGCGTAGGATTTAAATAATTCACTGCAGACATAATTTATCTTATAGCCATTCTGGGACGAAAAAACTAATGCAGTTGTAATCTATATATTTGCGTACAAGTAAATAATAATGACACGTAAGTTTAAAAATTATTTTATAACGCAGGTGTACATTTCAAATTAATTCTAACGTTATTATTACCGAGCCAACGAACGTTGCGCATAAGGTCTTTAGTGCTTTTATAACGGCAAATGAACATGAACAGATTACCCAAGTAGGTACCTACTGTGCAAAAGACTAATAACCGAGAAAATCAGATTATGGGGAAAGGACTAGAAAACGAGATGATATCCAGCGATATTCTAAAGAGGAATGAACGAAAATGAGGGAATAACGATGCAAGATAGTTAAAAGCAATTATACAAGTATGGACGGCAAAGTCGACGCAGAAAAATTCGATTATTTCGTACACAAAAGGTACGAGGAAGATTTGATCATCTTTATATTTTGATACTCGGCATTGCAGCCGGCTATTACGCGATCTATGCAATAATTATCAGAAGAAATAAGCCCATCAGCTGTTCTCATACAACTATACTTGCATGTTTCTTTTTTTATTAGTATCATAAATCAGTATCCTTCTATATCTGAAAATAATGCGATTAAAAATTAGGTGCGATTCCTATGGTTAAATCTAGACAAACATAAATTGCAAAAAGTTTTAAGATGGACCAATTTTAAATTGTTGATTTTGAATATAAGTCTCATCGTGTACCTGAAGGGTCAAATGACATATTGATATGGGAATGCAAAGTTAGGGAATAATAAGTGTTCATATTTTATCATTATTATGATAAAATTACAGATTATCAAAACAATCGTTCAATAAATCAGTAGAACTATACAAGTAATTAATTTAATTATAAATAATTTATTACGAAACTATAACTACTAATATTAGTTTCGTAAAATTAAATTTACAAATTTTCTCGGACATAATTTTTCATATTTTTTATCGAATTATGAAAATTGTATAAACTTTACTGTATTTTAATGACAATCATTAAATTTTGTTTAAACAAGAAAATAATATTTTAGCTTCTTAAATTAATACCACAAGACTTTCCAAACATTAGTTTTTTTAACACATGGTTATATTTTGAAAAAAAAATTTCATAATTTTCTTATACTTTAAATGATAATATTCACAGATTTCTAAATAATATTACAATTTAATAGAATACGTTCAAATGCATTGTTTCTTTATAATTTAAAAGGTTTTTTTTTGTAAAACAATCGACAACACAAAAATAACCATAATAACTGATGAAATTTGTAGCTCTATAATATGTGATAAAAAGAAGAAGATCGAAATGCTTGGTGATTTTAAAACTATAATCACAGAATGAAAAACAAAAGAAAATCCGCATTAAACCGCGTCGTCTGAGTGCATCTCCTACACTAAGCAGCAGAGTAGAGTTTATTTTTTCTGTGTGCTGCGGATCCGGTTGAATGGAAGTTCTCTGATTAGAAACAACGGGAGTGAAATTGTAAAAAAAAAAAAAGAGAAAAGAAGAAGAAAAAATTGAAAGCCGGAAAAAATGTACATATTATTTGAGCGAGCGGGAAAATAATAGAGGTATTATATTTTTTTTTTCCACCGCGACGTCGATGATTGTTATGTTTTTCCTGGGTGTTGGCTGCTCTCCGCGGATACGCAATGGCGGTGCGACGGTGTTATCAAAACGTATTATACTAATGTGACGTGTAACGTATAACCTTAACTGTATAAACAATACACGTTGTTGAACTCTATACATTGGCAGTGTTTTCGTTCGTTCGTATTAAATACAATCACAAAATTGGCTGATGGAAAATCGTCTCGTCATACGATAAAACTTGTCTCGTCTCCTATACAATTATAATTAAAACGATAGTGGTAAGTTATCATTGACAAAAATATCGCAACACATTGGATGAAGTGGGCGTCACCTAGTACGTCGGGCTTATAAAATATGTAGCTTTACAATAGCTCAAGTGTGCCCACAATGGTTATCGCTGGTGGTTGGGGTATGTCCCAAATTCGTCCAGAATTTATGTACAAGTTATGATGAGTGCGACCGTAAAAATTAATACGCATACGGCCCAATCTAACCTGACCGGTCAAATAGACTTAACATTTTGAAAATTATAGCGTTCATAAATCAACCAAAAAGTATGGTTGTTAAAATATTGCGATTTCAAATTTTTAAATGTTAAAAAACAACACGATAACTTTATGAACAATCCAATTATTTAATATTTTTTTAAAGAAAACCACAATAACCAATTTTTGGTGTTCAACACAGTATGAGGTTACACAATAAAACAATTATTTTTGATCCGGGACGCATAACACTTTTTCTGCGTGCGCACTCGAGACGACATACCTACAAAGGTATCATTTCGGGACGCACTTTTGGCGAGGAAAGTCGCAAAGTTAATCGACAGGGTTAAGGTCAACCCTAGCGGGTAAAAGGGCACGAGGAATAATTCGATACACCTCCGTCAACATCGTATATCTACCGTTCGGCCGTTAATTGACGTATGATTCGAGCTCACAAGAGACGCTTTGACGCCGTACGTCTCCGATTTCCGCCGCAGACGTCACCGCCCCCCACCTCTCGTCCCGAAACCGAAGTAAGTAACCCGCACACATGAAGTCTGTCGAGTCACCTAGTTTTAATTAATCCAAAGAAAACGTCAGACAGCCGCCACTGTGTACAAATATATATAAATATATATATTTGTGTTCTTCATGTATATTTTGAAATCGGAGAGCTCGAAGCTAGGGACAGCACGGGATCCGGTCACTGCCACGATGGATTTGTTTGTTTTCTCTCTCTCTCTCTCTTTTCACCTCTCTCTGTGTATGTCTTTGACCCTCTCCTTGTTTTGTGCTTTTCTCTGCACACATCCATCTTCTACCGCTTCAGTCGATATCCTCCTGGAATCCGCGGGCACACATATGTCACCTGAGGACTGCTTCTATTACGGCTGATATTCCTGTTCCTCCGGCCCCGGCAATGCCATAAAGAGTAACACAAAACATTATCAGTTGCCGCTGGAATTCTCTATAGTTCAAGCAGAAACTACGGAGGCTACTTCGTGATGATTGTGATTGAGTTATAGTTTCAAGCGAGTCGATGAAATTTTTATACCGCGCCAATATATTTGTAAAATTAAGGGTTGTTTCTGCAGTAGTTCTATCAGAACTATAAACCTTTCACAAGATTTGTGAACGTATATTTAGCCTTGCCGTTTGCCAATACTCGCCTCTGCAAATTGGGGTCTCTCTCTCTCTCTCTCTCTCAACCGGCTATTCTCCTATTTCCTGCGCAACCCTCTAATCCACCACGAGAGCCACACTCAGGCGCACAAGTTCGCTGTCACGAATTTGGCCTGAGCACACGTGATCATATGTGCACTAATGGTAATCCAACCCTTGTCCGACCACCTTTGACCCACCATAACCTTTCTCAAACCGCATACACACCACTTACTCGCACTGGCGGCATATAACCCATCGATATGTAACACGCGTGATATATGTGTGTGCAGATTGAAGTACACGACACCGCTTTCGTTTCCTCGAATCTTTTAACATATTATTATTATTATTATTATTACGGAGACGAGAACAAACCGTATAGCGTTTGCCTTTTGGTTCCTTCGCATGGAGACGAAAATCGATAAGATAATATATATTATTATTATTGTAACTAATACGTCACAATAATTACGTTCCACGAACCACTTAACTTCTCCCGCGCCGCAAACGACACCCGTACATTATCGTGAACAGAATCTGGGCCACATAATACGCAGACTTTATCCGCGACCGAGCTATAGCTTGACTTCATTTCACGCCGTGATTTGTAGCTACCGCGGGAAGTCGTACATTTATTTCCTCCGAGCGAACAAAACGAATTAAACGAAAAACTGTTACACGAATGTCACTCGAAACACAAACATCGAATATTCCTAATGAACGAATTTCGAAATTGTAAATAACGAAGTATATAAAAAAAAATTCAATTCAATTCGTAACACCTCACGATAGTAAATCACATATACTATTACCTATTATTATTATAAAATATATCAGCGGTTTTCAATCATTTTCGAATCGCGACCTCCACCCCCCCCCCTCCAACTTTTAATTTATTTATTTTTGTTATGCGTCCCCTTCAATAGATTAATTATAAAACATAAATCATTTTTAAAATAAATGCTATTCAACAAGACGTACTATCGTATATTCGAATAACAAATAATTAAATTTATTTTTAAAATTATACACTTTGAAATGAAAAACTATTTATCCATTATTTTTGATGACCCCCAAAACTATCTTCTGCGACCCATGGGGAATTTCTGTTGAATTTTTAAAATCATACTTCGTGTTATGATATTAGCTTTAAGAAAATAACAATCTTATGAATAATTCATTAATGAGAGTTCATTTCAAATTTGGTTGTTCAATTTTTAATTATATAATTTAATTTAATTGAAATATTAATTGTATGTAGTAAACACATATTTGTTTCTATGGATATGTCTCATCGGTGGGGGTCATGCTAGAAAATTTGGTCCGAAACGTCACGTCACGTCGGATGTCCCACTCGTCTAGTGAAAAGTACAAACTAATTAATCCGTTTTCATAACAACGATTAGGATGTTATTGTTATAGTAAATTCATAGTAAAATCATAGTAAAAATCATTATTACATTTTGTGTAAATATTATAATTAAAGCAAAATAGGTTGATACTATATGATCTCAATTTACTATTTTGACTATGAATTTATCTATGAATGTAATATTAGATAAAATGTGTCAATTTTAGAGAATGAGATGATGTGTTTTGATTTAAACTATTAACAATGTCATATTTTAATTTAAAATATAATATAATATGCAAAGATAATAATCTCTCGTAAAAAAAAATAACCAAACCTCGCTAAAAAATAAAATATAAATATCAGTATATAATACACTTTCCCTTTTCGGTTTAAATACGACCCTTCGGGTGCTGTTTGTCCGTCGTGCATGTATTATTCTGTACATGGCAGCATGAACGGCTTTTCAAAAAGAATTTTTACCGCCGTAGTCCTTTTCTTTATACACTCCGCTTCGGTGGGTTTAATTTTTAATGACATCCGCGAGGTACGCGCCCCATCGTCTGAAACGTTCAATCACAAGCAAATTTTATAGTTGAATAAGTTTCGTACCACACATAACCGGGTGCCTTTGCTGTTTCCGTGTTATATTAGTAATTATAAGCTTCAATTCATGTTGAAATACTTAGCGCCGTTAATTAAAGTATCATTATTTAATATATTCCGGAGTTTCCAGCGCGTCTCTCGATACTTTATCGCGCACGGGTTTCGGCGAACTTTAAACGACGGTTTAGCAACGAAATTTCGCAACTCACGAATGACACCTTAAGGTTAGAGTATAATTATTACCGCGCACGACTAGCATTTAGTCAACTCACAGAGTATATTTTATATCTTTGGCATTAGGAATACACGGTGCGTTCGCAATCGCTCGATTGTTGATGTTCTATACGGAAAATGTGAAATGCAATAGTTTTCTCTACGAGCAACGTAATATATATATATATATTTTTGATCCGAACGTGTGAGCATAAACATGCCTTATCCTGTTTGATTTATTGTACTATAGGACTCAACGTTATCGATTAGGGTTCAGAAACGACGGAACAGTTTATAGGACACGAGAATAATATGCGAACTCGTTCGCTCACCGCACAAGCGTTTGTGAATTACGTTTTTGCTCGTAAAATCATTTCCCGGAGAGAAACGGAAAGCGGCGAGCCATTACCAAAATATATCACGGCCACCTTTCAATCGTATTGCGCCGCAAAGAAATCTCATCCCGTATTTATTTCGTCGTTGGACCCGGTCACTCAGATTACGGTTTATTAAAGCGCAATCGTCGAGGAACGATTGAAACAGGTTAGCTTGATAGTAATGCGCGTCTGTTACGTTCTCAGTCCTACGGTACCAAGTTTAAAAGTATAATTGTCTTCCACTACTCGTGTTAAACATACTAAGACTGTATTTATTGACTCAACAATAGTACACAAAAACGTTGAACACATAACGTGTCTATAACTGCCCGTAAATAAAATCCAAATATTTACTCGATTGTATTTGACAAACAATACGCATTATTTTTACTCGAGTCCGTATTATTTAACAACTCCAATGACCAAATATAATAATGATAAGAGTAGGTACCTACTGCACCATCATCATGGTCGATAAAATGCGTACGTGTCGGTTTCCCTTTTCCCCGTTATTACCTGGGCGTAGCGCGATCAACGTATTGACTATATAATAATACTTATCTATATACGTCTACGCAATAGGTACGGATTCGAATGACTAATTCGCTAAACCCATCGGAATCGATTAACACGTTGTCATTTCGAACAGTTCCATTAAAACTCGGTATGTTCACGTAGCCGTACGGCTGCGTCGTCGGTCTTTTATCCGGCGAACAGAATAAAAATAAAAATAAAGTACAAACCTTTTCTCGCGTAGGACATTTCTTCCCCCGTCCCTGGACATTACGTTTCGTTGCTCGGATACACGACTATACGTACCGATATGTACTCAAAACGTTTTAGTCGAACGAAATCCTCTTCCCCGCCCCAATCGTAAGACCACCGTTGAAACACGTGTCTGGCATCTGTAACACTCCGTGAGTGTGTACACCTATTACGTAGCGTCTGTAGAAAACGTTTTTCGTCTAAAACATATAATACTGCTCCCAGCGCACGGCTGCAGTGTGTACGAGAGAGCGAAGAAGTTGTACAAACACCGTAGCTACTAACGCGCTTTAACTACGCGCTACATTGCTACCCCACGTTGACGCTAGGTCCACAAATATCATACGTACGTACGTGTGGACCACGCGTACAGTCATATCTTTTGAACTACAGCAGTAATTCAGTGCTCACGTCATTTCACCGCGACGGTAGAAAGGAACCACGTCTGCTACGCTCGGACCGGGGAGGACATCGATCCGTGCACGCTCGAGCAGTTCACGCTCGATGGGCTGTCGCGCCAAAGGACTGGAAACGTCTACCGGTTAGATGCGCGTTTTACGTTCAAACAAACGAACCGGACAATTTTCACAAAACCTCTCCACTCCAAGTCGTTTACAAGCGTGACTTGTCCGAGAGAACGTTTCAAAATCGATTCGGTTGGGAAAAAAATCTAATCGACCATCTGTACACCCGATTACTTGTCCGATTTCACAATATATCATATAATTCTTCTATCAGAATAGCAAGTCTTTCTTCGCGCGTTACAACTGTCTAGTAAAAATTTAAAATATACCACAGTTCTGCGCCCACAAAATAATTGGGAATCATTTTGAAAATATAACAAACTTGTGAATCATTTCATAACTCGAGTCATCTATAGATGCGGCTCATGGCTTCCTTTAAAAAAAACTGTAGTGTGGACTTTTATGTTATAGCAACTTTCGGCAACTCCACCAATGCACCTAATTATAAAACGCACGCTACACGTGCTTATGCACATTGTAGGTTCACGTTTTGAATATCAAAAACCGCGTATAAGTCCTCAATGGATTTTCCGGTAGAGGGTTGATAAGTGGATCGCTCATCCACCATCTGCAACTTTTTTTATACTGAATAAATAAATTATATACAGAGGGATTCATTCAATATACGTATAGGTGATGTGTATCTAAAAATATTTTTCACCCTTACACACTGCTTGGAACTCGGTGCGAACCCAGTGTAGCCTGTTCAAGTGCATCCGCCGCATATTGATATGCTTTTTTCTCCGTACTCCCGATTTTCACTCCCATGCCCCGCGTATAATATTTCAATTGTTTTTGGATGTCGATCAATTTTCATCCGTCGTCATAAGTTGAAAACTATACAGCACCATCGGATTTGATCTTTAATCGGCTTTCGTCACTACAGTACAGCTCTGTCGGTGTTGGAATTTATCATTCATGCTCGACACTTATTTAGCCCTCGCGAATAGTTTGGTTTCGTTTTTAATTCTGTTCTGGATTATTTTTCGGTGTAAAGATATTTTTTCAAACTTTTACACGCCGTCGCTTATATGTTGATAGTATCCTATATTCTCGATAAGACACTCGACTACGTGTATTCCTGGTATACATAAAGATTTCTACATTATCAATTATTCGAGTTATGGTCGAGGAATCAACGTGTGATACTGCGTGTATGGAACGTGAACAATATTATCCGTAGACACTTTGACCATACATGTCTGTGAACTGTTGGCTATTCGTATGACGCCCTTTAGTTGGTTTTTAGAAACGCCGTTTATTGTTTTAACGACGCTAAATCGTTTAATTACCTCATATCACGTGCTCCGAGAATTCCGTTTATAAGTTTAATAAATCATGCGACTGCGGTTGATGACAGACGATTATCGAGTATCCTGCTGTGCACAAGCTTATCACGACCCGTAGTAATAGACTCATTATTATTATTTTCATCTTATATCATTATCAAGTGTTGGAGTTCACCAGGCAACGTGAACACCAGCAACGAAACTCGATCTAAAGGCCCCTATTTACATTCTTATGCATGCTCATTACGTGAACTATTAATTGTTTTTGCGGTTGCATTGTTAGCCGAAGCGAATTATCATGGTTCCGGACTCCAGTTTAGGCCGCCTGATTTGCATAAGGCTTTGTATGTTTTTTATGTATGACCGGATCGGAACGACAACCGTCCTAATATCGTGCGAGATAATATTTTAATTAAAAATGTATTGCGACCAAGTTTTACAAAACTATGTGTTGGAATTCCAAGTCGTTTTTGGTTTGAAAACTACACGTTTACATCTGCAACACTTTCGGTGACGGAAACTATTTTGAACGTAATCACCTCTCACTTCTTAGTTGAAATTGGAAGTCTCGGAAATTAACATTTATTTATTTTTTTTTTTTTTGTTATGATTTTTTTCACAATCCATATAAATGCTTCGAATTAAGCTATTATACCGATGTAGAATATTTGATTCCTCAGAGTGTTATGTTTAAATCATCACTGTAGAACATTGAACTGACCAAGGATTATGTTTTTTCGACAATATTGCTGTTCATAATTAACGATATGGCAATAGGTAAAGAAATAATACTTACAACAATCCTTTTTTCTGTTCGCAAATGTTTGAAAAACGTTTTGTCGGCTTATTTGTGTTGATAAAAACTACGCAAAAATCACTAGGTGTGTGTGTGTGTGTGGAAAATATAATATTTATGGTAGACTTATGGTATTTATGGTATATTTATCAACTAATCAAGTTTGATGGATTATTAAAATACAATACTAAATAAATTTAAATTTAAATTATTGAATTGTACTGTGAGGTTTTTTTTTTATTTAGTTTTGCATTTAAATTGTTCATAAATATTAAATCGTACAATTATTATAACACAATTATTATTACTCCGAACTCTCGGATATTATCAAACGAATAGTATTATCTCTTTCAAAAATGACGAAAGATATTAAAAAGCGTATCTCATTAATTTTGAAATTTGATTTGATGTTCAAAAGCCGAAATAAAGAGTGAGTATTCTAACCATCATCTTGTCTTTGTAGGACGAACAATAAATGTTATTAATATTCGTTGTCGACAGATAAGGGAAACCAATAATAATGTCCGTGACCTCTGACGTAGCACTCTTATATAATCATTCCAAAAAACCTTTTAAAAGCGACGAAAAAAATGAGAACAAAAATGATCCACGACGACATCCCATTATTATTTCATGTTTTTTCTTTTTCCAACAGTGGACATTTGCGTCCCTGCGAACGCGATCATATACATATATATTGTACACGGGAATAATAATTGCGCTATCAAGACAATCGTACGCGTGTACAATGACGTGTACGCCGTGCACACTGCATTGTATGGAACGCGATACTTCACGTGGGTACGGTGTGATACATGTGATTCGAATGCGATATAAAACGCTACAGCCGCGTCGCGAGCGTATCCGAAGTTATGTGTTCAACAAGTGCACGAGCGTTTAAAATTGGAATAACTTGAGTCCGAGCGTAGCGCACAGGCTCATTCAAAACCGTACACGAGTATTCGGGCCTGCACATGCGGTTCGTGCGCGGTATGCTCGGCGTTCTGCACGCCCGGGACAGATCGTTGCGCGCTTCACGCGGAATGTGCGACAAAATTAAATTATCTCACAATTATTACAGTATTATTGTGAGACCGAATTGGTGCGGTGTGCACGGTGTATGCCTGCGTAGAATTTACCTATAGATACGTATAAGTATAAACGGGGTTAGGTGGCGAAGGCGGGGTAAGGCGGCGCTCATACAAGTAAACAAGCGCACCATTAAATGTCGAGTGATAAAGTTTTCACGTGAAACGTTCGTTCGCTCGTTCGCGTGTACGCGTTCGGCGAGAGGACTACAGCGAGTAGTGGTAGTAGTAGCTCGCCTCAAAGTTTCCACGTTTTCAGCTCTCGGTAAAAATAAATTATTCACGTCTCCGAAAAATATCTGTTTTCATAAATAACCCGTCGGGGATTGCACGTCATAAACAAACAATCGGAGGCTCCGGCCTCGGTGGCAGCCAGAGCCGAGTTTGCGCCCGCTGCCCGTCTCGCGTGGTTTTAATTAACGATATTAAAACATTTATTATACATTGTCGCGCGCGTCCGAATCGCGCGGGGCCCGAGCCCCCCCCCCCCCTGCGTACAACACCTGTGCGCGTACGACCCGGGGGAGGGGTAGACGGTGGAGGAGTCGCTCCACGTGGACGATCGATAGAAGAGCCGACGGAATAAAAAATAAGTAAATAAATGATAACGACATATTTTCTGAACGTAGTCCGCAACCAGTGGAAAACTATATTGGTGGGCGGAGGCGGGGCGAGGTGTCGCGCGACGCTAGGGTCGCAGAAATATTAATTTGCAACCGCTGGAATTTCCATAAGCGCATGGTTTTTCGTTAATGAAACGAGACGGTTACAATTTCGTATGGTTCTGTATTTTTTAGCGCGGGTAAAATATATCAGATGAGATAAATAAAAATATGATACGCGACGTTTGAAGCAGTTTGAGGAATAAAAACTAAAAACGCATACCTAATTTTGAACAATGTACGAGTACGTACCCACGTACAAGAAGAATTACGTATATTTGTTAAAATACTTTTTATTGATAATGGTGAGATGTGTTCTTATTAGAATAATTGTTTTCAAAACGTTAGAGGTGTTCGGGGGCAAATCCCCTTAGCGCCTGTGCGTCCAGCGTTAGTTCTTGCGAATGACGCCACCGTCCGCAGCGGTGTAGGTATATAGGTTAGGTATAGCGCGGTATTATTAGTATCGCGGGCTCCGGGCGAGGAACTATTAATCATGGTCTAGCCGCCGCTCTGCCGTCTTCTGTAAAATATACTTATGTTTGTTACCAGCGATCCGTGGCACGCGCGCCGGATGAAAATAATAATTAAAAAAAAAAAAAAATATTACGACACGTGCTGCTGCCCTACGATACAGATACTACAGGTATTACTGTACAGATCTGCGCTGGACTCTTTTATTGATTTCTATTTTCGTCTGTTGTTGTTTTTGTTGTTATCATCCATTAAAACATACCGTGATATTATGTAATATCATTATCAACGCGAACGGATACGCTACGCGCTTTTGTAACGCAGCCAAAACCATGCTCCGTCCGACCGAAATAGGGCAAGTTATAATGAATAAAATCAACTCGAGTTGGACAAGTCAACACGGGAACTTTGAAGTACTTAGGTACTTAATAGTTATAATACTTAACGAACAATAAGTGTCTAAAGCCTTTTTGGTTTAAAGTTGACAATTTTACGGTAAGAAAATAAATTCAATATTATCTTAGTCGAAAAATGTTTAATTTGCTTTTTGATTAGAAAAATATGTAGAACTTGAATAACACGCAATATTGTGCCCTATGTCGTTTTGTTCGGTACAGTCGACCTGCACCGTGGTTCAAACGTGCATCGCAATGATGTTTGTCTATGTCAGTCCATGCGCGGTTATTTTTATAAATAATTTCCATTTAGAATCAGTACGAAATATCAAATACACATCATGCGTACACATTTGGTTGTTTCTTTTAAACAACCTTGTTACATAACAACGATCATTTAAACCGGTTAAATCGTTTAGTTGATCATTTTATTAAAAACCTACCAGTAAAGTTGAAATGTATGAAAATAACATTTTCCGAATTAATGATCTCCTTTGTATCAAACTCCGTTGAAAATTAGAAACAAAATCCCTCATTAGTAATTCCCCCTGCAGCTCTCTTCCACGCCTTTGCTCGGTGAACAAATCAGCTTTAATCACATCATTAATAACTGTATTTTGAATATATCGGAATTGAAAAAAACAATTATATCTGACTTAAAGTACCTGTGTTTAAATTAAAATCAAACAGATTTGGCGTAAAATATACAACGAACGGATCGTTCGTCTTTTCAGTTTACCGAGATGTTATGTCAACTTCGGGCCTTTGTCGTGATTGGCCCAGAACCAAGATCAATGTATTCACAACAATAATTTTATTCTTGGACTACGTTAATTTAATATTAATTTTACGTAGGTATTAAAATAATGAAATAACTGTTCTGCACTGCTCGTACGTTCGTTATAAATTCTCAGTATTTAATGGGAATCGTATTAATATCATTCTTTAATTTTATTTGTAAGACTTTTGTATGTTTTAAAACAAGACATACCCATATAGTTATAATATATCCGACTGTTTTAATTGGTTATTCATCGGAATCAAGGAAGAAAATTATAAATGTTATGTTATACAACAAAAATAGATCATGCGGCATAATTTTTTTTTAAATAAAAAAGTGTTTTTTGATCATTATTATAGCCTGTATTATAGCCATTAGTTGCCAACCAACCAACACCAAGGCTTTTACGCTCGAATAATATTCAAAATGTTTACAGTCTTCTTCGATAACATTCTCGTACCGATTACTGATTGCTTCTGTATTGAACTAACACTTTATCGTTAGTTTATTTTCAAATGGTGTATGGAAATGTATAAGTATATAGTCTCCGTTGTGAAAATAAAATCAAATAAAAAAACAATTATAAATTACTTTCCACCGAACCCCGTCCGTACACTGCAGATCGCGTCGTCCTCAATAAGGTTTCGCTTGTAAATAATATATAAGACACCACCCTATCGACCATTAGGCCAATTCCAGTAGGCTTTCCGTCGATCTAAAAGCAACTAAAAAACCAACTGTGCAAGCCGAATAAGCCTCTTTTTGCAGAAAAAGTCGTTTTTGTATACCCCCGGAGGTATATTTTCTCCATGATTAGATTGTCGGTCATTCTGATTCAGATGTACTATTGCCGTTGCTCTGATTGCAACGATCAACGCTGCAGATCTTGCAGAAAAACGCCATAAGATTATCGTAATTTTATTTTCCATGAACACGTTGCGAACGTATTTGAAATTACAAAAACCACAAAGCCTGCACATAATATCTATAAACACTGAAAGATTTCACAACACGAATCAGTATAACTAGGCGATCAATGAAAATCACAACCGTCGTGTTTCTGCTTTATAAATGGCTCATTTCTCAAACCAAAGAAATCGTATGCTTCAACTGTGGTAATTATTTCTTCGCACAATATTCTCCAAATCCACTCAGCCTACGATATCAGATGCATCACTTTCCATTATTATCGTTCTTAGCTCTTTTAGCATGCGCTATGTCAATAATACACTTGAAGATTCTTCATTCCTACTTTGTTATACGGTGAACATATCAGTTTAGAATTTGTTTGCTGTTAAAGCGTACCCATAAAATTATATTCAATAGATAAAATTGTATTTTTACAGCTCATACTTGAATATTGGTACATATGATGTTGTATTTTTAAATTAATATTTGGAAAACCATGTACAACAAAATTATGTTCAAGCCTATTAATTAATTTAAAAAATAAGTGAAATCCTAGTGATTGAACAGAGCGTAATGCAAGATCACCTTTGTTAACCATCAAACTTTGGTGAGAGTAATACAGTGTGACTATTACATTGAGAACAAGTTTTATTTAATAAATACGAGTAAGATATAAAGTTTTCTTAGTTTTAAAACTGAAGTTTACTTTGTTCCATTACTGAAATGCGTTCAGTAACCTTACACCTTGTCGGCAAAATGTATTATTTACAATTATTTTTCTTCGCCTCAGATCCAGTTATAATAATAATAAATATTATTTCATTCAATTGATTTTAATCTGTCGTGTATTATTATTGTTTTCATTGTATCTAGGTACCACGAATGAAAAATAAAAAGATAAATTAATAAATCTAATGATATAATCAGTTTTGTTCCGCTATGTGTATTAGCTTTGTAAAATCATTTTTAATTACACAGTATACACTGCAATGTAGGTGCGCGTTTCATTTTTTATTGCCATCAATGCAATACTGTAATGTTAATTAACATGCAAACATTTTATTTTTGTTGATGGGTGTGATTTGAAATAACGTGAATACCCTCGTACCAATTATTAACATCAATAAAACATATTATTAATTTTTATTTCCCGAAAATATATATTTGTAATTTGTTATTTGAATAAAATTTTGTTACGTATTTATTCTATTAAATTACGACCCGAATAAACTCGTAACTTAATGAAGAGTTTAAATTATATATGTATATAATATCGACGTTTAAACAAGTTCATAGTTTTTTGAATTTTTTTTTAACGATTTCGTAGTTGATTTATACTATTGTCATCGTATTATATTTTATAACAACAACTCGCTGAAAAATCAGAACAAAAATTTCAAATAAATAACGATGAATATTGTTTGAATAAAGTAAAATAAATTTTGCTCACGAGTGTTTGCATGCAAATTCAATTATTTTTCCACGAAAACAGAGTGTTTTTAATGATCTTCTTGATATTATATGTTATATTCATAGTTAATTTTTTTTTAATTTTATTATACATTTTACCAGTCAATAATATTATTTATTATTACAGTTACACTAAAAAACGATATTTACTCGTGTAAGTATAATAGTTTGCATTATTGTGTTATATTTTCTTGGTATTCGATATAGTACACTTTATTGAACACAGATATTCCATAGACCACGAGATAACATACATACAGCACCCCCACGATGAGACTTTATTGGGGTTATTTTTCGCAACCAGCCTATTTGCCCTTACTTAAACCAACGTTTTCAATTTCCCCGCTTTAATTTATTACAGTGGGACACAATAATGTTTCCAGCAACTCCCCCAAAGTTATGACAAAGCCTATCATGATAAACATTACATTTAATCAAACATTTTTCCTACATTTTTCCACTTCTGTAGAGCTATACTTTGTAAAACGTCCTCTCGTTTTTATATCCGAAACAATTTTATAAAATCAGTTTAAAAAAAATTAGTGGTCTTTATTCTTTCGTCAAGGGTCGAAAACATTGATAACCATAATATTCCGATTTTTTCATCAGTTATGCAATTTCTTCTTGTACAATCATGCAGGTAATAAGAAACTGTTCATAAAATAATAAGGTTGTTTTAAATAATTTTTGTTCTCAAAAATTACACCACCAACAGATTCGAGAATGTCGTAAAAACGCAAAAAGATCATAGTATTATATTATTTTACAACTTAATAAAAAAAAAAAATATTTTTAGCATTTTATGCGTTTTATTGTCATTCACAGCGATAGTTAGTGGATTTTTAAATACGACATTAATTTTACAATGTTTTCCGCACAACACTGTGGTGATAATGATTAATAGAAGTTTGGTAAATGAGAACCCTGAAAAAATACACAGATAGTGTGACCGAAGTTGTTGATAACTGCAGAAGTTTTGCACAAGGAAAAACGGTCGGCAAACTCTGATCAAACTAACCGCGGTTCAATTTAAATCGTACTGTAAGCTATTATACGTATTTTAATTAAACAAGCTATCTCTTTGTAAATGTGTAGAACAAAAGTTTCGTAAAACAGTGAGCGTGTATATGATACGGATGAGCATTTAACGTAATGACATTAAAAACTGAAAACAACGAAAATAGATTTATCAACGTAACAATATTCGAACGATATTCAAGTGTAACTCTATAATGTGTATTATACATTTAAATTGCAAGTTATACGATACGATTGTTTTCCGCGCAAACTTATGCCTTCGATTTTCAATGCATTACATTCGAATCCGCTTTCAGGTGACACACGTTTGAACACCGTGCAGTTACCCGGATGACGGTTATGTTTATAACATATGTTATAGTTTTTCCAAGTCGAAATGCCACTTAGAGTTGTTGCTTATGTTAGCAAGTTAACGTTACACATTTATGATAAGTACATATTACGAGAGCAGAAGTCCTATATAGATAATTTTTCTGAGAAGGTACAAAAATATTATGTTTATCAACTGTTGTTTTAGTCAGTAATACATTTTGGTCACAACATTTGGTAAAACATTTATCAAAATGAGGATTTTCACTTTTGTTTGAATTTGAAAACGATAATTTATGATATTCATCCATGTTGGAGTCAAAAATTATTTTAAAGTTGTCAAAGAAATTTCGACAGAGGTCTGACCATCACAGATGTGATCTCCTCCCCCCTCCCACCCAATAAATACGGCCTATCGATGAGGACCGTTTTAATTTTTATTTTGTTGTTGTTATTATTGAAATATGAAATATAAGCGTCGACGGCACATGGCCGTCCATCTGTTCTCCAAATCGATTCGGTGTAAACAACGTGAATATTATTACAGTTGTAGTTAATTCATTACTGACAAACAGCACGAAACAAAGGTGTTGCGGAGAGGGGGGAGTCATATAAATCGGAGCGACAAGCCATTAGGAAAATGTCAGTCAAGCATAGCGGCGTCGGTGGCGCAAGAGGTCGTTAATTCTGAATTAAGTTTTTCAAGAGAACCTAAAGAAGGGTTTTGAACGGAAGCCAAAATATCGGGCACTGACGTGGGTCAAGTGTACCGACAGAAATTTCGGATAATCTCGTCCATTTTGACGTCCGACAATCCGGTTTAAATTGACTTATAAACCGTCCGCCGCCGCCGAGCCGCCCGCGGTGTACACCTCGGCGTGCTCGGGTCGCTCGCCAAACTGCAATGTGTCCCGGTCGGCTTAAAGTCGAATCACGTTGAGGATTTCCGCAGATAAAACGTGAAATATTGGACCGAATTAGCGTGAGGAACGAATAACATACAATTTGGCGTTATTAATCTTAACGGAGATGACGAATATCCGCGCGGCTCGTAATGAGAATATTTAGATTCGCATTGTTATGGCTAAACGGCGCGGCGGAGCGAAAAACAAGTCGTGTAACAAATTACGCGGATCAAGTCTGGCAACCCGCGTACTTTATTACGGCAGTAAGTTTACACTAACCCCGGCGGGTTTCGAATGTCTCGTGCGACACAAAATATAACGCGCATATAGGTACCGGAGGCCGTTCGCGCGTTTCGAATATCAGAACGCTATTACGATACTTAGCTAAACTAGTAAAGGATCTTGCATTTCTTCCCCGGTTCACAGGGTATAGCTTTTCAAGCACTAAATGAGATTTGACCGTTAATAAGTTCAAATAAATGATTTTGCATTGTTCGGACTTTTTTAACTTTCTGACATTTTTTTACCAGTCCTATGTAATTTATTTCATTTCAATGCCATGTTTACCCTTTTAATAGGAGTCTAGGTAGTAAATATTTTAATTTACATTAAACATTCAATGTCTTCAATAATGGTCATACATTTGGATCATAAATAACAACGTAATTTGGTTTTATATAAATTATTTATAATATAGTTTTAATCTTACAGTCTTCGTGTGTTGTTTTCAGACAATTTCATGTTGCCATAGTATAAAAAAGGGATATCTAACATTTAACGGGCCAATTGTGAGATAGGGTTTGGAATTGTGGGCCTAAATTGCTTAGGGACACAGAGCTAGTGTGATGGATAAGAATTATGTTCTTATCAGTTTTCTTATTTTATATTGAACATTATTATTGGCTGTTAAAAACAACATCGAAAGAAACCCCTATTGTTTTATTATATACAGGGTGGATTTTTAGACGTGCTTATCCCATTTTTCGCCCGTAAAAATGTTTTATTTTTTCAACGTTCAAGTACCATAAAAACTAAGCTTACCACGTTTTTTTTTTTTCATAACTTTTAGTATGTCCTGTGACGATACAAAGTTTGGTTTTTCAAATAGGAACACCTCATTTTCACTGAGATATCATTGCGGTCAGTTCTCTGTAATTTTCGATGTACCAAAATCAAAGTTCGAAGTCTTTGAATTATATAATTATTAAGGAAAATATCATTATAATACATTATATTGTGATATAATTCGTAATAACATGTTTTCGCTAATTGTTACTAATTCGAGATATCACAAATTTTACACTTTTCAAACGCAATTTTAAATTTGAATAATTCCGAAAGTATTGGTACGACTTTTGACTACGTTACATAAACAATTCTAGAAAACTTTATTTAATAGTATTTGGCGTAAATAATATAGTGTTCCTTTTAAAAGATTGCGATGTATAATTATTATTGTTCCTATTGAGTTTTTAACGTAACAAGCGTTATCCTGTAGAATGTACTATTGACAGTTTTATTTGAATCGTTCGTGCCACCGACAAAGCTGGAAAATATTGAATTACGTATTAAAAGAAGAAAAGAAATTTTTAGAAATATGTGTTTCACAACCAAGCTGCTTGAAATTAAAATGCGAAGTAGTACGCAGAAAGTCACGAAATAATAGCTAGTGAATTATGTTAAGAAAAAAATAATTAAATTTCTCGTTCTCAGAGTGAATTTATTGTAGTAATGTTTATTGCATCTGTTTCTAGAAAATTTTAATTACCTAATTATATGAAAATAAAATATAAACTATTTCGGAACGAAATTGAACATTATGTCCCGTTTCTTGTTTTTTTTTTCAACTACTGAAATAATCTTAAACAAAATTGCTATTATTCAGGCAAATCAACAACCCGGAAAATATGAACACAATTTGTTGTAAAATTATCATTTTAGTTAGAAACGCAAGCTAAAGGAATAAGATTTTATTGAAATGATTCTGTGTTATTGACAGAAATATATAAAAGACATATAGTGAATAAGAATTCAGCTAAGAAACTAAACTATCAATGTTGTATACGGATCTGTACAATTACGTATTTACTACTACAAAACCCGAAAAACCAAAATTTAGACGACATTACTTACACTTTATTCATTTAAACGGTCAAGAATAAAGCTGAAAAAATGTCCAGCGCGCAAAATGGTTTTTCTTTTCTTTTTATCTGCGGTACGAAAAAAGGCCCGAACGGATTATCGTAAGGCGATTATTTAGTAGAGATGCGAAAGAAAAAACAAACCGTTTACTCGCGACCCTTAATCCCCGTGTTAATGAAATTATCGCACTGGCCATTTAGGTATTTTAATCAAACTGTCGACGGTTCAACGCCGGTGTAGAAAATACAGCGAACGCATTTGACTGCCGACGGCAATATGGGAAACACTTGCTCGGGAAAATCTTAAATATTAATTACAGGCCGTTTATACACACGCAATTTCAAAGGCCCATTCATAAAATTGCTACGCACGTGTATTTGATGTAATAATATTTTATTGTTTTAATCAAAACCGACCAAAATATGGTCTTATGCAGGGTTAGGCAGTATCACAGATACACGTCTTTCATACGTATAAAAGTTACAATTGTATCTTTTGTCTTGCATCATGATAGATATTCGAAAAGTATCTTGTATCTATATACATTTTTTCGGTGTCGTGTATCTTCCCACGCGAAAAGATAAACGATACACAAAAATTAGATTATATATCTAATCTATAGTTAATTATAAAAAAAATAAAATATTATTTAATTATCTTATTTTTTCCGATACGTTTTGGTTCGTAATAAAATAATATTGTATCAGGAATAAGGATAATGTTAACTATAAAAATGGTGTGGGCTATCGTAGGTACTATTTATGTCAATCGTCGAAAACTCGTGTGACAACGAAAAAATATGGCAATTCACGTTGAACGCTTTAATTTTTTTTTAAAACGATTCTATACCTAAATAAATTTTTTGGTTTTTCAAATCAAATTTAACTATCTTATTTCCTACAATTATAACCTATTACTTTATTTGTTATTTTATTTGTATATTGTTATTAATTATTATAATAAAAATATTAAACATAATAACTTACTTTTATTTTTACGAAATGTTATCGGTAAAAAAATGTTTATTATATAATAATTATTATATTTTCAGAAGTATCATGTATTTTGTATGTATCCTGTATCTATGTATCAAATATATCAAGGTACCTTTTTTTTTAGTATCTTGCCCAATCCAGGTTATATGATTATATCGTCTGAGCAAATAATTTTAGTTTTCATTTCGATTCCTCGTCATTATATCACGTTATCTCATGACTGCTGCAATTTTATCTGAATAAGACTACTGAATAAGTTGTAACTTGTATCCATATACGTCGGTGCAGAGAACATCAGCTTACCGTACCGGACTACTGCAATGCGTGGGTTTACAGCGAAAGTCGTCGGTGAGAAATTTCTATTTTGAAATGATAACCGTTGGCGCATGCCAAAACCATAGTTTTAAAAATAATATATCCACCCCTGCTGCAGGGGTCCAGTGCAATTACCGCGCACGTTGTTCGCGACGAGAATTTGAATTTATCGATATGGAAACGCCGTTATTGCTTTCATTCCCCCGAAGCACCGCGCAATTGTCTTGAAGCAAATTGTCTTGTGCGCTTAAATTCCAATTTCCAATTTCATTTTATCATCAACATAGAAGAATAAAAGCAAATCAAATTCCCCGTCTTCCTTTTACCACCGGTGCTACGCGCGCGTACCTTGCACAGCATGATAAATCATCCTTTTGTTTAATATGTTGTCTGGCCGAGGGAAAATTGTTGCCTTTGAAGAACAAAAAACCGTTATTAAACTCTTACGATTATAAAATGCCAAACTCTTGTAATATATAACGGGCACACGGTTGACAGGTATGCAGTGTAGATAAACTCGTGTTATTTTCTCAGCCACGCGTATGCAGCCGTAATATTCCCGGGGAAAATGTTAGCAGAAAAATTATAACACAAAACCCACATAATATAACCGCACGCCATGCGTTGATCTCGCGATTATACGGCGGTTAGATTGAGATCACTGTTTAGAAGTACTTGGTAAAAACGTCGGTTATTATTCGAAGCACGTAGCCACATACCGAGTTCATTACAATATTGTTACAATTATTATTTTTTATCAAAGGATTACGTTGTAAAGCGATCGAGCGTACGTAACATTACATTTACATGATGTATAGGTGCCGCCGAGTTTTGTAACACTAAATATGTAAACAAATATTTATCGAAAGTCTACAACGTTTGAAATACAAAATTTGTTTTTAATGGATTTGTCGAATTTTCTTCTTCGAACACGTGTAAAAAAGTTTTGCACTAAACAATAACGTAAACATGACAAACATAAAAAATCGTACGAGTTTTCTTTTGATGTCCATTTTATTGTTTTCGATTATTTATTTTACTGTACCCTCTGTACGGTCAATGTGCACCGTTCTGTTGATACATATTTTAATAGATAAATTTAAGCATTCTCCATTTGTCTGCCACTGTAATAAAACCGTCCGAAAGACCATAATGATGATAATATCCAAAACGTTGCAAACAGTCACCCGAAGTGATAACAAATTAAACCCGAATACGCAAAACAACTGATTTATTTAAACGTATAATATCACAAAATATTACATTGATGGATAAAACTACCTGATAACTTATACCTGTATTAACGGAGGGCAGAAAACATTATTTTCCAAAATATAACCATACCGATTTCTACGTTCTTTTTGGATATATGAAATACAATTTTATAATAAGTCCATCCCGTCAAATATCTTTACCTCGAACTCTGCTGTTGCACGTGCGTTTGCAATTGTATCGGTACATAGATATTGATTGTCTATAGGTTAGAAAAGTTTAGGACTGTACGAGAACAAATGCACGGAGTTAATTTGAAGACAAGAGTTTTGGACAGTTATTGAAAAAAATAAAGGAAAACTTAGATATAACTTATAATAAACGTGTGATATAGTTTTAGTTGCTCACTCGGTAATTGAATTTTAGACGGGTATTATGTATTCGGAGCATGTAGTAACAGTAAAGAATAGATAACACTTGTGGTAGAAATAATTAAACGGAGCAAACGGTTTTCTTCGTCATTTCTTTGCCGTTGGTCCTACGATCAAAATTTAAAACCTAAACTGGTTGTTTTATATTAATAAAATAACCGGTGAAATCATTTTAAAAATCCAGAAAGGTGACCTATTTCAATTTCAGTTTATTGATTAGAAAAACAAAACAATGTGGTTTTGAAAATAAAATTATTGTAAGGTAATATTAAAATAATTTTTTATCGTTAAAATTTTTAAATCATCCTATACTGAAAACGTTCTCAATAGTTTACTCTTTTAATAAATATTATAAGATTCTTTTTGATTCAGTTTTTCATAGCATAAAATATGTCAATATAATTTACATAATTAAATATTGAGATATTATCTGTTATCGGATAGAGTGTTGGCGATAATGTTGTCAGACAGTAAAATTCAATTTAAAAAAATGCATTCCATATTAGCAATTTTCTATTTAATTTTTCAATCGACCAGTGGCTGTTTAGGTCACCGTGTGGAGCGATCGGTTTACTGATAGGAGTTATAATTTTAGTGTGTTGGGTTTCGTGGTTTGTTTTTCGAGATATTGTTTCGTCGCTAAAATCCTGAGCGGTCACCCATCTGGGAGTTAATGACCCGGACGCGCAAGTTAACAGCAACGCCGATGGATACTCCATAGATATTTTCCATATTCTAAGCTCGTAATGTATATAATATGATATTACACCGTAATGATATTTTATACAACTGAATCGGTTCATAATTAAATATGCATTATGCACGTACGAACAATTAATCGATTGCATAAAAATATTATTTGGTAAATTTTAATATAAAACGTAGATACGGCTGAATATAATTTGTATTTAATGACATAAAAAAATATATAAATATACGCCCATGGTTCATAAATATTAATTTGAAAACGATATTCAAATAAATAATTATGTACCTCCCTTATCTTTGATGCGCCATTGGATAAGTATTTTAATCAATATTTAATGAACATGGGTTATTCAATTTTATTTTAAAACGCATGACATTTTTTGAAAATCGAATAATTGGTTTAACTTTTCTAAAACATTATAAATTTAATTCATATGGACTACATAGCAATATTTTGATATGTATCTCAATGGATTCTAAAATAAATGTTTTTCAATGTGATACGTACCCTCAAAACAGTTGTTTGTAACGTACAGTGAAAACGTAATAATTTATTAGGACCTGGGTAAACCATATAAATTACGTATTTGTATTACAGAGGCCGCAGTGGAATGGTCGGATAAAAAAATTAGATTATTAGATATTAACGGTTTTTGTTATTGAATAACACTTTTTGAAGCCATAGGTTTTCCAAGTTTTCACTCAAAATTGCTCACTTGTAGTATTTCTAATCATCAAACATAAAACCTAAACAACAACCCTCCATTCAATGACATTTTTATTATTATTAAGTTCAACCTATATACTTATCTTTAATCGACGTAATTCTTGTACATTAATACATACGTATATTATACAGGATGTCCCATCGAGATTTACACAGAGCGATATATGTTAATAGAGATTTGTATTTGTATTTATATTTATTTGTGGACATCCGATGGGGGCATAAAGTACAGAGATAAAAGGAGATAATTAAATTATATTTGCTTTTATGGCCATCTCTGGGCAAAGACAATTTTTTTAGCAACAGTTTGGTAAATATAAGTGAATATAAGTGAAATATAACATTCATAAATTTCAAATAAATCCATTTTATAGGGCTTATTTTTCTGAAAATTTCGACGCTTCAACTTTTAGTTTTAACGTACTTCTTAATTTTTAATAATTTTTCCGGATTATAAGAAAATAGTGTACTATTTACACAATTTAAAATACCTAAAAAAAAAACGTTACCAGGAAACCTAATCGGAAAAATTACGAGGTGAAAACAGTTTAACTTATTTTTTGTAAACTAAAAAAATTATTAAAAATCATGAGCCCAATAAAAATCGAATGTCGACAGTCGAAATTTTCAGAAAAAAAAAGCCCTAAGAATTGATATCTTCGAATTTCATAAAAAAGATTTATTTTCACTTATCTTTAATAATACACTTATAATCACCAAACTATTGTCAGCAAAATTGCCTTTGCCAAGGGATGCTTGAAACAGAATTGTACTGTCTCTATTAACACGGGAGATATCGTTCCGTGTAAATCCCGGTGGGACACCCTGTATATTTGCATATAATAACTCATAGACTCGTAACACCCGATCCTACATAGTTATGGGTATGATCTTGTTCGTACAATAAACGCGCGCATCACTTGCGGTGCAAACCGTACCATCACGTAGGCACGATGAGAACGAATAAAAAAAAAAACCCTCTATCACAATATAATGAGACGACGAGTATAACGTATACAATAAATATGTAAAAAGGGTATGTATACAATACACGCGGATGTGGAGTTTGCGCTGCGCGTGCACACAGTGCGGACCGCGTATCGATTCAACGTGCGAACGCCACGGCTTCAACAGGTATATACTACACCTACCTGTGCGCCGCACTTTCAAACAGTAATTAACCTCCATTTTAATCCTGCACCCCTGCCGGCACATATTCCTTAATCCGAACGCGAGTTGTTCGGCCGCGGGTGGAAATTACGGAACGTTTATTCACGACCGGCAGCAACGGGGAGGGTGGGTGGGCTGGGGTAGGTAGATTTTCGGCATAATACTGCAATACCGAACACACGTTCGGACGATGAATTTATAACGCGCGCGCGCGCGCGCGGCAATGGTTAAATTATACAGTATTATAATAATACTATACTGTACTAGTACCGATGTACGTACGAATTGAAACGGCGGCGGCCCCAAAATCGTTATTGTATTATTTTAATTTAAATATTTAATATTCACGAGTGTTTGAAAACCGAACGACCTGAACACGCGTATACAACCGCGGTAATCGGTGGTAAACACACATGGGTCGTAATCAGAATCCGAGGATTAGGGTCACCGGACCAAAGGCATAAAAATCATTCACAAAGTCTGTATCGCCGCAGGACATCTTTGAGGTGGCATGAAAAAAAAAGGTTTGGATAACATAGGTTTCATGGTGACTTGAAAATGTAATAGAAAAAATACAAATTTAAGTATTCGTATGGCCAAAAAATGGGATGAGCGTGGTCAAAAACTTAGATATTACTTAAACAATTGAACGCAATGTCTGTTCGCCAAATGAAATTAAAAAAAATGTAAAATAAAAAAAGGAAGACTGATTTACCGACGGTGACGGTGCCGTACGAGTATCGTTGATTCGTACGTGTACTACATTATATACGCGACAGCTCGAAATGTCAACGGAAAATGGCGAACATCCAATAGTTATAATAATAATTTCTCAATCGTTCGCTTATAACTTTGGGCGCAGAACCGAACGTGATAGGCTGTATGGAACTTCGAAATTTCATAAAATTGCGTTCAAGAAAACGAACCGCGTTACCTTCATAAAATTATTATATATTTTAATCGTGACTAAACGCGCTGCTGCGATCGACATTGGGATGCGACAACGCTCAGCTGACGCTGCAGTGAACGCTAGTGTCCGTCAAAAATATTATGCTCCACGTGATCGTCTTTTTTCGGTAACATTTTACCAATCCCAATCCTACGAATTGTTCCTTTTCAGCATTAGATGATAAAACATGATGATTTGGATTTTTCCGCCCTCGAACACCGATTCCGTTTATATTGTCGTTTTATATGCATCGTGTCTGATCGTGTAGAGGTCCGTCGATGTTGATTCAAACTGTATTGAAAATACACTTGGAAATAAAATAATTTTAGAGTCTACGAATACCGTGTGTGAAATTTTGTGAATGACCTGCGCGGAGATCTAATCAAATATGCATTGGTGCCTGGTGACTTGTGAAATAGAATTTGCAAAGGGTCATTGAAAGGGGAATTGAAGCAATGACACGGGCCTTTGCGAACCCGATTACAGCTATATACTGCGCTGTATACCTATATAATATAAACTTACATAATATTTCAATTTCTTACTCGATTAACCTTCAATTAGTGACGCCTGTCGGCATGTAGAGAATAGGGTGGGCGGCCGAATATGAATAACTCGGTCTTTTGAAAAGCTTCGTTAAAATGGAAGCGACGAATTAGGTCAGGCAGGTAGGTATGAGTTGCAAATGAACCACAACATTCTATGTACAAAGACCATTCATTTTCTTTTGTACAAACTGCCCTCAAGACAATGGTCCCGGAAACAACATTTATAAAATATTTGGTATTACAATGAACATAATACACACACACACACACACACATATAATGTGAGTAAAATAATTTACCATTTGGGAGGAACATCGCTGCTCGTGGAGTGCGTTAAATGCCCAGCAATTTGTAATGATTAATATGTAATGTGACGGCAAATTTATGCCGCTAAAATTCTAATAACAATATTTTATAATAAATTCAAAATGTTGCCATGTACGCTACGTCAGTAGGACGAATCATTTTTAGGTTTCTATTCCCATAGCTGACATAATATATAAATTGAGTAAATTACTTAATAATCCATAAAACTCACAGGCAGGCACATATTATCTGCAATTTATTTTCCCGACGGTACCTACTAATAAAAGTAATAACATTATTATCAGAAATCGTGTGGCCTGATAAAGAGTAATATTCTGTGAATATTTATTTTTTGGTTTCCACGGTTTTAATTTTTTAATTTTCTAATTTTCATGTACGGTTAGTCGCGTCTTTCTAGCATTTTATGAACGTATATTTACGTCTTGGAACGACCGTAACATTTCACCTTTTGAATAGCTAGAAAAAACGAGAATAATATGAGAACGGTCGTTTCTAAAAAGTATACACGGTAGGCACAGTTATGTAGTTCTAATATTCTAATCGAGTTTAAAAATTAGACGGTGCATTGTAAAAGTCGTTATAGTGTTAAACAACATATTCTTATTATTATTATTATTATTTTATCTTATTATGTATAGTTAGTGATAAAAAGTTGAGTGCTTTTCTAATAATAGACCCTTATTTTTACCGACCATAATAATAAGTGAATCCATTAATCATGAAAAGCTTTGGATAACTTCTCGGCGTACTTTCTGGTTAATATTATTCGCCCTGCACAAAACAAAAGAGCCCTTTAAGACGTAATCCGAATAAGGATGGAGATTTTAGTACCGATTATTTTTAACGTGAACCGAATACAACGTATATTGTATATACATATAGAGTATGGACTTAATTAAAATCTATGAGAGATGGAATTTCGGAATTATTCTACCAAACGCTATAAGAGATACTAAAGGATATTTCGTGTTTCTACGGTTAAAAAACAAAATCCGCCGCGCTCGGATATTCAAATACTTCCAAGACCATATACGAGTATTTACACGCGCGAGCTAAAACACACCGACAGTCATTCGTACAATCCGCTTCGAAAAAATGTTTTCCACCGATTTGTATGTTTCTCCGTGATACGCGTACGACATAATATCAAACTCACGTTCACACGCCTAGTACTTGTTTATTCGAGTGGAAAGTATGGAAATACATGTGAATTTACTTACCAAATTTACGCGTAGCGTTTACGTATTTTCGTCGAGCCGTCGATTTTGGTATCTCGTATTTTGCCGAGCCACTGTGAATAGTTAATAATAGGCGAAAATTGAAAATTAAGCGACTTCACGAGTCGATGATAATAATATAACCATTTGATGACAACGATCAGCTGTTCGTATTGCTAAATTACTAACGAAACCGCGTTGTATCATATTATTTCAAAACTGCTTCATAACCCTAACCAAATTAACATATTTCGCATTTAACGGAACGACGATAACGCGCTGTAGATGTTAAACACTGCGGAGATGGTAATCGAAGCGTCCAAGTATTCCGATCGAGTAATAAATCCACGTTAATGCTATTTTCACTTAAATATCCACTATAACAAATAAGCAGCTGCACAAAACCGTGTGATTCAATCATGAATTGAATTATTTAATTAAACAGCATTTGGCTTCGAGCTGGACCTTTGATGTTTATAATGGCTACTTAGTAAGTTTTTCCCTGATCTAATAACAAAATCGTCGTAAACCATAACAGTTTAACATCACTAGAGGCACATGAAAATGTTTTCGAGTCGAAACCGCACAAAAGGTAATCAAATAATAGTTCTATCTTCAAAGTGACATATACTCAAAATGTCAATAAATGTTGTATTTTGCACGGTGAGAAAGGTCACCACTTATTATACGTATATGAATTAAATCGCAACCTAGAGAGTCGTAATAACACACTCATGTGTATACAATTGACATTTTAATGAGAATAGGCCGTCGTTTTTCTAACCTTTATTCCATGGACATTTTTTTACATGCGCACATTGTTTTACAAATGATCTACAGCAGTGTCATCGATGTACATGGTATACATAGTATTATATTGTTTACATTTAATTAATGTTTTCGCGGTTGTAATGTTTACAAAACTATATACGTTTCTAAACGGCATGTATTTATATTCGAACAGCATCGGCTGAGTAAATCACACAAATCACTTGACCATAATAAATATATAATAGATTTTGTTTAAAACATAATATGAGTTACGACACATTTAATAAATGAAAAGTTATCGGTTCTAAATTCACATCCAAAATGTATCTGCTTCTAGTAATTTCTCTTTCTTTTCTTTTTTCTTTTTTACCGAACCAACATGTTGTGAAAACTGAACTTTACACCTGTCTTTGCATTAATGTAGTACCTACATTTAACAGTTAACATATTGTGCGTATCGAATAGGAGAAAAAACTAATCGATTGTTTGCCATGCGCATGCGAAACTGCATAATATAATTATTTCTTAACGTTAACTAGCCGAAAACAAACGGACGCGGAATGAAATAATTATTACATGTGCACTATGCCCGTGGTATTTGCTTGAAATCGTGTTAAAACGTGCGCGTAACTGAATATGTAAACTTTTACGCGGTTTTAATAATGCGTGCAGAGTAATTAGGGAGAAAATTGTTGTTACAGTTTCATTAACATACAAAAATACTCTCGTTTTACATCACAACGTTGCCAAATATATCCAAGTATCATTAATTATTAGGAGGAGATTCAAAAAAATAAAAATAAAAAATAAAACAAAAACTCGTACTGCGATTTCGCACTCGAAAACCATCAGCGCTTGTATTTTATTAATTAATTACTCCGTGATCAAATGCAGATGAATTCGAGATGTAATCATCCATCCAAGATTAACTTTTATATAGACCTATGCGTGCGAAATTATTCACCACGTGTATTTAAACCATTGTGCATTTCTTAGTCCAATGCTGTAAAACAGCGCTTCTATAAAAATACCGATAAACACAATTACGCATTCCAAGCAAACATAAAAAAAATTACCTACACTTTATTTAAAACACGTTTCAATCAAATCATACGTTAATGAATTCAACCGTCTCTAATCCTCGGAGTGATAATATCGATTTTAATAAATTAGTAATATTTTGATTCGATAACATTTGAAAAGTCTGAGTACCATGCTCTGCCCACGTTTCTACCCACGTACATTATATGACGTGTTGATCTATCTTTGTAATAAATTAATTTAGAATTAACAAAGTTGTGTTTGTTGCATTTTTTTGATATTATAACTTCATAACATAATACATCTAAGATACAACCTATATGGTGTACGATTTCCATGTCTGAATGTTTACTTCGTTGTATTTAATTTAAAATAGCTTATATTATAATGTAATACTATGTTCCTCAATATCTCGTTTTAATAATAATATATAAAGTTACAGTTTTATACATTTATTTTGTACTTGCAAATAATTTATTTACAATTTTATAGGTGTAGTACCATTTTCCATTTACCAAATCGATAAACGATTTATAATAATTAAAATTAAGCTACATCTTCTCGCAAAATCTAAAAAACGATATTCAATTACGATTACTAAACAACAATTATTTTAGCTTACGTGTATTTTTTTTTTTCGAAACCAATTGTTTTAGTTCGTAATTTTCAATAATTTTTTTCGACACCGAACAAGACAGTTATTGGAATATCCAACTATTTATGGGCCGTGCTCAGTATCACTTTTGTGTACACGAATACACATTACAAAATATACATATTCAAGCGTATTGTAAAATAAATATAAAATCCTGCGGGATTTAGTGCTCCCCTAACGGTCTGTTTAATTACACGCTAGTTATAATTCAAATAACAGTTCGCATGGCCGCCCTATGTGTTCTGTATTGAAATAGTTTTTTAATTGAAAACAACCAAATAAAATAACGACCCTAATATATTATTATAGCATTCATCGTTGTTTACGTTTATTTTAGTACAAACGCGTTATTGCACAGGTAACACGAATAATGACTTAAAAATCTTAAATAAAACACAAAATTAAAAACGATAAAAGAATCGGGAACCATTAAAATGCTATTGTTCTGAAAAATGTTTAAAATATAAATTCATAACTTATATGTACAATATTATTAAACTATTATTATACGTACCTTAGACATTTTGGTATCTGAAAATAATTATACCTTATCATGTACTGAACATTTTAATTTAAACTACATGACAGTACTTCAAAATAAAACAACGGATCCATTTAAAACTATAATATTATAAGCCTGCAATTAAAACGTATGTCACCAGCAAAAAATTCTACGTTTCACCTTAACATAGTAATAGTTTTTTCTGGAACTTTATAACTATATATTTCCTTACATTAAATTTAGAGGGAAAGAAATGTTTGTTTATTAAGGACAAATAATAAAATAAATATGTATAACATAAAATGTATGTGTTTTAGTATTTTCTACGGTACGTAATATGTAACTGTCGAGAAAAACGTAATCAAAGTTATGGGAACATATAGAGAAATGTTGAAAAGTACGTAGTGTACTTTGGTCTGAAAGTCTTCTAAGAACTTTATCGAGTTACGTTGCGATTCTTCTTTGACTACTCACATGTCACTGAAATACTAACTCATTGACATTTCTGCATGACACGGTGAAACTTGTATAAAATTAACTTTGAATAAAATGTTAATTAATCTGGAACGAAAACTATACTCCTGCTGTCAGTATTATTCCAAACTGATTTTATTCAACTGAACACTTTATAAGTACGTTCCAAGTTGACGGCTTCATAATAAACTATCGAGTGTTTTAAATAGAAATTCGTATTCATGTAAGCCGTTTGAATGTTTCACTATTCTTACTCGTGGTATCGTTATTATATTCGACATTTCAAAAACGTGAGATGAAAAAAAAAATCGAAAGAGATTAGATAATTTATTCTTGGATTTACTACTAACGTTTAACATAAAACAGCAATAGCATTGGCAATATCTTATTGATCTGTATGTGCGGGTGGAACAAATAAAATAAAATGTTATTACTTTCGTTTCGTATGCTCGAAAAACACTTCACTGCACATATTTATACCGTAATTATATTACGGTGAGTAGATCATTTTCAAGTTCCCGAGGACAATAAAATATTGCAATTATAATTGAACTATATGCATTTTTTTTTGTTGTTGTTGTTATTCATTAGCCCTCCATGCGGAGTTTAATTGTTTAAAGATAATGTAGGGGGTTAAACGCGTGGGTAGTGTATGTGTGTTGGCATGGACATTGCCGGTAGACTCGTGTGGTCACCCATCCGACTGCTAGTAGCGCCGGGTGGTGATTAACCGCAGTACTGAAGAGCGACTGCGGCAGAACCTTTCGCAATACATACAGTTTTATCGATAGCAATAATAATGATCATTTCAAATCAAATGTGTATTCGAATCGCAACAGGATATACAGACGAATGTTTGAACGAATTTATAATCGTTTTCCAGTGTTTCCGTTTACTATTACTATTATAACCGACGGGATAAAAAAAAATGTTTCGACGTTTCTGAATTTGATAAAAAGGATATGGATTAGTGATCATAGCCAAACACCAATTTCTCGGCCTGGAATTCTGGTCCAGATATCTCATTGATACGGGTACGAATCCTGGATACGGCAATTGTTCCTGCTGATTATGCTCAGCGTCCATGCAATCGTCTTCGTCATCCCTGTCGTCCTCGGAGTCCTCGTCATCTTCCTCTTCCTCCTCGTATGCTTCGACATCCAAGCTGCCGGGGTAGCCTCCCGAAACTACGGCTAGATCCGAGTCCGAGCTGCTTCTGGCCAACAAGCCATGGTTACAACTGGTTCGTCGGTATCCGCATTCTTCCACGCCACCGACTGCAGGATGCCTCATCGCATAAATATCGTAGCAGAAGGACCTGCAAGTAAAACAAACGAATTTGTATTATAACGGTAAAACAGTATTATTTAATTACAGTAGAACTTCGATCGTCCGGACTAATTAATGTCTAATTAATGGCCTGGATATGCAAGTATCAATATAATTGAAATATAACACATATAACACATCTAACGACGAACATTAATTTTTTTGTTTCTATGTATGCGATTTCAACCAGAGGGACTGCTCCGATATATACAAACATGGTACTTTACTAAAAGGAAATTTTGTCTAGAATTTCCTTGAAAGGTCATTTTTGAATTCCTCAACAGTTTTCCGAATAATTGAAAAAAACAAAAGAAAAAAGAGGAAAAACCTCAACCGAGATCGAGAATCGAACCCTACACCGTATAGTATTTCCATCACATTATATACACTTGTTTATTTTTCATGGATACAAATTTTTCATAAGATTTTCTAAAGAAAAAAAAAATTAAATACAACTAAAATATTCAGAACGAACAAAGAAATTTCTAATTAAAAAACTAGAAACAAATACATGATACAACTTAATGTATGAAATGCGACAGTGTTGATTTCAATTATTTTATTATCACTCTAAAAGAAACGAATCGCTAAAACAGTTAAATTTTTTTTATTTTTTACTTATCAAATTAATGTAATGAATTTCTTATATAGATAGTCTTATAGATAAATTTTAAGTCATAAAAGAAAGTATAACAACAATTTCGATAAAAAATGCTTGAAATTCAACGTGTATACTCGTATAATGTAATCACTGTTTATATATAAATATATTATATATATGTACGAATTTTAATTACTTTTGATTACAATTAAAAAAATAATCAACACATAACGCATTGTTGTACACTTAGATGTGATGAAATATTTTTAAAATTATCTCATGAAAGAGAAAAACATCTTCGGAATTTTGTACATTAAGTATTAAGAGTGAATAAAGATGTAAATTTCAATTTTAAAATAAATCAACTCATAACAAACGTGAAATTACTTATATTACATAGGACTCGTTTACGAAAGAAAAATAGTGTTCAGGAGAAAACAAAAGACAACCGGAACACGCGTTGTTAAACATTCAAATTACACAAACAGTTGTCGAGATTTAACTTGACAGCTAGAAATTTAACATGGTCCTTATTTCGTCATGACAGCTTTCATCCTTCAAGTTTAATATTTTTATTCGACTACATAACGGAAGAAATTATGTCACTTATTATCCATCACTACTCGGTCCAACATGATATTTTTAAGATTAACGATTAAATATATCCGATTGTATTACTGTAGTACAGTAAGTTATTACTATTGTTCATCTTTCATGGCGTAATTATAAACATCATGACCTAAAAATTAATAATGATATTTTACTTATAAAATTATTGTCATTCCATTATAATTATTTTTATAATTATTCAAGAACAACTTGTGTTGTGACGATTCTCCTGATAGATTTTAATTAATCGTATTATACGGAAAGTAACATACATGGGTTATTACAAACAAAATATAGTATACCTACAATCGAAAGATTTTTTTTGTATTTTGAATTTAAAAATGTGTCGTCATCACTGAAGTTATTTATTTATACGTGTAAGAAAATAAACATACTACATATAGTTTATACCTATTAAAATTAGTAATCTAAATCAACAAACAATACCTAGGTTCGTCTAAGTAGCTCATTTGTATGCGTTAACTTTTAGTATTGTGTCAGTATACCAATTATACCTGATTTTAATAAATTTACATCTACCACAATATATGGATAAGTATAGTGGTGTATTATTTAAATACCTACTTAAAATAGAACAACTTGAACAAATTTTAAAAACCAAAATATACCATAAAATAAATAGTATGGAATATTAAGTAAAATGACTTGATTTTATAAATATATGAATACATAAAATCGATGTCTTATCCGAACGTGGGTATTTCAGTTTATCAGAAAATAACCGTAATAAAACATGCGTTAATTAAGAATTATTACATCTAGAATTTTATCTACTAATAATCTATTAAAACCTAAATGTAAACATTATATACGCTGAACGTTTATTACAGAGAAATCCTTTGCGGATAATTATAATATTATTCACATTTGGGGCATGGTGTGACGCAGTGGTTAGTCGCAGTCGCCAAGTACTTTGACCACCCGGGTTTTTAGCAACGAAGCTATGTCCCAAACACAGCACACACAATATGCGTGTTCCAAAAACTTATCGTTCTAAAAACCAACCTTTAACACCCCATATCTAATGGCCATAGTTGCCGAAACTTAAAATAATAAGAAAAAAAAATATTGTTCACGACCATAGAGTAAACATTTTATTTTTCTTCCGATCAAAATTTAAAACGATTTAGTTTGCAACGAGTTCGCAGTCGACTAGTTGTGAAATTTCATTATAGAAATGTATTCACGCAAGAACGAAAAATATCAGATCAGCCGATTTCACCCTTAGGGCTCAGGGTAGATGAGCGGCAGATGCCATTGTTATAATATAATGTATACTCGAATAAGTAATGGAGAGTAGATGTGTCCTGTTCAAAGTCCCCGCCGCGCCACGAACAGATAAAATCCATTTGAAATATAATCGACGTAAACAATGTTTTCATTTCACGGACAAGTTTGTAAACAATAAATTCGTTTTACGTCGAACCGTGCCACACGATGCTACACATAATCACATGTCACTACACATAATAAGAGCACACCTGTGAATAAGATCGGTTGTTCTTACATTGGTCGTCGTATACGATTTATTTATTCGTCATTTGGAACTGTAAGTATGACTGAACGTATTGACTTAAAATATTGTATATATTCGGTGTGTATACCATTAAATAATATGATTTGATCGGACGTCTTATAATTGCATTATTTTCTTATTTTTTTTTTTAATATTTGAATAATCAACGGGCGTAAACTCTTTGACAAAAACAATGTACATAATTCTTGGCATGTAGAGAAAATATAAACATATATATGTATTTATGTAAAGTAATAAGTATAACAGTATAAATTAGTAATAATAATACAATAGAAACCCGATTAACCGTCACTCTCCGTTATCCGCCATCGTCAGAAAAAAAAAATGTTAGTCTACTATCGATTACGATAACTTTGATCATCGAGATTATGTTTAATCAATGATCAAGTTAAGTATTTCTATAGTTAACCGTGAGTATAAAGTATTATTTTTCTATTATACGTACGCACGTTTATTTTTACTATTGTTATTATAATATACACACACGTAAAATATACAGTTTATTGCGAAATTTCTGTTAACCGTCTATTCGGTTAATCGTCATAACCGCGGTCAGGACGGTGACGGTTAATCGAGTTTCTACTGTAATAATAATAATAATAATAAAAATACAAATGCTTATATTATGATATTTCGAAAACAACAGGAAACATATACATATAACATCATATAGATTAATAGAAAATAAATAATTAAACATAATGTTTCAAAATAGCAGATTGTTAACTTAAAAAACTTAGCGAGATAAAACAAAAAAATCGAGATCAACGGAAATTGTATTAGCAATTAAAAGAACTCTGGAAAAAAAATGATTTTAGTTTTAAATATGAGTAAGTAGAACGAATCCAAATTTCTTGTGTTATTACCAGGTATTCTGAAACCAATTAAACTTAAAATATCCTAACAGAATATGCAGTCATTCAAAATATCATAAATAAACATAATATCTATTAAATCAATAGGAAATAATAAGAAAATCAATATTTATAGAATCATGAACAAAATTAAAATAATCTATTGAAATCGGACAATTATTACAATCATCAATTTTTTTTTGAAAATTTTAATTTAACACTACTAAGATTTAAGATAATTTGTTTGGGTAGGATAATGATTTGACCAAATGAATGAGCCATATTCAGGATAAGATCTTACCAGAGAATAATAAAAGTTTTTTAAACACAAAGAATCTCCAAATTCTTAAGTATTTCTATTTTTAAAGCCTGACATTCTATAGGACTTATGATTCAATTTAAAGAACAAATCAGATTTAAAATAAGAACTTAAATCTTAAATTGAATATTATTATATTATCTATGAGTATATTTGAAAAAGGTTTATTCTAATTGGTCGATTCACTGTCTCATCAAATGAAAAATTAAATGGAACCTTTATACATAAACTCAAATTTTAAAATTTATAATTTTATTGAATTGTTTGAAAAAATTCAAAATAACCATTTTGTGAACAGGATTTTTTTAAGTTTCCTGAAAGTGTTAATAATTATTAATATTCTCAATTACATAATATCACCATTAGCCAGTTATGGCTTATCAAGATTTAATTTATTCCAAGAATTTTGCTATCACTAATGAGCAATGAGTAAAACTTAGACATACTATCATTAATTATTAATATAATTACCTAACATAATTTGTAATATACTCAAATAGCACTTGTCAAATACTTCTGAAACATCTTATATAATTTATGTTATTATATATTTATGTTACTAGACTCAATAAAATGTTTTAGAGGTTTTTCGATTTATCAATGAATCTATAATAGTTCAAATAAAATTGTATACACTATTTTAGGTTAGTCTATAAAATATCGTAAATAATAAATATTCGCATAATGGCTTGTACATAAATACATCCCATTGAATATGGAATCGTGTTACGTTTAAATATTTAATTCAGTTTATCGGTCCACCTAAGTATAGAATATTTAATTAACACTATTTCTAATTAAATCCTCAGCTATTTTTGAAATATACGGAAATTAATACTTAATACGGAGTAAAACCCGTGTACAAAAGCACAAAGCTAATATATACTGATAATAAAGTCAATTTTTTGTAATAAATTAAGTATTATTTTTTTCTATATAAATATTTTTAATAAAGTTCACTGGTGATTGAGTGTTATTATCATAGAATGATCTATATTCAGGCTAAGAAAAAAAGGTGTCAAGAGTGACACTTAAGTGACACATAAGGGTGACATAGGCAGTTTTCCGACAAGTCAGTGATAAGTACCTCGTGCAGCATTTGCACAAAGCTCTTGACCTCCAACTATTATTATCCCCGTCGTTGAATTAACCAAGTGTAGGTTCTGTAAATTAATATCAAACTGATATCCACAGATTCACTATTTAAAAAAAAAACAACGTAGAATACAACTCGAATTAAATTTTCAGAAAACCTGTACAATATAATATAGTCGAGTGTGTAAATTTAAACTGCAAACAGTATTCAGTGTTGGTTCGTATGAAAACAATTTACAAATATTTTGTAAGGAAATAATGTTGATAAATGTGTGGTTTGTGGAGAGTCTTTAGTCCCCATCGGTATGTTATTTATTGATATTAAATTAATACTTTTAAATAATCAAAGTAAAAATAAAACCTACCATTGAATTTAAAAGAAAAAATATAACAGTAAAAACAATGAAGTATATTATTATGATTATGTTTTATAATAGAACAAAAGACAATACTTAACATTAAAAAAGAGCTATATAAATTGTTCGAACAATCATATTGAATACGCTCGTAAAACACTCCTTAAGTATAAAATAAAAAAGGAATGACTAAAAATAATAAACAATTTTGAATATTAAATAACATTTTAATGAATTCCATATAATATTGACAAATATAGCTGTTCATTAAGGTGTATATTAAAAATACAGTTCACGATTTGACATAATATGATCTACAGAAATCAGGGCTCTGCCCGAGTGAGTGAGAAACTAATGAACTATAATAATAATATCAAGTTTACATTTGGCTCGTTTGCTTTACTTTTTATTTTTATATCACAAGATAAGAATATTAACAACTTTTTATCTTTAACAATAAGTCAATTCGATAATATCTAGTGAAAAAAAAATTTTACATTTTACATTTTTAACTAGGTAAAGTATAATTATTTTCAACTCCTATGAAAAAATTAATTAATTACTAATACATAACATAAATGAACAGTTATCATCATAGCTATTATTTTTATCAACAGATTCTGAGATCTGAACACCTGAGTCTTTTCACAAAAATATGCCGAAAATTTTATCCTACCACAAAAAAATGTTATTCTTTGCTTATAATACTAATCGACCGTTGTAATTTAAACCTCAAAAAATACGACTAAATGTATTTCCTGTGACGTACCTCCAACTACAACTTTGTCTAACCTCTATCAACAGGATATTTCATATATTTTTTTCAAGTTATTACGTTTTTACAGCACCACATTATTTTATATATTATATATTTTTCGATAATTTTTTTACAGAACTTAAACTCAAAATGTATTTCTGAAATTTGTATTACCACGTTACGTAAAAATCTAAAATATAGCAAAATATTTTATAAATCGTTTAAATCTGTGAATTAATGAAATATAATTAAGACGTTAGGTAATTAAGTATAATACGAGTACGTTTGTTCAAAACATAATTCACCGTTAAAGGAAACTAAAAGTAATCCCTAAATTGGTTGATAAAATAACACGAAAATAGCATTATACCTATTAAATTTGTCAAATTGGTTCAAACCGATTCCTTTCTACGATGACTATAAAGAATGTTAATATTCATGATAAACCAAATGTTAGCAATATGATTACTATACATTACTGTTTGATGTGAATCTTATAAAATATAGTTATAAAATAAGAAAATATAGATGGTATATACCATGAGTCTTCTTACATGGTTCTATATTTTTCTTTAAAAATAATAATTTTATCTTTTATGTAGCAGTTAAATATTTTAAAAGCGGGAAATAATATAAAACAAAAATGATTGCAATAGAACACTTTTCTTTTTTCAGTGACGTCAGCGCAAGAATTTGTAGTATTATGAAAAATTTGAGTACAAAAACCATGTTCGAAAAATTCGAAAAATGGTTTTACTAGACTTTTAGTTATCCTTTAGTATATTAAAATGTTTTTTCCCGTTTTAAGTGTTCAAAACAGAATGAAAAACTTTTATAGTTTTATAAACGCTTCAATTTGATTTAATAAAGTAACTGAAGATTGAAATTTTAAGTTATAATGAGTAAAATGTAAAAATACATTAAAAATAAATAATAAAATATCGCTTTAAAATCAAATATCTTTATTACGGTTGTATTGTAAAAAATGTATGGGAAAACTATTGAATCAAGATTTCTAAGATTAATTTATGATATTATAAAAATGGTACATGAGTAAAAAAAAAGTTTAATATTGAAAATAATATCTGTATATTTAGTCTTAAAGCGTTCTCACTTCGCATTATTATCTAAATTTAACTTTCTGTTAACCATTAACGTTTAACATTAAAAAAATATTCTAAATAGAACGTGTTTAGTATTTTTATTTCTATGAACACAACATGGCGCGCTTTCTTAATGTGTTCTTTACAATGTATTTTGGAATTTGACACTTTATAATAATGAATTTCGATTATTATCTTTAACCGTAAAATCCTTAAAGCTCTAATTTTGATCTAAATAAATTCACCGTGCATTTAATACATTGTGTGTACCTAAAGAAAGATCATTGTTATATGCCTGTAGGATAAAACAAAAAAATTAATGCATTTTATAAGACAATAAATTCATCCCGGTTGATTTATGAACAAAAACTTTATACTCTTTGTATTTCTATAGGCATATTTTACTGTCAGCTGCAGTGGCATTAACAATATCCAACAAGTACAAAATATTCTACGAAAGTATCATTCAATATTTTATATTAAAAATATATTAATGATACTTTTTTCAATGTTTGGTCGGTAATTCCTTCTGTCTTTGAAAAAATAATTATTTTTCTATGATGTGATCCTGGCATTGTACATTTTATAAACCGTTTTCTTGTAAACACTTTCTAATCAATTTTTATAATCCATCTTATGTGAATTATTTAATTTATTTACTTAATCACCACTTTATACACAAGTTAATATAATATTTTAATTTAAATTAATTTTTTTTTTTTTTTAATATACAAATTAATATTATATTTATTACAATCTACCATTATTTTTTTATTATTAAGGATCTTAAGAAATGTAATCTAATAATTTACCATCACCTTTCTGTGTACAAGACATTTACATTAAAAAAGTAATTCAAACAATTTTTTTTCAAATACTTTACACATAAATAAACATTAAACAATTTAAAAAGGGCTATCATTTTTTTTTTTTAAAACTCTAAACAAGCTTATTTACTTTGTATTAAAGGTAATATAATTTAATATTCTGAATACTGGTTCAATAAACTAACCACTTTAACATCTCGCATAAAAAAGAATCCTATATACTCGTAGTATTTTAAAAATAACAATTTGAAGTTAATAATATCTATGTAATGGCTTATAAATTAACAACAATGATATAGTAACAGTAAATATTTATGTTTGTATATCTTATTTTGATCACATATTATCATAGAAAATTTGATATTTTGATAATTTTATTGATTAACGTGCACAAAATCATATTCATAAATCTTACGATAAACAATTATTAATAATAATAATGTGTAATATATAATTAGCATAATAGCACCTAAAACCTATGGTTTGTTACAGTTATAATATTTAAATGAGTGAATGCAAAGTGTTCACGCAGAACGAGTCCACGTCATCAAAGTATTTTCAAATTAGTGAAAACTCCATTACCCTGTCACTAAAACACATTTCGAGCACTGGGTCGTCACCTTGCATTATATATTAGTATGAATGTGGGTTTTTTTTAGTGATTTACTGTACTGAGCATAACGGAACTAATCAAACCCTAGCGGCTCTAGCAAAACCCTGTGACCCGATTCAGTTCGAAAATATGAAACACGACGAAAACTTATGAAAGCGGTTCGTATTATACTTGAGAAAGTAATTATAAAACCATTTGTGCCAAACTGATATTATAAAAAACAATATTTCTATACACTCTGCTTATGTTCAATCGACATAAAATGTAATTTGTTTTACAATCAACATTATTACCATGACGTAATAACATTATGATTAAATCATCGTTTTTCACACATTTCATTTACGGACACTTGGTTTTCACTCGAAGTTTGTGTATTCAAATGAAATGTCATTTCACCGAGCATATATTATAAAACTGTAATGGTCGCATATCAGATAGAAAGAAAAACAATCGTCGTCGGCCGTGTGCAGCGGATAACGAAATACACGCGATCGAACCGAATCATTGCGCGCGGATGTTACCAATGGGAAATCAGCGTACGATCAAGCGGAAGATTTATAATGTTGCGCTATAAGAGACAAACCGTTTTCGTTTTACTTTTTACCACGTCTTTCGGTTAATAATGCACTACGGTGTATACTATACGGTGACGACGGTTCATTGTAGACGAATGTGCCATTTCACCGGTAAACCGTGGTAAAAAAAAAAAAAAAAAACCATCAATCCGATTAGATATGATTGTTGCCGCCGCGGGTGGCTCGGGTTCTCGAGGGGCGAGCGGACGAACGTGAAATCGCGTTAAACTCGTGTACGTGCTGCAGCACCGTGGTTCGCGGCGCACGTACACCGGAGCGCGTGCAGGCGTTATTACAGTTTATAATAATAATTAACGTGCACTCGTTGCGGTTGATCGGAAAATACTCACTCAAAACACTGTCGTCCCCGCGTGATCCATACACGACGGTGTACCGCGACGGCGACCGGGCAAGATCAAGGTGGCCCCCCCCCTGCCACCGGCGGACGAACCGCGCGCAGGGTGCACGAGCCCCCGGGGGTACGACGTTACCGCGGGCGGCCGCGCTAGGGACGATGACGCGCGAGGGATGAAGCGTACGACGCGGTCGGCCGCGAAAACGGAGTGTACCGCGACCGAGGGTTTTCGGAGCGAAAGGCGAACGGGTCCCGGTCGGGCGGGGGCGAGAACACGACGGCGGCGGGCGGGCGGGCGGGCGGGGACCGGGAAGGGAGCGCGAGAGGGGGACGGAGGAAAACGGAGGAGATCGCGTGAAGCCGATTCGCGCGACGTGGCGGTACGACCGGAAGAAATCGCGCACACTGCTCGGACGGCGGCGGTCGCGAACGACGCGGGCGGCACACACGGACTGAAGCCGCGCGAGAGACACGACTAGACGGTGGCCGCGGTGGCGTACTGCGCGCGTGTGTGCGTGCGCGCGGTGCGTACGTGTACGTGTACATCCTGTTGCGCCGACCGCGCGCGCACCGCTTACGAGTGCCGTACGCTCGCGCGCCCTGTACGCACGGGGCGGCGGCGGCGGCGGCGGCAGCGACCGAGTGCGACGGTGAAGCAGCTTTCGCGACGCGGCCGCATCCCCCGGACCAAGATCACCGCCGAAGGGGCACATACACACATTTTTAGGGGCGCGCGCGTTTGAGATAACACTCCTTGCCATTCCTATACCCGCGCCGTGGTTCGGAACGGTGAACAGGGTGATTTTTTAACCATGCTCACCCCTTTAATCGACCATAAAAACGCTTAGATTTGAGTTTTTTTTAAATGTTCAGGTTACCGTTAAGCCTATTCACGTTGGCCAATTAAAGCATTTTACCGCTAAAAAAAGGGATGAGCATGGTTAAAAATTACCCTGTATTTACTAACTATTTGTACCGTTTGTGAATTTAACCGATCTTAAATATTATACATTTTACACCTCGTCTAAAAGGCACAGAGTTCAAATGGTATTTTTTTTTTTTTTTTGGAGGGGGAGAGATCTTCTGGATCTTCTCCTTCCCTTCGATCCCCTCGAAAAACGGTGGATAACGTGGTGGTTAGAAGAGAACCATGTAATCAAGAAAGAAAAAATTGAAATTATTTGCGATCCGTAGTCCACCAATAGAATAACAGTCGAACATATTGAAGTACATTCCATCACCATTGCTTCAAATCTAATTTTAAACGGTAAAAAAATATTGCAATTTAAGTAAACAATAAATGTATTACTATAAGTGCATTTAATTCGGTAACCTGCAACCAGCTGCAATGTTTTGTCAAGTTTCCATTATTTTAAAAATACTTTGTAAGACAGATTCGGTATTGAACATTTGTATTTTTCAGTATGGATAAGAGACTGTGCGAGTTGAAAGTATGTAAAGTATTATGTTCGAAGATATTTCAGTAAAACAAACTTATTATTATTGATATAATAAAATAGTATGTTTTTGTTAGAATTATAGTTTTTACAGCATATTACAATGCTCAAATTACGCCGCTGGTAACGATATCGATGATAATAATAATATGCATAATGTGCTTAAATGTATTTGTACAGAGAATATCATGTCATACAATGTGTATAGTAAATACATAACGAAGAAACCGTAGTGGTAGTAGAATAGTGGTATGACTAGTATAATAGCATAGTCGTCTACTATAGTTATTATTGTCAAACAGAAAATAATGACCACCGCGCGCGCAAAGCGACTGCGGCGGTCGCGACGGTTAATAGTAGGCCTTTCTCGGTGGCGCCCCTTTCTTTAATATATATTGTAATGTAATAATTAATGACACAAAGATTACCGCGCGCTCCACCACTGTATACTTTATAATAAGACGTCTTCATCATCGTCATTGTCGTCGCCCTCGTAGATCTATATATATTATATATGTACGATGTTTGCGTATGAGTGCGTGTGTGCGCACGCGAGCACGCGCGTGAGTGTGAGTGTATAAATGGAACGCAAGGGGACTCGGTGCCACACTATTTCACCCCCCCCTGGATTTCAAATATAATATATAATTTTGAAAATTTGTGGTTGTATTACTGTTCAAGTAAATATTTCATTGATATTTTGACTAAATTAGTATACATTTAAAAATTTTAAATTGACAAAAAAAAATATAGTACACTTGTCATGTACTAACGCATACCTTCGATATGGTATGAACTTTTTCTCATGCAGTTTGTGGTATTTGATTTCGTTATGCCCCACCCTCGTAAAATTTCTGGGAGCACCCAACCTCTTATAGCGCTTATCAAAACATCCCCAACACAATTTCTCCATAATGTTCAAAGGAACTCTCAGCCACTTGGTCAAGATAATCGCACACGTTAAAAATTACTAATAAGTTATATGCGTGTGACACAATTTTAGAAAAATGTTAGTCTTATTTCACAACTATTTTTACTGTTACATCATATCGGCGTTCGACCGTAGCTGATAGTTCCGAGAAAACAGTATTTTACCAACAATAACTAACTCGTATTAAGTGTAAATAACGCATGAATATAATATCATATGACCAATTATTAGTTATATGCATAGGAACATTGACACCTTATTGACACTTTAAGCCCACCGTGCGTTTGAGTGCGAGTGTATCAGTGTCGGGATCTGTATGTGTGTGTGTGTGTGTGTGTGTTTGGTCGCCAAAAACTATTGCACGACTCTAACGACGATCGGCTTGATTAAATGTAATCAAAAGCCACGTGTGTCGTAAATATAAATAATCATAACATTATAATGTATACGTGACCGTGCGTATGCGCAAAACCGTTGATGAATGTTGGCACGCGCAATCCGGCACGCCGCCGGCTCGCGTTCGTTCACGTACCGAGATTGCCTACTCGACGCGCCGTATCACTTCTTATCACACGTCCGCCGGTACCACATCAGCTGCTCCGATTGCGGTGCGGGGGTAGGGGCATTTCGGTTTGAATACGACTCCTGGCGTTTTGCGTGTATCTGTCATGTCCACCAAGACCCAAAGTTGGGTGTTCTGCGACAACCTTTGTGAGGTGCAAAATGTTAAGTGTGTGCTACGAGATTTCCAAGTGTGTATAATTAAATATAATATTTATTTTTTTTTTTTTCTATCAAACAAATAATCCGCGGCACCAAGGCCATTGGGCGTTTACAATTTACAATATCTAAATGATTATTATTATTACATATTTTCTATTATATTATATTTTATTAATAAGTTGTGTGTCTTCCAGAAACTTTGTGATTTTACGGATGTTGTCGGGCTCTGGGTTGATGATCTCTGTGAGGTGGTCGGCGATTTGGTGTTTTTGCCTTGCGGTGTCGTAAGTTCGGCATTCTGTGAGTATGTGTTTTACGATAATGTGGACCTCACGGCACGCGCATATGGGAGGGTCTTCCCCTCTCATAAGGTGTGAGTGTGTTATGTGTGTGTGACCAATTCTGAGACGGTTGATGTTACGTCTCGTTTTTCCTTGTGGTATAAATATAATATTGTTCAGTCGCATAAATACATAAGCAAATATCATTTGTCTGACTATACCGAATGCAAGGTAAAACATTTCATCATTTTTTCATTGCAATCAGATCCGTCTTTGGCTACAAACATTTTTTTTGAAATTTAACGTGTAGTGAGAAAATATGAAAATCTTAGGCCATTTGGACTCCCAGTGAAAGCGTCAACAAAATAATATTTTCAACGCGTTTCCCGCACGCAAACGAACATAATAAAAAAGAATGTAAACGCGTCTTGCGCACATGTAAATAATATTATAATGTATATCAATCGAGCATGAGTCACTCGTAAACGGATTGACGCGGTAATCCAATAACGGTATTCCTCGTGTTAGAAAACACTGAACAGTTCTACTATCGACTTTCGTGATTTACGGATTAAAATAAAAAAACGATATGAATTTAAATTGACAGTCCGTGTATTTTATTATTATTTCTCGTGCATAATAATTTTACTAGCAAACTCAAATATTAGAAGAAGAAAAACCAATAGTTTTCTGTTTCCGTCACGTATTTGTTTCCAACTATTTATGTGTATCTTAATTATAAGTACCGATGGAGAAAAATAATTTAGTATACAATAATGTTTCCAAACACGATTGTTATTATTTTCCATAACACAATGGGAGATCCACGAGCAATCCGTATGGATTACCGATGCCATTAATAGCGTTGTCATGTAGTGTAATTCCCGGCGTCTAAGAATTTTTTTCACGGTCTCTGCGCAACAGCAGTTATGAAAAAACAGGTGGAACTCCTAGGTCTCCGCGGTACGGTGAGATACAGGGTTGGGTGAATTTTATCGCTGCATTGGTGTTTTAAACTTAAAACCAATGAACCATTATCCATTGCTCTTGAAAAAAACATTCTCAGTGAAAGATATCAAGTAGATCATTTTTATATAATATTGAGATGGTCAGTATAGTATATTAGAACTAATTGTTTTAATAAGGTAGGTTCAACATTTTGTCATGTTCTAAATTTTGCAAAACAACCAAATAAATAACTAATATCGCATAATAAAAATTCGATTAACTACTGACCCAACTTAATTTTCATCAAATATTTAACAACAATTTTTGTCGGTTATACAACTGATTTGCGACTTTCCGGTATACATTTTTTTTATTTGCTATAAATAATATCTTTAACTCATGGCTAAAAAAAATGGATAGTGTGTAAAGAAATATACTAGGCCGTGCAGTTTTCAATTCAAGATCTCAGATAAACTTTTTTACAATTTTTTTTTTGTATTTCTATATTATTTGAAAAACCATTGAGCAATAATTCGAAGCACATACCTCATCCTTCCCCCGAAGTACCAACTTGACACCATATCCTATCATGAACCTCCTATGGTTGTGATAATCGGAGCAATCCTTCTGGTAGAAATCGTATACACAAACACACAAAAAAAACACACAAATCGTTTCACTCAGAATCTAAAAAAAAACATTTTAAATACATATTAAATTATACTATGCACACATAATTGAAATAGTTAAATTACACAGTAGCTGTAAAACTATAATCGTATAGTTGACCTTTATCGCTGGTTTACTGTTTGAAAATACAATTAGGAAATACTTTAAATCGTTCTAACGAGGCAGCCAAAAATGCTTTAATACCTCCCTATCCCATCTTTCCGGTTGTGGAACGAATCGAATATTCCCGTAAGGTCGACTGAATTCTAGGGAATAGTAAGTCAACCAGAAAATGCATTTATTGAGATACGTATACCTGTATTAACTTTAAACTTATAAAAACACACCTCCTACACAATAAATGTCCAGATTTTCCACAAAAATTACGATGAAATTAATTCAATTAATTGTGTTATTTAATTATAACTGTATTTTAAAAAAAATCTTTCAACATATTTTACTTTGAATTTCAATTAAAATGTTTATGAAAATATACGCCAAACTAAATTTGTGTCATCATAATGTCAATCTTCTCTTTGAAATATGTAATCACCACGAGAATATATTGTATGATAAAACACAGGTGGGAATAGTTTTGTAAAATGTATAAATGTATGACAATATTCTTCCGGCACTATCACATTTTTTTCCGATTCATATTATTCCTTTACGATACTATACAATATTTATTTGTTATATTACGATATTTACAAATACAATATGCACATGTTCTGACTTCTTTAAAAAAAATTAAAAAAAAAACAATCCGTATAATATAGTTCTATAATTAGAATGAAGCCATCGAAGTCTAATAATAAGTTATTTGAGTATTTGCCAATTACTAGGATATTTTATAAATATATATTTTTTTCGTCCGACAAATATTTAGTAAATTTAAAATGCACAACTTTTGTAACTATTCGTACTCTAAGATTATAAACACCGTACAGTGTATATTATGCTTGGAACGCGTAGACGGTTCTGCGCCGAGTACAAATGATATTGCCACTCAATTGTAACAAAACGCAAAATTTTAGGTTTTAAACGGTACGGCAGTGTAGCGTACATTGGACGTATTGATTTTACGGTGACGTATGAATACGCTTTTTTTTTCTTTTAAAAGAATGCTACATAATAAAGTTTTGCACTGTCCCCTCGATTCGTTTTAAAATCGGACGCGGGAGGTGGTTGCACTTGAGCAAATATTATAACCATCGATTCGGGTTGTAGAAATATAGTTACGCGGGCACATTATACGTGTTGAGTTGAGTGAGCTCGGGCCGTACCTCGTGGCGTGGTGAATTCTGCGGGATGAAAATATTCAATATTAATATGTTGTTACACGAATGACGGCGATGATTCGATGACTGTCCGACGAGACTTTTCGACGGCGACGAGGGTACTCACTACACGCCCGTGTCCGGGGAAAACGCGACGACCGGGATTGATCTACGGAATCGAACGTTGTACAAAGTGAATTGCGAAACCGAAACGACGACGCGTATTGTGTGTCGGACCGCTGGTGTAGCGTGTACGTACGCTCTGTGTACGGTGCAAATGCCGAAGTCGTGCGGTAATGTATAGAGTAATGTGTCTCGGCCGAACGCTGCACGTGCCAAAACGACACATACCGGCCATACCGCGGGTGAGTATAGGTTACCTACGCGAATCGTGAAGTGATTGGCTGCGGCCGTGACGTTCCGGTATCATGTGGAACGGGCATCTTCTCGGTTGGTACTTAAATTTTATTTTTATTCCACGGCCGTTTTCTCGGCGAAATCCCCGCAGCGGCCCGGCGTGCGAACGGGTGCGCAACCTACCCATGATGACACAATTGATTTTACAACCGGGACGGACGGCCAGCATAAATATGTACGCGAGCCACATTGGATACATACAATGATGTCAAGAGCCAGAATGTTTTTGAAACAATTTTATATCATTCGTATAATTCCTTGTTAGTTAATGTCGTTGAAAACGGATGTCCAACATCACATCCTATTGTAACGAATACGGTGGATCGCATACTCTTACGTCAGCGCAACTAAATCTTAAGAAGCTCACGAAAAAAAAAACCATAAAGATAAATTTAGCTTAACGTTTGTATTTAATTCTTGATTCATATTTATTTATTATATTTTTTTATACATTTATCTATATTCTTTAAACCATTTTTATTTTATAAAATAAACCAAAAATATTTTAACTCATAATAATAAATACATTGTGATTTTTGAAAATAAGACGCTAGCCGCAAGTTGGCCGAGTGATCGAACGTACAGAGAAAAAACGAATTAAACAATTTCATTATGTACCCCTGAAAATATACGATTGTCTTCGAAATCAACAACAATGCGATTTGCAGTATTATTATATTATATTTATCACGATCCGTTTGATCAGAAATGTATTACAAAATATGTCACGGTCAAACGGTAACATAAATTTATGGTCCATAACACTTCCGTGTTGCTGTCCAAGATATTAAATTGAAAGTTGAAAATACATACTTTAATGAAAACGAATTGTAATTTGTATTATACTAATTAACCGGTGATCAAATAAATTGTATAGTTATACATTTATGAAAAAATATATGAATTTAATATGATTTGTTTCTTTTTTTTCTCAAATATACAGTCAATGATATAATAAATTTAGATGAATTATACCGCAATGTCGACATTAAACCACTTAGACGGTAGTGATATAATTATAATCATAGTCTTGGTTTGAATATTAATGCAATTTTTTTGTTAGTTGAATTTGCATAACTCTGTAAAAAAAAAAAATCAGTATGAAATTTTAAATAACTTTACGGTAAACATCTGTGACGTTTTGAAATATTCATGTAGGTAGTTGTATCATTCCAAGTAAAAATAATTCTTTAATTTTGTTTTTATAGAAAAAACAATTTCATCTGGTAATGCGATTTATATCATAAATCACAAATACGTGAGTAAAAATAGTATGGTGAACATGAGCTGTATGAACAATACGAGTATATATACATATGGTATAATAGTTTTTTTTTTAATTTACACGAAGAGCATTGCACGTTTTGGAAAAAATTATACATTTTTTATTCATACTCGAAACGATATTTTTAACAGTAACCACTAAATACAATGTTGTGTTTTTGATTTCGGATAGTGTCGGATAAAATACACTTCGCAATTGACAAGTTTTTGAACCCCTATGAGTCCCGACAATCCATGAGCGTTGTTATTCCCAACGCGTTATTGTATACCTATATTATTATAATCTTTATTCATACGTTTCGATGTATAATAAAGTGAAAAACACTTTTCAAAAGTGAAAAACTTGTCTTGGCGCTACATATTTAGAGGCGTAATAGTTTTTTGAAACCAATGGTACATTGATATGAAATATTTAATAATAATAAAATTCACTAATATCAATGACCCGTTGATGTATCTCACCCCCGACTTCTGTTTCTCACCCTATCCCTGATCTCGCTCATAACATACTTATTGTTTTCACTATGTCGCGAGTATTTCTCAATTCATATTTTTCTCATTAATGCTCCGAAAATATGACGGTGAATAACATCAAATTTGCTCTATTAGCGAATAAAATTAAGATCTATAAAAAGCTTAGCGGATTTAATATATTATGTAACTTTATAGTTACCTTTTCAGTCACTCATTCGCATGTAAATAAAACAGAATAATAAATAACCATAAAAATAATACGCCGTTGAAAGATAAAACACAAATCTAACAACAATTATTTAAGTAATTAAAAACTATTCATCTTTTAAAATCAAATATTTTCTTTTAAGACTGGTTGAGAATAACAACGTACTTAATTTCAAACCCATGATATAAATATTTTTTTAACAAAAAAAACATCCCCCAGTTTTAATAAAGAGAACTAATTTAAAATATAATAAGTCATAAAAAATGAATTAAAATTAAAATTTGGTGGAATATTTTTTGTTTGTATTTCATTACTATTCTTACTGCTAGCATATTGTTTATGAACACAAAAGTGAATGAAAATAATATTGTACATTGCGTGTGGGAGTTACTGAATGCGGAAGCTTTCATATGGTTTTACAATAATCTTTTTTTAAACGGGTACACAATTTCATTCGCATTTCCACGCTTGATATATTTATATCAAAAATACGAGTACATTAAACATTTTTCATCGTGTGCAATTTCGATTTTATATTGATTAGACTTAATAATAGTGATGCCGCTGGGTATTTTCTTAATCAAGCTTTATTCGGGTCATCTGCTTGTTCTAAATACAGATTATAGTAACGTGTAACAAAATATTATGTGAATGTGTATTGTTGTTACAATGTTATGTACTAATTAAAATAATATTATTATGTACACAATTGATAATGGATTGCAACAAGAATTTATCGTATAATATTCATTTATTAGCAAAACAAAATGTTCTAATAGAATATAGTCTATGTATTATATAAAAGTCAGGTACTACTCGACCACTCACTCGCTAATCGCTACATCTCAAAATCGACAAAAAGTATGAACTTGAAATTTGGCATAGTGGCTCCTCTTGTACTCTAGATGTGCAAAAGAAGGGATTTTAAAAAATGTCATCTCCGGCCAAGACTGTTCTGTGCGAATCAGGGTAATTCAGCGTACAGCCAAAGATACAATATCGGTTCATTTGAAACGTTGAGAGAATGTACTAACTGATTACTATATATAGACACACTATGAAAGAATTTTTTTGGGGCTCAGGACAAGTAAATGTATACATTTTTTAATCGCTTAAGAGATATTGTATCCTGTTAAATATTTTGATTTTTACAACTACCGATTTCGGTGAGTGTATTTAAATTATTGTAGTATTAAGAAAATAAAAAATATAACCATATTAATCATTCGAAAAATATGCGTTTTTTTCAACCAATATTTTTATTTTACATCGAAAAGTAATTATTGTTCTGAATTCAAACTAATTTCTAAAATTGTAAAATATCTACCGGGTAAGGCCGGATCATTTAGCTAGAAGTTATTATATAATATGCCCTACAGTAGTGTTGCACCATGAGATAGTTATTTTTTATGTAATCGATAAATTTGTGTAACCGTATAGGTTATTATGGGTACTATAGTTTACATATTATTTTACGAACATTTTAAAGATACATACTGTGCTTACAAAGGTTATACTCGTATTATCATTCTATATTTTATATATTAAAGTATTATTTATAATTATATAAAATCTATAAAATAATTAAATTACATTTTCTAAAGTAAAAATGATTTCTATTGCCAAAAGCTGACAATTTAAATCGAATTGGCTCACTGTACATTTTTGTATGAGTGATATGCCTCAACGCTAAATATAATACAAACACGTCACTTTTTTTTACATAAATTATAATATTATGTTACTGTAGCTGTAAACGAACGATAGTATGTTAATGTCACTTTACGTATAAATATTTATTTTATAATGTATTTATAGACTTCATTTATTATCTTAATACATATATAACAAGCAGAAGGCGCATAGTATATGGAATATGGATTGTGGGTAAATGTTTTTTTCGGTCATCAAGTATGTGCCGGTACATAGTAAAATGTTGTGGTTGACATTGTTTTCAAATAGAAATATTTGAGTGTAATTATTAAGATGGTTAATTTATTTTTCAACGATGGATAAAATAACAAGTCATGTTTAGAAATATAGTACATGGAGATTAAATGATAGTTGTATAATATAATAATCATTGGCGAGTTCAATATGTTACGACGATTACAAAAGTGATGGGTACGTATTCTTGTGCAGTACGCATGACACTATTATGACTTATGTTATTGTGTGTATTATATTCAATGTGCAATAAATAATTTATAGTCTTGAGAATAATTAGTTTCTGAATTTCAAAAATAACTCATTAGTTTTTATTCCAACTCATTATGATACGTTAATTTGACTTATGAATAGTGTTAGATCAACTTTTATTATTCAGTTCTATTTTTTATCCTTAAAGGTGGCCTAAAATAAAAAGGTGTCAAACGGTCATGACCTGAACTCTCAAGCCTTGTAAAACGAATCGTTCATGTAAAATACGTTTTTTTTATCAAATATCGACGGAATAACAACTGCTTTGAGTTGACTTTAATTTTCAAGGAATGTTTCAATATTTTGTTCATTTGAATCTAATAAAGACCGTCGTTGGCTTTTTTAAAGAAGTCCCACTTTCTACATGAGAAAATAATCAGTCAGCCGCAAAATATATGAACAAACTGTACACTTCTGACTTCACAAGGAATATATATAGAACAAGAGCCATCATCTGAAACAATGACGCTTCAATTCCTTTGCGGAAATGAATATTTCGAAATCAATAACTTCTCTACTCGATTTTGTAGTTATTCAGTTTTACCTTTATTGAGAAATAATTCGAACTTCATGAATACAAACGATAAATTAAATTAACGATGGAAATCGAGATGTATGTTGAGTTAGTGAAAAAATATTTTTCCATACCCAACTCGTCGGTCGACTAAAAATAAAAATGATTTTCCACCCCAAGAAAAATTGTGTAAGGTGATTATAACAAAAAGAACGGTCTCATCGAAAAACTTGTTATGCTAATTTAATTTAGTACTAGGCAATAGCATTATTTTTAGTTAGCATTCAAATTAGGTTATTTCTAAGACTACTTTCCAAGCAAATTATAATTAAATGTTTATGTTTAATTGATATCGAAATTATCAAACAATTCTTATCGTCTGATATTAGGGTATTTTAAGTAGAAATATAAGCAATATTTTAGTTTGGTTAGTGATTTTAAGTGAAACAACAGTGTTGTTCATAAGTGGAAATAAATTGTATTATAAAAGCAGAGGAGAACGAATAAAACTTAAAAGAGAGTCGTCAGTGGTGGACGGGAAAACGATCACCATCGAATAATCTGTTCTTAATAGAGTGATTATGTTTTCCAGTTGTGTGTTAAGTCCTATGTGGTGACTGTTTGACGGGATCCCTATGGAAAAATTTGAATTTTTTCAAGTTTTATCTTTATTTACTGTGTGCGTGTGTGTACTGTATGAAAAACGGAAACCAATTTATTACGCAAATAAAACTGCAGTAGTTAATTTAATTTTTATAAGCTAGTTGACTATGACTGATATTTAAATACAATTTTGTTATTTAAAATAGGTTATTATCATTCAAAGTGTTATTCAATTTACTTTTTGGTTTCTTTACACAATTTACGTAACGTCATATTTGTCTATTTAATCGATTATTATGATAAATATAATGTATAATTTAGATATTGATATTGATATTTCGTAATCTTCTATAATAACCCATTTAAATATATATTTTTATAATTTTCGAAAATTACAATTTTAGGATACAATTTTTCGTGTTCATATTTATCATAAGCTGAAATTTATTTTACACGAATTAAGAACCTATTAATACATCTTAGTTTAATGAAATTATTGCTATTATAAAACAAACAATATTATTAATAAGTACGATTATAATTTATTTCACAAAATTATGAGTTTGTTTGTACATAATATGTAAATACGAGTATCGTAGTCACGCCACATCTCGCCTTTTGTAACTAGATTCGCATGGTTTGTATAAATACTTAATTTGCATTATGTAAATAAATGACTTTTTAAACTATTCAAATCATTGAATATGAATCGATATAAATTTTAACAATTATAGTAGTAATAATAATAACACTCAATACTTAAAATGATAATAATAGAAATATTAAAATATCCAAACTTAAATCTAATAAATAATAACTAATAAGTAATACGTGTAGTGGTATAATCTTGAAATGTTAATAATTTCTCTTGCATCGACGCATACATATAATTATAAGCGAAATAGGAATAAGCTTTACTGTTTATTATGTAATAGGTACTACTAATGTTACCAAGAACTTGGAGTATAAGATATTATTAATGAACATAATTTGCTGTTGCGACTAATCTTATGAATTAATACGTATACGTGCTACTACTACTTACGAACATTTATATCGTTAACAATGATCATTATTCGATGCGTACCGGTGATTATATGAAATCGGTAAAAATTGAAATGTGATTGTACGTGTTGTTGACAATGTGTAGCACGTGTAACTGCGCATATTCACAATATATGATCGCTCGATGTCGGTCATAATCACGTTCCGAGCCCGCCAATAGTTGTCATTTAAGTTCATTGGTTGCACATTAATAGTGATTTCGACTCGTGATAATATTGTCGTTAAAACCCGCGAGTACGATTAAACGTAAAACGACAAGAAAAAGTTTCGTCCCCACATACGGTTTTCGAATGGAAAGCGTATAACACAAAACTGATACTTAAAACACTACCGAAGTATAACGATTGTTTTTTCAAATGCAGTTCGTTTAATGATCAACGTCAAAATATGACAAAAACGGAACGGTTTCCTCTAAATGCCGTGGGCATTCCAATCGCGTTCAAGTCGGAGTTAAGTCTTACGGCAGGCCCACACGCCGTCCTAGCAATACGGTTTACCGTGTGAAATCGACTGTGACGAAAGGGGAAAAAACCTCGCGGTTAGAAAAAAACAGTCCCACGATCATTGATTGGCGACCGAGCTGACGTGCAGTTCGGCGCCACCACTGGTTCGCACCGATATCGGTAACCGCTAGCCGTCACTGTTGTAATAATGTATGCGTACACGTTATAATTTATGTTGCTCTTCCGTCGCGATACCGGCAATAATGGTGTACTGCCGTGTCAACAGCGATACTTTACCGTGCCCCTGTCGACCGCGCGACCCGCGCCGGCGACATCAAAGGCGCATTCGCATTTAAATAATACGCACACGTTGTACACAATATTCTGTTATCGCTGCAGGCGTGTGCAGCCGACAACCCCGTGATGTGAAGAGCGAGCTAAACGTCCGTAGGGAGAGCGTTTTCGACGCAGGGACTATTCCAAGGATTTGTTTTGGACCCCGCGCGTTCCGTGGAATCGAAATCGCATGACCCTAATCGAAATTCGATGTGAAACAATAGTCGTGAGGCGAACGTCGATGAGTTTTCTTTCGCGTATGAATTCCATATTTTTCGCGTTCATCGCTCGCCTCGTAAATAGCACGTGCGGTGTTGTGCTCCGAGCGTGACAAAATAATCAAACGGTGCAACACTCGGTGCACTGCTGCATAATAACGCGTCCGAAGAATAAAAACGTTCCGGAATCATAGCTACTTAAAATGTTCACTCTGAAGACACCGAGTTGACAGCAAATAATATATTACGAAACTTTCCGTCGGACCGAGATATAAAGAAACGAAAAAAAAAAAAAACGGTAAAATTATACTTGCTGAATTAAAAGAGCTCTTCGAAATGAGTTTCATGAGGACATATTGTCAAAGTTGAGACGACCGCGATAAAAACGGAACGCGCAGTATCGATTTTCAAAATTCGTAAAAACATGATTGAATGTAATAATAATAGGAAAAAAAAAACACTCTGTGTACGCATTATATTTTTTCGACAACAAAACCGGCATTATGAGGGTCACGTGTGTGTGTGTGTGCGTGTGTGTGTGTGGGGTGTAGTTTCATGCGATCCCACGTGCATGTGCTTGCTGTGTACACGCCTATGGTTATACTGCTTCTGCTGCTGATCTTCGTGTACACGTCTAAGCGCCGCGTTTAATCCTCATTACCATCTCACCGCGCACTCGAAAGCGCTTTCTCCTAAGATCCGAAAATGTTATCTTTTTACCCTTTGGTACCCTCCCCTCCCACAATCCCACGCGTCGGACGAACCGGGCTTAAGATGCAACACTACGATGCCTACGGGACAACAGTCACACTCAAGGGTGCATAGTACAGCTGTCCGGCAGTAATACGCAGTGATCGCAATAACGAACCGTTATAGTTTTTCTATTACCGTGATAACAAATTGAAAGTCATGTGTTAACTGCTAATGTTGAATCTCCATGTATACCCTTATTTCTGGTTACTAAAACTAATTACTAATATCGTATAACTAACACTATTAAAGTTATTTATTTGGTTTCCTTTAATTTTTATTAATCCTAAATTGTATGCACGCTGAAATATTATTGTCATGTTCATGTGCTATAACTTTTAACTTTCCGTAACCCCTCGAGGGCGTTACTTTATAAATAAATAAATAAATTATTCATCTAATGGTTATATGCGTCTTAGATGGCGTCCGTAACCGACGACGCGGTCGACGTACCTAAAACAATGGGCCTAGCAGTCGTATAAAAAGTTCTATGACGTCATCATCAGATACTACTCCCCCGCAATCTCAACGTAGTTTGACGGTATATACTATATAGGTACTCGTATCGTGTGAAAAAGATAAAAATAATTTCCTCGGTGCAGGTATACGTAACACTCTTCGCGAGAATTCTGAACACATGACGACATCTAGTGGTTACATAATATCGTGTTGTTGCTGCTATTGGTATTGTTCCAACATTGGTTATGGTGTGCCATGGTAACATTATTTATTTTCCGGTTTTGCATTTAATTTATGGTTTCCAAAAAAAGGTACACGAGGTCGGCCGACTTGGTGCAATTTTTTCAAATAAATTGTAAATCTCATGACGCCCAAAGAAACGATGTTTTGAACACGTCAATGAGTTCATGAACTGTGCGTCTTTAGCTTCGTTGAAAAGCGTTGCGTCCAACAGAGAGGCTCCGACTATAATATGATGATGAATATTGTAAAATAATAGAGAAACTATTTCGTTTGGAATTCTGAAAAACATCATTTCAGATTCCATTGGTGCTGTATTCTTACACGTGTATACTATTTTCTGTATATTTTCTAGGTACAGATACATCGCAAATAAAATAATTGCAACACATGAGTTAAAATACTTGTACTCAATATGCAACGAAGTACAATCGAAAAGTTTCAACCGAATAATGTACGGAACTTCTAATGAATATTCTAGTGCCTACCTACAATGCTTCAACATACACGTCATACAATATACATAATGATACCGTGGAAAAGTTTTTCAATTTACTCTCTAAAGCGCAGGGACAACATTTAGAAATTATATTTTAAGCGTGGATTTCTTTTTTTTTCTAATCTAAAATGATCAACATATGGGAGATATGATATACCTTCCTACTTGCTGGCTAAGTTTTGTGGAGATGACGTATTCACTGTTTGAAATAATTGTAACAGAAATAATAATAATACTAACATAATTTCATTCGTAGATATTTATTCTAAAAACCAGGTTGACAAGACAATTTCAATATTAGTAAATAATAAATAACAAGTTAACAATATGTGGCCTTAACCTACAATGGCATAACCTCAAATATCAATCAATAATAAAAAAATAAGTAATTATATAGCACAAATACTATATAAAAATCAATAAAAATTCTCAAGCTAAACTATAATATTAAAACATTATAACTCACACATCACGTCGAGATCACCGCAAATGCTCGTCACTGTACATGTGTTAATTATTATTAGATGCGTGAGTATTGGTCGACAATATTGAGGTTTAATTATTATTTCGTTACTATGGCTAGCTTGAGAACGGATTTTTATATTGATTTTTTATGGAATATGCGAGTCACTGTAGGGACCAATACTATTGTTACTATTGAATATTTTATTTAATTGCTTTGCCAAGTGTAGGAAAATTATATTGTTGATAAGAAGGAAAGTTTTAAAAAAAAATGAACATATTTTACTACTTTATTTTTTCTGAGATTTTGAGGCAAACCCACGTGTTTGGCAAAAAATACAAAACCCAGAGACAAGATGCAGAACGAAAAAAATATATTACATCATTAAATTATATTCAACATGTGTAAAATACTCGGAATTATTGCCACGGAATTTAATTTACCTCAATGAGAACAGTAAATTAAATTTATCGAATACATCCTGTATTCTAAGTGAAGCTGAAAATGTAGAATTCGATGGATTTACCATTTACAGTATAACATGTTTTTAATTTAATTTTTATAATAGTAAGCACGTACCAATTTTGTTGATCGAAATAATTGTTGACATTTCTAAAAAATCCATTGGAAGTACAACTTTTTGGATACTTCAAAGTTATATAATCATTTATTGAACTAACTGTAGACTTACGTATAATTTAAAAAACTGTCAACAAATTTAGAAAAACGGTGGAATGCTGATTTATCTGTGTTCTAACACTTCTTCAAATTGTCAGTAATAATAGATTTATATTTTGTTCAGACTACGCATAGTTATAAAAAATATTTGAAAAAAATATAATTATGACATTACGAATCATTCATTATAAATAAAAATGTTTAAGTTATTAGGCAGTTTCCATTTTTAAGACAGCAACATTTAGCGACGCAAACATTTACAAAATAAATTAATTTAATTTCAAAAACCTGACCATGTAGTAGAAAACAAAGTTCCAACTACATGACGTTTTTGGTATAATTAAAATATAAAAATGTACCTCCTTGGTATTTTTTAAGTATTTTAAGTTTGAACTGCGGAGAAACGTGTTCATTATGACGATATTATTAATTGTAATTTCTTTTTATGAAAAAAAAATTAATTTGTATTATAAGAGTTGAAGTTTTAACTCAAGGTTAATACGTCTACTCCATTTATATTATCTTAAAAGTCTCGACAACCCATTTTTTTTCTTTACAAGTTATGTAAAAATTAACCGTTGAAGCTTCTCTCAGAATTATTTTCAAATACAATAGTAATTTATCATATATTTTTTAATGTAAAAATAACTATTCTTATTCCATCGAATTCTTACAAAAATGCTTTTTTGATTCATCTGGCATATGGAGGTTGTACGGAGTGTGACGATTTTATTGATCTTCTTCGCGACTTTGTTTAATTTTGTTCGCTGCTACCAACACTTTGTTTCTTAAGTCAGATACTTCGATCAAACAATTACTGCCTGTCTCGTGATCTGGCTTAGAGATCTACCATATTTTCGAAGTTCTATGTTCATGTAAGTTTTAAGCTAGAAAATGTATATTAACTATGACTAAACATTGGTAATAGCAAAGTGTATAGTCACTGTAGTGAATATTCATTATTATTCAGTAATATTTATTATTCGTAAATCGCTATTCGCATTGGTAAGACTTCTAACATCACCTGTAATTTTTTAGATTTTTGCTTTGTTCAAACCATTGTTGGCTGTTAGTTAGTAAATGTTCTAAAAACGAATAAAAACGAATTGTTGAAAATACTTGCAAAACGACGGCGATAGATAGTCCACATTTATTTCTATAGTTTATATCTATTCCAATAAGTTATAAGAACAAATCTTTTTGGAAAAATATAACGTTTAAAAAATAGATTTTCACTGTACAGTTCAAACTTCAAATGGGTCGCTTGTCATCAATATTACAAAGATGCCTTCTGAGTTGTTTGTTCATTATAATGAACATCATTTACTTCGATGAAATCAAAATAGTTCACAAAGAAATAATAAAATCGTCATAATATTTGTAGTATACTGTATCTATATTATACTACAAATCACAAGAACACCATTTGATCGAAAATATATTATATACTATTATTACACTGTCATTCGTCAAGATTTAAGACATATCAAATAAAACAAAACCAGTTATTGAGTGCCAACTTATTTTCATCATTAAAAAACCAAAGCAACAAATATATTTTATGTACAACATAAGGTTCACGTAATTTATTAAATAGCTTTATGTGTCCCATTGCATACTTCCCCGAAGAATGACACTACGCAACAGACAATTATTGTTAGTGATCACTAGGGAACGGATTTAAATGCTCTAAAAAACAAGAAAAATGCCTTAAAAAAATACGATTTAATGCCTTAAAAAAATGCTTTAACATCAAAAAATGCACTAAAAAAATGCCCTAAAAAACTTTAAAAATGTATTTATATTCAATAAAAATACAATTTTGAATTTAAAACTTATAAAAAAAACACATTACTATGAAAAATCTGATAAAAAATATTTAAATACAATAAAACTTTAATAAATTAACTCTCAATTATCTTCTGTACAATTTAGATAAATAGCTTATCTTATCTTTACCTTAATGCGGGTTATAATCTGTTGTAACTTGTATGTATATATTTTGTGTCTACACGTGTCAACAATAATTTGGTAATTTCGTAACATAAAACATATTTAGGCATTTTTATTTTTTTTAGTATAAATGTTGAAAAGATGTTGAAAAAATGACTTAAAAACCATAAAAATGCACTAAAAAAGTCAAAAAATGCTCTAAAAATGTAATAAAGTCTTAAAAATGCAAAAAATGCAAAAAAATGCAAAATAAAAGTTACATTTTTTAATTCCTTGATGTATGAAATGAACTTTTTGCTTGGAAACCAATGTTTTCGGACATTCAGAAAAAAATGCAATTTGCATTCAAATCCGTTCCCTAGTGATCACATAAACTACCAATTTATACACATGTTATACCTTCTCTGGGGTCGATTATAATACTGACCACGCGTATACGGGTACTACAATCACACAACTCAAGAATATTACCCAGTTACACTTTTGTTTATATTTTATAATCACTGATGTTACAAAATTTGTTATCAATTAAACTTTTCCTGTTCCGTATGTACAATCGATTCCCTGATGTCGAAAAAATCCTAACCTATAACATATTAATGTACACATTTATACAAATATATACCGGTATTGGTATGGTATACTGGTTGCGTTTGAAACTGTTCGGCTCTGCGTTTTTTTCGCCCTTTCATATTTTCGTCAATCGCGCGTTTATCCCTTATTTCCATACCCGCGCCATAACCCCCCCGGGCTGGGAGAGGGGGTTATACCAAATCCTAATACGGTTTATTTTTTTCGTAATTTACCTGACACGCTGAAACGTATCTATAATATTGAATACAACGTGAAATTGTTTATCCGCCACGAGTATACAGTTTAGACGACGAACTGTGTATTATGTGGCCACGCACGCACCGTTCTGCCCGGATTTCTACACACGATACGCATCTCCGTGCGCGGCGTCCGCTGTTCTCTGAAATTTTCAATCGACTACGGTAAGTGCCCAGTGGCAGTATCTATCATAACGCGCCAAATGCGTAGGTACCAAATATTCCACGTTGAGTAAGTTGTTTACGAACAAAAACTTGATTGATCCCCGCGTCGCCGCAAACTAATTTACATAGTTACAAATCACCGACATCAGGTGGCAGTTAATCGATTGTTATGTAACATTGTTTATGCCTAAACAAAATTAAATGAAATCACAAAATCGATGAGCAAAACCGACTTCGCAGGAAAAACGATGACGTCTCGCAGTGTCGTTAGATTTTGATATTTTTTCAGATTCTGAGTGAAACGAGGAATTTATTAGTTTTTAATGGTTTTATCATGATCTTTTTTTCTTTTCTTTATCTGTGCACACGATTTCCACCAGAAGTATTACACCGATTTATACATACCAAGTACTTTTATGATACGGAATTTCTTTTACTAGGTACTTTTGTGGGCGAGTGGGTGATCATTTTTTGAATTTCTCAACAGATTTCCGAATAATAGAGAAAAATAGAAAAAAATCTGGATCGAAAATAGAACCCGGTACCATCTACTATCTAGTAGTATACTATACAGGGTGACTTTTCAATCATGCTCTCCCCCTATGTTTGTACTTTGTTGCATTCAATCTAAATCTCATTCCATAACGATTTTTAATTTCTATGAGAAGTAAGGAATGTATTTGTTATTAATTTTTATAATTTTAATAGGAAAATCCATAAGATCTGATTAGTTAGGTATGCAGTTATTTGCAGAAAAATATTAAAAACGCATTACATGAATATTTTTAGTCATTAATTTACCCAGTAAATGGCATTTAATGAACTCGTGACGTATTTGTTGTTCCACTATAATACATATTATATCACGTAATCGAAATTTCTCGGTCGATTTTACCTTTACTTAATATGATACATATTTGCCCCGCTTGTAAATTGTAATCATTATACAGCGTACGATTCAAAAATCACTCCCTCTCTTTTTTACCATGAAATAAGGAAAACGGATCGACATTCGTAAATGATTCGTATATGTTTGACGTCGGTCGAGCCCAACTGAGTTTTAAAACGGATCAATTTCATTTCAAATGGATCGTGTTATGGTCAAATTACTCGAATAGCTTCCTGCTAAATGTTTGTGGTAGCATCCTGAACCTATACACATTTATTGTAAACGTTTTTCAACATTTGAATTTCTCTGCTTAAACATTGTTCACGATCATGCGCACCCATTCGGAGAGGCAAGATGAGGCACTTTCCACTTCCTGGAAAAATAATATGAACTTTTAATTGAATGAATATCATATTATTATTATTACTAATTTTAGCACCCGAATCAAATAAATTGACAGTTCTTATTTACCGATTCCGAATAACAATACATTTGATTATATTTTTTCTGACCTTGTTATTGATCATGAAATAATATAAGATTTTATTTAACTTAAATGTTCAGAAGTTTATTTGTCTCCCAAAAACTTATTCTACTGGCGCCCATGTTTACAGTTAAAGATTTTTGGTCTATGGGTCAGGTGTTTACGTGGTAGTCCAACACACAATTGTCGTATAAGTTGTTTTTTTTTTTTTTCGATCCTAAAACATTGTCACCGAATGGTTTTTCTCCAGTCTATTATTTTATCAGCGGCAGACTACAGTAATTGAGTATTGAATAGAGTGATAACTACTGTCAAAAGTTGAGTCGAATAGTATCAATACAAAACATAAAAATAAATCGATAACTACTTTCCGACCAACACACATCCACGGAAAAAACGTTACAATACCGAATCGAATATTCGAAACTTAACCAACAGTGTTATGAAACCATGTATTAATATGCTAATGCATATAATTATAGCATATCCATAATATTTAGTGATCCGAAAACTAATTTTAAAAATATAAAAGTGATTTATACAAAATGTGAGAAATATTACAGAAAACCCATTGTCTATAAAATACGTAATGTTTAAATTCTTTAAAGCCTTATTAGTTATTACTATGGCTAAGATGTATAGGCAATAAATTATAATAATTTATTTCAACAACACACTGAATAGTTTTTACAAGAAAACTTGTTATTAATATATGGTTTTTATTTCTTATAATTAGCCATTATTACATTGAATATTACATTATATAATTCTATGTTCTTTCAAATTTTTATGTAAGCATGACCGGTGATTGGAACGAAGATATTGACTATATTATATTAACTAAGGAGTATCCTTTCCACATCACATGATATGTTAGAGCATATTTTTAAATGACGCGATTTGTATACTTATGGAAATTAAACAAAATATAACCCAATCGTTATAGATGATTACCATTTAAAACTCAAAAGATTCTCAACAATTTAAATAAGCAATTATATACATCATGTTCAACTAATGCGAAAATGTGTTCTATTTAATCGGGAATAAGCCAAATCATTGACAACACTCGATTTGGACTAATGAAAAAAAAAACATGCAAATTCATAGAAATCTTAGCACTAGTTTTTACCGATAAAATTTATTTATTATTTATTCAAATCACTTAATAATTATTTTATACATTTTGATATGTAAAAATAAATTTTTTTTCCCTACTAAAGTGAGGCGCACTTCACTAGTTTCGTATTAAAATAAAGTGTTTATTTTAAGTTTGTACTGTCAATTTCTTGTGGTAATAGAAATTCTCCGAAAATGTTGAAAATTTGAGCGAATAGTTTCGGTACCTCACGGACTTTTTTTACTTCAATTAATTATAATTTTATTATTTCTGTCAGCATTTACTATAGTGAGCTATTTCCAGCGTCCGGCATAATTGTGTCATGCTGTCATCGTCGTTTCCTCTACATTTTATACACATACATTTCATAATATTCGTTTAAAACGCTCATAAATCATAATAAACATTAGTATAATTTTATAAAACATGTTGAGCATAATATATACCTATACAATGTATTGTACTATAGTAAATATATATTAACTTCATACATGCATTTATTTTTTTTTATGAAAATAATTAATTTTTTTTGCGGAGAAATATATTTTTAACGACGAAATCTACTTCTGAGTTTTTTTGATAAATATCGTTGGTTTCGGTAAGTTACAAGCTTAGAGGTGTGAACAATGGTTCGTAACTTGGTCAGATTGAATTTATCGCAGAGCAATATTATGGTTTTGAATATTTGGTACTCCGAAAGTATTTTATACTTCAACATTATTTGCTACGGATACACGTCGTGAAGTTATTTTGTCCATAGATTAGAATACACTTATATAACATAAGTTTGCCTACAAATAAGTATACTTTTCCTAAAATCATATGAATATTACACGCGTGTATTTCTAGTGTATTTGCGAATAATGAATACATATGTGTTGTGTGTGGTGTTAAATTTCATATTTGATGTGTACAATTTGAACTTTATAACTCACTATAGTTTAGTATTTTTTTCTCATTTTTAAAACTCAAATTATTATCATTTATTGCTTTTAGCACGAAACTTAAAACTATTGTACTCCCTGAACAGACAAATTTTAAAATGTAACTTATAATAAAGCTACCGCCTAACCTATATAATTCCATGAGTAATGATAAGCATTAAACCTTATCCACGATGAGTAAATTTAAATTAAAAACATTTCAAGTACAAACATAGTTTACAAGTATACACGTCGTATGAGAAACACGACAAATACTCCGCATAGATCATCTAAACATAGTGATCAACGTAGCGCATTGGTGTATAAATGTGGTTTTTCAGATCTCTTGTAACAGCTGTACCAGAGTAATTGAAAATTAATTTGAAATCCAAAAATAAACAAAACAATAGTACTGTTATTGGTATTGATAATACGTTTTACATCAATGTTTTAAATATTGTTCGAAGTTATACTGTTCAAAACCCTGATACAATGTGAGAGAACACATCGTGTTTACCGTACGATTTGTTAAAACGCAGCGATTAAAACAAGCTTTGAAAGTTGGGCTCGTTTTTAATAACGCTGCACCGGGTGATTTGATTCAACCGATCGATTTGTATCGGGTCAGCTATTTTTACCTCGCTAAATACAGACATGCGAGGAAAAATGCCAAGAATGATTATACGGGAAGATTTTTTTTTCAAACTCACGAACAATTCGGTATTCGGCATGTACATCATTACGTAACGCGGTTTCACCGTCATGATGTGAAGTTGAATAATATAATATTATAATGTTATATTAACTTACCGGTGAACACATTTTTTGAAAACATTCTACGGCAACCGCAGGGAAACGTGAGTCAACAGTGTCAAGCCCCGGGAGCCCTAGGTACATAACGCACACAAAACCGATTTTAATTCGTTATGCCGTATTTTTAATGAGTATTTCGCTGCAATAGGTTTCGGCGTAGGTTAAACAGCATGCGACATTTTGTGTGTTTAATCTACGGTTTCGGTAAAATGCTAACAATCCGAAGGTTATAGCAGCGTAAGTGTTCAGGACGCTTCTAGACCATACGTTAACCACGAGTGCCGTTGTAATACGACGAAAATACATTGTACAGCTAATAATATTCCGAACCGTACCGGCTTTATCTATACGTTTACCAACAAAATATACATTTTTTAATTATAATTTAATTGGCACGTTTACACTCCCGATTAATTTCCCAGGTTAATTAAATGTACACCTTGTACCGTCGTATGATTGCAGCGCGTTTTGAGGACCATGTCACCAAGAAATCCAATCCGTAAAATCGTAATTTAATAAGCTGTTTGAATTGCACGCGATCTACTTTCGTACGTTTCAGTAATATGCCCGAACATGGCCGACGAACTTTGAACGCATTGTACACAAAATATAGCACTAGAGTGACGACTAGAAAGTTAGTTTTATTCAAGTTATGAATGTGCATTATCGACGAAGCGGATGGTAAAACTTGGGCTAATATATTTTGAAAACGATATGAACTTCTCTTCGCTATTTGGTATTACAGAAACTGTACTCAGTCACGATAAAATGTGAGTCGTAATTCGAAAGATTATGAAGGAAATATGGTTCAAAGTTGGGTGTTTTTAACTTCAGGTTACAGTTGGTACACAATGATTGGCGAAATTTCTCCGATAATTGATGGTGATCGGCGACTTTTGTATTTTTCGTGTTAAAACTGGTTTTACAAAAATAACTCTTTGCACAACTCCATGCACCTTTTTTTCACCACTTACCATAACTGTAGGTGTATTGGTTTTGTACAGTTTCTCTAATTTTTTAGCTATAGCAACAACCTACTGTACGAAATGTTTTGCAACTTCTTCGTTTGTCTCCGTAACTCTGTGGATAATTATATTGAGGCATTGAGGCTATTATTTTCCAAGTTTTCCAATTAATTTAAAATTTTTCCTACTGTCGAAACCTAACTAAGTCGAAAGAACTGAAGAAATAGGTAATAATTGTTTCTTAGCATCTAACATTTTTTTTCTCGAAACGGTCCCTGAAAATGTATTTTATGATTCGAAAACCTGCTGTAAACGAGCGAATAAAACTGTACTTATATTATAATTGATTATAAACAGATTGTACAGTTTGGGAGAGAAAGACTAAGCCAGCAACAATATTGCATAATAGGCAACCAAACATTCATCACAATTAAGACACGAATTTATTAATATTTTACTTCGTGTAGTATGCATTCGCTGTGGTGTATAACGGTTGCCTATTACCTAATTTGTATATAATAATATTTGCTGACCAACAGCACTTTCTTAGTCTTTCTGCCCCACACCGTTTACATTAGACGTATTGACATATTATAAAACATCATAACGTTGTTAAATAATTTTAATTTAATCAATTAATTATATTTTTTTTTCAGTAGTATCAAAGTTAAACTAATTATAAAATAAATATAACTTTATATTATATTTGTTTAAAACTTATTGGGTTATGCCATCAACAAACCAGTAACTTTTTTTATCGCGAGCGCATCTGGTGACTTTCTGTTTGACTTGAGTCTAAGTTTCACTCAATTTTACTTGCACCCCCTTCCGAAATCGCATCTGCAGTTTCATGAACCGATAACATTTTTAATAAATTTACATAATACCTGTTTCGCTAAAAGCTTAACGTTAAAATTACTTTAATTAATTCGTACATATAATTATTTATGTAAACATGCATTATTTAAAATCCTACCATGTAAATACAGGTTCTCTGGATTTGCTTAAAAGTAACTTGTCTTATAAGCCATGCTTTTTTTGTTTTTCGTATTTTGGACTGTCTACGTAATTAGTAATTACAAATTAATGTAAATTTAATTGATTAATCAATATTTAATAGTAAAATCAGTATATTATCACAAAAAATTGTCGAAATATGCTTATCAACAGGGTTTGGATTTTATATAGCACCTATCTTTTACCTTGAATGATGATATCGTTGGTATTCAACTATTCAAAAGTATCAGCGTAATAAAATTCAAATAATTATTAATTAATGATTAAATTCTTAATTACTTTATCTGGATTACAGACCGTATGATTACTGATTAAGTGTTTTGCCATATTTAACCAAAGAGTTAAACAGAAAACATGGACTTTCTTAAAAAACCTTGATTGGCATGATATTGATAATATAATTTTGAGTACGTAATATTACTGCGATTTAATGGTCTAACCTAACCTAATCTAACCTAACTGGAGAATCTCGGGTAGGGATGGCAACGATATATCGATACATGAAGTCGATATATCGAGAAATTTTATATCGATGCAACCACACCGATATAACCGATAATATCAAGATATTATCGAGTCTTGTGATATTTTAATACGATTAATCGTTGGGAAACCATTATATTATTATATACTTTAATAACAGTAACAAATACAATTATGAATTATTTGGGTTGTTATATATTTATATCTATTATAGCAGTATGTTTACTGTTTTTATGTACATCCTACTATTCCTACTTGATTCCATTGAAAGTAGATAACGTCATATACTCATATATAGGGCCCGGATTTAAATGCACTTAAAACCATACAGATATGCTCTAAAAAATAGCCAAAAATGCCCTTAAAAAATACAATTTACCACAAACCGTTACATGAAACGAATTATGTACTTAGAAAGCACTTTTTTAAGACTTTTTAGAAAACAAAATTGTAAATATAATTTATTAAAATTGTTATGTTTTTATAAATATAAACTATCTTGTAATTTTGTTAAATATATAGGTACATGCTTTGATTAATCAATTTGTTGGTCATTAATCATATACTCAGTATCTATTACAGATTACGGCCTCGGATTACTGTATAACTGTATAAGGTTTTATTGAAATAAATTATAATCTATCATCTATGCGCAAGTCTATAAACCTTTTACCTTTTTTAGTATTAGAAAAAATGTTCCGATATATATATCGATGTATCGATAAAATAGTGGTCGATATATCATGGTATCGATAATGGGTGTGCAATATATCGAAATTTCGATATATCGATAGTAAAGGTGCGATTCCTATGCACGCGTCTAGAGATGCGCGGCTAACGCGGCGCGATTTGAATTTTGGCCGCGCGGTCATTTATTTAGCCGCGCGATCTAATATTAATTCCTATGTACGCGTCAGGAGACGCGCGGCTAGAACACTACGGTACTAGAATTACGCACGTACACGTAGTTGTGTCAAGTCCTCTATTTGAAACGGTTGTACTTGTATACTCATAAAAACGTGTTTTAAAATATTACAATTTTACTAGTTTAACCATGTCCTTAACGAAAAAACAAAAATTGATCTTAAAACTACTTCTTTTACAACAAGTAGAAGAAGAACAAGCTATCATAAAATACGTTGTATCAAAAAATAAAAATGAGGTGCATGAAATGTACTTAGCCAGGGAAGCTGAGGGATTTTTCAGTGTCCTGATTGAAAAACATTTATGGCGAGACGAAACCAAATTCAGGGAATTTTTTAGATTAAGTTGGGATCAATTTAATTATGTATTGAACCTAGTTGAGGAAGACATAAAAACCAACCCAAGCATCAAAATTAGAAAACCAATAACTGCTGCTGAAAAACTAGCCCTTATTTGTTGATCCTTGTAATTGGCATTTTTTAAGTCATACAAACATGGATGTTCTCTTACAGATTCAGCCAATAGTATGTCTTCTTCTATTGTGAATGACACTTTTGAAGACATTTTGTGTCACACAGTGTTAACGAAATGTCCAACTTTGAAAATTAAAATATGAATAGCCGCGCGGCTCGTGCGATTTGACTGCCCTCGAAGCGGTCGTCGCCGCGCGGCGCTAGACGCGCGCGACCGCCACGCGCGGCCATAGGAATCGGTTATATTTAAAATATGTAAAGTAGTACCTGCGCGGCTAAAATTAAATCGCGCCGCGTGTCTCTAGACGCGTGCAAAGGAATCGTACCTTAAACGATTTTTTGCCATCCCTAATCTCGGGCCGAGATGGGTTTTGTACGCAGAATCTAACTTCCAGGAATGTTTATTAAATACCTTTTTAAATATGGAACCACTCAGACTGTCCACCCACCAACCGGCGAACCGTAAGCGATCATCGTTGCTAAGTGATCTTAACCGCAGAGCGATAGACCACTAGCTATCTCACGCTCAAGTGAATGGACTAGTCTCATCATCGTGGCTAATGACGACTCCAGATTTGCACCTGGAGGGGACGATGCATACTACAGAAATGATCCTGTGAAGTATGATCTTAACCATATCCTGCCATTTCACTCGTACTTAAGACGCTACGAATCTCTTTGACCGCGTTACTATGCACTCAATTCGACCCGTGGGCACAGTGCGCATACAGTGCAACTACTTACTAAACTCATGGCTGCAGTTCAGATGCAGTTATGTGATGGATTCGAATAAAAAAGGCAACGGTTATCCACCGATTTCGATGCGTTTAATCGAACATCGTTCGTTTCGTTGAATACGTACGTGATCGCACGTGACAAAGCGCCATCTATGAACACGGCGTTTTCGTACAAGCGAATGATGTTACGCGTTCAGCGGTCATTTGAAACCATCCGTCGGTCCGTTACGCACAATCTTAAATTTCTTTCGCTCGTTTTTGTGCCGTTGCTGTAATATTTATTATGCTGTTGAATATTTTTACCGCCCACTGTCCGGTCAATATAACATTTTATTTCCCAATCGTTCGCGTTGTAGCATGCTGTACTTTACTTTCTTGATGATATTTTCGTGAAACCATATTTTCAACTCGTCCAATTACTGATGGTCTGTCGACGGCCCACACAATTCGATGACGAAAGCCAATTGAATGTTTTTTACTTAAAACTGTCGACCGTGATATTGTAAACAAGCGTCAAGCCCGTAATATCGAATATTCCGTACCAGCACGATGTAGTTCTATCTTATACTTTTTTTTCCATAGTACGTAGTAGTGTATAGTACCATAGATTAAGTATACTACAATAAATACTATTTATAATCAATGGTGGTGCGTACCGGTTTTCTATAAAATAAATAATAATAATTAATATCATTCTGTGCGGGTTATCAATCAGATAAAGTCCCGATTATAGATAGTAACTATAGTGTCTAGAACAGCTAGTGATTGGAATGACTAAACATTTTTTTTAAATGATATCAAAAAAAATAAGTAAATATATTTCAGTCTATCTAAGTTAAGTAACTATAAATCCAGAAGAAGTTTCTTCATGAGTATCGAGAAGTTGTTTGAGTCATTTGATTGCTGTTTAAAACGATCAGAATTTACTTAAAATTTTTTTTTTTAAGTTTTTGTACATCATAGTTTTTCCTACTGCTGAAAAAATAATACCTACTTTTAAAAGACGTTGCAAACCCGTAAAATATTCAACCGGTTTATTTAAGCTTGTATTAAAAAAAAGAATAGAAACACATTTATTTTTGAGCGCAGATGAAATGTTTTGAAACATTACACTATGTACCGACTGTATCATGTCATTTCGTATGATCGCGTTCTAAACTTCTAACCACAGGCGTTCGCAGACTTGCATTTCCGGTCGAGCCTGGAACAATCATAGTGCCACAATACTTAGACAGTGCTCCTAAATGTTTTTGAATACATCAATACATACGTTATAGTCGAAAGCTAAAGACTGTGCGATAATTATAATTTATAATAGGCACATAAAACCATGTTCGACGTGAGCACACACAACAGTAACGTGTTGTACTGTCGTGTCATCACTGTAATGTATCCGTAGCTATGTACCTATGCATGAGAAATAAAAAAATAAAAATAATAATTTATTTCAATAGTATGACATAAAAAGTTATGCATATCTATTTAATTATGTATTTATGTAGTTAAGTATACAATGTGATTGTATCACTCTATCGTGACAAAAAAACGTCCATCATCTTCACGAACATAAAATCATTATTCTCGACCGGCTCGCAGTGTGCGCACGCCCATGATAAGTCTATGTATTGCGCAAGAAGCATTTCTGGGACCATATGCTAAACGGTTGGACTCAGCACTATCATACTTTTTCAAGAAATAAAACAGTTCTGGAAATATATCTCTATATTAATACTGACTTCATTCTCAATGAGGCGTTTAAAAGGTTGACGTAACTTACCAAATAAAATTGTTAAGTCAATTCCAAATTTGACGCACACCGTTTCAAGTTTTCTCTTTTAGCATTGTCCAAGACCTCATCAATAGATTTTCAAGAGGTATAATGCGATAACGAAGACGCACTAATAATTTAAGCTTTAGATAATTTATGTTTGTCAAGGAGTTTTGTTGCATTAGCCCAGTTTTTTAAATCACAGGTGTTGCTGCAGCATAACCGGCAACACCCGTGTGCACGACTATGCAAATAATATTAATGTCGTATGATATGACATGACATAACATAATCATACGTGTACAACATAGCCTCGAATTAGGTGTTTGTGGTGGACCATTTGCGCCAACATTTTCTAAACTTTCTATTTACCGAAATCATTGTTAGGTAATCCTTTGTTGTCATAAAACAGATTTTGTTTTAAGCTCAAGAACAATTTCTGTTGAATATAATTTAATATTGTATAATTGATACATCATATTCAGCATATTATATTAACTATTTATTGATGAAAGTAACACTTGTGTGTTTATGAATATAAGAAGCACACAATATGTAGAATAACAATAACAGGGCCAATAGCCGATAAGTCACGTGTATATAAGACGGACTCATCAGACACTGTGATCACTACATTATGGTATTAACTATGTGTACGTTATGTATTAGTTAAGTATAACTTATTGTTAATAATCAGTGTAGTTCATTTTATTCATGATCGATCTACAATAGTAGTCGGCAACCTTTTTGGACTCTAGGGCCATATTTACAAATTAAAAAGAGTTCGCGGGCCAGACAAAAATAAAAATATTTTATTCTTAAATTATTTATTATGCGAAAAAATAGTCTAAAACTTAAAACAATAAAATGTATTATACTACAACTGTTTGGTAAAATGCTTAATGTGATTTTTATTGTTGAGTTAAAGGATTGTTGTCGATTCTACAACATAATCTTTTAACTCAACAATTTCAATATTGTTTTTGCAATGTCAATTGAAATTAATAATGCTTTTAAAAATACCATTGGTCGAAATATGAGTTAGTTAAACTAGAAATAGAATTTGAATAAGTCCAGCATAACATATTTCATAGATTCAGTGCACTACTTATAAACAATTTACTGGTTATTGGACAGTCTCTCCACAGAGACATGAACTGTTGAGCTTCAGACAATAGTATTAATAAAAATCAAATTTAGTACAATATACATTTAGTATTTTACTTTTTCACCACTTACTGTTATGAAAAATATTATACAAGCATACAGATAAATTGTTTTGCTTATTATAAAATTTTAGGTGGTTCAATCACCAAAGAGTAAGTTCTTTTAAAATTCATTAACATAGAAATAAGTAAAACAGAATAGTTTTGAAGAAAAATGTTTATTTATATTTTATTTAAATGTTTAAGTTACTGACAATTTTTGTCAAAATGAAATTGTATACAACAATTGGTAATTTAGTTTTCTCTATTCATTCAGTTACAATATAGATATTTAAATAATGCGTGCACATTATACCAGAAGTACAATTTAGTTAATCCTATGAATACATTATATTGTTGTTTACATAGGGGTCAAAATAACATTAACTACAACCAAAGCTAATGTGATTCCGTGAAAATGATAAAGGAATACAAAAAGAAATGTATGTAAATATTTGTAGCACGCATGAGACAAAAAAAAAATTTACAAAAAATACTATAAATAATACTTTTTATGTATTAGAAAAATATCAATAGATATGTAAATACAACTCCAAACTGAGTCTTGATTAGGATATTTTGATTAATAGGTCATAAATATTCTCCTATTAACACACATGACTTAAAGCTAGTTTTAACAAAAAAAAAAAATACCTCACAGATTGATTAACAACAATAATAATATGACAATCGAGGTATGAACATGTATTTTTCACATAATAACATGGTTGAAAATATTTTATTTACTATTAAAGTAACATTCAATAGCGAATAAGTAATTAGTAATTACCAGAATCAGTTAATATATATATATATATAAACAATACAAATTAAGTTATTACATTATACTTAAAAAACATAGTAAAAGTTTATTTTACTTTTATTCGTTTTGTGTTTCTTGTTTGGTAATAATAAAAAATGTATACCCACAAAACACGAGGTTTAAGTATTTATTTTATAAATGTTATAGGCTATATTAAATAAATAACCAAAAAAAAAAAAAATTAATTTAAATATTTTACAAAATATATATTTGGCATAAATGAGCACTATCTATTTGGGGAAGTATTTCAACGAAATTATTACTTTTTAAATGTTCAAAATAAATTATGCAATATGTTAACTTAAATTAAACCAGTTTCAATCACTTTAAGCAATAGTAATTAATTTAACATTTTGAAAAAATTAAAACACTTAACATTTTATCACATATTATTACAACTATCAAAAAATTTTGTTTAGTTAAATATTATGCATATGTATATAAATATATTTTTACGATATAGTTAAGTGACTAACGTAATATAAATTAAAAAATCTAGTGAACACATAAAAATCAAAAGTGAGATCCATTAACATCACTTCTTCACTAAAACTAATAAACTTTGTATAATGTAAATATAAAGTATTTTTTCTCAAGGAAAATGTTTTGCTTAAAAATCAAACGAATAAAAAATATTTTTTGTTATTTAGGAATGAAAGTCAGTCCTTATGTAAAAGAAAAAAAATATATATTAACCTATAACATATTTTATTATTTTTTGAGTATATTGATGTCTTTCCTTAATAAAAAACTTTTGAGCCCTGTTCTAGATGATCTAAATTTTAAGAATGAAAACGGTCATTCAGTTGAACTAAACATTGAGTACCTAAAAAAAGATACAAACTCATATGTATTATTTATAAGTAGTATAAATATTATAATCATATCCTCATAATTACCTTGATCATTGGCTTCTCCATTGTTTATCATAGGACAACAAAACTGATTGTTATTGTAATGATTGTTATTGTTGATAGTAGTGATCGGTTTGAACTTATCACCAAATGGAGGACACAGTTCAGTAGGCATAGGTACCTGTGATGGATGAGGAGCTTGTGGTGAAGAGCAATTAACCAATGACATAGGGCTCATATTAAATATATTTGGATTTAACTTCAAATCAGGAAGTTTTACTATAGGAGTCTGAAAAAAAACTTGATATTAGTAATACATAAACAAAATAATTAATTTTTACTAATAAATTACATAAATAATAATTGTATGTTCAGATATTATTAAATCGCTTCCGAGAAATGATCACATGAATTCATTTTTAATAACTAAGCCAACTATACAAAAAGAAAGGAGATTAATAAAAACCTCAACTAACTTTTCTACAGCAGTCTAGTAAATAAAAATGAATCATCAGCTCGGCCTATTGAAATATCATCATTTTTAAATATTTTCTTAACAGAAATGCTATAAATATTCACTATCATGTCAACATAGTCTCCATTTCACATTTATAAATTTTTTTAATATTCACCATTGATTAAAAATATTTCATAATTATAATTTAAAACTTTGTAGTAATTTAGTTATAATAAAACTCATTTATATTTAATAAATAATATATTTATTACAAATTATAAATAGTTTATTAAAAATGTATACATAAAATCAGTATTTGGGACTAAGCATGTATAAATAGGTTGGTAAAATGATAGAAAACTGGACAACAGAAGTCAACAGATTTAACACATTACAACCTATTTCTATCATATGGCCCCCAAACTCATCATGTTTGTGTACATAATAATTTAATAGTTTTTTTTTTTTTAAATTTTATAACAATACAATATATTTATTTTTACTTCACTATTAAAGTTGCTTTTTGTGCTTTTATGCATATAAGTACATACAAATTTATTTAAATCAGTTATCAGATCGCTTCCGAGAATGATCACGCTAACAATATTTTAAACAGATCAAATATTTCTCAATGTTGGGAAATGCAACTCAACCAACAGATAAAAATAGAACCATGTTTAATATATTAAGTCAGACTCGGCCTGTTATCATCATTTTCAACTAAACTTGTATCTATATTTTATTTGAACAATAAATAATAAAATAAAAATTTTAAGCAGTAAACTGCTGGTTTCATAATAAGGAAGATTATCATTTCTAAATGAGAATCAAATAATTATTTTAGGACATATTTAATTATGCATTACATCTAAATTTAAGATTATTACCTTATTATTCTCATCTAGCAGAAAAGCATTGTTTTCATTAAAACTTTCTTCATGATTATTTGTGCTTATTATAGGTTTACATTGATTCTTTTCTAATTCATCAGACATGGGTGTTTTCATTATAGTATTTGGTACACAAATACCTACACCTATGTAACATACAAGATTTTAATTTATGATAATCACTTAACAGTATGATATATTTATAGTTGGACTTCACAGTATAAAATATCTTACTAGCAAGTTCTTTATTGAGCTCGATATAACGTTTTGGTGGTTTGTTTATAATAAGGACTGTATGCGAGATACTGGTTAACAAAGCTATTACAGACTGATATCCATAAACAGCAGGCTGAATAGCAGTTCCAAACATACGTAGGTAAGCAGCTTCAAGAGATGTAAACAATAATCGACCATCAGACTGCAATAGTAGACGATACATATCTTGAGCAAATAATTGTAGTGTGGTCAATTGGATATACTCCTCTCCAAATTTAGTTTTCACAATCTAAATAACCATTAATTAATTAAATCCCCTTGAAAACAGTAAAAAAATTTTAATTTATTACATTTGCTGTTTCACTAAGTTTCTCTTGGATTGTTTCTATAGTTATAGATTCACCAAACATTGTGTGGTATACAGATTGGAATTGCAAGACCGACATCTTGTCATTGGATGAATGCTCCATTAATACTCGTCTTACTTTTAAGGACAACCTATGAGCCTCTTTACGGTCTACTGCTACCAAATATAGCTCACCTTGATTATCAACAACCTACAAAAATGTATAATAAATATACACACTGTACTTCCAGCACTAACCATTTAAAAGTAGTATCTTACCTTAACTGCATCATCAAGTTTTTGTAATAATTCTATTAATGTTTCACATTCATACATAGATGGTTTGAGACCATAACCATACTGCCACAAAAAAGCATTTTGTAGCTGACTAATTTGTAGTGGATAAATGGCCAATGCAGCTAGTTGCTCACCAAGAACATTTTGCTTTACTTCAGTTGTTAATGAAACACGACGTTCTCCTTCCAAATCGTCTTCAATCTAAGTGATCATTTAATAAAATTAATATGGCTTTAAACTCAAAAATGTAAAAACGGTCAACACATCAAGCAAATTTCTAAAAATGTACACATATCTTATCAAAATTATATGATAATGAAAACACTGGAATACATTAGCAAAAATATTATTGTACACATAACACATCACAAACCAAACCAACACCAGAGTGTGTACCCATAAAATACCTTAACAATATGTGGTATTGCTTCAAATAGCTCAATCAACTTGGTAAATCCAAAATCAGCTACTTTACATTGATGGCCAAAATGGTGATGATAAGAAGGAATAAACTTATTAAATAATAAACTACACTGTGGAGCATGACTTAATAACTCTATTACCTATATAAATGATTGGAATTTTATTGTTTTATACAATTTTATTAATTCTTAAACTTAACTGAAAGATAATCTACAAAATGCCTTTATTAATAAGTATACAATAAATAAATTCTATCTTACTTCTTTTGAAAAAGCTTTAGTACGTTCAATTTCTTCTGGAGTTTGCTCTCGCTTAGGAATTGCTACTGATTTTTGGCCATCTAGATGGCCAATGACTACCGTATTTTCTGATACTTGTGATAACAAATCATTAAGGGAACAAAGTCCATAATCTACTGGATCAAATGCACGGCCTAATGTTTTTTCATAAAGTGTAGCAAATTCTACAATAGGCACTTGTTTGCTAGCAACAGATTTGAGGACCCGCAATAAATCCGATGTAAATCTTCGAATTTGAGCTTTGTGTGCTAATGTCATAAAACGTTTATTACCTTCTCCAAAAACCTAGGAAAAAATAACAAAAACAATGTTATAATTTAGTGTTTACTCATTAATTATCAGCAATATGATAATCATATTATACTAATTATAATACCCAATAATACAACTGGTGTATAATCACCTGTACAATATTGGGTAATGCCTCTAATAAATCAATAAGTTTGGTAAACCCATAATCAGCAACCCGACACTGACGACCAAAATGATGATGATATGCTGGTATAAAACGATTGAATGACATTGTACAATGAGTACAGGTTTTTAATAAATCAACCAGTTCACGACTCAATAAAGCCATGTTATTTGCTAATGGTGGACTAATACTTTTCAAACCACTTACACTAGCTGTAAAACATTTGTAATAAAATTACATTAAAATATTCATTTATATCACAATAACAGTAATCTGTAATATAGTCTATAATATTACCTTCTGATTTAGTATCAGATTCTAGAGTTGAAGATCTGGTGGACATATTTCCAATATCTGAAGCTGAAGATGTCGTCAGATATTTCACACCAACACTACAACTTTGCAGAAGTTCGACACCATTAACAGCAGTCACAATATGTTCTAAAGAAACTCCAGCATCATCTGTTTGTATTGGTTCATAAAATGCAGCTTCATAACAATCACAAATACTGAAAAAAGTGATAGGGTCAATATTATTCACGGTTTATTAAAAACAATCTGTTTTTTTAATTACGTGGCTAAAATTAAATAATTATTATGGGATGATATCAATGAATGTAACCGTGTAGAGAATTCATTTAGTGAAACTTTAACATATGGTAACGATGGCATTTCCAATTCGGCCCAGCCTTTATCATCAGTTGGTTTCGTCATTTTTGCATGAGATGGACAGTATGAAATTGCATCACTTTTATCCTAAATAATAATCAATGGTTAGGTAACAATAAAAAATTAAATTATAAAATAAATTAAATTAGATATATAATGAAACACTGTATTAGAAACTCACTAAATGAGACATAGGCATAGAAGGTTGAAGAAGAGGTGATGGGGTATTACGATGTTCTGGATTTAAACTAATAATTCTATGATTTGGTTCTTCACTTATTAAACATACATCCTTCATTTTATATAGATCTGATACAGATACAGAAGTCATGAAACGATTTTCATACATTTCACGAAATTTAAATAAAGGTAAACGCTGTCCAGGAACTTCCATCAATATATACGCTATTTGAGACCTATGCACAATTCCTCCGAAATTAAAATATAGTTTTAAAATAATATACCCTATTTAAAACTATACCTAAGCAGCGTAGGATTTTGAGGATAACCAGAATGTGCATAGGCAATCATAATTCTTTTGAATCCAATTTTGCGCCTGTGAAGCTTAGAAATAGCATATTGTGCATCTTGCTGACTAGATACTCGAACAGCTGCTGCAAAGTTACCATCTGACTGATAAAACACTGACACGTGTAACACCTATTCCCAGATTCATAGTAATAAAAAAGGATTTATTTTGAAATTTTTCAACAAATATTCATACCATAACATGTTCCCTGAATGTGTTAATTAATATATTTTTCATCTCGACAGAATCAATGTTCTGATCTAAATTGGTAACATGTAAGTCAACTGGATTTCGTTGTTGAGCCACAAGTACTGGTGTCTGATTTGTTGGCAAATTAGTATAAGATGGAGATATAGGATGAAAATAACGCTGAAGAAACAGATAAATATAAATCGAGAACTAGCAAGCAAAACTAGATTTAAAATAATAACTTACATCAGGATTTGTACTCTCCACTAAGGTTGGTGGGCTAACTCTTCTAGGAACATTGATTATTGGAGGTGGTGGAATCGAAGTATTAACACCAAACATCATGTATGATGGTGGACCACTATTCGAAATAGATCCTGCATTTCTCTAAAATTTCAATTATGTAATTAAAAATAGAATATAAAAAATACAATTTATTATTTACTTGAGAATCAGTTTGAGACAATCCACTTGGTCCTCTTTTTAAAATTGTGATAGGACCACCATTATTCATTGCTGCTGGATAACCATGCCTCATCCAATTTTCATTTTGTTTAACTAGTAAAAAAACACAATACAGTTTGATTCAATACACACAAATTTATAATTTAATTAAATATAGTATATTACAAGGTGGGGGCTGTGTAGTAGAATTTTGAGTTTGAGTAACACACAATTGTTCCTGATTATCTCTAGTACCAGATATTGATCTTCCATTATTATAGTTAATTGAAGTTCCTTTAGCTCCACTCTAGAGTTTTAAACATCAGAAAATTCAAATATATAAATAAAATATCTTTTGGCATAATCAATAGTCTTATATATCAATGACAAAAATAGACAATTGTTTTTTTTTTATTTTATAACCATCAAAATTAAACAATTTTAAGTAATTTAGACTCTGAATTTATCAAGACATGTTCTGGTCTCAAGAGGGATGTCTGATAGAATGTCAGATTAATTTCAGATTAAATGTATGTCGAAGAAGTTGTTAAAAGAACAAAAAAGCTAAAAACTAACACTATGACAAAATATATTTAGTATTTATGCAATTTAGAAAATAGTAAATTAATTTTGCAATTTTCAGATTTTAATTAATACTCAATGTTTTTCATAATTGTTTAAAGTTAAATTTTTTGCAAAATTAATTTTGTAAAATTTGATAAAATATGTTGAATTTGAGATTTAAAATCTTAAATTTATGTTCAAAGTTAATTTGATTTAATTTTTATGATGATAAGTAATAAAACACAAATATTAATACCTATACTCGGGCCACTCTAAGAGCGCTACTCTTTCGCGCATACAAATGACGAGCTCCGCGTTTTCGTGCCCAAATTTCCCCCACTCTATCACCAAGTGCCGCCGTAAATACCTTTTTATAAAAGTTATTTAAAGTATTCTGACTTAATGGAAAATATTAGTATTAATATTAATATATTCACTTTCTCGCCAGATTTTTAATCAAGTTTTTAAAAATACCTGTCTCATTGATATATTTAACTCAATCAGCACAATCTTTATACTAATACAATTTTAAAGTAAACATATTATTATTATATATTAATAGTTCTTGAATAAACTTTGATAAATACAGTGTTATTATAAATGTACAACAATGGTGAAGAAAAAATTTAAATGATATTAATAAATGTATGTAAATACAAAAAACCAACCTAAAAAAAAGCCCATGTACATATTTATAATATAACCAACATACATTTAATAAAATAATGAACTTACTATAGGGATTTGAGGTCCATTCAACCATGTTTGTATACCCACAGAATTTGATGTCAACCAGGGGTTATGATTTCTCATTGAGTTATCTACACTAGTATTCATCTGAGACATTCCAAAACCACCTTTAACTTGTTGACCATACAAACTGGATAAAATAAATCCAGTGAAAATAAGAAATTATATTTAGGCAACGGTTATGTGTTTATTTATAACTAGGTTTTTAAACATACCCAAATGTTTGATTTTCAAATGTGGTAGGAGGGGTAACAGGGTTTATATTAAACCTTGAATGCATATTATTTGAAGAATACTGAATGGTAGTAGCAATATGTTGTATATTTTCTTCTCTTGTCTGCACTACCGGTCTACCTATATAATTTTAAGAATTTAATAATGAAGTTAGCTACTATATATATAGTATACATACTTATAAAACTAGTAGATGGTGTTTCTTCCTTGACAGCAAATGGTAAGCTAACAACAATTTGACTATTAAACACACGCTCTTTATTCATTCGTTTCTGAGCTCTAAAAAGTAAATATTAAATAATTAGATATACTAATAATTAATACATTTCAATAAATTAAAAAAAAAATCCAATAACCATGCTTTTTCAAATTTATCTTACAAAATGTAACAAGATAAAATTGAAACAATAATAAATAGGTATAAATCACAAATTTAAATAACTACAAAAATTAACTTAAACACACAAAATATGAAATTATTTAATAAATTAATTAAAACTCAATGAAGTAATTGAGCACATGACTGATGAAAGGCACCAAAAATACTATTGAAGTATTGAATGCTCTAAGTGAAATGTGAATAGAAACTAAATACAGGGAATACCACAGGTAATTATTGTACAAAAATAATTAAACAAGATTGTGAAGGCAATAAAAAGATATTTTGTGATAAAACTGATAGCCTGATTCCTGTTTACAATTATTTTATCATTATTATTACTTACCTTGCAGCCATTTCTTTGGTAGGAAATCTAATTGTGGTTGAACAATTATTTATTACTCCAACACGTCCACCACAGTTTTCAGATAATCTCTTTAAACGATTTCTAATTTTTGCTGGATCTATGCCACCTGGTAAATTGGATACTATTACTTCCACAGGTGTATTTCCACATTGCTAATAAAAAAAAGTAAATATATATATATATATATATTCACTACAGAATTGTTTATAATATTAGGCGATATAATAATTTATAATTAGTATTAAAAACTGAATTTCATGGAATTTATTTATATATACAAAAAAAATATACTTAATATTCAATTATAAAATTCAATAATAGTTTAAATATAAATTTAACAAATGAACTTAAATAAACTGATGTCTTAACATACAACTAGTTACTAAATACTTATTATATCTTATTATATCATATTTGTATAAAATTGCAATCGAAAAATAAAATGTACAGATCTAAAAGTAAATGTTGTGATTTTTTTCATTGTATTCATGATATTCATTAATTTTATTTTATTCTAATCATTGTTTAGTACAAATTAAGTAACTTTTACACAAATACTCAATACTTATAATGAGTTCTATGAAAAAATTACATATTCACCGCTAAGGTTCATAGTTTTCTCGTAATTACAGGTATATTGATAAAGTGATATGTAAGCCCAAAAAACCAAGTACAGCTTATTTTAAAATGGTAAATCATACTTAAGATTTGACAAACAATTATATCAATAGAGTATTCAAGGTGTAAATATTTTAGAGGGTTTCCCCAGATATTTGGTTCATACATATCAATAATTATTATTTTGTACCCAAATCTATAAGTGATCAAATATTTTATTTAAATTAACCTACATTGAAAATTGTTAGAACGTTATTAAACAACTTAATAAAACAAATTAAAAATCAATTATTATCAATTATTTACAAAATTATTGATATGAGCGATCAGTAACATACCAGTAACTCACAGGTTTCAACTTCAAAACAAATTTCAAATTATGATCTTAATCCAAACTAAAAACAAAATTGAACAACTTTTAAAAACATTTAAAAATAAACCTATTATATTTATTATTTATCAACTATATTGTAGCTTTGTACAACCAAACAATTATAAATAAAGTTTAAATACAGTTAAATAGTCCATTTTTAATTTAGAAGATGGAACTTTTAATAATTGATGTAATTAGTTTTTTTTTTAAGTGTAAACAATTTAATTACTGAAAAAAAATAAAATTTTTCATGTCACAATAAAATTGATTTTAATGATTAAGGAGCAAGATCTTTATAATGAATCTTAGACAATGAATATGTACTCATAAAATGCAATTATTTGTAGACAACATAATAATTTTTTATCAATTATTGAATATTCAATCATTAACTATTTGTACCAAACAATAATGTGTGATCATAATATAACAAATTTAACTAGTCCGAACAAAAATTCATAAACAAATTATATAGATTATAGATACATGTTTTTTATTAAAGTAGGCATAGTTGCTTAAATGTGATGTACTCAATTCAACCTATGTTTAATAATAAAATAAATAAGACAAATTAAATTATAAAATAAATTTAACTTACTCGAAGAGCATTTCTTAATGGTAACATTTCAACTAAATGAGTATAATTGTAATGTTCATTGGCACACAAAATAAGACTTTCAGAACAAAGTTCATTATGCAATAATATAACATGCATTTTTTTTCTAAAAAAATGGAAATTGGAATTTATAAATAGTTTAAATAATAATTGTAATGAATATTACCTATGTCTAATATCACAAAGGTCAGATGCAAAATTCACATCGCCAGAAACTAATACTACAGCTGCAGGTGAACCATGTAAATCCGCAAATCTTCTCATTGATAAACGAAGTTTCTCGTCAGCTGCATTTTTGCATACAGATGTTACATGAACTAAATTGACCTAAAGAAAATAATAATATAAACCAAATAACATAAAATATTAGACAGTAACTTACTTGGGCATCATTTAGTTCTTGAACAACTTGTGCATTTTCTTTTTTAACATCACAGACAACGAGAAACTCAGCTTCTCGATAACCAATAAAAAATCTATCTCTTATTGCTTGGGCCACAGCTACTGCAGATCTTCCTTTGGGAACCTAAAATTATTAATCATAAATACATAGCATATTATCTAATATTTTATTATTTTAGGTTACAACTTACTTGACAGTTTTCTATGTCCCAAAAAACACCAATTGGAGGCAAATAATGAGCAAAAGAATGTTTATAATTATGAGGAATTGAATTAGTGGTATAACCACGGGAGTTATACGAAGAACGAAGTCTACTGGTAGACTTTTTATTTTTTTTATATGGCAACAACTGGTTATCATATCGGGAGCATTCTTGTTCATATACATCAGAATTTGAATATATAGAATCAGAGTCTGATGCAGAATCTGAATCACTGTGCGAATACGAAGATGATGTAGTATTATTTTGGGGTAAAGGTTCTGTTGGTGAAATGTAGTATCTATTAGATAGATGTGGTGGTGATGGAAATTTGAAATTTGTTTCTACTGGGCGGTCACATGAATATGGTTCTATATTTCCAAAGCAACCAATATTTTCTTGACGATTGAAGGACACTTGAAAAATATTAAAATTAAAATTCATTAAGTTAATAAAATAAAAAAAGTTGTATTAAGTACAAAAATAGCATTTAAATGATGTGTTAAAAACAAAAACATAAAAATAAATGAATTACAAATTGCTATGTTAAGACTTACACTTTCTTGTACAAACAATAAGATGGTCCATGACAGGTCCAATAACTTGAATGGTTTAAAGTATATACCTCAAAAAAATGTGAGGTATTAAAGCTGCATTTACAATTTTTAAAAAAAATTTCTTAATAATGAGGTCTAAGTTTGAATCTTGGTATCATTTATGTACCAACTGAATAGACCTGAAAATTAAAATTAAAACAATTAAATTAATTTAAAATTATATAACCAAACCTAACTATTTTAAATAGTTTTTCTAATTATATCAAAGAATATACTTGGATATATGTATTTAAGTAATTTTTTTGAAATAACTAGTAAATATACATCAAAAGTTTCAGGTAACATTTTATTCAATCAAAAGTTAGAAAAAAAGCATTTAATTAAATTTTCCTCATTTTCTTACACAAAAATAAACTAGGTACTTAAAATCCTTTTAGCTATAAAGCTAGATATTATAACTCTTATTTTATTTTTATTATCTTTTAACACTATTCGGTTTAAGATTTGAAATATTCATTCGTCATATCATATTTAAGTAACTAAAGTTTCTTAAAGAATAATCATTTTTAAGCTTAGGTAAAATTATCTTTTATTATTTTTTATTTCTAAATATTGCGCAAATTTAATTTTTCAACAATTATTTTACTTTAAACCAGAGTATATTTAATACAATTACTGTGTTAGGTTAGTACATAATGTTTCAGAAATACTTAAATTTACAACAGAAATTTGACTAATAGCATTGAGAATAAATTATAAAATTTTTAATTCACTTTAGTAGGTAATAAATAAATATTAATAATAATGAACATTTAAAATACATAAACTATAAAAACAATTAACATTATTAAAATAATAAGATAACTTTAAAATATTAAATTGATTTTATTTATAGTCGAAAAATATTAAGTATATTTTTTGTACATTTTTATACTAAAAAATTAAGTACTTGAACTAAGAAGAATTTTTTGACTATACCAGCTGCTTAATTTTTATTTGAAAGTTTATAATATTATAAGTTTACTTTATTACTTATTAATGTTATTATTTATAACTGTAGGAATGTTTCAAAAAATTCACAACATCTAATCATTTTATATCTACTATAACTTAATATTATCATAAACTGTAACTATTATAATTATCTCAAGTACTTAAAATAATGAACCTATCAATCAATAATTGTTTATTTATCATGTTTTAACAAACCATCTTTACCAATAGATATATACTATTTTAATGGATATGAAATTTTCATTAAATTTATGTGGATGATAAGTCCTAAAAATATGCTATTCAAACAAAATTAAAACCATAAAAATTATTATTTTTTTTAATATGTTCAAAATATATGTCTTCAAAATGTACAAAGTTCTAAAATATTGCCTGTACAATATACATGTAAAAATCCACAAATAGATTAAATAAAATTTAGATACAAAATATTAAAAAAAAGTTATATGTTATTAATATAAACCTCAACACTAATGTTTAACATTCACATTAGAAACCTACTAAATTTTTATTTATTTATTAGAGAAATGTTAGAAAACGCATATTGAGATTATAAAAGAAATAACTTTAAAAATCAATGCACAAGATGTTTATACACTTTAACACATTCCAACATGATTTTGAATTATGGTCTTAACTTTTTAATTACAACTTTTTAATATAATCGGTAAAACCAGAGCTACAACATCAATAGTATATAAGAATAAATTAAAAATGTTGGGTTCACTTTATAACTTTAATAATATTACACTTGTACCTCATTATTAGTGTACCAATATTTTAGCTTGTTGCATTATAATTATTCAAGTTTTTTTTTTGTTTAATAGGTAGTGTTAAAAATATTTCAAACGTTGACAATTATATTTTTGGCGAAAAAAAAATGGGAAGCTAGATACATTACAAGTAATAAAATAATTATTTACCCATAGGTCACAAAAATTATATTTTAAATGGATAATTTACTTAAGGGTGATACAATAGGACAACCAATTATGGAACCATACCTTAAACTGGCCCTTAATGATAATTATCCTGAAATATATGCCATTTGAATACACATAACACTATATTGTAATATAATCCTGTATGTTAGTAAGCTTCGGGAAGTACAATATTGGTAATTTACAGTGTGATATAACCAATGAAATGTAAAACTGAATAATCCAAGTTAAATAATAGGACAATGTGTACCTCATTATTAATAATGTATACATATTATATAAAAAATTTAACTTTCTTCTTTATAACTAACGAAAAAATGTTGACTATGTGTTTAAAATAATTACAAAATATTTTTTTATCACTAATGCTCAAGCAATAGCCAAGCCACGCAACATACGCTCACATATTCGGAAGTCGTACAGCATTAATTACAATAGCGGTTATATGTATTATAGTAAATGCACTATAGAAATCGAAGTATAAACGACAGACACATTTTAACAAACCCGCACTGGTTTTATTAAATACATCTCCACGATTGAAACTAACCAAGTATACGTTACCTTTTCGGATGAGAAGTAATGTAATATTCGTAAATTTATATAGAGTATAGACTACAAAACAACTGAAACGGAATTTTTCTTTATAAAAATAAATTTGTTAACCCGATGAAAACAAAAACACGAATAAGCGACATTTGAACATTTCAGTATTTCACTTTACACTCGGTAGATGGTCGTACAGGGCACGCGCACGATACGCTGATACGGGTACTCATGAATACAATAAATTATACAATACAATACTACCAGCCAGGTGACCACCACACGGTAAACAGTAGACGCAAACTGCTAAAACTTGAAAAACGTACGATAATATTAATCCATAGCCGTGAGCTCGAGCAATGAGCATTATTATTATTATGCCTATGCGTATGCCCTTACCCCATAGTCGTATGATTATGCCACTATCAAAATATAAGTATTAACTGATAAATGTCGAAAATTAGTTCAGATTTCAGACGTCAGTGACCAGTGTAGACTGTAGACACAGGAGCGATTTCAGGTGTAGCTACACGCGGTCTCAACCGACCCGATTTCCATCACTACTACCACCACCTCAAATCTAGCAGCTATATTCAAAATGAATTTTTATTAAAAAAATATTATTTTAAGTAAATACTTATTATTAATGTTTTTTTTTATATTTAGTGCATTCAGACTTCCGTAATTGTTGAAATAATTTGCCAACGTCATATCATTAGACAATTCAGATGCGGTCATCAGCAAGTGATGAATAGATATGATGCAATAATGCAATATTTTCTTAAATCCCCGTTGTAAGATCATGTTATTTTATTACACTTACACTACCTACCTTTAGGTACCTACTACTTAGGTTATTATATTTTTATTATAAATAATTCCTATTAAGTTAATACTTACCTATCTTATAATTTTAAATTAATAAAGTGTTGTTATTTTAAACTTAGGTACAAGCTTACAAAAATAGCATTGTTGTTTATAATTATTCACAACACCGGGTATACGAATAGGAATACACACAATATTGCATATATTGTTTGATGATAAATAGATTATCATCACGATTATAGATAGACTATATTATATGTTATATATATTATAGTCTCTATTTATACTTATCTAAAATGTAGATTGTAGTACTTTCCCTACCATGGGTATATTTGCATTCAAAAATAATTATTAATAATTATCAGTAGGTACCTGGTTCAGTTTACTATTGCAATTTATTATACCAATATTATATACTATATAGTATATACTATATTTATTATACTTTATAACAAATTATTTTATTATTCTTGTCCAAAATGTAAAAACAAATATAAATACATATATAAATGTATAAACACTAATGTGTTCAAACTGTGAGTACATTAAAAACAGTTGTGGGTAACCAATAAATTTACCTTATAAGAATATTTATAATCGTGAAACTGTGTGACAAATAGTTCAAATACAATATACAAATATTTATTGAATACATAATTTAAAATAATAATATAATACAATATAATGCTATTAATTTGAACAGATATTCTTATGTAGCACGACTTTTTCACTTTGAAGTTTTTGTGTAATATTATGCTAGTTATAACTTAATACAGTTACCTATACTCTATAGGCTATAGGCTACAACTATACATAAGGAAATAACTATATTTAATGCTTATAAACTTATTAATTACTCGACAGGGAAGTTTAGAGCCAATTATGTTAAGAGCAATATACCGAATTTGATTTAGATACAATAGAAATTAACTGGATGATGATCTTTGCTGGAAATTATCGAATAGTGATGATTCTTATCTGAAATCTTGCACTTGACTTAGGTCTCCAGGGAACCCACCTTTTTTAAAAAAGTGTGTAGCAACATAACGCAAATTACAAATTACTGTAACGAAATTACTTTTTCATTAACGTGGTAGTAATTTATTTTACATTTTATTTAAATTAATGTGATTATATTAACGACATTTTCCGTCGAATATTATTTTACCACAAATTTGTATGACCAAAAAAAACCCAGAAGCTGGCTTTGTTACTCTGTTATACATAACAAAGTGAACTGTGAATTCTGCTAGTTATTTGCTGATAGAAATCATTCTTATTTCAAATTAAATTTGATAAACGGAATTGACGACTGGCGACATTTATCACAAAAAATTAATAAACACGAATCATCCATACAACTATCAAAGCTGTAAAATTACGTACAATTTGGACTAAAAATTGAACCATTGATCAATCAATAGAAATTTTAATATCTAAAGAGGCTCAGATATAGAGAGATGTTTTAGATCGTTTGATCAAAATAATTTTATTTTTAACGGCTGGAAATACTGCCCTTCGAGGCAATGAAGGAAAATTGTGTGTGGCTAATCCATCTGAAGGTAATTTTATCTGTACTGTACGACTTCTTGCTGAGTTTGATCCTGTGTTAAACAACTTAATAATCCCTGAACAATCACGCATCAAATATGTGAGTTGAAAAATACAAAATTAATTGATCGAAATACTAGCTACTAACTTGAAACAGATGATATGTGAAGAAATCAGATCAGCTCAATGTTCCTCCATCATAATAGATTCTACACAAGATATTACGAAGTTATACCAAGTTAGTTTTATTTTTCGGTATACAATTTGTTGATGATAAAGAATCAAAGTTCGCAATTAAAGAATATTTTTTAAGATTTTATCCCTTGCATAAACATGATGCTGGAGGACATGCCAATTTAATAAAAACTATTTTAAATACATATAACTTAGATATTAATAAATGCAGAGGCCAAGGTTATGACGGGGCTTCTGTGATGGGTGGTTGCTCTTCCGGTGTTCAAAAAAAATGTCAGACATAATTCCTAGTGCATCTTACGTACATTGTGCTGCTCACAATTTGAATCTTGTGTTATCAGATGTGGCCAAAATTACTCCCAAATGTCAAATTTTTTTGAAATTGTTCAAGATTTGTTTTTATTTTTCAGTAGTAATGCTCCTAGGTGGGCAACATTGGCCTTAGATGATGACGTAGCCAAATTTTTTTTGAAAAAAGTTTGTACTACTCCGTGGGAATCAAGACAATGAAGACATAATGCAGTTTTTGCCCTGAAGTTTAGTTACAAAGATGTATTAAAATCATTAACAAATATACAGATATATTAACTGCTTGTGTAATTTTTACATCATTACCTGTCACAGTTACGTCAGCGGAGCGTTATTTTTCCAAACTTAAAATTACAAAAAAAATATTTAAGAAACTCCATAGGAAATGAAAGACTTACAAATATAAGTATTCTAAATATTGAACGCAACAGAACTCAAGATTTGAATATAAATAAAGTAATTGACGATTTTGCCAATGAAAAAGAAGACATTAGATCAGATTTGACAAGACAATTAGTATTATCTATTAAAGAAATATTGATTGATTCAATCTCAAAAATGAACACTATTCAAAAACTAGCACAATGCATTTTACGAGTAGAAAATGATATGGGATCTCTGTACAAAGATATATTAACTGCTTGTGTAATTTTTACATCATTACCTGTCACAGTTACGTCAGCGGAGCGTTATTTTTCCAAACTTAAAATTACAAAAAAAATATTTAAGAATCTCCATAGGAAATGAAAGACTTACAAATATAAGTATTCTAAATATTGAACGCAACAGAACTCAAGATTTGAATATAAATAAAGTAATTGACGATTTTGCCAATGAAAAAGCCCGAAAAAATAATTTTTTTAAATAATAATAATAAATTTAGTATTTTAGTTGTAATATGAACATTGATGTTATTATCTTATCAATCAATAATTCAATAATCAATACTCAACAATTAATTACTCTTATACTACCTAATTATGTTTTTACCTACTTTATAATTTCTATGTTATTGACAATTTAATGTTTTATAAATAAAATGTTTTGTACTTATTTTTGTTTTTTGTACTGTATAGGTAAATATTATTTTAAAACTGATAAAATACATGTATTTCCATGTAAATTGTGGTTTACGTTTAATTAAATATTCAAATCTTTCATATTTACTAAGACCAGACTGCTAATATTATCTCATTTAAATTATTATGCTTACTAAATTAAATGACGGTGAAACAATTTTAAAGGGCGCCCAAATTATTGTTTGTACTAGGGCCCCACAAAACCTACTTACAGCACTGACCATCCCCATGGTGACTACTTACTACCTAAAGTCAGTAGTGACAAAGTAAACAATCAACAACAATTGTCGACTTTCCCTAGGGTTATGTTCGATTTTTTTCATAGATTTGTAAACGGAACCAAAACACTTCGCTATTATAGGTATCTATTATGGCCTATATAGGTAGGTATATTAACACATGATTTTCAAACCTTAAAACGAATTTTCAACACATTTTTATTGAGACTAGCTACACTTATAGAGATAAATAAGGCATTATAAGTAGATTACATTAAGTAAATCTACTATAGAGTTTAAATATTGAGATACCCAACAAAAATAATAATATGCGATCTATTACAGCATATAGGAGAATTAATAAGAGAGTTTGCGTTTACATTTCTAATTACTATTAGCACAGCAATATTAAATCGAACCAAAAACTATGGTAAAACATGATTATGATAATTTATAATCTATCTACAATGATTATCCATATACACAGTGAGTATCAATCACGGACTAAGATATATTAGTCCGTGGTTTCGATATGTATATGATTTATAAAGTCAATTATATTATCACACTTATGAATTATAAATTTTATAACAACACAATAAAAAAAAAAATTATAATTATTTACTTACCCGATTTTTCGTTTGTTTAAGTCAATTTCAATCATACACGAAGTATCTACAAAAGTACAAAAATACAAACACTGAAATGCGCATGAAAATGAAAAATTATGTTCATTATGCACTTGAACGTTTTAATGTTTTGGCGGATTTTTTAACGTTCTGCATTTTATTCGAGGATACTAATTGACCAATCGTAACACGTTCTTTTGTACCTCCATGGTTTTATAATTTTTGAATCACGGTCACAGAAGTAAACTTTCTAACAGTTTACAGTGATAATAGTCAGTGCCGAATACTGATACCAGATCCAGATGTAGCTACTACCATTGATTAAACATACATGTATGTTTAATCAATGCTACTACTGACTACGGCTCTATAGATAGTGCTAACCACAGCCGTGCTACTGTAACTGTATAGTTGTGCTTGATTGTGTCGTTGTGATCAGTTAACACTGCACACGAAATGAAAACTGTTTAAACGAATTACCATTGTTAAAAGTCGACCATTTATTTTGTTTAGCTCGTGATCCCAACTATTCGAGAGTACAGACAGAATAATCGTAAAATCAGTTTGGTACATTTTTTTCAATATTGATAATGTTGCATCATACTAATTGATTGATTTTTAATTTCGATTAGGAATGGCAGCATTTGAAGAGATGGGTGTTTTGCCTGAAATAGGCAAAGCTATTGAAGAAATGGACTGGTTGCTACCAACTGATGTCCAAGCTGAAGCAATTCCCTTAATATTGGGTGGCGGCGATGTGTTGATGGCCGCAGAAACTGGCAGTGGAAAAACAGGAGCATTTTGTTTGCCAGTCATTCAAATTGTATGGGAGACACTAAAGCAATCTGGTAAACAGAGCGGAGTTACAATCAAGACCTCTAGTGCATCTGATGCATGGGCTTTAAGTATGTGGGATCGTTCATCAGCTACAGCAATAACACCTGATGGTAAAAAATGTCAATCAAGAGATCTAAAAACTTGGCATGGTTGTAGAGCTACGAAAGGTGTAAAAAATGCTGGGAAATATTATTTTGAAGCTACAGTCACAGATGAAGGGTTATGTCGAGTTGGTTGGTCAACACCTGGAGCTGTATTAGATTTGGGTACTGATAAATTTGGTTTTGGTTTCGGTGGAACCGGAAAAAAATCAAATAATAAACAGTTTGATAGTTATGGTGAATGTTTTGGATTACATGATACAATAGGTTGCTGGTTAGATTTGGATAATTTTACTGTTGGGTTCAGTAAAAATGGTACTTATCTTGGTGATGCATTTAAAATACCTGGGAATTTAAAAACTTCTGCGTTTTATCCAGCCGTGGTCTTGAAAAATGCTGAAATGGCATTTAATTTTGGAGATTCTGCATTCAAGTTTGATATTCCTAAGGATTTTTCTGCTGTAAGTAAGGCATCCAGTAATCATATTGAACTTTCTCAATGTAATGCTCCAAAAACAGATTCAAACACAAAAAAAGCTAATAATGCTCCATATGCTATAATTATTGAACCTTCTAGGGAACTGGCCGAACAGACTTATAATCAGATAAAAAAATTTAAAAAATACATAGAAGCACCTCAAATCAAAGATGTATTAGTAGTTGGAGGTTTTAGTATTAAAGATCAAATTGCTGCTTTATCATCGGGTGTTGATATAGTGGTTGCTACACCAGGCCGCTTGGAAGATCTCATATCTGGTGGCCATATGTCTTTATCACAGTGTAGGTTCTATATATTAGATGAAGCTGATGGATTATTAAAACAACGCTATACAAAATTAATCGATAATCTACATGAAAAGATGCCAAAAATTTCAAATGATGGTAAAAGACTTCAAATGATTGTCTGCTCTGCCACTCTCCATGATTTTGAAGTAAAAAAATTAGCCTCACGTCTTATGCACTTTCCTACTTGGGTAGATCTTAAAGGTGAAGATGCTGTCCCAGAGACTGTGCACCATGTAGTAGTTACTGTAGATTCCCAAAAAGATAACTCATGGACTTCTTTGAAAACTCCCATTCCAACGGATGGTGTACATGATAGAGATAATATAAGAGCACTTAATACAATTGAAGCTTTATCTCAAGGAATAAAACTTTTAAAAGGTGAATATTGCATTAGAGCTATAAATAAGCACAAAATGGATAAAGCCATCATATTTTGCCGTACTAAACTTGACTGTGATAATTTAGAAAAATATTTTAAGCAACTCGGATCTTTCTATACTTGCTGTACTCTTCATGGATCAAGAAATGTAAACGATCGTAGAATGAATTTAGAAAGGTTTAAAAGTGGTGAAATTAAGTTCTTAATTTGTACTGATGTTGCAGCTCGTGGTATTGATATAAATGGATTACCTTTCATGATTAATATGACATTACCCGATGACAAAACAAACTATGTACATAGAATTGGCCGTGTCGGCCGAGCAGAACGAATGGGATTGGCTATTTCATTTGTGGCATCAATCCCAGAAAAAGTATGGTATCATGGTGAATGGTGTCCATCTAGAGGACAAAGATGTTCAAATACTGCTTTAACTACTAATAAAGGTTGCTGCATATGGTATAATGAACCCCAATACTTGGGTGAAATTGAAGATCACTTGAATATTACAATACAACAGGTTGGACCAGAAATTAATATTCCTATGAATGAATTTGATGGAAAAGTGGTATATGGCAAAAAAAAAGAAAATAATGGACCAACATATAAAAATCATTACGATCAGCTATTATCTACAATTAATGAACTTACAAAATTAGAAACTAAGGCTCAGTATATATATTTGCACATGCTTAATAATTAGCTGTAAAATGTTGTACAAAATACTATTATTCTTAAAAAAAAAGATGGATTTCATATTAACATTTTAGAATAAACATTTTTTCATCTATATTTTCAGCGTGATTATACTTTCTTTCTATTTTCATACACATCAATATTGTACTAAATAACAAGTGTAAAATATCTTAAATTACAAGCTTTCATTATTCTTCATGCCAGTTCCGACAGGTCCATGACGTCTTTCCCACAACATGCGATTCAATTGTTTTGCATAGCACCTTTCAGCAGTAAGGGCTACACCAAGTTCACCATCTATCAAATAAATTATTAATATTACATAATTTTTTTTATTTTTAAGTACGTAAAATAAATAAAAATAATCATAATATCTTCATCACTAACACTTAATGTAATAATTTTCTTCGGCTTCTTGATATACATCATACACTGGTTTACATTTTCTCATACCATCTGGTCCTTCATAAATACGACAATCTTCATAACGTTGTCTTAAAATTGATAGAATATTGCTATCTACCGCCCTGTAATAATTATTATAAGCATATTTTTTTATTAAGTATTATAAACTGTATAACTTATTTATTTAAACAATTGACTTAAGTACACCATTAATGATTTTAATCTAATATTAATTAAATAATTAATAAAAATAAAATTTCACAGCCTATCAGCAGATTTAGATGTAGACACAAAATAATTAGGTCCTTCTCCAACACAGGAATAAGGATTTTCAACTGTTGTGTTTCAGCTTTCGGTTATTAATTTATCATTATTAATAGCAATTACATTCTCCTGTTCCACATACTTATCCCTGCTTAGCTGCTGATTCGCTTCCCATTTGCACAATCTATCATCATCATAGCATTGATCAACCGTGGGTACTCTTCTTAATTCTTCATGGTAGTAGTTGTAATCTTTTTGATTTGGCTTTACAATAGTTTCTAAGGATATTATATTTTACGATTAGGTGCTAAATTATTTGAACGGCTAATTATGTGTTAATGACTGAAACAATTTTATACCTCTCACCCAAATGACAGGCCCAAATAATATGCCTTTTGCAACCTCGAAAACATTCTCAATCGGGTTTCGGCCGGTGTGTACTTGCTTTTCGTAAGAGAAAATCTTGCCTGGCTTGGCGTCAGTATCAGAAGACATGGTCGATGAGTTGATGAAGAAAGTGTGAAAAACTAAAAAAGACGAACACCGAAATTTTCGCAAATCTTATCACCGAGTAGTGAGTACCGAGTTCATTATCAGTTTCGATTTCGAAGAACGACCTTCAAAATTGCTCTCGATTATACTCGAAATCAAACATTACCATTTGGCGACACTGTTTCATGGCAACACTGCATTATTATACATTATCAGAAAAAGGAAAAAAATTGGGCGGATGAACAAGATAAACAGAAGTGCACAGCCCAAATCACAATTTGATCTATTATAATTTTACGCTTTTTGGTCTATTCAGATTTCAGGCATTAATTAATTCAAATTCAGTTTTTATTTTAATTCGTACGTCGACATTTAAACATCATGAAATTCTGTGGACCTAAATTATCCCTGTGCGGGATCATCATCAGCATTTGGGGGATAATCCAATTGGTAAGTTTTCATCAACCCCATTACTGTTTGTGTGTAATAATTGTAATGTCTTCAAACAGGTGTTGATGGGATTCTTTTACTACATTCGGAGCGTAGCGCTAATTGAAGACCTGAACATTAGCGAGGAGCTTACGTTTAAGACCTCCCAAGAGTTTTATAGCACTGCTGACAAAATGTATTCTTTGGTAAGCATCAACATCACTTGCATTACGTCATACTGTTGTATGTTATTTGATCGCTTTCTTAGTTGTGTTTCCAGTTAGACAATATATTGCTTATATATTTTGAATAGTTTTTATATTTATTTATAAACTAAGGCTTTAAAAAAAATCTGATTTACAATCATTTTGTTGCATCAATGAACAAAAAATGTAAATTAAATTTAAGTCTTAATATATAAATACTTATAGCCAAGCAATTATGAATACATTTTAATCGGAAATCCTAAATTCATCTTAATAGTCAACTTTTATTTCATTTTTTTTATTTTACTCGTTTTACTCCAACCTTTTTTCAGTAAAATTGTTTAGTTCCTAGTGATATAATGATTACTTATCCTTTTGTAAAACAGCGTATATATTCATCAATTATTTTACTTACTGATAAGGGATGGTATTGTTATAATATTGTAACAAAAGTCTTAAGTCATTGTAATAATATAATATACCTACATTGTAATGACCTTATGAAATATATTAAAATGAAATATTGAATAATTTAAGTTTTTTCCACTGTCAAATTTTAAAAAAATGGTAACCAAATCATAATTTTTCTTTTTTTTTTAGAATGCATACAATTGTTGGATCGCTGCATGTCTTTACATTTTTACACTTGTTGTATCTGGACATCAGTTTTACATGAACAACCGAAACACAATGAGTTTGTAAAGTGTTATATATGTTACTTTTATTTTAATTTTATTTTATTGTAGGAGGTATTTGTTTTCTTTATGATTTTTTTTTTCTACTGCCTTCAATGATTATATTAGGTCATATTTGAGTTATTTTTCTTTGTTAACAGATTGTTAAATTTTTGGGTTTTTGTGTTATTTCGTCAAAAAATGAAAAAAACCATTGATATTAAGAACTACAATCTGGAATATACATATATATAAGTATTTATTTGGTATTTGATACTTAAAATTATACTTTAACACCTGAAATTGTAAATGATCAGTTGAAATAAATTATTAGCTATAAATAATTCAAAATTGTATGTCTAATTAATAATAAAGTTTAAGATATTATTACAATCACTTGTATTTTTAGGGTTTAATATTAAGTGATTTTGTAGTATCATTCTCTATCAAACCTATGTTAACCTGTTTTGAAGTAATTTTTCTCTTTCGTTTTTATAATATATCTTATTTCTTTATTTAAAGAGATATATTTTTATTTTTTATTTAAATGGATCTTATGGGTTAATTAGTATTTAAAATAATAAATTAATAGTTTGCCGTTGACTTGAGTTCACTTTTTATTAAATAATACTTTTGATTAATTATTTTGGTTGAAATTCAGAATGGTATGTACCTAAAATATTTGCTTTTAAATGGTCTCATATGGTTCAGAGTTCTTTATTATGTTAGATTGAAATTGTTTAATACATTTAACTTTTATTGTAAATTGATATAGTTGTTAAAATATTACTTTTAGGTATATAAGTATTAACGGACGAAATATTAGTGAATTATTGTTCTTGACTAGTTCCATTTTATTGGTTGAATGTATATTTGGTGATATTGCAGCCCAGGCAAATATTATCTTGCTAGTGCCTAACAACCAACTAGAGTACCAAATTGAAACATATTAAGTAAGACAGTATTGATTTATTTATTATAATTCTATTCAAGACAGCAAAGTATTTTTTAACAGTGTATCTAATGTTAAGAAACAAATACAATCTGATAGTTAATAAAACAACAATTGGATTAATAATTTTATTTAGAAACCTAGTCAACTTATTGTATCTGTTATACGTTTTATAGTTGTAAAATAACAAGTTTAACAATCACAGGCAAATATTAATAATTTGGTTATTTTTAACGTCCACCCATTTATATGGTTTTTTACTCGTCTTAAGCATAGAATTAAAGTACTAAGGGTGTCACAAAGTCAAAGGATAACAATTGCTCTATTATATAATGGGTTTCTCAGTGCCATGTAAATTAATTATATTAACTAAGGATGGGCAGATACCAAATCTTCTGATACAAGGGATAGCCAATATATGAAAAAATTAACTTTTTTAACAGAAACCATGAATAGATACTAGATAAGACATATTAGCACAAGTTTTTATTATAATGTATGTAGTTTTATTTGCACATAAACTATTATGATATAGTATTAACCATGTACCTAATGAATAAATATATAAATTGGTTTACCTGAGACTATGGTCTTGTGCCATTAGCCTTATTAATAATAAACTATTCATACTTTGTGATATTATTGATATTAAAATTTAATGCTGATGGTTCTTTTTTTTTGCAATATCGGTTTTTGGATACCTTTGGATACCACCTCATAATATTAACTGAATAAAATAACATTATTAATTTCATAAAATAATTAGTGGCTTTTATTGCTATGTATCTGAAAATAAAAGGTGCTCATTGTACCATAATAGACCATTAAAGTAAAATTATTTAGTATTCACTTCATTAAATTGAGCAAAAAAAACAATTTTTTATTTTTTATTTTCCATTTTTATGATTAGCCATTTTACATGGTAAAATATGGGTATAACTCAAAACATATTTGGTATTTATAATATTACATAATTTATACATAGAAAATATAAAAAACTTTTTACACATTCATTACAGAATATTTAATAAAGTCTATGATTTTTTTTTAATTCTTATATTAATGATAAAATTATCTTTGGTACAGTAATGTATTTAACTGTATTGCACCTAAACATATTGCTTAATTTAATCAAACACAACAATTATTAACAACTTTTCCCTTTCATTTAAAAAAAAAAATTACAAAAATGTATAAAACTAAAAGTATGATAATATTTTTAAAATACTATCATAATATGTATGAACTTTATTGATAGGTATTTGAATTTTGTCACTTATCTGATCATAAAATTAGATATGCCCACCCATGTGTAATAAGCTATCTATCAAAACATAGGCATAGTTGGAGGATAAAAAAATCTATTACTGTTTACGGACATTTCACAATAAATTAAAAACCATATAAACTTGAATATAAACTTAAGTGTACTATAAAAATATATTTATAACAATTCATAAACTAAAAAACCTTATTATTTTATATTCAAATGCCCGAATAAATTCATTGCCATTGCAGTAAACATTTTTGAATTAAAGTGTTCTTTTATAAATTTTTTCTAAAAATTTAAAAAATAAATCTTGTGATAAACCCCGAGACACTTGTTGAATATGAGTACATATTAAGTTATAACTTTCTTCTTCATAAAGTTTAAAAGTATTTGGTAATTTTAATTGTTCATACAGTTCTTTGATAATTTCAACATTGGCTGGATTGTCAATACCATAGTTGTCCTCCATAATTTTCTTTTGTGCAGGACTAGCTTTTTGCAATGCTACTACAGCTAACCATGAACATTTGCCATCTTCTATGTCAGTGCCAATTTTACCCATTACCTCAGGGTCTCCATAACAGTCCAAAAAGTCATCCTAAAATAATTTTTCGACTCAATAATTTGAATACATCGATAAATATATATTAATTATACTTGGACTTGAAAGAAATGTCCCATTTCAAGTAATATGGTCTTCGCTTGTCGAAAAACTTCTGGGTCATTTATATTAGCCTGGAATTTAATTTTTGTTAGTAAATGTTAACATAACTTTAATATAATATACTTACCATTCGCATGGCAAGACACACGGGAAGAAAAAATGAATAGTATGCTGTCTTATACTTCACAATAGCTGTATAATTTTCCATAGTATACTTTTCCAGTTTTTTGGTTTTAAAACTATGAGCAGTCAACATATCAAGACTCTGACCCATTGAAGTTTTCATTGTAACCTAATTATTTTATTTAATCAGTACTGCGAGAATGAACAAGGTTCAGGGTTCTGGGACACAATATTTATTATTTATTAAGTTAGAATTTAAATAGTTCAAAAATATAATGTTAAGTATGTTTTCAAGTTATATTTTAAAGTCCTAAAGTCAGTTAAATATATCAAATACATTTTTCCAGGTCCTTTAAAAATCTTAAAACAACACTAAATTTAATGGTTTTAATAATTTTTTTTACATACATCAAAAAACAGCTCCAGAATATGTAGATAATAAGGCTTATCTTTGAAGTACTTTTTAATCAATTGATAAATAGAGTGTTCAAGAAGAATACCATCATTTATTGCCACTAAGCCAATATCATTGTGCCGATACCAACATGGACGTCCTCGTCTAGTGATAGCATTATCCATTATATCATCCAATACTAACTGAAAAGCTTGCAACTAAAAAAAATATAAACATTTTTATGATAATTAAACATTCATTTGTACATGTGAATTTAATTTGATTTAATTGAAAAAATGTAATTACATCAGATTCTCTACTGTTTAGTAACTAAAAACAATAATGAATATAATAGTAACAGTAATCTTTATATTAAATTTACGCCATCAAATTACCAAGAAACTAAAAATAAAATAAAATAAAATAATAAAAATTTGAGAAAAAGTAAAAATAGTGAGCAAGAGGAAAACCAGAATGTTATAAAAAATGATGGTCAATAAATAAATAATAATTATTGAAAAGTGTTAATAGAAATTTTCCTGTTTGATAAATTGATAAAATATTTACTAAATAATAAATATATAACTATATTAGAATTATAAGAACAAATCAAAATTTGAAATTTTAAATGAACCGTAATCTAAATTAATTTTTTAAAGAAAATAATTAAAATCTATAGACCATAAACTAATAATAATTAATAATTACTATCAATGTAAATAATATTTAGTTATACTCTTATGAATTTAATAATTGTATTACTTCATAGTTGGTTACTCCATAATTAATAATTAGAAAAAAAGCTCACATATAATATACTTAATTCTTTCATTCAATTAAAATGTATGCGGTTAAATATTTAACAATTAACTATTGCAATACTAGAAATCACAAGAAAATTATTATTAATCAATTCAGTATACATTATTGGATAAATACATTCTCAACTAATTAAGTACATATCATTAAAAATGTAATAGTTATAAATAATTGTATACAAGCTATGTCTTATTTTAAAATAGTTGTCATCAATCTATTATATTTAGTATAATTGTGTATTAATTGTTTAGTTAATATTTTAATTTGTTTTTAACTATACATTTTACGCAGATAAGAATAAGGTAAATCAAAAAGGTTAAAACTAAAAAGCATTTTTCAAAGAGTAATTAAAATGTATTATATTAATTATATTATATAATTTTTAATTATGATTGATAATATATTTATATGATTTATTAAGTCTCAAATTAACCCAATAAAAATAACAGATTGAAGATTTAAATAATAGTAGGCATTGTCTAAGTCATTGTTGAGTAATTTATTAAACCCATAAAAGCTTATTATAGTTACATTAGCTATCAAGCCACTTAGGATAGTTTTATATTATTTATAAAAATTACCAGACTAATAAAGAACATTTACCAAGATTAAATTGCTGGTGTTTTTATTTGTTACCAATGTTACCAATTATTAAGATTCAACATTAAAATTTAAAAATAAATACCCATACAACATACTTCAGAGGTACATATGTTTATGGTATATGTTTAAACTTGTATTCATATTTAAGTATTATACACATTTACATCTACACTTTAACTCATCAATTAATAACTGAAATATTTTCAGTTTATAATTTAACACTTTGACACTATGTGTATAACAATATAATTATAATGAATGAAGTAGAGAAATATATAATATTACAAATATATAAACATAAATATTTCAATATTTTCTCAGTTACAAATTGCATTCCTTAATTCAACTTACTATTTCAATACACCATCCCAGAACATAGGTTAATCTAAGATTTTCATCAGTTAGTTGAGACGGAGACGCCAGCATTTTATACGAAAGCACCAATGCTATCCCACGGTTCTTCTTACCGCCAGGTACATTGTACTGCAACAACTAAAACAGCAGTAATTGATGATATTAAAAACAGCTAGCACATCAGACCGTGTAATCCAAACCTTTGCTAACCATTTAGTGACATCAGGTATGTCCAAATTACGACCGGTGTCCGTCAAATCCCTGACAACGTCAGGGAATACGGCCATAAAACTTCTGGTCTCGTCTTTGCTAACAGCGGTGCCGGATATCACCGGCGGCACTGGTGGTGATCGTACTGCACTCATGCACCTGAAATCCAACCGTATTCGAGCAGTCCGTTGGCGGTGTAAGTAAATCACTATAATCAGAACAGGATACGTACCGCAGTGATCTATCCCTTCGGACGGCCGTGGTCTCGCGACACAACTGTTCGCATCGCGAAAACGCGCTCCTTCGACTCAATGCCCTGGTGACGATGGACATCTTGTTCATGGTTCGATTTTTCTTACCTCCGGAACCGTTGGGGGATAGAACTGATCAAATGAGTAATCAACCGCGATCGCGTACAATACGAGGTACAGTTGAAAACGAGTTCAGCGAGTGCGCGAAGAAAGCGAAAAAACTTCGGATGTCGTCGTCGTCGACGCGGAACGAGTGCACGGCGGTTGTGCTTGCCGACTGGAGAGCTGAATCGAAAGCGGGCGCACGTCGATGTGCAGGTGTACGTGAGATTTCATTTCGCGCTCTGCTCGTTAGTCGTTCCCCTTTTTTTTTCAAACACCTCTAAAGGTACGTACTACGTGCGGCCAGCCACGATCCGCGGAGCCGCGCGTGCAGCGTAGCAGACGAACGAGCCACGACCGCAGCGCTCTCTGTGCGACGGGCGCGAAAGCTCTCGGGGCCGTCGCGGCCGAGAATCGGTTATCTTTCCCCTCGGTGACACGCAATGCGGTATTTACGTCATGGTTACCGCTTGAGGACCTGCCAAAAGTGGCTGGCTCGCAGCCCTTAGCCTTTAAGTGACTAATAAACTAAGATTTAATAATCGAAGGGCTTAGTGCAACGATCAGATTAGTCCACTTTTTTTGAAAACTTTACAGGACAAGCTTGTACCGGGTTGTTGCACCGAACGTACAAAACAAGTCCATCATTATCGTTATAACTAAATAACCAACTGTGGCGCCGATCCTATAATAACAAATAACATTTTTTATAGAACATTTGGTGGGCAAGTACGATTTATTGTAAAAAAAAAAAATCATTAATTTATTAGAATAACATTGAACAATTGATTTTAAATCAATAATTTATTTAAAGGTAAAAATTTTACAGTAGAAAAGCATTTGCTTCTTGAACAAATATCATGAACCAAGACTTGTTGAACCAAAAACTTAGTTTTTAAAATAAAGTGTAATCCTGTTGGGGTGAGTCGTGGGTGGTATATTTAATTTTACGAAGTTTGCTATATTATGTATTTCAGTTGATATCAGCGCAACTGATAACCAGTGATTGTTAGTCTCACTAATTCGTAGAGCAGTTAATGTTGTATAATTTCTGATATATAATAGTCGATTTAAAAAAATATGTAGACTTATCTGGTATTCTGGTTGTTGCACCGGACCTTTCAATATTATACTTCATTATACATTTCAAACTAACAATTCCCAGTCTTCGATGTATTTAATTATTTATATTTTACTCAGATAATAGTCTGCCAAACGGGGCCGTCATCAAAATATTCGTAGAACTCAGAATGTTGATAATATTATTAGCTGCTATACTTTGATGTCCCGTTACGGAATAGACCGTATGTTCACACATTCAATTTATATAATATAGAAATATTATATTTATAACTTTATAAGCGCCCACGAGTCAAAACTTTAATACAATTTAAAATAAAATGTCCTTTTAAAAGTTGCCTCCGATGTAAATACGCCTCTGGTGACAATAAGACATGAGTCACTTAGCCATTAATGACCCAATATTTTTTTTCTCCGTGAAATAAGATCGTTGTGATTTCGACGAATAGGAAAGGAGTGTTTTTGTTACTCATCGTCTAGTCTCTGTCGCGGCGAGTAGGTACCTCTCAAGCCCATGCCGTATGAATATAATTATAATAAAAAACAATTTAACAGTCAATACTGTTTTTAAAAAACCGAGTAAACATAGCATTTGTGTACTAATTTGTGTGACTGTAATTAAATAAAATAAAAACAATAACTTACCAATTTTACATTGAAAGAATGTTTTACCTATAAATGATGCTTCTTTTCTTAAATGTTAACCAACAGACATTAAAATTTATTGTGGTGAAATCAGCATGTAACTAAGCTTGTCGTCTAGATTGAAAATTGTACACAAAGGCAAAGCTTATGTTATAGCTTGGGTGAAAAATTTAATATCTTTATTAAATTTCCTAAAAAATATGTTTTTCAATGCTTTAGTATATTTTATCTGGGATGCGGCAAACGACCAACGAACACTATAATTTATTTCTGACTTACGCTGATTGAAATTACTCTAGTTTTATAATTCTAGGTTTGAACAAGTAACGATTTACTTGAGTAGAACATAATTAGAGCATAATTTGAGATCAAATCATGGCGTGAACGTTATGTAAGTGATATAATATATAAATACCAACACTTATAAATAAGATATATTTTATTTTCCTTTATATTTTTCAACACAATTCCAACTTCTTCAGATAAATCGATTACATTTTTGCTAGTCTAATAAATCATGACGTTCTAACTCTTGCCCTATTGACTGCAGTTTCTTTGCTTTTCCCTTAATACACTATTCGTGGACTGCGGTGGACAGCTAATTTTGTCGACATTAATACAGTATTTAATATGTATGCACAGTATACCTAAGTGGTTATTTAGAAGGTGAGTTCAGTCAATATTTTCTGAAAATGATGTACCTACGCATATTACGTTGCTTACACAACTTTTTTTCAGTGATATAATAAAACCAGAGAAATTATCACAATGTTTGTTATTATTACTGAAAAAATATGAACAATAAAGAACATGAATTTGGAACTATGGAATAAGATAAACGATTATTACAACGAAAAAAGTATAAAAAAAATTAAAACTAATAGAAGGAAAAAAGTTATTTTATACTGCATGAATAAATTATATGCCCATTCCCCCGCCTAAACTTGAAGACCCAGTTATAGGTACGCCTGCAGTGACCGGAACCCGTCTGATATTTGGTGAGAGCTGCAAAGAATTTATAGGTGAAACTCCGAAACAGTTAATGTGATGAGCTATACGCTATACCACCAATATCTAATAGATATATTTTAAACATATGATGTATAAATATGTTATAGGCACAGATATATATTATATACGTATGAAAACCAGCTACTATCTACTATTTACTCACATTTTTATGAACTATAGAAAGGTACTTATAGAATTATTTTTATAGCATCAATGTTGTGTAACGTATAGGTATTGTTTATTTCTTTTGATTCTGAGAAAAACGCGGAACCTATTGATTTTAGTTTTTTCACGGGTAGTGTTTTTTTTCTGTTTACCCTTTTGGGTACATATACCTACGTATCTGAAATTTAGAAACATTAGAAACCTTCCTGAGCATTATTAGCTATTAGGCATTAGCAATTAGATACGTCACGAAACGCTGATTAAATGTCAATAAAAAATTAATTTGTATTGTATTCCAACTATATGTTAATCTAAATAGCGAACCTATTACAAATGCTCGTAAAAAAAAGGGTTTTTACAATTATGATTCATAAATCATATTCTAACAGTTTTATGATAAATAATGACACGATAAATTACTGCAATCTGGCAATTACAGTAACAGTTGATAGGCACTTAAATAGTTAACACAAACATGAAAAACAATGCATGAACATTGAACATTGTTTTTAACGTTTTAATACATCTAATATTCTAATATTACTACACAAAATACTACGTACTATATGCATAATTAATATATATATATATATTATTTTTTTTTGTAATTTAAACTATTTTAACCCGAGGCCATATATACACAGCAGTAACGTGTGAAATTGTAATCGAATATTGCGGGGTCTATCCACTTATCTTTACTGCAATAATCTCCATCGCTATGGCTATTTAAAAATGCACAGAAGACTAATTTTGCTATTTTCTGTGAGACGTAAAATTATAAGCCTATATTAATTATTAATCTATTGCAAAATCAATCGCACTTCACTTGCAGAGAAATAACCAATTAAAAATTAATCTGGACTGGTATTCGAAAATATCATGGTATACATACAAATTAAATATTAATGTATACGCTTTCGTAGACGCCACTCTTAAAAAATAAACGTCTAGCCGTTTAGGTGTAAAATGTAAATATAGCTTATGTTATTCAGAAACGTGATACCATAGACGCGTGAGTACATCGCCGATGCAGCAGCAAGCGGAACACAAACGTTATAGCCTATACGCCTATGCCCTATAGGTATAACTACCCAGGGCCCATGTACTAAATTTTATTATTTTTATAGATATAAAATCACATCGATTATAATATTATGTAAATTCATAACCAAAATTAAATCTACTATTACTTTTTTTTTTCACCGTACCTACATTATTTTGTATTTATTATTCATTGATGTTTGATATCATCATAATACAGGAATATATATACATTGAGCATACGATATATGCACCTTAAAATATTCTTCAATGACACGGTAGAACAATAATAACAATGCGTTTATGAATTTATTTGTTCTGCGATATTGTATAGGTACTAAATAAATATATTATTGTAACGTAAATGTTTCCGTTGTTGGCTGCTACTTTTAAATGAACTTTCGACATTACCTATCTACTATATTAATGTTAAAAATTCCTTCCCATACACAGTAGATATTTTATAACAATATATTTGAGATTTGTCAGAACCGGTTAATATCTGATCTTCCACTAGGCAACGAATATATTACAAAATATTTTGTAGTATTGAAAATATAACCATTTATTGTGTGAAGTTTTCACTAAATTTATATTCGATTTTGTCGCGTATAATATTTTGTAGTGTTGAAAAGATAACCATTTATTGTGTGAAGTTTTCACTAAATTTATATTCGATTTTGTCACGTATAATATTTCTCGCATTATATATATTTTACTGTATAGTTGCAACTTTTTAACAATTAGCTTTATAATATAAATCAATATCTATAGGTATAACCATGACATAACATATTACATAATTATTATATAATATATTATAGTAAACAGTATGTTTTTTTTCACCAGATACAATGCCATATGAAAGAAAAAAAGAAAAAAAAAAAACAGTATGTAATATGGTCTAGCATACATATCACGTATAACTGTATAACCAAACAAAAACAGAACTCAATTGTCTCGGGTTATCTCACTTAATAGTATAGCTATATTATAACTATAATCGATAATTATTGATTAAAGAATCAAATATTCTATAACTTTAATGATTATAAATTACCATTTTTTATCGGTTCGACCGGTGGTCCGGAAAGATCACATCACAGATAACTAGCACATGAATAATTTACTGCGCCCGAGCGGCAGTTCACACGTCTAATATAATGTGGCCTAAGTGGTTTAGTGTACTATTAAATATAAAGTCATAAATTAAAAAATCAAATACTCGCCCACCTGTTTAAGCCGCTAAGTATTTATTTCACCAAAATTTCAAATATACCTATATATTATACATTTAATTTGACGGTGAAATACATACTTAAAATTTATAATGCACTATTAAATTCGAATTATATATATATATATATATATATCTATAATCATAATACAATTATACTTTATAGCTGATATAAACTATGCAATAATATTTATAATATTAATCATTGTGTTGGAAGTATCGAACATAAGATAATTAGTATCTAATACTTAATTACATGAATGATGTACCTTGTACCTATACTCTATAGTACGTATAATACGTATATTATACTTGCATATTATGCATCCGCTATTCCGGATGTCAATGTAGTATATAGACGGATTAGTTTTATAAATGTAGTACCTATCAATATGGTTTGGTTTATATGTGTATTTTTACACAGCCACCTATACTTTCTTACATGGGCGCTCATAGGCAGGGGCGACAAAGCGAGGGACTTGCCCCCCATGGAAATATAATATGAACTCGCAATTTAATAAATATCGTTATTATTATTATTATGATTATTATAGTGCATGAAACAGAAATATAATGTTCTTTTGATTATATTTTATTTACTATAATATTTTTTCTGCCCTCATTAAAATTCACGAAATAACCTTTATTTAATTTACATTTTGAGAATTTTGCTGACCCCACTCCACCTACAACTTTTACTATAGACGCCCATGATTTCTTATTAGGTAATATTGTAACTATTAAATATTTATAAACAGAAAAAAAAAATAATTACATTTACTTTATAAGTTATATAGGTACGTAATAATTTTTAACAGCCAATAATATCTCCACAATTTATAACAAAATACATTTAATATTAAAAAGCATATTAACTACTTATTAGGTACTTATATTTTAGTATAGTAATAACTAATATGTACTTAACTTAATCTCTAGTATATACTTTATCGTTTTTAATAAACAGTTATCAAATTCAATAATAATATATTTTCAAATGTTATGCTTGCTATAATTAGCAACTAATTCAATTAAATACAGTATATTTGAAATCGAATTGAGAGATACAATACTACGTTAGCACTTTTTGCAGTAGATTTTAACAATATGTTTAGCTTCCAAAAAATATGTGATCACATAATCACTTCCATATTACAGCTATATATATAAAGTTTTTGAATAAAGTAATTTAAATTATTGGAATACTAATTCAAATTACTAGTTATAACAAGTATTTATGTATTGAACAAATTACAGAAATAAGCACTGGAAAAACTTATAGATTTTCTGTCGATATTTATAGTATATAGTGATAGTATATAGTATACGTGTCTAATCATAAGCTTACTGCAGCTAATAATTTGTGAGTAAAACATAACATATATATGTTGATGCAGAAACAAATATACAATAAATTTAAATTTAAATTTACAATAAGATGTTCTAATCATAAGAGCTATCTACAATAATATTAAATGATTAATATTTGAATATAAATAACTATAATTGTAATACGCAATACAGGTATACCCAATAATAGTAACTATTATGGGGAGCAATTATAATATATTACGCATATAAATATACACATTTTATATTCTCAATAAAAGTTTAAAATTGTTGAAGAATTATCTTAGTTTCTGTGTAGGTAGTATAATACTTGTATTATATATCTATACTGCCAATACTATACGTATAGATAAAGTATTATATCAGGAATAAATACTTGTCAAACGAAATTGAATACTTTTAGGCTGAGTTTTAGCAGATGTACAATCAATTAAAACAGCAAAAAAAGTATTCGATACAAACTATATTTCACACATATTATACACATTTATACATGCTTTAATAACGCTTTTAGGAGGGACTGAGGGAGCCTGTCTAATATAAATTATATTAGGTAGGTACATGGTTTTATTAACGAATTTCCGTCGAAAACGTTTAAATGTTGATTGTGGGAAAGGAAGAAACTTTTTTAAACATATTATCCCAAAATATTGCTCACATCGTATACACCCACAATAGTTATAAGTACTAAGGTATACTACTTAGTACCTATATAATACATAAATTATTTATTTAACGAAATTGTATGCCGTAAAATATAAATCTGTATGAGTATAGCCGGTTATATTGTTGGTCAAGGACGATTTTCTAATAAATAAAAGTTTAACATCAGAAATAATTGTTTGCTCAGACGCTCAGTAACTAAAAATATATTATGTTTATAATAATATGGCAGACTGGCGGCATAAATAATGAAAATGAAAAACATGGAATACATATTATATCCATTAATAGAACATAATAGGTGTAATGAAAAATATACGTAATATGTTGAATAAAACAACACGAATTATAATAATAATTAATATTATTACTTAATCATTATTATGATTAGTATATCACATTATATAGGTTTAAAAATTAATTATAATTTATATGCGTGTATATTTCAGATTCCGATATTCTTTGGTAGTTGTTTCTGTTATAAAGGTTTACTACGGTTGACTACGGTTTACCAAACCGTAATACTTTTGATTATTTTTGTAAATAGTTTATACACATATTTTATGAGATTTTATATTTTCTTATTAATTAAATGAAAATATATATAAATTAACAAGTAAATAAATAAATAAATTTATTTATGATTTAGGCCAGAACTTGGTATCGAAAATAACAATAGATCACCCAATATAATACAGACAATATAGTATAATAATATACATTACAAGAACATTAATGATTAATACATACTTACATTGATTATAAATAGTATTTATTATCAGTATTATATAATAATATATTACGTAATATTTTTACACAGAAAGCACCTGCAGAAGATTTCAATCAAATCTATCGATCTACTAGATGAATTCAAATGTTCGGTCAATTAATGTCTGCCGATTATAGTATATTATAGTAGCTTATTGTATATTATGGTATACATAGAAAAAAATAATTTAAATAATTAAAATGTTCCTAAATTTGTAATATTCGAATAATTCAAAAGTATGTGTCACCTTGCATGTATATAAATACAATTTTTTCATAATTTTTCCACAGGGCTTGGTTATAATTTTGTACAATTGTATACTTGATAACTATAAAGCATAAGGTCACACTAAAACTTTGGTTATTGAATTGAGTTCGTAAAATATAAAATATAAATCTTAAATAAATCTTACGGTATAATTTTGTAATAATTAATAATGTATATTAAATACGGTAATATTACACAGTAGAGCGCCAATTATGTGATGAGGCCGGGAGTGGAGGCCAGTTGGAAAGGGGTACGGTGTGTTTCCCCTTGATTTGAGAGTGTTAGAGTGTTTATTTTTATGACATTTAGTAACATATTTGTAGGTTGGGCAACCTTTGAAGTTAGCTGTGTTGGCACTTTGGCATAGTAGATACCTACGCATTTGGTCGGACTACTTCTGTCTTTGGAAGTCATTTGTATGATGATTCTCCCGATACTTGACGAGGCTCGTGATTAAAGTAGTTGTCTGTGTATGCCCATACTCCTGGCAGTTGTGGCGCTGAGAGGCCCGCTCTTGTTTTGAAAGGGTTTTTCCACTTTAATAACTGTGTTTAGTTATGACCAAAGATTGAAGATTTCCTTGTTGGTTTTTTTTTGGCACTAGAACCACGAAGAAAAAGGTAACCACTCTTTTTTGACGTTTTCGACGCGTTTAACACGAAAGCCTAGTTCGTCGAGGACTTTCATAATATCAGTGGTGAGAGCTGTGTCTTGTGTGTTGGAGATTTCTGATAATGGTCCTATAGGACCGAAGTTTTGGTGGGATAATTGTGTGATTGTAACAAGTGACTTTAACTCCCCCAGTTAAATTCACCGGGGGAGTTAAAATCGGTTAGCTTATATGAATTTAACTATCCCAGTTAACAATCCAGTTAACCGGTCGTTATTATTTTTATCATCATGATGTATGTGTTGCTCAAGATCAAGGGTTGAATTAGTTTACATGTTAGATGCTTCTGCAACATTGTCATCTTCAGTCTCAAACCGATTTGTTGAGGAAAAACTTTAAGGTTTTTGTCCACGTGGGTTGGAGTCGACGGAAAGTTTAAAGAAGATGACAACAGACGTTCGTCGTCTTTTTGATGAGACGGCGAATGGCAACCAATTTGACTTTTGAGACGCACTGAGATTTTTATAAACACTTGACGATTCAATAATCAACGGCATTACTTACACGCTAATACAACAGCCATTGGATTGGTTTACCGTCGACGTTTTCTTACCTGCTGGACTTTCGTTCGCGTTCATGTGATCATAAATCGTTTTATGATCGATTGAAGTCGACTTACCTCGGTTTTATTAAAATGTATTTAGAACATTATTTGTACATACCAACACACCAGGACTACATCAACAGATATTTCAAGTACAAAAACTATGAATCTAGACCCCCATAGATGTAATGTTAGCTAATGCGTCTCTCACAAAAAAAAAATGGAGATTTAAGTGTGGGGCGCCAAGACAATACTTACCAAACGTTATCGAAGTAGGAGGATTGCGTATGAAAGCACCTTAACAGTTGCCTATTATAAGTCCGATATTATTTCGAGTTATTCATTGACAAAAAATGGAGTAATTTTTATTAATTTTGACACTTATAAAGTTAAATCCATCCTTGTCTACTTCCAAAACATACTTTGGATACATTTATCGCTGTCATAGGTAAATTGAAACAGAACATTTTACGGTGGGCATGTAACACTACAAATCCAGATATATTTACAGACAATGTGATGCTTAAAAAGTTATATCCGCAGTTTGATATCTTAAGTATGTACCCGCTACTTTTTTTTAAATCGCCTGGGTACTATTCTTAATTCTTCTGAGGATCTGTATACAAATATTATATAATAGCATAGAAAATATGAAATGTTCATGCTATCTGTGAATTGTGATAGTACTGTACACTCAATAATAATAATATTTTCAACCTATAGATCACCCAAACGTTAAGTTATTATTGCCACTCATAGTGGGCTACAATGGCTACATATTGTTGAAAAATGTACGTAAAACGCAGTTTCTATGCCCGAAATACCATTTTTTGCTGACCAATTTACGTTCATCAAGACGACCGAACGAAAAGGTCTTGGGAGATTAATAGAAGTCCACGATATAACTAAAAATACATTACAGGCAAAGACAACGAGACAGCCATTAACGAACCACTGTCCAATCCGATGTAAAATGTTGTCTATATTTAAATTTATACATTTGTCTCATGGGGCAACCCCCTGAAATTTCTCATTGATTTTTCTTTATAAATATATAAATAATCCATCCTAAACATGCATTTACATATAAATATGGACAAAACAAATAATTATAATTGTTATTTTGTTGATTTTATTTAATTTGACTTGTTTTGTTTTGTTTTTGCAGATACAAAGAGAATGTAATTGCTTTTAGTGAAATTTAAAAGATGTATACTTGAAACTCATAGATATAGCCATTCACCGGATAGAATATATTCTACGAAATAATGGCGCATCAAAATTGAAACGTTATTCTATTCAGTATTTCTTGGTTGACATCATAGTTTTTTTTTAACTTGTATAGTCTTAGTAATATACTTATTTTGAAAACTTTGTCAACATTAAAACGGAACATAATAAAGTAAACATAGGTTTATAAGAAAAGGTAAAATTCACAATAATTTGATAGTTTATAATTTTAAGTTATTATAACAACATTATAATTAATATTCAGTTATAAATTTATAATAAATAATAATATTTAGTATTTTTATCATAATGATATTTTATTTTTAAATATATTTTACTTTTATAGATAGTATGTATATATAATGTATATATAATGTTTATAATTTGACACAAGGTAGGATACTGATCTGAAAATCGTTATGGCCTAATGGGTATCAATAAAATATCGAGTTGGTACCTATTATCAATCATTGTTCATTATTAATTTTTGTACATTTTTTTTACATGAAATAGATGATTTAACTTTTGGCATTTTAAAACAAAGTATATGGTAAACGTCAAGTCGTGACAAAGAATAACCATACACGTTCAATCGAAAATTTATATATGATTTGTGTGTAATAAAATTGAAATTAACAATGGACAACGCTTTCAACACTCGTTCGATAATAACCGCGGTCACAATAGTGAATAGATAAAAAACACCATTAAAATCACTAGATAACAAAAGTCGCAAAATCGGGAAATAGGTCTATTTACATTTTATTTACTTTGAAAATTAGATAGACAGTATATAAGAACGTGTTTTTGAAAATATTATTTATTAAATATTAATTTGATAAAATATGACCAGTTTTGATTGAAAAACTGGTAAAAATGTAAAATATTTTAAAAATAGTACTAAAATGTAAAAAAAAAAAATCGCAAAATAAAATGTTAAAATTCAGATTCCCTGTATCTTGAAAGAAATTTTAAACTCACTCTGCTATCTGCCAAGCATGTTATAAAAATATGCAAATGCTATAAAATCCCAAACCCTGCTAATGAGTAATAGCCATACGATGTTAATATTTTCCTTTGGATTACTGTATCTATAACACTGACTTACAGATACATTAAATACATAAACTTACCGGTTACTGTTTATCAAATAGGTATAATATGTTATGGACATGGCGATAGGACTATAGGAGATGCCGATGGCCAGATAGGTATTTATTATTTAGTAGTAAAGTCGACGCGGTCACAAACTGACGAGCAGTAATATAATGTAAACCGAAAGCTTTACAAAATTAGAAAATGTCACCAAAAATATTCTTATAAGCGTTTGAAGTACGAGTTGCACGAGAATCGACCGCTGCGCTGTTTAAAATAACTTAATGAATAATTAATGATTTTTTTTTTAATTTAAAGAAACATTGTTTTCTGTTTAAATTATGATTTTAATGTTGAGGAGTACAATATTTTGCACGTCTTTATCAGTGTCACCAACATCTGTTGTTTTCTTCGCGGTGTTATCATAGTGTTATACTTGTTGTATAAACTGCATTTACACACTAGGAAATTGGCGGTTAAAAAATATTAGATAAGGATTAATGAGCATTCTTTTTTGTCAGATATTTCAATTGACGATTGTTTAATGTTTACGACTTAAGATTTAAGATCTGCGAAGTACGAGTGTACCAAGTTTCGATGTACCTATCATGTATTCACGTATGTACCTACTTAATTCATTTTTTAATAAAGTTATTCTTGATTTTTGTTTTAATTATTTATGTTCTTATGTAGTGTTTTCAGTATATTGTAATCACACGTTCGAGTCTTCTTTAAGCGCTTAAGTTTAACTAAAGGTGAGTTCTTGTTGCTACATTTTTCCTTTTTTTCTTCTATTTTTTAAAGATATTTAATTTAAGTTGAATGTTTAGTTTTTATCGTTCTAGTCTTAAAAATCACTGAAGTTTTATTTTTACTGATTTTTTACTGTCTTAAATTGGTCATGTGAATTACAAAATACTGGTATAATTAGTGCTTGGATTGAAGGGGTTTGGAGCGCCTCTTCTATTTTTTTTTTTGTATTATTAATGGAAAATGACTACAAATAATGCTAGAAATATAATTTTTATTTAAAATTTTTTCTTTGAATAGTATATTGGAAAAATGTTTAGTATATAATAGGGTTTGAATACATATCAGTGCAAATATATTAATTTGAATCGGGCATTTACGTTAACTTTGAATGTCACTCAATTACACTTCTACCAAAAATAACAGTATGAAGTGCTACTTTGTAATGAAATTTAACTTCTTTATTGTTTTTATTTTTAAGTCTGATTTTGGCCTGAGGAATTGTTCCATACAACGTAATATTTTCTGCTAATATTTGTTTGTCTATTGGTGTAATGAATAAATGAATTCAGATAAAGTTTAAATGTCTTGGCTCAACAATTTAAGAAAATTGATACAATTTTATAATTTTATTCATTATTTAAAAAAAATTGTATTATTATAATTTATATCTATTATAAATTGTAATGTTCATTATTTTAGGTATGTTTAAATGTATCATTGTAGCACTCACTGCCCACAATCATTTGTTTATATCCACTAAAATAAAAGATCTTGAAAACATGACCGAAATGAACTGAACATGAAAATTAAACATGTATTAAAAAATCATGTTTTACCTAAATTACAATTTTTTTTTTAGTGAATTTAAAGAACACACCATGGATTTTCTATAACATACTATAAAACATATTATAAATTATAAAAAAATAATAAAATACTTTACGTAAACATTTAAATGATTACATGTTTGTTCTAATAATAATAAAATTAAACATAAAAATGGCAAAACCCCTAAGTTGGGCGAGACTTCACGGTCAGACCAGATTAGACAAAATTTCCTTTCAGATAAGTAACAGGTTTGTATGTATTGGAGTAATCCTTCTGATCAAAATCATGTACACAGCCATACAAAAAAACACATAGATCATATTATTCATGATTAATCCAATACACTCCTTGTTTCATTTAGAATCCAAAACAAGTTATAACAGTTCTCACAAAAATAAACAGCAAATTTTATTTTTAAAATAATATTTCAATATTTAAAAATATATGGTTTATTTTAACTAATTTTAGTAGTATGTTTTTGCAAATTATTGTCTTATTTAATTTTATTCGTCAAAAATAATAGTAAATATTAAGTCATAAAGACTTAAGTACTTATATATCAATGAATAGTTCTTAGTTCTTAATAACATGGAAACATGTTTAATTATTAATTTTTTTATAAAAAATAAATTAATGGTTTTCATGTAATAAATATAATAATAAAGAATACTGAAAAATATATGAATTATTTTTAAAGAATATTTACATCATTAAAATATATTATTTATCTTACATTTTATCATACAATAAAATGTATCATCTTTTCTTCTGTAAATAATTTTTAGTTAATTTATTTTAAGGTTAATGTTTTTATAATTATTATTTTTTTTTTACAGATAAACTATGCATATTAAGTCCTTAGTTATTGACGGCTTTAAGTCGTATGGAAAACGTGTTGAATTGAACAATTTTGATCCAGAATTTAATGCTATAACTGGTCTGAATGGTACTGGTAAGTCAAACATTTTGGATGCAATTTGTTTCACTTTAGGAATATCAGCTATGAATACTATACGAGCTTCAACCATGCAAGATGTAATTTATAAAAGTGGTCAAGCTGGCGTTCAAACAGCTTCTGTCTCTATAACATTTGACAATAGAGATACATCAAGATCTCCCCCTTATTATACTACTCATAAAGAGATTGTTATTTCTCGAGAAGTGGGAATGAGTTCTAAAAATACTTATAGAATTAATGGTATTACTGTTACAGCTAAAAAAATCATGGACTTTTTTAATTCACTGCAGATGAATGTAAACAATCCTCATTTTATCATTATGCAAGGTAGAATAACTAAAGTTTTAAATATGAAACCTATAGAAATATTATCAATGATTGAAGAGGCTGCAGGGACTAATATGTATGAATCTAAAAAGAGAAGTCTTGAAATTACTGTGGGTAAGAAAGATAGTAAATTAAAAGAAATGCGAGATGTTGCTGATGAAGAGATAATCCCGACTATGGATACTATTAATAAAGAGAAACAGATGCTAGAAGAATTAAATACGGTTCATGGTCAGTTAAAAAATCAGACTGAAAAACTTCACTGCTGGAAATTTATGAAATTAAGTAAATCAGTTGATAAACTTACTTTGGACATAAAAACATTAACAGATGAAAAAGAAGAACAAGTAAAGTTAATGAATAATATAAAAAAACATATTGAGGACATTACCAAAAAAATAGAGGACTTAGAAGAGGAAAAAGAAAAAGATAGTGGGAAAGTGTTAACTAAATTTAAAAAAGAAGTACAAGAAAAAGAAGATGAAAAAAATGCTGTTCAAGTTAAAGTAAGTATATGTGAAAATAATATAAAAGTTGAAGTTCAAAAAATGGTTGATCTACAAAAACAAATAGCCAATAGTAAAAAAGACCTTGAAGCAAAACAAAAAGAAATTGACAATTTTAATAAAGTTAATGCAGGGTTTGATGAAAAAAGCAAAAAGGATACTTTTGATTTAGAAGAAATCGATAAAAAAATAAGATCTTTAAATTCTGGAAATATATATGGTGATGAAGACAATGGTTCGGTGCAAGAGAATATTAATAAATTTAATTTAGAATTACAAAACCAGGAAACAGAAAATCAACAGTATGTAATAAAAATTGATGCATTAAAAAAAAAATTGAATGAACACCTGATTGGTATGAAAGAAGCCCAAAGAACATATGACATGCAATTAGCTCAATTAGCAGCTAAAGAAAGAGAACACGAAAAAAGCAAGAATGAATATCTGAAAGCTAATGAAGATTTAAATCAGCATAATAATCTAAGATTAAATCGTGATGGCTTGCTCAGAGATATACGCGAGTTTAGTTCAAAAATAGAATCATTTGAATCTAATAACTCTAGTTTATTTTTTAATTATAATAATCCTCGACCTAATTTTGATCGTCAAAAAGTACATGGACTTGTTTGTCGTTTATTTAAACCTGTTGATTTCAAATATGAACTTGCATTAACAACTTTAGCTGGTGGTAAACTATATTTTGTTGTAGTTGAAGATGATTCTGTTGGTAAAGATATTTTAGAAGCTAATAAGTTTTCAAACCGTGTGAATTTTATTCCATTAAATAAAATTAAATCTAATGGTTTGCCATCAAATGTTTTAAAAATAGCTCAACAAATTGGTGGAGCTGATCAAGTTTTTTCTGCTATATCTCTTGTTGAATATGATCAAAAATATTCTAAAGCAATACAATGGATTTTTGGACAAGCATTAGTTTGTACTACTAAAGAAGTTGCTGAGAAAGTTTGTTTTGACAGCAGAGTTAATAGGCAGTGTTATACATTGGAGGGTGATCATTACAACCCAGCTGGTAATATAACTGGTGGAACCATCACCCAAAGGCTTATTTTGCAAGGCATAACTAGTCAAGATGAAATTATATCGCAGCTCCAAGCAAAAAAATCTGAGTTTGCACTTATAGATAATAAACTTTCTGCAATGGCAAATTTGCCTGGGAAAGTTCAACAACTTCAAGAAAAACATATTCAAGTTCAAGAAGAGTTAGAGAAAATTAGATCAGATGTACATTTGGGACAACCACATCAACAAGTTACTGAAGTAAATGGTTTAAAACAGCAAATATTTGAGTTGGAGAAAATGTTAGTTGAAGGTAAAGCTAATGAAAAACAATTAAAAGCAAAAATTATTAACTTGGAAACAAAAATGAAGAATGCTAAGGAAATTTTAAAACAACAACTTAAAGATGCAGAAAAAACTAGAAAAAATATTTTAGCTAAAATAAAAAATAACAAAGCAGAATATGATATTAAAAAAAATAACTATAATACATTTGAACTTGAAATTAAAGACCTAACTAGTCAGATGCAAGATCAAGAAAGTCAGTTAGCAGTGTTGAATTCTCAGAAAGAAAAATTTGAAGATGAGCTAACTGCATTAATGTTCACATTAAATGAAGCTAAAAAAATGTTGGATGATGTTTCTAAGATGTACGAAACTCAAAGAGAAAAAGTAATTGAAACTTCCAATGAAATTGCAGATTGCAAGACCAAAAGAAAGGTATTGAATGAAGAATTCCAAAATTATGATGTATCTATACTTCAAACAGAATCAAAATTATATGTTTATACGCAATCTTTGGTTGATGCACAAACGGAAAGTGATCAAATTAATAAAAAATTAACTGATGACCAACGAAAAATGGCGAAAAAAATGGATTTTTCAAATTTTAAAGCTGGTAAGATAATCTTTTTATATAAGAGAGTTTGGTACTTTCGATTAAACATGAGATCTCGAAAACTACTTGGTCTATTAAGCTGAAATTTGGCTGTTAGGTTGGAGATGTCAGCTTAAAACGGGTTTTGCAAAATTCAACACCTAAGAGGTGCAAAATGATTAAAAATGGAAAATGTTATTATTTGGTCGGACTTTTTTTGAAACTTAGTATGTACTCTATGTAACACTAATAATGAAATTACTTTTCCCTAATTTTCCATTATTCTGTTTCTAAAGAGCTTAAAATAAAAAATGTTATTTTTTTGTTGAATTTTTAAAATCGGTTTTATTAATCGTATACCCAAAAAGGTAAAACGATCGCAGTCATATCCCATCTGTCAGGACAACGGGAAACCCTAGAATTAACGACTGACGTTGTTCATTAGGTATGTAGTAGGTAATAACAGGTAAGTCAAGTATTGTTTTAGAAAAGTAACCAATGCAATTAATATACTGAATAGTGGATTCTCAATTTTCTAAATGCAAAGCAAAGCTTTCATATGATGGATAGATTTCTATCTTATTGGAAAAAGTACTGATAACAATAGTTATGACCTTATAACCTTAACAAATTACTGGTAATACATTTTTAATTAATCTACGATAGACCATTTGGTTGACACTGACAATCATTTTATTGTGCATGCTTGCACTTTAAGCTCACACAATCACACAGTTGTTTGTTTCAGAAATTTCTAGACAAAAAATATACTAATTCTAAACAGTTGGAAATTAAAAATGTAGTTTATTGCATTGTAACAACTGGTAATTAAATTAGAGTTCTATTGTGTAGTGGTTTCAGTAAAATAGAATCTAGTTCTAGAACTATTTAGAATAAATCCTCATAGTTCTTACTATTGAACAAGTATTGTAAGATTTCAAAATGTGCTCATACATAGTTAGCCGCGTCGTTGGATGCAAATGAATATAAGTTTTTGTTTGTTTCCTTTTTTTTTTGTGTGAGAATGTTTATATGTTTAAATTAAATTTTCTTTGTATATTACTTAAAAAATATCAAGTTTATTGATTCTTTATTAGTCTTGTGTCAAATATGTATGTGCTTCAATCTTGAATCACAATGGTCTTAGCTCTATCTTGTTATTTGCCCACATATCTAAGGACTAAATAGTTTTAGAAAGTGTACAAAATTAAAAATATGTATTTTAAAACCATTTGTACCAACAATTCATATTCAAAAATTTTGGTTTTTATATTTTAATGATATTAAACTATATTAACTATCAAAAATCTACACAAATATAAAAAAATATCAAAGCTTTGTATCTAAAACTTAAAACTATTAATTATTATGGTTTTGACATATTGTTTTTCTTAATAATTTATTTGATTGATTAGTAGTAGGCATCTTAATTAAATCTCAGCAAAGCTCAAATTGCTGAAATCAGTTATGATAAATTATGTATTCAGTAAACAAAATTAACTGATATTTAAGTTAAAAAAAAAAAAAATGTTTTTAATCATTCATATATTTATATTACTTATATTTATAATTTAGTAAAATTTATTTTGGTGTTCCTAATGATTTGATATATTTTTTTATTGTTTATAGATGAATGTGAGCAGTTAATTAGTGATTTGCTTGCTAGATATGATAAATTATCAAAAGTCATAGATCCAAGCAAATTAAATAACTTTCATAAGCACATACAAGAGTTTAAACGCCTGGAAAAAAAATTGGAAACTATTGTAAAGGATAAAAATAAAATAAATGAGATAATTGAAGAATTAGAAGTGAAAAAACGTCAACACTTACAAAATGCTTCTGATCGTGTAAACGTAGATTTTGGAAAAATATTCAGTAGTGTATTACCAGGTGCCCAAGCTTGTTTAAGACAAGTGAAACCGGATGATATTACAGCTGGTCTAGAGATCCGCGTGGCATTTAATGGAATGTGGAAGGATAGTTTAGATGAACTTAGTGGAGGCCAGCGATCATTGGTTGCATTGTCTTTAGTCTTAGCTATGTTACTGTTTAATCCTGTTCCTCTTTATATTTTGGATGAAGTGGATGCTGCTCTTGATCTTTCTCATACTCAGAATATAGGAAAAATGTTAAAGCAACATTTTAAACAATCCCAATTTATTGTAGTATCCCTCAAAGATGGTATGTTTAGCAATGCTAATGTATTATTTAGAACTAAGTTTGTGGATGGATCTTCCGCAGTTACTAGAACTACTTGTAACTTAACATAAATGCTTACTCAATATGTTATTTATATTCATTTTTAAAGCTGAATTATTAGATTTTTAATGTATCTATAAGTTTTGTATAGACTTTAAATAATAAAGAAAAATGTAAATCCTTAATTTTTATGTTTCTTATAATTTAAATGTACTAATGAGTTATAATATTTATACGTAAAAAACCTTTTCAGAAGAATTAAATACATTTTGCTGTATGATAAAAAAATATGTATGATAAATTATTTTAGTTTCGTTACTTTATTTGTAGTAATGTTCTAATAAAAGTTTATCAAAATAAATAATAAAATGTATGAACTTATATGTTTTTTATTATCTCTGTTATTATATAGATTCACCGAGATATATAAGCTATACTGGAGCACGCACTGCCTATCATGTTTCAACCATAACACAGATTAGCCATAACATTTCATAGCCACGAGTTGTAGCCAATTTTATACATTTATGGCAATAATTCAATACATATTTTAATTTAATCCTAATTACATTTTTTGTATGAACTTCTTAAGTTGATTAATTCTTCATATAAATAACATATTAAAAAAGTGCTGTTAACATTCTTCGCAGAAGTGATAATGGTAATGGATATAGACAATATAATATATATGATTGTCTAGGACCTAGGTTGTTTAGGGTACTCGTGGACCGTGGTAGATATAGGCTTTGCACTTGAAAGAAACTGTTAATCATTTCGTCAATAAAAGGGTTCTGAGCTAAACATTTTTTATTATACTTATACTTATAAGTTATAACTATAACAGTTTTTTTACCTGAAAGTGTCCACAGAAAAACAAAACTAATAAACATCTTTGTGAAACCACCTTTACATCTTCACTCAGAATAAAAAACAAGGTAACATAAAAAAGTAATTTTTTAAATTTTTCATAAGGTAAGTTATTTTAACTTTAAATTATTAATATACAGTTAAAGATAATTTAACAATTTGATTAACATCTATTAAATTATTAAATTAATGATTCTTTGATATATACTTATAATAAAAACTAATACAATTAAATGTGAAATTGATTTATTTACTCCCCAAACTATTCGATACTGTCTCAATAATGTGTAAAAATTTAGTATACAATGTTTGGTGGCTGTTTATAAATTTAAATGTGTTTTATTTTTGCTTTTAAACCATGTGTTATGTGGTGCATAATGTATATGTTACCGTGAAAGATGATAAATTATTAAAAAAAACTACTTCCCCCTCCCTCTAAAGTATTAACTACAGTCTAGTAGTAGTTGGATAGTAAGTGAACAGAGCGTTTATCTTTCCATTTTACAATAGAAGTCGAGTATTGATAAACACGTCAATCCTATTCACCTAATTAAAGGTCTTTGTCTAATTTTAATGTAGGTAAATATTTTCATGTCATGTTTACAGTTCCAAAAGCATGAGTATTTTTAGTTTTTAAAAAAGTCATCAAAGGATAACTAGGGAAATAATTATCAAAGTAGAGATTATGATTTTTATTTAGCAAGGGAAATTATAGTAGTTTGATAACACGAGCACCTACATTTTTCTCCGTCAAATCTCCAATTTGCCCCATATATACCTCAAAATTCCAAAATAAATGTTTATCTTCGTGGAATATAACTAAAATCGAAAAAACAGGGATCTTTGTATTTTCAATATAAGGTAGGTAGATATTATTATTTGCTATTACAAAAATAAAGTATTTGCAATGTAAATTGTCCATTTTCGTGTCTTGTATGAATATTGAAAAACCAACAAACAATAAACATCCAAAATGTAGTGTATTTGGTAAACTATTTATAAAATTAAAATTCAGGCATGAACAACGTATTATTTCCCTCTGAAAATTAATTATTGTTTTCAATCTCTATTGTTTAAACAAAAATTTGATGTCCCTTGAAATTAGTTACCCGGAGTAGTTACCCCAGTCGTCCTCCCATATATACTAAACTAACTAACTATTAGAATATGAATTCGTGTGTCGTAACGTAGTATAGTAATTTTAATATTTATAGCTCTATTATAACTTTCAAACTGAAAACTATTTTTGGCAATTTTAATTTCTCTTTACAAAAAATGATTTAAATAGTGTTTAACGCATATTATGACAATAATTTTGCGTGGAAGACTGATGAAAATAGAGTTTTTTTAATATTTATATTATTTTACTCCCCCCCAAACGTTTACAATGTAGAAAAAGTTTCGAAATATTTTCAAGTGAAGTTTTTTCTTGCAAATTTAAGGTCACTGAGTAGAAACATACAAAAAAATAGATTTTTCATCTCAAATTTGGCTTATGATTTGTATCTCACTGGATAAAAAATGTGCAGACAGTTATTTTCCATAACACGTATCCATCAAGATACATTACCCGTGTATCCTAGTTGCATAATCAAATGCAAAAATCAATCCTGTCGGCATGTTATTGCACTAGCAAGTTTAGGTAATTATTTAACACAAAGTTAAAACTATGTGTAAAAAAAAAACTTATATATTTATAAATACAATTGTAACTTTTAACATAACATAGAAACGGAAAAACTGGGAAAAATATTACTCGGATCGGTCGATTTGTGTGGCCCGGATGAAGTATCGTTTTATGAGCTCGGCCATGAGCGCGCGGTACTCGGCCTGGTGGCGGCCGCCGTCGCCGTCGTTCGCGTCGTCGCTGTGGTCGCGAAACTTCTCGTAACCGGCCGATTTGGAGAAGAGACGCCGCATGACGCGCATCACCCGGGTGACGGTGGGCAACAGGTTGAACGGCGCCGGCAGGTCGTCCAGCAGCATGTAGTCCACGTACACCTTGGTGCGGCCGAACAGCCACTCGTACTCGGCGTTGTCGGACACCCGCTGGAACGTGTCCGACATGCTGGCTATGAGCATGTTCAACATGACGATCACCATCATCACCTCGAAGGCGGCGAACAGCCCGTAGCCCACTAGCTGCGTGAAGTCGTGGCTCTGCGCGTCCACGTCCGCGTCGCCGCCGTTCACGGTGTTGCCGACCACCACGTTGGGCGCTTCGATCGGCGTCATGCAGAAAATGCCCCAGAACAGCGTCTTGAACGTGTCGGCCACGGTGACGAACGAGTCCTCCTGCCGCGTCACCTGTCCCGTCTCCGGGTCCTTGCGCGACATGTCCTTGTACGGGCCGTAAAACGTGCCCAGGCCGCACGTGAACGCCACCATGATGATGCCCAGGAACGTGGCGAACTTGCAGAAGTCGTTCAACACCTTGCCCAGGGACACCTGCATCGGTCCGATGTAATAGTTCAGCTGGCACAGGAACAGCAGCCGCAGGTACGCCATGACCGTGGCCACCGCGAACAGGCCCTCGGCCACCAGCTGCGGGTCGGCCCAGTGCCAGTACTTGCGGTCCAGGTCGTCGTTCACCCAGCTGGCCTGGAAGCCGGCCACGGTCCACGCCAGATAAGCCATGGTGAACAGCATCAGCTCGACCGTGTCGAACACGTTCCACAGGTTCCGGAAGTACCGCTGCGGGCCCTGCAGCAGCCGCAGCTTGATCTTGTCGACCGCGTGGCCGACCACGAACACGCCGATGAGCGCCCACGGCACCAGGTCTGCGGGCACGCCGCGGCGCGTCGCGAACCTGTCCTTGTTCGACTGCACGAACAGCAGCGCCAGGAACACCGAGTACGCGGCCAGGCTGTCGAACATGCGCTTGATCGGCAGTCGGCTGTCGCGGTTCATGCTCGTGCCCGGCACCAGCACGGCCAGCAGCACCGTAAACGGCAGCATGAGCAGCCGCCACGCGGGATACGCGCACTTCCGGGTCGTCGAGTACGACTTCCACTCGATCCAGTCGCCGATCCAAGCGGACTCCAGCACCTGCTGGATGTTGGTGTGGCCAACGAACTCCTTTTGTTTGTGGTCCATGGCAGTGATCAGTCTCGGATACGGGAACGCGCCTCTGAACTTGCACCCGTCCCGGTTGCGCAGTAACACCTTCACCTCATCGGACGTTCTGCAGTTGACAATCATGCTCACCGCGAATTGTCTCACCTGAGCACCGGAGCAAACGAACATAACAGGTACATTATCGTAGTATGTAATGATACGACATATACGTGGCGCGTTGGAGCAAACGAAAACGGTTGTAAATAGACTTTTTAACGACAATCCACGGTAGGTCATATTACGTTTCGTATCGACGTTCGGACAATACGAGCGTGGTAATCTCGTATTTTTCAATTGTACGCTAATATTGTCTTTGGACGAACGTTTAAAATTCTAGAAGGTACGACAGGAGTAAATATTTTGTCCTTATCCGACATTCGTCTTGATCGAAGAATCGCGCGTTGTAACTACGAAACACACCACTGCCCCGTTCCGTCGGACACCCGGAGAGACTTACGAGTTACGATCGTGACAAAAAGTTACCTGGAGCGCCATGGACGTGTACACGGTCTCATAAACCTGCTCGTGCGCGCCGCGCTCCAGCAGTTCGTCGTGAAGCTTGAAGCAAGCCAGGATCGGGTCGTTGGCCGACGTGCGGCACAGGTAGGTGGGGCTGCTGAGCGCCCGGTACTTGTTGAGCCTCTCGACGCCCGCGGCCACCACGTTGTCCACGGCCACGCACTGCTCCTCGCACGTGCACTGCGGCGGGTGCGGCCTGTCCAACCTGTGGCCGCGGCTCAGCAAGTAGTCGACGGTCTCGTATCGGCCGCATATCGCGGCCAACAGCAGCGGCTTCATCGACGGCGGGAACTCTTCTGACTCGCCGTCCACGGCCGCCGGGTCGGTCGCGACCCCGTCGGTCCCGTGGCTCTCCGCGTAGTCCAACAGTTTCGCCAACAGGCCGAGCGTGTCGTTTGTTATGGCGAACAGCACAGCGTCGCCGATTTCGACGCCTGCGGAAAACCGATCAACGGACGCCGTGTTAACCGTGTGAGCTCAAGCGTACGGCCGCTGTAGTGCGTGGTTTTGAGATAAAATGTTGTGTTCATCGTAAGGTGAAAACCGACGGAGTATTTTTGATTCCTAGAGAGACGAGGAATGTTTTTGGACTTATCATGATGGTCGGGGGTTTTTTTTTCGGAAGGAGTGCTCCGATGTGTACAAGCCTGGCACTTTTCTGAAAGAATATGTTGTCTAGATCGGGGAGGTGGTTTTCGAATTTCTCAAACGTTTTCCGAACAATCGAGAAGAACAGAAAATTCGCAAAAAACTTCGATTGACATCGAGAATCGAGTCCTTCACAAACTAGTGTTTTCGTCACGCACTATCCACTAGTTAATTTTTTATTAATTGTCCATAGGATTTTCTTTATTCGGTTGTTATTTTATAAATACTAGTTGTAACGTCTCGAAAGCGATATTCAATACTTTAATAGAGATCTCATAATTTTCGAAATATTTTTTTTTCTTTTCTAGTTGGAACACTAAAAGTTCAACCAACCTTATTAAGACATTTGGTTTTACTACGATATCGACTCTCTTTAAAAATAAAAACTGATCCATCCGATCGTTTTTAAAATCGTTTTTTTCGAGAGCAATGGTACATATTATTAGTTTTTAGCTTAAATGACTCATCCATTTACCTCACCTAACCGTGGAGTCTCGTCCTTTTTTTTATTATTGGTTTTTAATTAAATATTTAAAATGTTACAACAGATGTTATTACAAGTTTGATAATATAATTATATATAATTAATAATTTATCAGTCTTAGTGGGTTGTTAAAATAAAAATAAGGCCACAAAATATATTTATTATATAATAATATATTATATAGAATAATAATATATATATTATTTATAATGTGATTTTTTTTATTCTTCGAAGCGATTTAGAAATAACGAACTAAACTGGTGGCCTCACATGTGGCTAAACTCCAGCAAGCATACCAACAACTAGGGATTCTCTTTCCAATATTAAATAGAAAATCAACTATTAGCAAAAAATGCTCACTTATTATATATAAGCAAGTACTAAGACCTTTAATATTATACGCAAGACCTATATGGGGCAGTTGTGCAAATAGTCACATAAATAAAATTCAAATTTACCAAAACAAAATACTCCGCATAATAACTGATGCTCCCTGGTTCGTACGCAACAAAGCCCTGCATATTGACTTGAAAATCCCTACTATTGACGAGCACATAAACCATTTAGCAAACAGATTTTTTCATTCTCTTACGAACACGAATGGCGCCGCCCACTACAATTTAATCGAAAGCCCACCAAAAAATCACCGCCCCAAGCTATTCTAGCTAGGAATGCCTTAATAAAAAAAAAAAAAAATAAAAAAAAAAAAATAAATAACAAATTTCACTGAAACTCTATCTTAACATGGTGGCGGGGTGGTGTGCATGATCTAAAGTCACTACTTTACGAAATTATTTAATTTTTTATCTTAATTTTTTTTGCTGTACATTTGAAGGTTTTTTTAGTGCCCCGTGTATGGCTACTCTCGAATCTTGGGAAAAGCGTTAGCGTACCGCCGATCAATTGATTACTTTTATGATCTATCAAGTGAATCAATCAAGTTTATTATATAAGAGAACACGAAAAGCCGGCTCCGCGAGATTAAATAAGTCAGAAATATCATGGTGCGAGGTTGATGGGTACGACAGATGAAGCAGTTCGTGCAGCCGGAACGTGAGGTCAGTTTTCCTGGAACCAACAAGTTAATTGTACATTTTGTTTTAGCGCCCCGTGTACAGTCGAACGGTAGCAGTGATCAAACGAGTAGGATCGTAGTCCAAATTATAACAACATGTGTGTATATACGAATTTGCAAACATTAATGTATTAAAAATGACTCACGACAGCGCCTATAATTTCTGAATTTTATACACATGGCGTGGGGTATCCCGTGAGTATTTGATAATTTTAAGTGACGTTCGTAAAGACAAATAGATCCTCGTAATCGCGTAGTCGTAATACAGCGAAAACAATTCTATCGTCGTAAATTTTACACAGTTGTCATACGCCTCTATACCGGGGCTTCTCAAAATTCGCCAAGCGCCCTCTCCTTAACTTTTTCTACTTAACTATACTACATGTACTGCGTGTATAGGTGTAAATAATTACCTTTTTGACTCAGGAACAACTCGACCAGCGGTTCGCAGTTGTTCTTTATAGCGAGGTGCAACGGAGTGATTCCTTGGTAATTCTTAATGTTTATGTTCAATTGGTTTTTGGCCAAGGACTGTTTGACGCCCGACAGATTGCATGACTCCACTAAATCAAAAAATTGGTTTTCTTGAGCAGACAACTCGTCTCCTAACGGGAACCACTCCTCCCGTAAGGTGATTCGGACATTATCCTGCTAAAGTTAACATTCACATAGAAAACGGAATCGATGAATGAAAAATAAAAGTTAGGATGTACTCAAGAATGAATATACATATGATTTTGATGCTTACATTGTTTTCCATCGCGAGGAACCGAACTTGAAAACAATTTTATAAATAAGTAATAATATAATACGGCAATGAAAAACGAATTTCACGCGGTTGAGAAATAAATACATTCGCAAAATAATAAGTGTATTAGATTTAATTGATAATTGATATATTATAGTTAAACCAATATCACGATAACTAGTTGTCGTTGTCATGGACCTGTATTGCGTTGTCTGCAATCGCGATTCGCAGCATAAATATAAGCCGAAAGGGGTTTCAAATCCGTCGAAAATATTGGTCCAATCATTTTTTTTGATTACTAGTTTTTGAACTTAAGATGTGTATCCTCGGACATTGGTCAAATATTAAACTTTGTTCATAGCCGATAGGCCAAGAACCGATAACATCAAGTATTGAAAATCGTAAACAATATTATATGATGAAGGTTTTTTGATTGTCGAAGCGGTTATCTCTAAAAACAATTCGTAAAAAATGCTCCTTTTTATAGCAGTATTCTTTCTTCCGCTGTACAACTGTGTTTTAAAAACTGCACTATATTGTATAAAATTGTCACAATATTGCTACTATTGCCAATAATACAATATATACTTCTGCGACAACACGATCGAAGATTTCTAGTATATTGTTACCAGTGAAATTATCGCACATACAATATTGATATTGTGTGATGTTTTCGGTGGTCTTGCGTATAAACTCAAAACACTAAAATGTATACGTTTTATATTTTTCGATGTTTACTAAATATATATTAATCATGTAAATGTAGCAGGTATATAAATTTAATATAGATGCTTTGCTTTTTCTGGTCAAATTTTAAGTCTCTGAAATTTTAGAGAAAATAGATGACTGGTCACGCGAATGAGTAATTTTTGAAACTAAAAACGATTCTGTTACAAGTATCAATAACCAATTTTTTTCAATGTTCTAAGCCCATCAAAGTATCAACAAATCTAACTTTCAATTGACTTTCTGACTGATCAAAATTATTCCATTGGTAATCTGATACATTTTTTGAATTATTTTAAACTCATCAGGACTTCCTTCACATAGAATAGGCTTACAAATTGAAGGTATTCTTTAAACATCGATTGTCATTGTGACTACCGACCATGAAAAATCGTGCACCGTCATTATATTTATATTATAACAAATATTAATTTTAAGCTCTACTCCGATTTTTCTACTTTAAAAACATATAATACTATAAAAGTATTATTTGTATTACAAAGCATACCAAGAATCTTTTTAGCGACCCGAAATCGCTGTATTATATTTTTTGTAAAATATAAATTTCAAAAAATTTAAATTAGTTAATCACTTTTTTTTCATGGCATCGACGCGTGTAGTGACTTTTTGACTCAAGATTTAGATTAAGTATTTTATAGTAGTACCAACGGTAATTCAAAATAATTTTAAAATGAATTATAAGATAGCAAAAAATGCATTTAAATCAAAATCACCACCATTATTTAAAAACATAAATAACTCACACTCGGGACGTGTACAGCGAATGGCTAGAGTGAACTCGGTAAGTGTTCGAAAACTCTTCGAATATGGATATCGAAAACTATGACAACGAATTTCAAATCAATACCAACTTAAAAAATAGAAATTAATACAAACCAAAAAATCTGACTGATTGAAGTTAAAATATAAATCACAAAATATAGATACCCGAAGGATCCTTATGGAAAGCTACTAAAATTTCAATAAAAATAAAAAACCAATTATATCTACTAAAAAAATAAAACGGTTCGTTAACTATAATAGACGATGACAAATCATACATCTCAGAGATCATATCTTAAAATCTTATCTTTCATTCAATAATAAAATTATAATTTATCAAGCAATGATAAGGTCCGTTAAAACGTTCTAGGTTTCCCTAACATCGAGGGTAGATTAAGCCCACACAGATCATATATTGTATTAAATGGTGCCATGCTGGTAATAAATTAAAATAGATTTACGAAACTATAATTAGACCAGTCAAAGTCACGCTTTAGGTATCTATTTGTGGAAAAAAAAAATTATTTTGGACTTTTCAGCGTTTCTGGTGTCGTAATAACAATAATGTCATTATTGATAGGAATCTATGCGAGCGGGAATTGATAAACAAAGCACACTAGGTAACTAGTTAATCACATAGATAATTGGTCCTGAACAAAATAGCAAGGTAGGACGTGGGAGGTACCACACATTTTATCTTCATCATATTTTTTATTATTTATTCGTACATGAAAATTTGTAAGACACGCATGTAGCTAAAATGCCTATCTTATACGCCGTCACTAATAAAATGGAATGTAATTTTTTCTTTTTATGGATTATGAAGTACCTATAAGAACACGTATTATGAATCACTTTAATAGTAACAACTATCATATCATAGTTTATATGATGCTAACGTAAGTATTTTTTTATCACATGGTTTCATTTTATTTTATTTTTTACTATTATTATTTATTTTAAACCAATTGAATAATCTTTAGCACAAAATGTAAGTCGAAAGTAATCACATGAGTATATAGATATACGCAGTTTCATGCTGTGTATTATGTTGTTGATTAAATCAAGTTTTTATTTTGAAATAATTTTTTAATATAATCATAGATAAATATTATGTTAATCATCTTTGTAAAATAATCATTGATTTACACACTATGAATCAGACGCATAAAATAGGCATTACTAAGAAGGTCAACATTTGGGTTAACATCCTTAACAACATTAATTGTTGACATTATTTTAAGTTGCTTTCATTATTTTTTAAATAAACACCTTTAGTAATACGAACTATGAAAAACCGAATAAATGTTAAAAATAAAGACATTTTTCTAAAATTACTACCTAACCATATTATGTACTTTGAAAGATCAATATGTGTTCGATTCCAATTGAATAATGTATGATGGAGGTGCTGCAAAATGGAATCATAGAGACTTTTCTCCAAAAATAAAAAATTCTGGTCATTGGATAGTATTGTTATAAGGTAATAAATAATAGATTGCTCAGAACGGAATTTGAAATTATTGTTTACTAGAAAAGTGGAAATCGTTATATTTTTTCCATTCGTATAATATGGCTGAGCCATATATGTGGATAACACGAATGGCGAGGACTAGAGGTGGTATTTCAATTCTCATTTATTTTCGGGGTAAACTGTTATGTCTTAACACAACCACGCTCACTTATTTAAATTTTTGATTCAACAATCCAGCATATTTTCGAAACCGAGAGTAATTTTATCTCTTCCGTAAAAATACGTGGAAATTTATAAGTATGTCGAATCGTTGCGAGAACATTATCTTGACTCCGGTTAACTTTTGTCCATCTCTCAAGAAGTATAAAGTATAAACCATAAGCGCGGTCATCGGTAAACACTTTTATTTTGATCCTGCTTGTAATTGTTTGTGGTGGGAAAGAAGGAAGAGGAGGAGGAGGTGGAGACATGGAGGAAGCCTCCCTCCACAATTAAGTCTTTGATCGTTTTTATAGATCAAAGAAAAAGTTTGCCTTCCGTCAAAGCTCGAAAAATATGTATTGGCTTCGTTGGAAATAATTGGAGGTGCTCGAGGCCACGAGCTTCCTTCAGTTACACAACACGTATGCAACTACGAACATCTTATGTATACCTACGGTTCTTGAGCTCTGGTCCGTGACACTAACGTCTTATAAGTCGCACACTTAAATTATATGCATGGATTTTATTAAAATACATGAACATGAACAAGTTATTGAAATATTACATTTTCGCTCATTAACTCTAAGGGGGGGGGGGTCGTACCTTCAGTGGTTATCTTTAAAGGGGTCCGCGTGCCACAATGTTCAAGTACCACGTGGGATAAAGCTCGGCCGTTTTCACCCGGTGTACACTTTGCCGTCCTAAAATGAAATTACTATGATACAATTTTAGTTTTATTATTGAATGTGGGAAATAAGTAAACAAAATTTTAAATTTAAAACTCACACTCCCAAAATCTACCAACCGGGGAAACAACCCCCCATTTCTTCCGCCCCCTCCCTTTTAATACGAGCAGGCATTGTGAACTTGTACACTTCATATATTCTCGTGGTGTCTACTCGGATTAAAATATAAGCATCGTACGCGTAAATCCCGACAAAGCACTACGTACGACCACGGCGCGGCGGCAGTACTACCCGCAATAACGGTTCGCGACCGAAGTGCGGTTCAACCATCATCGTGACGTGTACGACGGCGGCGGTGAACGCCGGGACTAACCTAACCCGCGCGCGCGTCAGTCAAACGTTGGCGCGACTATAGGGGTCGTCGCCGTCGTCCGAGTTCGCAATCAATAACGCACCACCCCCGCCCGGCCCTAAGCGTATACCTACCTACCTACCTACCTACCTACCTACCAACCGACCTACCGACCTACCTACCCACGACGACGGTGATGATGACCGCGGCCGTTACCACGTAACATTCTTATAATCTACAGCGGACTCGACACGCGGCACGATCCCGTCGTGTTGTTACAATCGTTGTTGCGACTCATTCCGTACTTTCCGTTCTCTCAACACGACTCCATTGGGCCCGCACTATAGGCGTGGGGTGTAGCACGGGGCGAGGGGAGGGCGTACTACTGGAGGATTTCCCCATTGGGTTTTTCCGGCAAATAACGATAGACGGCGCACGGCGGCGGGTCGAAGCGTGCCGCGCGCGCAGTGCAGGCAACGCTCGCGTCTCGCCGCGACCTGGGGCAGCACCGTTGCTTACCCTCGTCGACGCCGCCGCCGCCGCCGTCGCGCTATGTGCACTACGCGGCGCGCGCGGCTGGTTGTGTGCGAACGCGCGGGTTAATAACAGTAATAATAATCGTAATCGTAATTGTAAAAATAAATAAATAATGGTAGACGGAAAGTAAACGAGGATCGCGGAAAAAGACGGCGGAGAAAAACGGGCGTGAAAAATAAAACGAATACGGGACGAGAAAAAAAAGAAGCAAAACTCGTACAAAGTGGGTCGCGCGCCAGTCGCCGTCGTCGTTGGGGTGGCGTTGCGCGCGCCGTGTTCATTCGGGCCGAAGAGGGCACAGCGATAATAACAACAATAATAATAATAATAATAATAGAAATAATAATAGTCATAGTAAACGCAATAATAATAGTTATTGTAAATCGGTGCGTTCGTATGAATATCGTACCGTACGAATAACAATATCGTGGTAATACGCGTTTTCTACCCGGCGGCCGTCCTGCACCAAGTCGCAACCGTTGAAACCGTCTGCGTCTCTCGGCCGCGAGATGCAACCACCTCCTAGAAAGGTAAAGAAAAAAATTAATAAAACATAACATTTTTTACATTGCTACGAGAAAACAATTTGGGATTTTAAGTTTTAAATTTTATTCCGATTTTTTTTTCCCATCACAATGTAATAGAAACAATGTGTTTCGCTCGTTTTAGTACGAAAGTCATCGAAAGTTGATACCCAAGTCCGACGCAACTCACCTGGGTGTCGGGCGTGTGTGTTCAGGTGCATACAATGATTATTACATAATGCGTTTTAATATGGACGGAGTTAAAACGCGTGTGTGTGTGTGTTTTTCTTATTTTTCACTATTTATTTCTTAACTCTATCCTATTCTATGTGCATATACATCCATCTTTTGCGCACATAATAGCACCGTTGATGCTCGTGCGTGCGAGCCGCACACGTCGATCGGGCAACGATATTAATGTTTTCGTGACTTTAACATTTCGTCGAAAATCCATTCGCCCTCACACGCCATACGCAGTGCTTCGTCGTTTATACCGTCGGATCGCCCCTTTCGCGAGGAGCGAAGATATTGAACTGGATAAATATGAATATATATACATATATATATATATATAGTTCCTATTCACCCTTAAATATTATGTTTTCGGAGTTGGACTCTTTAGATTCTCCTTCCTCCACTAGTGACGTGAGATAAAATGTAACTCCTTCATCAATCGTTAATACATTCAACTGGTTTTTTTTAAACAATTTGTTCATCGTTCAGTTGTTTTACTGTTAAAAATATTTTATAACTACGGACTCATTATTTTAAATTAAATATGTACGCTGCAAGGTAGAAAATGAGTTTGGAACAATTGTTTTTGCCTATGTATAAAATATTCCTTTTATGGAACACTTAAACAAGGATTCTAAATAAAAAAATATCAAAATCACATATATTAGTAACAATTTTCATATAATTTAAAGTATAACATGCTACACTGTCTTGAAATTAATTTTTTTTTAAGATGGAAAATTATGTCAGGTCATAATTGTAGAAAAGGATTTGGCGTGTGATCTTTTAGTAATATTTACGATCGTTTTTTGTTTTATTTTAGTCTTAGCCTTTGTTTAAGTATTCTTGGAAAAAATGGAAATTTAGCATCAACCGAAATGAATGCATTAATTTTGATTGGAACCATAGGGTATTACGAATAATATACAGAGGAACGACAACACATTTTTTTCAACTAGTATATAGGTTTTGAACTCATTCTAATATAAATTGCATCTCTTTGTTACTATAATTAGTCTAGGTGAAATATACAAGTACTGCCATCTTCATTACTCAGAATTTTTTTGTCTCATAATATTATGATTTAAGCGTTAATAATTTAATCCGACGACGGATATTGATAGTATTGACGGATTGTGTAATTTTTCTGTGATACGTTCTATTTTATGCATACCTAGTTGTAATACTTCACGTCGCTTGTTATATTTTCAATGTCGTCAATGTCATTTTCAGGATGCTATCGTATTAGACTGGGTCGTGATCACTCCATGATATTCCCATCAGAACACTGTTTAAATTATGTGAAGATAATAAAAATGATATATGTTACTTATCCTCTTCTATATTGGCTTTATATTATGGCCGGACGCCAGCAAAATACTCTATTATGGCGCTCATTATTACTTTATTTTTCATATGACAAATGTATAGTGTACATCAAAGTGTGATGTAAAATTTTGTAAGAGAGAGAAATATTGGAACTTTCAGCTTTAAAAAATTAATAGAATATTTCAAAACATATTTAACACAGAAATTGCTTAACCAGTGACTGAAGTTGTACGTAGTCAGGGATGGATACAGGGGAAAGGTGAAGATCAGGAGCTCTTTAAATTTTAGGACCTTCAAAAATGTGTTATTCTTTAACGGTTAACACACGAATAAAATTTCACCATGTAGTTAAGTCTGGCCCTAAATTTAGTCCTTTATCTACCAGTTAGAAATGAATAACAAATATAAACAGGTACATGTGCATTGCGTCGTTTTTTAAAGTCTTCAGTTGTTGTTATTCTGCATTTCTTCTACACAATAAGACTTGCAAAACTACAAAAATTAATATTTTCGATGGGCCTCAATACTTGATTATTCCTTGAGTAAACTAAAGTATCTATTCAGAAACATTTTTCAAATATACTTATCATTGTACTCACGTCATGGCGAACAAAGTACGAGTGCCAAACACCTAGAAATGTATTTATTCTTACTACTCTAGAAATGGAAATATTTACATACTTTTTTTTATGACTTAAAAAGTTATCCCAATTTCACAAGACTCATATATTTCATATTTTTATTTTGAAAAAAATGTTTATTATTTCATTATACTCCCGGCCTACATCACAATATTTAATTACAACTCATTATGAATTATGTTTTAAGTAATTCATCTCATGTCTGTAATATGTAATAACTAATATAACTCAAGTTATGTATCTTATTTATTAGACTTGATTTCTGAACAATATGATTAATTGTGGGGCACACCGTGATTTTACCCAGTTCCACTGTGGATTCTATACGTGCTTGACGTTATCTAATTACATCTAATACACAGCCTACTGTATGAAGTCATACAATCCTCTATGATTTCAACAATGTACCATAATACTAAACTAGTATCTTGTTAACTTTTTAATTAAAAATATCCGAAATAAGTAATTAACAATAGATTATATTAATTAATAAATATGCTTATAATTAATAAATATCGAGATTTATTGACACTCAATTTACTAATTAATATTTGCGGCATTTGTATATACAAGTAAATTCATAAATTATACTGAATATTTTACAAATGCATATACAAAGTTCTATTTTTATGAGAAATACTCTACTTAGTCATTGATTGACGAAATATTCAACTTATATGTTACTTCATCCAATATCCGACGACGACTTATTGTTTTTAATCTAAATAAATAAATGTGACTTATACAGTCCTAATATTTAGTAATTTGACATTCATACATGGTTTGAAATTTTTCCAATCTCGCTTAAAACATGCATTATAGTATTATGTATGGAGAGAAAAGTGACAAAGACAACAAATTTGGTCTTTGTTTTATACTCCTTAAATATTTGTTTTTAAAAACATTCTATTTTTTCTATACGAGTAGGTATGCAATTATTCTTAAACTTCGAGTAAAACAAAATATGTAAAAGAAGGTTTTTATAGAAACATAATAGGTTAGCAATAGAAAAGAATAACTATTTAAAAACTTAAGTTTAACCAAGTTAATTATTTTATTGTAATTATCCTATGTTTTGATTTCATTAGAAATTTACTTTTGAATATTTACGATTTATTTTATAATCAAAATATAATATTATAATTATTATTAACTACATATAAAAAATGCATTTGTATGAAATTTATTTTTTAGAATTTTTTATCTTACCTTTAATTTGTTTTAGGGGAATTATGTCAAGTTTTTAAAAAATCTTCATTCGGAACAAATAGCAAAATTACTTTTAAAAAATCAAAATGAATGTGACTTATTGGAAGACATAAGGTAATAAGTTAATTAAGCAGTAGTGTAATTAAAAATATTAGAAATAATTTTAAAATAATATACAAATACAGTAATAACTAATTTATTTGATGATACTATGAATGGTAATACTACCTATGATTTATTATAAAACTATTTACATAAACATGAATTTAATAATAATGATTATAATTTCATACTTTATAATTGTAAACAAATTTAAAGTTTAAAACATTTTTATGTATTTAAATGTTATTTGTTCATTTGCTTTTATCTTAAACATTTAAATTTTATTAATAATAATTTAGATTATTTTCTTTATTTATCATATTATATTATTATTAATTTATGTAAATAAATAATTGCACAATATAACTTTAAAAAATAAATCAATGTATACTTTGATATAATAAATTTATTATCGATGTACGAGTATATTTCAAAATATAAATAAATATGGAGTACTAATGAGTAATATATAATTTACAATTACTTTTAGGAGCTTTTTGATTAAAAAATCTGCTATAGAGAAATCATATTCCGATGTAAGTATACAGTATTTTTAAGTATTTTTTTACAAATAGAAATTTACAACTAAAAAAAATATTTATTATTCCTATTTAATAATTTTCATAGGCATTACTCAAAATATCTGTTGCTTTTTTGAATAAGAAAATCGCCAATATACCAGACATTAAGACTGAGGGCAGTGAAGAAAAATGGTAAGCATAAAATAAGTAATGGTGTGTTTGTATTATAACTTTATTTATAATTTTTATTTGGGTTAAAGTCTTTAATATTCAAAATAAGAAAATTGTAGATATATTTATATATGACCTTATATATTTAAAGTAAGCTGAACATTTGTTTCAAACGGAACATTTCTTTGGTTCATGAAATATTTTTGCTTGAATCAATTTCTTAAATTTTCTTTATTTTATGAATATATTTTTATAATTACTTTTTATTTATTTCTTATGTGATTTTTAACTTAAAAAAAGCATTCCATCTTGAATCGTTCATTGTCACCCGCATGCGCATCGTTTCATTGTGCCTAACTTTTTAAATTATATGTAGATATAAGTATAACCCTCATGTTCTTTTTATGTTCTATAATTTGAAACCGTTTCCGAAGATTTATAATTCCATAATTTTAATTTACACGCAATTGGAAATTTTTTGATTTATAACAGTCACATTTTTTTTTTAGAAAAATTTAAAAACAATTTTATACTGTAATTTGTATTACTTAATTCTATTTTAACTTTATGCATAATACATTTTTCTTATGTAATTACAACTTTTTTTATTGAGTAGGAATTGGTTAAAAGTTTTTAACACAGTTACAAAATAAAGTATAATCATCAAAATAGTAATTTTTAAATGTTGTATAAGTTAGGTACCTTATAAGGCATAAATTAACTTATATTTTACATTGAAATATTGGAGTTTAATGGATTATTGAATATTTATTTTTATTCTTCTTTTTTTCAAAATATTTGATTTTTTTTTTATAAAATAATTTCATCTAATTTTTAAAGTTGAATAAAACCAATGCAACCATTTTTGTTTATATTAATATTTTAAGATTCTAAGGCTATTAAAAAAGTTAATGGGTTTAATATATTTATCTTTTCGTATGACATAGACTCAAGTAATTTCTTATAAATATACTATGGTTGAAATGGTTTCAATGGTACAATCTCAAAAAACCCAAAATTTAAATTTTTATCACTAAATTATACTTAATTTTTTTACTATACTTAATACAATTATGAATTAAGTAAACTCTATATATATTTCAAATTTATTGGAGCATAATAAGTATCTATAGTGAGAAAATTAGGACAAATATTCCTGGATCAACTATTAAATATGGTTTGTCCTTTTTTATTTTAAATTTAATTAGTAGAATATTTGAAGTAGAAAATTATATTTGTTAATTAAAGCTAAAAATACTCGTATATTAACCGTTGAAGTATTAACGCATATGTTTATGCGTATATCCCTATGCGGAATAATTCCTTTTACATTTTCAAACTAATACTAAATTTTTTGAACTATACATGGTTTCTATTGAGTACACATTGTTTATTCATATCATAAATGTAGGTACTCTTATACATTTTAATTTTTTAATTTACGATTCAGATTAAAGTGAGAAATGTATTGGTCTCATCATATGTTTTATTAAAATTTTTGTATTTTTAATCGTCATGTCTGTCCACACGATTTGGACAACATAAGAAATGGTTCCTCCATCAGAGGTTTCTTAAAAAAATATTTTTAGTTAATACTTTTCGTAAGACATTCATTGAGCGCCTTAACAGTTTCCAAAAGGATTAAGAAAATCTGATGAAATAAAAAAAGAAAAAATGAGAAAAAAAAATTGTAAAATGAGAAACGTGCTTTCGGCAAAATTCAATTTTTTATCAATCTAACTAAAAAAATTATAATTGCATTATTTGGACATATTTTCTAAATTTGATTCTATTTTTCGTTTTTAGTTTTTATTTGTGAAAATGTAGTACAAGACTTCCTATAAGTTGGTCATACTTCAAAGTAAAAATGATTTTTTTTTTGAATGTTCAAATTTTGATTGAAGACTCGATTACATAGGTTGTTTATAAACAGGACTTAGAAGTTTTATCATTAAAAATGTTACTTTTTAGCTCTTAAACATACAGTTAAAATCTGCTTTAAATGGTTTAAGGAATATGTGGAATGTATGGCGAACCGTACTAGAAGAGAACGAGACTGCTGCCAAGGCACGATTAGAAGCTATCGAAGTATTACAAAACCAAATAAACGATGAGGCGAAAGCTCTCCGGGCGCACAAACTTCAGATTGCTAAAAAGGTAAGTTACTTTGTAATTATTCATTTTTAAAATGTCTCAGTTAGCATGAGTTACCGCAGATATGAAACTATTTAAAAACATATATACAAATACTTTATTATGTATAGGTACGAGTATATGAAAGCATCGTTATGAAGAAATAATTATAAATTAAATTTGTTTTTTCTTTCTAAGATATGATCAAATATTTAAAAAATTAAAACTTAGTTCAAGTAATATATATATATATATATATAGTAATATGAATAAATAAAAGTATTGAAAAAGGAGGTTACTTGTATTTTTTACATGTTATTGTATATTTAGCTATATAATGGTAATAGTTTGGGAGTATTCAATAACCATACCATACAAAAAAATGATATTAAATCTCTTACAACCATCTTAAATTAGATTATATACTAAGCTAACTTATATGTAATTAGATAAAATATATAATTACAATTTTGTAATTATTTATTCAAGACTCATACATGGTGTATTGTGTTATTATAGTGTACAGATCATTTAGCACTGGTACAAAAAGAGCTTCATTCTTCCGTCCAAGATGTAGATAAAACGAAAAAATTTTACTTCGACGAAGAACAGAGTGCCCATGAAGTGAGAGACAAGGCTAAAGATATAGAAGAAAAGTAAATATTATTTTTAGCTTTTAAAATATCATAAAAAAGTATTTTCAAATAAATGTAATCCTTTAAATTGATTTCCGTGAAACTTTTGTCTATCCGTTGTGAAAATGTCTATGTTGTGATAATGTCTGTGTTGTAAAAATGTAAACAACATTTTATTGATAAATACTTATTTTGACAAGTATTATTCATATTATACACTAAATGGTTGTTTTTAATTTTTTCACGAAGTTTATAACGAAAATAACACTTTTAGCTACAAAGATTTTGCGTTGTAGTTAAAACGCATAAAAATAAAAATTTGTATTAAAGGATATCAGAGTAAAACCTATACCGAATAAAATGTTAAAAACGGACGAAACTTTCATGTAGGAAAATCCTACACACCAAGTGAGATACAAGAAAGGGTCTTTTAAACATGAAACCAATATATCAATGCTCTCTAAAAAAACTATTCTCAGTGAAAGAGGTCAGGTGGACTAGTTGGCAGCTTATATTATAATATCGTATAATCAAAATACGTTAAAATATCAAACATTTAATTTTCTAACGCTTATATCAGTTGTTTGCGACTTTCCGATAGATTTTTAGATTATTTACTATATCAATGTTTTTAGTTGTAATTCTTTTGTCTACAATTATTTGTGAGCTCTTATTTAGAATTTATAGTCTTATATACGTTTTACAATTCTTACAAAACAAACTTTATCAGATGAATTATAAATGCAAACCTTCAGATAGAAACATATTTTTTCGGTTTTTGATTTTATTCTTCATATTTTTAAACCATCCTTTATTCATATTAATCTTTACTGAATTCAAAAGTCAGAAATCAAAACTTTATTATTCACGTTATTTTCAATTTAAATCACATAAAATAGCTCAACGTATTATCCATACAAAAAATTGTGACTAATTATTAATACTATATAAACTTGAATATCTTGTCACCCATTTATATTATTACGGATAAAATATTCTTTACAGGTTAAAGAAAAAAAAAGGTTCATTCTTCCAGTCAATCACGTCTTTACAAAAGAATAGTGTCAAGGTAAATTTGAACATTTATACTTCAATATTTTAGACAATATGAAATAAGATCTAATATTACTATTAGTGAGATTAAGATCACTAACACTTTATACTTTATATATTATTTAATCTTAAAATAAATTTTATCTTTAGGTGTCTTCCAGAAGGGAAGTTTTGGAAGAGAAATCGTCGGGAGCCAGGAATGATTATTTATTAAGTCTGGCAGCTGCTAACGCTCACCAGACGCGGTATTTTTTGGTTGACCTTCAAAATGTTATGAACGTGAGTATTTTTATATATCTAGGTATAACAAAATGTTATATTCTAGCAATAAATATATCTTAATATTGCAAATACATTTTTAATGGTAGCTCGTCATTTAAATCTCATATTGTGAAAAGGAGAAACATTTATTAAAAATATAAATTATTTAACTTTATGTACAGAGTAATGGATAGATGGTTTTTTACAAAAACCCTTATCTATTTATGAAATTAGTATAAATGTATTTTTATCATTTTAGTTATATAAGACTTTGCATTTGACTTTTTATGATTTTAATGATTTATTTTTATTTTTATATTCAGTATATTGATTTTATTTATTTATTGAATGTTTAGACTATGGAACATAATGTTTATGAAAAAGTACAAGAATATTTGGCGTTACTAAGTAAAATCGAACTTCTTACGTGTACTGTTGTTCATAACTCATTTAAAAAAGTTAGAGACCAAGCACAGCAAGTAAGTAATTAATGTACAATTTAATTTGTTGAACTAATTATAATTTTGTTTATAAACATGTAAAATCGATAAAAAAAATGTAGCTGAGTCGAGAATATAACATGCAATGTGTGTACCTTTTCTACCCTGTGTTAAAACAACATGTTCAGTACCAGTTTGAAGCATGTGACGGTGATAGTATAGATCACATAACAGCAGATCATGGTGGAGTAGTAACTATACTTAGTCAAGAAGCAAAAAGATGGGCTACACGAATAATTAGAGAAACTAATAACACCAAAGAAAATACTAGAAAACTTCAAGTCTTCCAAGCTCTCAAGGAATCTGGTCAAAAGGTTAAATAAGTTATTAAAATATTAATATTGTACGAGTATATTATAATATTTCTTTTATAAGATCTTCGGGCTTAGATTTGAAGTAATTTGTTATATATAATTACATTTATACTTTTTTAATACTTATTTTACTTATGATACAGCACTGTATGATTAAAAATCTTTTTTGGCGAGCTTACTCAAATAATTCCTGTTTACAAAAATGGTGAAAATAGGAAATCCAGGACTTAAAATTGTAGCCTCGAAACAGGATAAAATCAAAGAATTAAATTTTTATGATATCCCACGCTTGATATAAAATAGAAAAATAAACGACCATATAACTTGAATAAGATAATATAAATTTACATAAAATTAATTTTTTCAGAAATAATTAAATTCATAAACGCAGCTGGCAGCTTCAGATTTATATCTTATATTTAATCATAATCAATTTTAATTTACGTCACTTGTGTAAGTTATCACTACTTTCAAGTATTTTTTAGTTTATCAGAGTTTTTCAAATACTATTGAGAAAATGTATACAATTTAGTCTTAAGTATGTAGTTCCGCTAGACCCTGGATCAAAGTACAGATTACACGTAAATTTATATTCAGAAAAAGGTTAAAAAATATATTTTGTTTACAGTACGATAAATTATTTGTTTCATTCAAAATCCAAAATATTTTTTGAAGATTATTTAAATTTATTAATTTTAATTAAAAATGTATTTTTATTTATCTTCGTTTTAACAGTAAAATTTATTTTTGCAATAAATGTATTATTAACTTATAACACATAAAAAAAGTTTTTCTATCAGTAAATTTACTAATTTTTTTTTATAATTATTAATATTACTTTTATACCATAAATAACCATTTAAATTTATTAATTCTTTTAACATTTGTAGAACGATCCAAATGATCCAAATGGCCCTGATTTGGAAACAAAAATAGAGTCTCTGAAAAATAGTATTCGAAGATCAGAAGTAAGTAGAATAGATAACCAATGTTATTATACTTAATTTACATATTGTTTCTAGGAATTTTATTTCACTATTGGTACTATACTATTACCATCATAATGCTATTTAATTATTACTTAATCATAAATTTTAAGCTTAAAATGTAACTTTGTATTTGTTTTTTATTTTGTTTTATTCTTCTTTTAGATAGCCAAAGCTAAAGCTGAATCTCGTATTGAGTGTTTGAAAAACGGAGATGGGAATGGTATACATATTTGTTATTTAAAGAGTCATTAAGTTTTTTTATTAAATATTTAAATTGCCAAAATTATAGCTGTTACCTGATTGATAGTTTATTTTGTATCATCTACATAATTATCTGTCATTTTAGTAAATGTGGAGGAATGGCTAGCAGATATGGGTGATATAAATGCTGAACTTCAACGATCAAATAGTACATCTTCCTTACCAGCTGATGGAATGACTACAAGTGCTATGACATCAGAGTATGATAGTGAGGATTATGGGGATGGACCTTCCGATAGCCCAGTACCATCAGATCAACCGCAGTCATTGTCTCAAGATGAAGAAGAGCGACCGGATTCGGCGGAAATGGACAAAGATTGGGGTAAATAATAAACATATTTAATTAAATGCTATTTAATGCTGCGTATAACAAGATCTATTTTTTTTAATTTATAATTAGTTTAAAAATATTTGATTATTTTTTACAATCAAGATTAAAAGAATTTTTTTAACAAAATTAATTGATTTATTAGAAAATTCACGAATATTATTGATTGTTTTAGTATTTCATTAAATATTATAACATTACCAATGAAATTATTTTAGGAATTTAAAATTATGGTGTCAAAAGCTATGGTTTTAGTTACAAAAATATAAATTGTCTTTAAGATCAAGTTTATTTTTATTTAAATCATTATAATTTTATTTCAAATAAATGCAAATTTTATATTTAAAATTGTAAAAAATAGTAAAAAAAGATCATCATGGGTCGTGTAAATCGTATGATATACTATGAAATCAATTGAAATAATAAAAATATATTAGTAGAAAGTGGTTTGAGGATGGTTACATAACAAGTCCTAAACCATATACACATCTCTAATATTAAAGATACAATATACTAAAGTTTGTTAATATTTAAGCTCTTGTGGAAAAAGAACGTCAACGAATTGAGCAGTTAACAGCTGGTTGGGATGATCCGACACAAGTTAAATGGGAAGACCGTGATAATGATGATAAGTCTATGTTCCCTCAAGCAGCTCCTGAAGAATCCGAGGGTCCTGTCTATAAATGTACTGCGTTGTACACTTATGCTGTAAGTTAAGCAATATAAATGAATCCATAAAATTAATTTAAATTTGTTATATAAATTATAATAGAAAGTTTTAAATGATTTTTGGATATTACATATAATAAATAAAAATAATACTTATAGAAGCAGATATTTTTTCATTATTATGAATATCAATTATTATTCTCAGATATAACGCTTTGATTTTAAGATTCCTTTATATTCCACCGTTTTGCACTCATGTTAAAATTATAGTTATTTTAGACGTTCAACTTTATTTTACCCAGTGAGATAAAAACAGAGGGAAGAGTGGATGTTATAATAAGTTAATAAGTATACGGATTTTTAATAATAATAAAACGTTTATACAATCAATATCATTCTCATTGTAATATGAAATACAATATCAGGTATGATATGACATGATTATTGGTTTTAAAATTATTATATTTAATGTCGATTAAAAACAAAATTTAGATTAGTATTTTTTAATTTTATAGAATCCGGTGGATTTGGTTGTTTTCTGAGTAATGGTCCCAAAAGGGTTGAAATCTCCTGGGTTATCATTTCCATTTATTCGCACGCCTTTTTTATTGGTAACCATAGCTACCAAAATAATTATAAATTTAAAAAAATTTGAAATAAGGTATCTTAGAATTTTTAATGGATAATTTGTGATTCCCTATCGAACGAATGTGAAAACTTATACATTGACTTTTCCCTGGAGAGAAATTGAACCCGGTGTTATTTGTCCAATTTTTGGGAACATTGTGAAATTAAAATAAAATAAATATTATATTTTTTTTCATTTTAATAGGAAATAATAGCTTTAATTTTAGAAAAATTGGAAATAATTTAAATTTTTCATTTAATAGTTTTCAAAACATTTTTGACTATACTATTATAAATTCATTCTTTTATATTATAATTGGATTACTTTAATATTTTTAAAAATTATATTATATTTATAATCTAGTTTCAAATTTAATTATAAATATTTTAGGCTCAACATCCTGATGAGTTAAGTATCGTGGAAAATGAGCAGCTTGAAGTTTTTAGTGTGGACAGTGACAATTACGGTTGGTCAAAAGCTAGAAATTACAAAGGCGAAGTAGGATATGTACCATCGAATTATTTGGATATTGAACAAGAAACGTGTGAACCAGAAACACACGATACTCCTACAACTTACCAACTTCGATCCCAGATAAGCTTTTCTTCGGTAGATTATATGGTTAATGACGAGGTGTCAGTTCATTCACAGCAATTCCAATCTGATGAGGACATTGAAACTGAGGAGCAATCATCAGAAAAAAGCATAACTACAGTGTGGGAAAAGAAAGATGGAGGTAATTATAATTATATATTAAGCCTTTAAAAGTTAGAACGCTATAACGCCTAATCAGATGATAGTATTAAGCTATAACTTATTATGCATACATTTGTATTTTATATATTTTCATCTTAATTTTTTTAGGAATAACTGAAGTTCCGTCATATTGTATAGCCTTGTTTGACTATGACGGAAATGATCACGAAGAACTGGGTATGAAAGAAGGCCAAATTATCAAAGTAGTTGACAAAACAACACATGTAGATGATGGATGGTGGGTAGGTGAGTTGGGTAATAAGATGGGACACTTCCCATCTTGCTTAGTCAAAGAATGTTACGAAAATGGTGACCTGGTACCAACGCCAACATCTGAAAACGGAGATAGTGATTTTTCCAATGAAGATCATCCTGAGTTTGTTACTAGCGGACCGCCTCCACCACCACCGATGATAACACCACCCGAATTACCCACACATTTGTTTCCAACACAAGTGATTGTCACGCAACCTACTCCTATAGGAGAGCATGGTCCTCCTGGGAGTTTTGCTCCAGAAGGTATGAACCGTTACATGAAATAATTAAAAATAAATAATAAATACGGAACAAATTATACCTGGTACTCTTTTTGCTTCTTTTACCTTCAGTACCAGACCATTATTTAGTGACCCATACACATATATTTTAAGTAACTATGAAAAAACATGTTATGTCGATTACAATTTAAATATAAAAGAAATTAACAAGCATTTATGATTAATAGCTAATTTTATATTACCTAATTTATATGTACCTATTTAAAATAAAAATAAAACATTTTGAAAATGTTATTTCTCTAAACCATTATTATTTTGTAATAATTTAAATGTATAAGCCAATGTTAACACAACCTAAAATTACTTCTTATGAATTCACATTTAAATCATATGTATGATATAAATAAACTAGCGTTGTATTTTGAGTGCTCTAAATATAACTTATATTTAGAAATATACCTGGAAAACTTTAAATTTTCGAACAAAAGTAATATCATTTTATATTAAGTTCATTTTTTATTTCAGTTCCGAAAAAATCGAATGATTTTTCAATGGAGTTAACTCAAAATCAACAAGAACATTATGATACGCAGTTTTCGGAAGACGATGAGCCTTCCGATATCAAACCAGAAACCGGTACGTATATATTTTTAATAAGGTTAAACATTGTCCAATTATAATTCATTATTTTTTATACATATAATATATAGTTCCTGGTGTGCCACAATTATTTATAGAAAATGAGGTAATATTTTTACTTATTTTGTAGTTAGTGAATACTAGTAGAAAAACGATTTGTTCCAAAAAATACCATTCTACTGGCAATTATCATTATATATAATACATTTTATGGTATACAAGTACCTACATTAAAAATCAAATTAATTTTTATTCAATATATACTTAATATAGTTTAATTTATTATAAATATTATATCCAGGATGATTGTTCTGGACCTCCAGACGCTCCTCCACCCCCAGCACCTGCGATGGATGGTCTTGGAGTTGCTCAAATTGTTATCACTGCTGCTACACCAATGAAGGAAGAATCAGAAAAACCATTTGGGCAAGAATCTTCCGAAACTGAAGCTGAAGTGGAACAACCAATTCCAGTGGAACAACCAAATACAGTGAATAAACCGGAATCGAAACAGGAGTCAAAACTAGATGAGGAGCATCGTATGAGCGTAGACAGTGACTATTATCCGGCCACAATACCGGAAGAGTCTGAGGACGATCTGAAATTGCTCGAATCCGACGAGCCCACCGATGCAGCGGGTTTGCCTTCGGAACTTGAACCTGGGCAGCTCGCTAAACTTCACAATCTTAAAGAGTCGAATGCTTAAGGATTTTTCTCCGTTTTATTTTTATAAGATCGAATATATTTAAGGCCCTCATGAGTAAGATCCAGTGTTTTTTTTTATCATTATTGAATGGTAGTTAAGCATGAAACATGCTAAATATATTAAAAGCTTACAATATTAACACAATGAGCAGAACTTTTCTGATGTTTTACTTTTTATTTTAGTAGTGAAAAGATAACCATAAATACGAGTTTTAATATATATATATCTTAAAAATGTATTTATAGAATCTGAAGCACGTCTGAAAACAAATTCACAGATTACTTTGTTCTTTGTTTAATTATTTAGTTATATTCTTAATAGGAAATACAATAGAAGACAAATAAGACATTGAAATATGTTTTCTTGATACTCAGTTATTGTAAAGTAAATATAGATACCGAATATATTTGAAGGACACCAAGATCTTAAGTATATCTTTATTTAATAAGTCTATAATTACAACATCGGTATTTATAAGACATTTCATTTTCAATAATATATTGTAAATCAATTTTGGTTTTGTTCAAATCTTTTATTTTCATTTATGAAAATATAATATATTTCATTCTAAATAAAATTGTGAAATAGACAACTATTATATAGTTTATACTCTATATACTGTAAGATATTTTAAATAAGAAGGTAGAAATAACAATTATATATATAATATACTAAAGACCATTTAAATGTTACATCGATAAAATTGACTAGGAAAACATTTATGTATTAAATGTACGTACAACACAATTTAAGTTATTTTAATACCTAATACTTCTATTAAAAAAGTTATATTTGTATGAATCTTGCAACCTTCCATTACTAACAACGGTTTAATAAGATTGTAGTTATAAGTTATAATTAAAAATACACGGATACTACTTTTATATTCTTATCAAATTGAAAAATGTATTTTAAATTGAAATGCGAGGATATGCAATACTGCTAGATTCAAAGTTAGGTTACGTCTCATCCTTTTAAAATGTATCATATATTTAATGACTATCATTATAATATATTTTCTACAATATATACTTGCCTATTCATTTTTGCATAAAGTATTATCACTATCTTTGATTACGCATTTGAAAATAATTTCGAAAATAATTTTATAATTTAAACAAATTCTTAATATTATTTTATAATGTTCTTATGTGTCTACCAAGATTATTACAAGTACAATGTGTTTTAATAATTAATTACCAATAAAACACCGAATTATAATTAATTCATTTTAAAAATAGTAATTTTTAAACAGATTATGTTTTTCATATTTTGCCATTTTATTTGTCCAATTATTATTCTAAATTGTTATAAATTTAATTTGATTCTAATTTGTTTTGTAAATGTTAACAAACTGTGTTTACCATTAGTTAGACAAAGTACAAAAATGAAGCTCTCAGAATTTGTTTTCATAATTCTACAATATTTATCTAGAACTGTTATCATTAAAGTTAACAAATACCTTTTACTGATATTAAGTTATGAACGGAGACTCGATATTCAATAACACTTATATTATGTTAATTGATAAATATTTCTTATTGTACTGAATACGAATATTTTAGTTGGATAGACATTTAGGTTTATACTTTAATCAAGGCTATTGCTCAAAATGGACAGCGAAATAGCCAGACGTAAGAGTCGAATTTTTTTTTTGTTTTTTTTTTTTAGCCTTTAGTAGAATGAGTCGTATTATATTTACATAAGTAATATTAGTTATCGTTAATAGATAATAATAATATTGTAATATTATACGTTGTTACTTTTATTATTTGTATTTTCTTCTATTATTTTACTGATAATGAAGTTTTAAGTTCTGTTCTATCCCAAAGCAACTAAATGATCTGCTTGAAATTTTATGCTACTAGACAATTGAATGTCAATGGAGTGCCTTCTCATGTACGTGTTTTTAGAAATAAACTAAAAAAAATAACTTAAACTTTAAACGAAAATATTCAATATTTTCATAAAATATAGAATAATTTGGTACTCTAATACTAATTCATTACTATAAAATATTTTGTAGCAATATTTATATTTACATGAGTTCCTTTTAGAGATCTTTTAACATTTAAATCCCCAAAATGTTCATTCTGAATTAAGTGTTTTGTTAACCGTTTGTTGTTTTTTTTTAACACCTATGTATTCTATTGTATTTGTTTAGTTATGACTTATGTAATATTAAAATCGAATAGTGTTAATTTTTACATAATTTCCTATCTATGTTGATGTTTTAATAAATCATTTTATTAGTATAAATAACAGGCTTATTATTTTCAATTAAGCATATTTATTGATCAACTGTTTGTTCCAGAAGTTCATCAGCATCCTCTTCTCGATTTTCTAATTCGTCTACGTTGTCATTCGTTGATTTTTTGTTCTGAAAATAAAGAATGACGTAAACTTATATTTTCAATTATATCGATTTTATAGAAATATGAATTGTTATTTGAACAGTTTTTGAAAATATGTTGATTAACGTGAGAAGATGTATAAAATGTATGGTGTTTACGATTGTTGCAATCAGTTCATCGAACTCTTTTTCCGCTTCCGCGATCATTCGGGCTTCAGCTTCAGCCAATTGGGCATGTTTGTCTTTGGTCATCGAAGTGTCCGCTTTGGCCGACGATTTGGTTTTCAATTTTATTTCCCGTTGTTTCGCCTCGATTATTTTTTCCCGCCTCGTCTCGCGGTCGAACATCTGTCGGTGAAACGCGAAGTATTATTTTTCAACGGCACATGGAAAAATAATAAATAATTTCACCACGACTGTCACTTACAGCCGTCAAAAGCGCCTTATCGTTCTTCCCCGGTATTACGAACCAATCGTTCATTTTAATCACATACGTTTTGCCGCAGTCGTCGCCAACGGCCAACAGAGCTCCTTCTTCGTGACACCTAATACAGTTTAACTCCTTGTCCGCCACCTGAACACGGAAATAACGAACGTTACGCGTGATTTAGTCTTTCTCACCCATCTCCCGTTGAGTACGAACCTTGATCGTCAGTATCGGGTCGTTTTGTTTTTGTAATACATCCCAACACTCCAGGCATCCGTCAGCTCGGGTCGTGTAAAACACCGATGGCTTCGATTCACTCCAAGCGCCGTCAGTTAATCGCACGTCGTGGTGTCTATATGTCGTATACATGGTGCGATTAAATGAATTGACGTTTTTTTCTTTTTATTCCTAATGTTAGATTACCCCCGTAATGATACGATTGCACGCAGTTATGCGATACCATACGTACTTGGTCCACATTATAGGCGATTCCTTGACGTCTTCCGACCATATGCGGACTTGCCAGTCACCGACCGTCAAAAAGTTTTTCAAGAACGTGGGATTCCGCTGAGCCGAGTACACGGGTCCGTGATGACAGTAATAAGTAGCTGAAATCTTTTCAAAAACCGTTTTGCCTTTACGGTTGCCGTTAAACACCAGTCCAGTTTCGGTTCCAATCTACGAAACAAAAAAAAAAAAATGTACGCATTTATAAATAAATAATATAATTTTAATAAATATTAATATCCGACTAAAGTTGTATAATGTATTCATTGTGTTCATTGAACGCATTTAATTTTGAACGATTGAAAAATTGTAGACTTTGAATATGACGATTGTGATTGTTTGAAAATAAACGGTAATACTAATTGTTACAGCTTGTACATTTTAGGAGATTTTACAACGATGTTTCATTATTAATCTGTTGTTCAGTCTTCAGTGACTATCATTTTAACCAGTGAAGTCTCATCAAAATATTAATAACGAATTATGACAGGAGTTATATACACTGAGAAAATAATGTTTAAACATGTTGACAAACAACTATTAATGTCTATTTGAAATAATCATTAATTGATTTTTTAATTTGTGTCTCAAAACTTAAATCGAACTGATTATTTTCAGATTCAGTGACTATTATGTTAAATGTAGTTGATATTGTTAATAGAAAATCGTCAACATAAAATGCAAAATAATATATATTACAACTCGCATACACGAAATTAATTTCTAACCTGTCTGCTACAAATAAAAAGTATACAGAAAATCATTCAAATAGTAAAACTTCCGAGCCATAATAAAAAATACTATTACTACTACGACTACGCCAAGACGACCAACAAAAAAAGTAAATTAGGATTCGAAATCATTATATTGCCAGGATGTGATGAACAACAAACACTAGGTTTCCACTTTTCCAGTCACTAACCTGTTTTTTCTTGATATATTATTATTAAAATGTATTTGTTGTTATTTTTATCTTGATTTGTTTTATCTAAAGTAATGTATAACAACATTAAATGTAAAATATAACCATCCAGTGGAGTGGGAGTAAACTGAACTGAGTGTCGGTCTTCGTTGCTTAACGTTCCTTGAAAAAATCCTACTTTACAATGTCACTTTGGTGTGCTACAAAACTACAAATACGTAAACCATTCATCTTCCTGGTATTTTAAGCGAAATAGAAATTTGTCTTCATTAAACTCGTTTAATTTAAATTTATCTTTGTGTAATTTTAATTTCCCGTTATATTATTCCTATTGTATTCTTTACTTAGGTTTTGTATTAAATCAGATTGAACGTAATCTAAAATTGTTTCAATAACATCTATCAAAGTATTTTCAACTAAATTAGTATGGCATGTAAACCGACAAGTATTCAATACACGGGATTTTGAATTTTTGTCAGTATTTAAAATTTTCTACGGAATCTCATAGAATTTGAAATTCGCTAACATCACATTTTACTAGATCATACAATATAATATTTTATTTATAATGTACGATATGTTTAATGTAATAAATTATACGCAATCTGTATGAACATAGTATAAATTGTATTGTTTAATCTCTTTAAATTGAATTTTGTAAAGCAAGGGGAGTTTCTCGTTCAACTAGTTTACACTTATAATGCTTTGGTCTTTCAACTATCTGAACCCTTATAAACTAAAACAATATCATATTAATTATAAATAAACATTTGTGAACTACACCAAAAGGTCCCATATTTCCATGTATTGCATTTCTTTAAAACCCGAAATTCTCGTTAGTACACATTTTTACTCGTTCTAATCGATCATTTTCTTGGGACGTGAATTATTAATAAGTTCCGAGAAATGTTCAATATTAAATCAGTTCCACGAACCATTTTTTCTCGTACATATGTATTGCAATCCATAGCATTATAGCTGACTGCGACTCCCCGAAATTATTACCTCTAGTCAACATGCATTATTTAGCACTAATCAATTTTTTTTTTGGGCATAACATCTGGAGTAATTTGCTGCTGGAGGGGGGATTTGGTGACTTGGTTAGTAAATATAATGGTGGGTAATTAAAATATAACTATTAATCAAAGTTTGAAAACCGTGAGCTTACAATGCAGTTATCGGATTGCCACATGAATGAAAACCAATATCTTCATTTAAAATCGATCGAGAAAATTCTTAAGACCGTGCGACTGATAATTTTTTCACGAATACTATTCTTCTACACTAGTAGTGATTACACATACCATGAAACGTATCGGAATCGAAGGATCGTAATCCATGCAAGTCACTCCGTGGGTGCGAGCCTGCCTACTCCATTCCGGTTCGTCAGCATTTTCGTTTTTTGATAAATCCAATATTAACACTTCCGTGGGCTCCGTCAGCTTCCGGGCGTCCCACCACATGACCTAGGAAGAATTCGATGATTATTATATTGTACTCACGTTCGATCAGGTCATCATTTGTGGGAGTACAAATCCAATATCTGTTAGCTTTTTTCATTTTATCTAATTTATACATTAGGGCCGGTGTCATAATTATGTGATAAGGGAAATGTTCCCAATACAGCGTTTTATTTATTATTATATAATTGCACGGTACCCTCGAACATTTATAATCAGTTAAAAGAAATTAGAAAACAGATATATGTTCAGTAAAGATATAATTATTTTTATATATTAATCGGAAGAATACGCAGTGCTTTTTTTGATTAAAAAGTTGTCTGTGAATTTACTCATTAAAAATCGGGTAAGAATGAAAACAAAAAATCGTTAGTACTTATCAAGTGTCATACATGGTGGTTATTCGTGATGTTTAATGTGGGTATGCCGCCGTAGCGAAGAAGGCATAGACCTCGATTAATACGACAACGCCGATGCACACGACTTGTTCATTACAGTAGTGAATCCAGAAATAAATCAAAGAGAAAGTAATCAAAATATATATTTGTTTTATCTTATTCACTACGGTGGTGAGTGGTGACTACTAATACTTTTTATCATCACCGATTTTTATACATAAAAAAACACAAATCTTACAGACGAAAATGCACATATAAAATGTAATATTAAAATCAAGAGGGGAGGATATTTATCCCATTACCCGACCCAAGGACCATTAGTTCATATAGTATTTATGCACCTGACCATCACTCGAACCGGTGTAAAATTCCGTACTGGTCTTGGAATGGATCCAGTAGAGACTTCTGACGGGATCACGGTGTCCGTGTCTTAGGTTGCTGATGGCGACGTTTGCCGAGCTCTTGCGTATGTCCCAGTACGCGACTTGACCGCTCATCAACCCACCCGCCAGACACTGTGCATCACGATGATTGAACTCGAGCGTAACGATCGGATGCGGCGACTCGATCGAGAAGTAGGGCGTGTTGGACTCTGAAAAAAATATGCAAATCACGTAAACCACCTTGAGATAGGACGTGGAATATTGATGTTCTAAAAGGGATTAGAAAAATTCTTCAAAAACAGTAAGCACATAAAATATAACATTATGAACACATTTATGATATACGCTAAAAATGATAACAAAATATTGAATACTCTTTGTTATTAAAATTTAAATAAAAATTAATTTACTATCTTATGAATTGAGGATGACAATTGTTTCGTTTTGAGAAAAGTTGAAATCAAATGGACTACATAGATTATTTACGTTGAATTAAAAACATGATTAACGAGTACTCTTTAATACTACCTATTGAAAAACTAGTAAGTTTTTGCATTAAAAATTAAAATAATGAATTTATTTAATTCACCAGCAATAATAAATTAATTTGTAGTAGGGTAAGCGCGTTTCTCAGTTCATGTAGATAAAATTCATGCAGAAACAGTCAACTTTTTCATATGAATACATCCCTAAAATGGTCATCGTTGTTCTATTAAATGCAAACACCGAGCGTAGTAACTTATCATATTGGTTTTTTTTTTACCCAAGTTAAATATGTAAGAATCTGGACTGTTCTCCGGGTTTGCTGCCTGAAATGCCATATCGGCGTAGCTGACTGCGACAAGTTTGCCCTGATCAGGTGACCAAGATATGTGTTGCACCGGCCTTGTTGGATCACAAGGGTCTGACATTACTGCCACTGTCCGGAAAGACGGGACTATTGTTTGCATTTTCTGACAGCTTGGGTCGGTGAAGTACGGTTGATAAATATCTATGGCATTATTTTGATTTATAGAGTGTTCGGCGACCTGAATCATTGAAAATATCACATGATTTTTTCGAGTGAGGCATATGGTATAGTCAACTTTTTTGAGAAGTAAGTAATCAAAATAAGAAAGATATGAGATATCCAGTCACTCTTGTAATAAATACCAAATTTCTAATTTTTCTCATACTGATATTGTATCAATTTATGTACTTTAGGGTTTATTTATTTTACAGTTGAACGTGAAAATAAACAGTTTCTTTTATTATTATTATTATTATTTTCAACGTGTATTTTTACTCTCGTGCAAGATGTATAAGGGGTGATCGGTAATTGGCCACGTTTTGCCTACCTGCCTCTTGTACAATATTTGTTTACATTTTATTACCTTAGTATTGGCCACAAATGTATAATACAAAAATATACGTATATATTTAGAATTTTTTAATTTATTGTAATACCAATATATTTTTCACAATATAAAGTATAAAATAGGCACCTAAATAGGTATCTACTTAGTATCATTAGTAAAATAATAATTCATTTTTTTTTCAATTATTTAAAAATACAATTTTTTTTTTAAATAATGCGATACAACTTTCACAAATATAAATATTATTTTTATTCTTTTTCGTATTTTTTTAGCTTCATTGAACCTATAATCATTTTGAATTATAATTAATTTCCTCACTTTTAATGTTCCTACGCTTAGAAATTTGAATATTAAGTTCTGAAAATTCTGAAACTGAACTTCCAATATTTATATAATAAATAAAATATCTTATATCATTATATTAAAATATAATTGCCCTGAAATTACCCAATTCAACATTATACAAAAATCATTTAAAATAATGACCCAATTATTACTGTATACCTTTTTGAAATAAGGTTCACCTAACCTCATTCCCGAGCGCCCTGTTTGGGTATGTATAGTATGTATGAAATATGTATATTGTATATAGTAAATAATTACAAGAAAAAGTTTATATGTATTTTTGTGCACTGTTACATTAAAGTTAAACATTTGATTGTATCTTCAGGCTTAACTCGGAAACTACTCGAAAGATTTCGATAAGAAATATTTTTCCGTTATTACACAATTTTAATGGCGATAATAATAATAATAATAATACAATGGACGCTTAGCCTCAAAAATTACTTTTCATCTAATTAAGATAGAGCATATTTTCTTTTTTAAAAAACGTAAGAAACACTTACTTATTTTATCTTGTACTTTGTAGGTACACCGATATAAATTACGGTATAATAACTGACGCTAAACCGGCCGAAGGCAAAATGGCTTTAGTTGTTGTCGTACAAGTATATTAAAAAAAGAATCACAAAATATTTATTCTTTAAGCTCTAGATTACGTAGGTTGAAAAAGTTTTCATCCAGTGTGCACTTACATAGTTTAATATATTACGACTTGATTAAGTCTGTAATGCGCCAATAATTAATTTATACCTTACCGTTATAATACGTTTAAGCAAACTCGACAGGCAGAACATAATATTATTACGCAGTACATCTAAAACGTTTTTACACTTTCCGACGTTTAATACACCGTAACATTTGCTCAACCATCTCACTATAAACTGTATAAAGCAGTATAAATGTCACACAGTAAATGAGCAGCTTAAAACGCCGATGTACTTTTAGCACTATAACCACACAAATTAGGAACATAAAACTTCATTATTGTTCAACCTCCATGGCGCATTCGCGTATGCACGTGAATCGTACGCACTACATAGCCGCAACATTTGTAAATATAATGCAGTGTAAAATCGTACATTACGTTATATGAATAAAAATTTGTCCGATCGCGAGAATATTGCTTTATAAAGAAATGAAAATGTTTGAAAAAAATACGCACATGATTGAGTAGTATGACGCAGTTTAATATAGAATGCGAAAGACGCAATATCGTGACAAAAAGCCGTACATTTTCTTGGAATTGAAGGGTTCGAAATGGTCGTTATTGATGGCGCAGATAAACTTATTTTACCGGCTCACTGACTCTGGAGAAATTCATTAGGTAACCTTATCCGCCGTATAATTCATGTAATTGCACAGCAATTCTTATTCATTTTGTTAAACTTAAATAATTAAACTTGCAAAGGGTTTTATTACATCACGGAAAGCACGAACACTTTATACATCGTATAAATATTGTATTGACTGATTCTTCGATTTAAGAAATTAATTTTTTTTCTCCTCCAACTATTGGCTTTAGTTTATTGTATTGAGCACACGATTATTATGGCTGAGTAAAAATGAAACCGTTCATAACTAATAAAAAAGAATTAAAAAAAAAAAAATGCATAGTTTTGAATTATTACAGAATAATAACAACGGTTGAAATTCATTCGAATACATTCAAAAGGGTTGGCTTGTATAGTAATTTGACGAACAGGTATAAAATTAATTTAATAGCACCGACAATAATAATTCTTGACTGTATTCGATACTGATATAACTCGTTTTATACACTGCATGCATTTTTTTTTTATATAAAATCGATTTTATTAAAATGCATACATTATTCAACGAACGGAGAGTACCGAGCATTTTGCACATCTAGTAGGTAATATGAAAATGATTTATAATGTAAATCTAATTCAAAAATACCCGTTATAATTCATTACTATTTCGTTCAGTTTTAGATTATCTAAAATTAGATATCTACAGAGAGAAACGCAAAATGTAATTAGTTTTACCATGAAGTGTGTTTTTTTTTTTCGTGTATATCATCAACTTTTTCCTAGAAAACTTATACTATCAACAACTGCAGGATAGGTTTTCGATCCAACATTTTAACTCGTTGTTTAAAGAAGTTATTTTTGAAATACTCATCAATTTTCCCAAAAATTGCAAAAAACTGACGAAAAATTGCAAAAAAAAAAAACAGCAAAATTTACGGAATTTACGGAAGTAGTTCTTTCCAACAGCGAACCAAAAAAAAAAATAAAAATAAATATCAAATAAGCGAAAAAAAATTATTATAAGCGTTAGAAAATTATGTTTTGATGAAATTGGACGTTTCCGGGTTATCGATTAAATGGTGTTAGGTATTTTATCGTAACTCAAAATATAATAGTCGGAAGGATTTGACATTTTGACAGAAAATAATTTTTATGCTATTAATAAATATTTGAAATGTACATAAAATGACAATTAAGAGTATATTTTGGTCATAAAGATTCCTGTTTAAAAAGTTATAATTTTGCTCTCTTATAAATATCAACATTATAAACTGATTCTTTTTCACTCAGGATCGTATTTTGGAAAGAAACGGTACATTTAAATTTAAAAGACCAATATAGTTGTATAATTCACTCATCCCTATAACTTCCTTTACCATGGAGTCCCCCCCGACCTAGGAATTTTGCCCTTTTTTAAACTTGCAATTTGATCTTCATTATTGATAAAGGTTTAAAATAAATTATGTCCGAGAAACATGCTGTGAATTTGATCGTTTTTTTTATTTTCACACCAGAAAGATGTTTTTAATTTTATCATAATAATATACATACAAGCAATATCTAACTGAATTTACTGAATGGCATTATGTGAGCGAATCACACGTCTATCCCTTGCACCGCGGGATCGGGAGAGAAACGTTTCGTATTACTTTAGCCCACTGCACCGGTATCACATTGTTTATTTAATTCATAATACAGTAAAATATGTTTTTCAAACCATCTTATCCCTGTTTTGGCAGGGATCGAATGGGAATACCAAGACGCCCAAAGAATGTCACTCATCTAGTGGGTCATGAGCGAGACGAGAGTATGAATTATTTGTTCATTGATAATGGATTTAGATTTCAGTGTATACCTATTGTGGTCTCTGAATTTAAACATTCGGAAACTATATGAATACCACTGAAGTTTATCGGTCATGTATAATATATAGGTACATATACTTATATAAATATAAATGGATATAATATGGTCTCTTTATATCTAATAATTATTACTTTACTCATAAGTCCCTATATTTATATATATATATATATATATATATACCATTCGCTTGATTAACAGGTAATATAGATAGGTTTATAGTTAGATTACAGTTCATATTTTATGGAAAAAGGAAAAATAAAAAGTTTAAAGATAATCCCTCAAAGGTTACGATTTAAAAATCATAAAGTGGGTAAAATGAGTAAATGTTAGTCATGTGTAAAATTAAAAAAGCTTCTAGCATCAAATTACTTATTTTATCAAAAGAGACTCACTCGGTGGACAGGATTTAACCTTTTTTTTTTTCAATTTTTCCTGAGTGCTTTTATAGCGAAAAACTATCGAGAAAATCGAAAAATTACCTATAAAAGTGCTTTGTCCATTTTTCCACGTCTAATGTCACTCTTTGGTGCACGTTTATTACACAAAAAAGTATTAACAGAAAAAAATATATCGCTGATAATTAGTGCATTTTTCGCTTCGTTCGGAATCTAAAATATGATTTGTTCAAATGTACGTTATTATAAAAACAATAATAGATAAATAATTTTTAAGTTTGTGGAAAACAACACTTGTATTGTTGTTGTTAAAACCATTCAATATTATACTGGTGAGTTTTCGGATGGCATTTTATGTGTTTGATTTGTCAAAATTATGATTTTATTTGTCTGTTTGACAGGTTCGACATACTCATTATCAAATATTTTTTTAACGAACGTATGTATATGATGATAATGACGTTAAAAGATAACGAGTGTCAGAATGGCGGCTGATATCAAATATGCCGTTTTGCAATATTAGGCGGAATTAATGGGTTTTCATTTTCCTCGAACACCGCAATAATTTAACTTTATAGTACTTTGGCTAAATTGGATTTAATGTTAGCATAATAATAATAATAATAATAATAATATAATCTACTATACATACTACTTTCGTGTAATCAAAAACAAAGAGTATAAATTAAAAGTCTTTATTGATTTTTACTCATTAAAACGTTACGCGATGAATTAATACGATAACAACTTTGACGGCACCGATCGATTCCGTTGACCGAAGTCGTCGACATTGCACTATATACAAGTATATAATAGCACGCACTAATCACATTCTTGTAGTTTTTATTTTTAACATATCCAAGTTCAAAATTATAGTACCTATATCCTTCCTATATTCAGTTAAGTCCGTTCTACAGGATATTATGCCGTTTAAATTAATTTATATGTACACTGCTGTTGAGTACGAGGCGCGTACTCCGTAATATTAATTCCGATGAAAAAATGATTTTCGGTTGAATTCGATGAAAAACGAGTATCTACCGCGTTATTGAAAGTACAGTGCATATGATCAAAGCTGACGCCGTTCAGCTTTTTCCGATCAATGTTGAAAATATATGATATTAAACGGAACGCGCGAGGACTTTTTTTCGTAACCATGTGGCGAAAGCGTATTTTTTTCACGTTTTCCACAAGCCCTGCTATCTCAATTTTACTGTTGGTGTTATCTACGTACGTTACAACAGCCCACTACACATCAAAATTTGTTAGTTTTTTGTATGTAGCCTTTAGTATGACATTTGTATGTCACGCAAAATCGAGTTACAACTAACATAAAAGGAGTGGGTTTGGGTAATGTCACCAAACTACCACTCAAAGTCTACATTTTCTAACGACATTCATTTGTTCGCCATTTGTATGAATTTGTATGATACGATTAAATCATGAATTTTCAAAACTACCCCCTGTCAAGATGTGTCAACCCAGCTTACCCGCACAACCCAGTTAAAAATTTTAGTCAATACTGTTAGCCTTCTTTTATATTCAAAATGAACTAAAATTAAATTTTTAGCGAATTTGAACTTATTTCTGGTCTCTGAATATGCATGCATACAATCATGGAGAATAACCAATAAATAATATATGATGTTATGAAACACATATAATATAATAAATATATAATATATATAAATTTATAATACATATTAAATTATTCTATAGTTTTTTTTATCACCCTGTCCAGAGTAGTTTTTGAAAATGTAGGGTTGAATTGTATTAAACAAATGACATTTGAAAATTTTGATTTTGAGTGGTCATCCCAGACTACTCCACCCCTTTTATATTTGTTATATTTTGATTTCGAGTATCATACAAATAGTGTGGTTAGTCATACAAATGCATAAAAATGTCATACTAAAGGTTACATACAAAAAACTTCCATATTGCAATATGGGGTGGGCTGATATGATTTACTCTTTATTGTAAATTCGATTTCTATGTTATAATATATTATAATGTTAAACACAATTTAAAGATCATTACATTAAATATCATAGAATTAAATTTAATCAAAAACTATCGAATATTATAGAAAAATGTTTCTAATCCCTATTAAGGCTGTTTATTGTTCAATTATGATTTAAATTGAGTGTTTTTACTAATGTTGATAACTTTTTTAGATTCTAAGTCAGTCGTGAAGTATTAATAATATTCCAAGTTTTTTTGGTGCTTTAACTTCAGGTCAGCTATTTTAGAATTAAGTTTAGTTTTTTCTGAAAGTGTTTTGAACGAAATTACGACGAATATCATACACATTTATTACGACTACTATACTTATTAGTTATTACTTATTAGTCATTACTTATACTTAACCAATTAATAACGAATAACTATTTTAGCTATATTTATAATATGCACAAATTGCACATACTATATTACCTAAATATACGAGTAATTTTTGGAAACTCAAAATAGCAATATTACAGTAATTCACTTTTTTTATAGTGCTGTAAAACTAACATTCACGTGAAACGTTAATATTTTTTCTATATTAAACCCCGGAATATTGCTAATGCAATTTTACAAATATCTTCATTTTCTGACATGGAGCGTTCATATTTCTGGATGTATAAGTAATAATAGTATTTCGGTGTGCTTATCTATGTATCTTTTTTGTACGTACGTTTCCCCAGCCCGCCCCATTCGACTTTTTCAAATTTTTCCTTCACAGGGATTTAGTATGTAATTTGTATGAATTTGTATGCCCATACTTGGAATTTGTATGACAAGGGTTTTCTCGGAAAATCAATTTTCTTACGGGAGGGCTGGGGAAACGTTTCCCCAGCCCTCCCAAAATTAAAAAATCGACTTTTTCAAATTTTTCCTTCACAGGGTTTTAGTATGTAATTTGTATGAATTTGTATGCCCATACTTGGAATTTGTATGACAAGGGTTTTCTCGGAAAATCAATTTTCTTACGGGAGTGCTGGGGAAACGTTTCCCCAGCCCTCCCAAAATTAAAAAATCGACTTTTTCAAATTTTTCCTTCACAGGGTTTTAGTATGTAATTTGTATGAATTTGTATGCCCATACTTGGAATTTGTATGACAAGGGTTTTCTCGGAAAATCAATTTTCTTACGGGAGGGCTGGGGAAACGTTTCCCCAGCCCTCCCAAAATTAAAAAATCGACTTTTTCAAATTTTTCCTTCACAGGGATTTAGTATGTAATTTGTATGAATTTGTATGCCCATACTTGGAATTTGTATGACGAGGGTTTTCTCGGAAAATCAATTTTCCTACGAGAGGGCTGAGGAAACGTTCTCCCAGCCTAATTATAATTAAAATAAAGACAAAAATTGTATTTTATAAAATTTGTTCTGGTTTATTGTTCTTATTATTTTTCTTATCTTATACCTTATAAAATTTTTAAATATTTATGTTAATAAAAATAAAATAAACATGATTCTACGACTTAAGGATAATTTATTATTTACATTTTCAACTGTATTTAATGTATTACTTATTATTGAATATTTTTATTTTTATGTATCGTTTTTGGACGGAAGCCTCGTCGTTCAAGATATTATTTTGTATCTTAAGTTCTTATAATTAGTATAATGAATAAGAAAAATGACACGTAACATATGAATTTAATTTTAATTATAATTTGATAAATACGATGGAAAACCACTAGTAAGTCATAATATGATACTCCCTAACGGCCTAACCGATAGTTGTGGGATTACTTCATTGCTGTAGCCAACAGAGTTGCCTCCTAAAATATTATACACAATTATATTTATATTATTTAATGGTAATATTTTATAAATAATATGTACTTATATATTTGAATCATATTATTCGAGTACATACCTTTCCAGTTTAATATTTCTACAAATAAATGATATTGTGATATTTTTGTTGTTTTTATTTTGAGTCCTTGGCATTGTGTGTTGTCATTTTTTATGTAACAACAGTTCATTTCTTCGTCATCCATTTTAGTGTCCAAATCATTTTGCAGTCCTTTTAAGTCTCCATTTTCGGTTATATATGTCAAAAAAATAGTTGGGTTGGGCAATTCTGTTCTTCTTCCACAAATCGGAATACTACAATTTTGAAAATCATATGCAGTTGGAGTGTCTTTTAGTAAACCATCAAAAATACTTCTGGCTGTTGTTTCACATTTGGCTAAAGTTGTGTTGAATTCTAAAATTTCGAATTCCGGTTGCATGTTATTTATCTGTAATAAAATAAAATATATTAATTGAACAAAGTACCAATAATTAGTAAAATAGTCATTCTTATTTTGTTGTATAGTTAATATATTACCATAAACTCAGCTCTTGTTGAGTAGGTCCTTGATGTGATGCCGTTATTTACCAACTCTCTAATAAACTTAAAATATTCATTATTGCATTTTTCAACAATTGCATTGTAATATGCAGTACTGTCACACATGGACACCATTACAATTTATGAAACTGTATCGAATGCACAGGTGTTACTAATTATAATTTTTCCTAGATTTTTAACAGCACAACTCTTCAATTCTTGTGATCGAGAACCGTTTTTTAATAATGGCAATGTCTGTCTATTCTTAGTATTTTTTATCTGGAGATGTCGTAAATTAGGGTTTGGACACAGGTAAGAATTAGATTTGCGCTGCTTTGATGATTTACGATTCCAACCCTCCACACTTTTTAGTTCTTCAATTACATCAGTAGCTACTTCAGCTTCTTCTTTAGAGCAATTAAAACATATCCTCACGTTCTCATGTCCTTTTTTATGAGTTGAACATGACGGTAAAGCATGAATCGGTATAAGACATTTGACACATTTATGAGCGCCGGTTTCTAAAGAAAGATTTCCCGATTTACACAATGATTGATTTTCGAACAATACATATTTGGTCATTAACGCCGACTGCATCAGATAATCCGTTCGTTTCCAATAATTTGGTTATTATTAAAATTGTGTCTGACGCATCGGATCAAATTATCCGATTCGTCGTATTTACATTAAGTTCGTAAAACAATTTTACAAAAATATTTGAAATTCTATGTCATCCAAATGGAAAAGCTATTCAAAATACTTACCACCATATTTTATATATTATATTCTATGAATAAACTCGAAAATGTAATAAAATATAAAAATTAATTAAAAAAAAAAGGTAAAATAAAAAACAAATATTGACAATAACATTTGTTCCGACAACAAATTCCGATACTAATCATTAATTGACTATTACACTCGTATATCAGACTAGAAAGATAATATACGAATTATGTTAAAATAGCTAAAATCATTCTACACGTAAATGTACTATCGGTTATGCCGTTAGGGAGTATCATATTATGACTTGCTAGACGTTTTCCATCGTATTTATCAAATTATAATTAAAATTAAATTCATATGTTACGTGTCATTTTTCTTATTCATTATACTAATTGTAAGAACTTAAGATACAAAAAAATATCTTAAACGACGAGGCTTCTGTCCAAAAACGATACATAAAAATAAAAATATTAAATAATAAGTAATAAATTAAATACAGTTGAAAATGTAAATAATAAATTATCTTTAGGTCGTAGAATCATATGTTTATTTTATTTTTATTAACATAAATATTTAAAAATGTTATAAGGTATATGATAAGAAAAATAATAAGAACAATAAACCAGAACAAATTTTATAAAATACAATTTTTGTCTTTATTTTAATTATAATTAGGCTGGGAGAACGTTTCCCCAGCCCTCCCGTAAGAAAATTGATTTTCCGAAAAAACCCTTGTCATACAAATTCCAAGTATGGGCATACAAATTCATACAAATTACATACTAAATCCCTGTGAAGGAAAAATTTGAAAAAGTCGAATGGGGCGGGTTGGGGAAACGTACGTCTTTTTTGTTTGATATCCGTTATGCGACACAATATTTTCTACAAGTGTTATCATAGCTGACTATTATAAATATTATAATAATCTGTTCCCCCTTCTGAACTTCCGACATATTCTACCAATATTATCTTTATTCTTTATTACCTACATTTCACCGTTATGTACACATTTTTTAAAAATGTTTTAAATGTTTTATTAAAGCTTTCGGTACCTATGATTATTTAACTAGGGACGTACACATTTTATTAACTGTATATAGTGTTGGTTTCATGGCTCACGCAATTTGTATTATAATAATATGTCACCTGCATTTCGTATGCAAATTGATCGTACGTTTATTAATATTAATTCGAATTGGGTTTACCTAGGAAAAGTGTAATACAGTACAGGCAACCATTATTAATGTACCTAGGTAATTATTGCTGCAGCGCTATACAGCTATGATAATGGGCTATCATGTCATATGGACGGATACAAAACGTATAATACGTTTGATTCACTTTCATTGAAATTTGAGGCCGAACGAGAAATATTTGGGGACAAAATACTATTCGAAGCATCTGTTACTCTGATCATAACCCATATTATAATAAACTAACCTGAATCATTTCATTAGATTACGATATACTCTTGAAAATCGATTACAGTTATTACGTACACTTTCCTATAAATAATACCCACCCGAACACACGCTTAATTTTGTTACAACACTTTGATAGATCTAAAAAAAAAATTTCAAAAAGAGACCGAAATATTACTCTCAAACGCATTGGCTGTACAGATATACTCGCGGTCTTGTGTATCTCCGAAATATGTTTCGGTTACTGGTCTAAGCTAGAAACGTATTGGTTCACAGTATTATTGATCTTGTTCTCTTTTCTGTTGACATATTAGTTCTTCGGAATAGTGAAATTGCTCATTGATCTTGATATCTTTTGTGTATGAGAAACGGGGTACAGACGTTTTCATTATGTATTTTTCTCACGATCTCGGTTATTTTTTTTTTTTAGCGTTATTGAGAAATATACTTTAATATTAATACCAAAAGCAGTATTCGAGTGAAAATAAAAATGACCTTTTATTTAATTAAATAAATGGTTTGTTTCTATAATCGTCTATTATTTTACAGCCATATTTTATACGATATCATATTATCTTCACACACTAATGACTATAATAGTATACCTAAATCGCGGCAAACCGTGTACGGATCATAAGATATTATGTTACGTTAAAATATCAAATTGTTTCGATTTTTTCAAAGTTAAAACCGTTAAGTGAAATATCACATTTCAATCTAGTGAAATTACAATTTAACTGTATGATTACTATTTTGAGTAAGCCGGAGAAGGTGTTATATACGTATATTCTATTTGGTAATATTTTTCCAAGACAACTACACTTACGCTCGACATTTGCATGACCGCTTGTAAATACGATTCATCTTTTTCCGCTTTCTTCCGGAACCTAACCACTTGTTCCGGATCGTCTGGGTTCACGTCCTTGGGCCAACCACCTTCCGTGTGACAAATCCCGCGATCGGCGAAATCCACGCGCACCGTATTCGCCTACACAACACACCACGTGCGAACAAACAAAGTACAACACGTGAATGCATCAGTTTTATTCACATTAAAAAAAATAATAATAATGTATGAGCGTGTATTTTAGTTTATAGTCACTTCGTGCTCCGACCACTGTACACCTTTATTAGTGCTCTTGTTCACCGGATTCTTCTGTATCCACTGTTCGTCCAAACTTGGGTCGGGCATCACATTCACCAACACGGTTGGTCCGTGATCGCTAAACCGACATTGTTTGCCGAACTCCCGTCTCAACTTAGTGTACGTGTAGTTAACTTCCATTTTCTACACGTCCGTACAGTTGTATACGCACACCTTTTTTGCAACAAGATAAAACCCAGCACAATGGAAGTTGGACGTGACTTTTCGATGCAATAACACCATTTACAAGCCGTTGCCTATAGTTACCGTCGCGTCGTGTATATCGATTTAATTCTCTCTCCGATTTCCGAAAAATCGATGACAGTGTGGCCATCTCCAAAGTTCAACGAAAACGTCCATGAATCCCAGTTTAGTTTTGAATGGTAGTGGGGAGGGGGGTGGCAGAGAACATTTATGACAAATATCATTTCGAAATGTGTCGATAAAAGTAAAACAGCCGCTTAAACCGCACCCTCGCAGATATCACATGTAATATAGCACTACGAGACCGGAGACGTACGTTTCCTCAGCTCACCCAGGACAAAATAATCTTTATCCATACCGATATTTAGTACACAACTCGTACGAATGAGTACATTTCTTCATTGTTCACCGATGAGCGAAAATTGACTTTACCAAAAAGATATTTTTCGGAAAATTTTTACGAATTATTTTTAACGCTTCTATACCTCATCAAACTAGTATTCAATTATTCATAGACGTAGACCCTTAGTTAAAGTGAAATTGAGTGGCGTAAAGTGACAGGGAGTAAAATGTTGGTGAACTTCCCAGCCTATCAAAATTCAAATTAGTTAAATATTATAAACTAACAGTTTGATATTCAATTTTTATGTGCCTAATGTCATTTTTTGAAAAACATTTTGCTTCAACTATAACTAAAAAAAAAAATATTTTGTCTCATAATAATTTGCTCCATAGATAGTAATCATATCTATCATTAATTAATAGAAATTAGTCAAACAATAATTTAAATCTTCCATTATATACTTTGATGTATGGATTTGGATTTATTATAATATCTTTCAAACTTGCTTGGTAATATTATATTTCAAAAAAATAATCATTGCTAGTAACTATGTAAATATCAAGAAATCATATTATGGTTAATCATTAATTAATTAACCATGCCACCATTTTTTTGGCTATAAAAATTCTTAAATTTGGACTTTGCCATAAAACCTATGTTTTTCATGACACTTTTAGGATGTCTTATGGCGATACATACTTATTTTACTTCAAATGGATAAAGCTAAATTGGAACATAATATGCCATTAAACAATTTTCAAATTTTCAATAAATCTTACACAAAACGATGCATTGTTTATTCTTGGTTTTTTCTTCGCGTTAGGTTTCGTTCAAAATAATTGTATTATCTGCCTACTGTTGGTCGATTAAAACTATTTATGTCTTAAATCGACAAAAATATAATTCTATGTGCTATTGGATATTATCGTTTAAATACGATACACGCAATAATGAATAATAATATTAATGTTTCTTTGATTTAACTAATCTTTAAAATTGTTCCAACAGTTGTAAAATTATGGAAGTACTTTCTTGATCAAATACATTGACTTATACGATAAATATTATAAAATTAAATTCACAACACAAACTTTAAAATAATAATAATTTATTACTAAAGTATTAATATAATATATTTTTTGTTAGTACACAAATTGTTTAGGTGCCGTGGACTTAGTGTAAATCACAAATAAAAGGTTTGTCTCGTGAAAGTTTTAGCTGTTTCTTGGTTCAAAAGTGCAGTAGATAGATATGCATCTCGTTGAAGTTTGGTTTTCAATTTTCAATCCGAACAGCCAGACCATATAGATGACAATCAGGTATCGGACAACACGGAGTACCAACAAATGACTTCCGACCCGACTGCTGCTAAGCAGTCGATTAGAAAACAGGAGAGCACGATTGTCGAAATCGAGAAATTCTCTTCCGGTTTCTTATTGGAACTCAGAAGCGTCATAGGATAACAACACAAGCCGTGGTTGGGATCGCAGCCGTTATCCGGGCTCCTACGTCCTACGGCATACGCTGGGTAACGTGTTCAAGGTACATTGGAAGCCAAACTGTAGCTGCGCATACGAGGAAAAAACAACTTTGAATTTTTCAAAAATAATTGTGATATTAAGTCCTCTACGGTCTAGGTATGCAGAAAAAATTAATGAGGTGTCGGGGAACACCCGATAGCAGCAACTCAGCAATACAAACCGTTTAAGTTGTATTTAGTTTTGTAATAAATAAAAAATAGTAGTTTTTGAAAAAGTATTATTTTTGTACTATAATTATAATTTACTAAACGCCAAGCGGCAATTTTAAATATTATACAGGTATGGTAATGAGGTACGTGTGTGTAGTTAGAGTGCAATAAGCAGAAAATAGAATACAATATGTGCTTATAATAGTTCAACAAACATTTACTAAAAAGTGGGTGAGTGGCCAAAGGATTAATTATTATTTGCCACTCTGAGCGTACGATGTAGAGTGTGCTAGGTCATAGAATTGGGATGGTTTCTTGAGAATTGAGAAGGTATCCTAAAAGGTGGTACAGCAAGTAGTTCGTAAAGCAAATGGTTATTGAAAGACAACACTGTTTGGGTAACCATGGACATTATGGTCTATACTCTATAGCAGTGGTCACTAAATGGCGGCCCGCGGACCACATCCGGCCCGCGAACACACTTTATCTGGCCCGCAGACAAGGAGAAAACAGTAAAAACCGATAATAAAATAAGAATAAACTTCGATCGCAAATTTACTTGCCATTTTTCCCACTAATTTTACCCTGACTTTCTATTTATTTTATAATATTGCTGTTAATTTGTATTTTATTTTATTTTATTTTTTTCAATTTATTATTTTTTATTTGTGTAATACTTTTGCTTCATTACATAAAATATTTGTTTGGCTATTTTGACGGCCCCGAAAATTTTCAAAATTTCCGATTCGGCCATCCAAAAATATTAATTGGTGACCCCTGCTCTATAGCATGGGACACCAATTAATATTTTCTTATAATAAATTGAAAACAAAATTAAATTTGTACATACATATATCAAAAAGATTGATACACGGTATATATATTACGGTCGGTAAAAAGAAAAAGGAGCGTCTTCGGTGGAACCGTAACTATCATAATTACTTTCTAACTTTCTAACGCTGTGTGTACTATATAATATAGTTACATTGAACTCTCGGATGTCATATTGTCATTTAAAAAAGCCACTGGTCAGTATCAATTGTCGTGTTTATTACAATAACAATATATAAATCTATTATAAACAATGTCGCCGCTATGAAAATACGTTTTACAACAAACTAACAACACACTTCCACTAATATTGCACGAATCATACCAACATTTCCAAACCGGACCGGTTAAGCCATTTTCATTGAACCTCCAATAGTTCTGGTGATCGAAAATCTCATTTACAGCCACAGCACTGCAGACAAGCAGGAATCAAGTACGAGATCATCAGATTTATCCTTTCGCAGCTACACAAGAACCGATGAGTTTGAAAAAGTCAGCCCCTAGTCAACGTACGACCGGTCCGGCTGCCAGAGGGTCGGTACGTTCCGACGCGATAACGATGGACAAGAAAGAGTCGACGGGCAAGACGAAGGTCAAGCGGGCTAAAGACGTGGTCCAGTCGAAATTTCATACCGTGCAGGTAAGTACAAACTACAAGGATGCAGCGGCGACAACAGCGACGCGGACGGACTGGACGGACGTCCGTTACAACGCGACGGCGGTGGCCAAGAAAGAGTTCACGTACAAGGCGTTGGCCAAGAAGGCTGCGGAAGAGGCCGATTGGCAAGCTCGTATCCCCAAGAGGCGCGTGGACAACATGGTGGCGACACCGATTGCGACGCCGACGAAAGTCTGGACGGACTGGACGAAGGTCCGTTACAACGCGACGACCGTGGCCAAGATAGAGTTGACGCGCAAGACGTTGGCCAAGAAGGCTGCACACGTGGTGCAGGTGAACAATCGTTTCAGGAACACCAACAAGGCGGCGAAGTCAACGATGCTAACTGGACGCGACGGTCCGGCAGGCCGTTACAACCAGACGCTGCGTACCGACGTCGGCCGTCGCGAAAGCCGGAAACTAACCTAACCTAACCTAACCGCCGCCGCCGCGAAGATGGCTCAGACGGGGGGTGGGTCCGGGAGATGGTGGCGCGAAGCTCGAACCGGGAGAATTCGCAGTTGGCCTCAGCACGAAATCCCGAGCTCTCCGGAAAGCGGTCGACGTAGTCCAGACGACTCTGCGTTCAGTAGTTCGGACTAGGACTGTGCGATTATTTTTTCCCAGAAATAATCGATTATTTTAATAATAATCGAGTAATTATTTAGTGATAGAATAATCGAATAATTTAATGTTCGAATAACCGATTAATCGATTAATAATCGAATAATCGGAATACTCGATTAATAATCGAGTATTTCAAGTATTAAAAATACTCGATTAATCGATTATTCGGATATTTCAATTAATAAAACAATAATCGATTAATAAAAATTATCGCACAGCCCTAGTTCGGACGTTTGCTGTTGGCCGAAACCCAAAGTGAGTGTTGGCTTCAAGTAGAGTGACCGTCGAACGGAACGCGTTATTCACGTCGCGTTCACTATCGCGGTTAGTAGCATCACATGCGTATTTATGGAACTTGACACACTTTCATTTCCACCGCTAGCCGCCACACAGCGCCGTTGCGCGTCGCAGCTTAACGGCAGCGACGCTCGAACTACTTTTGACAGCTCAAAATTAAAACCCATGGTTTGCAATCACACGCATCACACCAGAGCGGTAGCAACGCGCGTTTTCAGTTATCGAGCCGCAAACGGATAAAAACATACGATCTGTGTCTTGCTAGTCGATTTTGTACTAGATTTTGATTTACAAGCGAATTATGAGTTTTTAAAATTGCTGTACAGTTGCGGTATGTTGTATTAGTTGGAATTTTAGTCGCCCTAACTCGTGATCTCCTATGAATATTCGAGACGAGTTTCTCTTAAACTTAGTATTTGAGCGCCTGCGTTTTACGACGGTTAAAAATTATTTCGATAAACGTTAGAATTGTTTTTTTTTTTCAACACTTTACGATTCAGCCATTTTGTAAAGTGGCGTACAAATGATACATATATTTATTTATATGGGACGGATAAATAAACTTTTGAAATCGGCTTCATTTTCAATGAATGAGCGCGACGGCCATAGTTTCATATTTACAGCAAATTGTATGATAATAATTGTTCCGTAGCCAAGTATGTGCCGGTGCAATATGCTCGCAATGCTAGAGACCGGTTGAACAAAAATTTCCTTGAAAATTTATAAAAAATGGTCAGTTTAATAACTAGACTTTAAACCAATGACATTATATAATAAATATCAATAAGATGCAATAAAATAAAATAAATATATCAATAAAATATCATTATGCAATACTTTACCAAATGGTTACTTTGAATTTAAAAAAAAAAAGATTATTTTATTGAAGTTTAAAGGATTTTTTTAAAAATCATTGTAAACGGTAGGCCATAACTCAATTTTAACATTAATAAAAACTCCACTCGAATACTCGTTCTAGATCATTACTTTTAGTGACTGAAATTCCAACCAATTAAATCCAATCGAACACACTGTTAGTTTATTTCACTTACTCATAATTCGCTTGAAAATCAAAATATCGTACAAATTATACATCAAGTACTGAATACATAAAAGTTATGTATTATCGTATAACAAAACACAGTTGGTTTACCCTTTGAATGTTTGATAACAGGCCACCTTCCTCTAATATTAAAGCTAACAACCAACATTCAAACTACTGAATGCAAATGTATTGCACTACTGCCTATGTTATTATTATTATTATATGTTATATTATGTTATACATTAATTGTAGGACGGAGACAACCCATGCTCTTAACTTTCTGTTGTAACAAAAAGGTTTATGGTACACATTTTAAAATACATAAAATTTAATTATACATTAAAAATTCATAGTAATAAAATAAAAATTTCAAATTTATCCTTTAGTTTGTATTTATTTCAAGTAATTGAAGTATTTTTCTTTTAAAGCTATTTTACGTGTAAACTACAGTCACGTATAATTAAATTGCACTTAATATAATTAGTTCCAATAAAACATATGAGTATGAGAATTCAAAACTTGTTAAGTCTATCTCAATTCACGTACTGAATTATAAATGTCACTTTTTTGTCTTTACCATTATGGTTGTTTTCTTTTCAAACTCTATCAACGTCATCTTCGTCTTCCACCTACACGTGGTTGAGAATTATTTTTGACAAAGTCGAAACCTACCCGGCTACCCCATTTAGGTATATTAAAAACAACAAATACAAATTCTCTAGTAACGTTAATTAAAACGCACTCAATCGCATTTTTCCAATTTTGATAGTTAGTAGTTAAAAGTCCTATCAACTCGGAACCACGATTTCATCAATTATACAGATACAAAGTTACCGACACGTAATGTGAATCTGAAAACGTATAACTTTTGAAACGTAAATTCGTATAGTACGTGAAAAATAAAGTAGTTAGATATCAACCATACCTACTCATCTAGTATAGTCTATATTATATTCAGTGTCAATAAAATGCATACATATTGTAGCTCAAACGGAGTTTTGGTGGGTGTGATCGCGGGTTCAAAACCCGTGCCGTCGTATATATCATATATGTACAATTCTTAAAAACTTAATGAATATATTTATAATAATGTTTAGAAAAAGATATTTTAAAAATACTTGTTATGCGTTGTAGTAATAATTAGTTTTTATTTAAATTTAAATTTAAGGTTATTTTAAAAATAGATATACGAGTATCTCATTTTTTAATGCTATTTGCTTGTTATCATTAAAAAAATAATTGTTAATAATGGTTAATCACTGAATTCTTCATTATTAAAACTCATTATTTATCATTTAACGAATCGAATCTATCTACTTTGTTACATTACGAGATTTTATTTTGTATTTTAGACGTTTATGGTATGTTTTTAGTTAATTTATTAAGTTTTTAATTATTATACTATAGAAGTTTTAATTTCATTTTAATGAAAATAACTATTTCAGATTTATTCGAATTATTTCCGTTGTAAATAATGATTACGCTCTTGGCCTTCAAACGTAAATTTATAACTAATATTTTAAGTATAATTGAACAAAATGTACAGATGATTCTAATTTAAAATATTAACTTATTGCGATAATATACCTCCAGTGGCTACGATAATCATCGATGAATTATAATATTGAAAATTATAGTATTGAAGAAAAGTTCGTAAACTCTGACAGTAATTGTTTTTGCCATTCCTATCGATATATTCTAAAATGTAAAGGAAATTATTCGAATTACGGCTCATAAACCATTACCTAAACAAGGAAGTTCAAGAATACTAGAAACCATTTAAACGGTTGTCCAAAACTTATGAAAATAACCAACATGGAAACTGAACAATGTAATAACAATCCTATTTCTACAGACCTGTAATTTGCTACCAAAATATACAAAATCAGACTCAAATTACAAAACTTTTGAAATGCCTTTAAATAAATAATTGGATCTGAATTATTCAGTTGTAAAAACAATATAGCGGAACATAAATTTTAAACCATCGTCGCATTCAAAACCTCAAGATAAATCAGTCTAGAGAAGGAAAAAAAGGATATTTATCTACCGCCTACTAGGTGTAATAATAACCAACAAGCAAACTCGTTTGGCATAAATGTTAACGTGATTGAAACCATTATACCACCACACTACGCTTAAGTATTACAAAGTTAGTTGCGATAAAAGATAAAAGCGGGAAACATTGAATATCGGGTGTTAAATCTTTAAGTCGGATTCGCTGATTTTTCGCGCAATAAAGAATGATGAATAAATGCATTGATTTCTAAAAGATGTCCAGTTTAAACTGTAAATACAATGTGTGACGGTAAAAAAATATCAAATTTTGTAAAACCACGTATGTTTCCCGATTATATTGCCGTGCGTTAATAATATATCATTTATATAAGCGTACTACGATGTTATTTGTTTGAATTCCATAGATTATAATATTCGATTTATCCTATAAACGATAGTAAAATAAGTAATCATTTATAAACATACGATTTTGAAAAAAAAAATCATTCATCATAAATAATATTAATATAGAACAATTGAATAATTTATTTCCACATCGATTTACATATTTTCCAGCTGATCGACAAGAGTATATATTTATCAGTCTTCCTCTATTTTGCATTTACATTCTTGATAAATTCGCTCGCTCACAGAACCTAGTATAATGTGTATAATAGTATACAAACTGTAATCGGTTAGTTACTTCTCAAAGGGTAATCTTTATAAAATACGCAAATCAAGCACACTTTCTTCATATCGCACAATCTCCGATCTCGTAAACTATATTATTATGTCCGAAAAAACATAAGCTACCTTTGTATATTTAACATAAATTAACAACTATTACGTGTTTGATGTATTACTTGCATAGTTTGATAAGATTCATTGTCAATGTTAACTCATTTTTATTACTATCAATCTTATGCCGAGAAGGTGGTTTTATATCGTGTCAAGGGTTATTCATCAAAAATAGTCTTCATGAACGGATGAATGAATTTCCACTTTTTCTCTTGAAGTAGTTTTTTTTTCAGTAAAGTTAGAGACACTCCCATTTACTGTATGTATATAATATAATAAAGTAAACATTTTTTTTTTGTATAATATTATACTTTGGACAAAGGCATTCAAACCTTATAGAGGAGTGTGAATTCAAGTTTTTTCTGGGTCAATGTAATATATATATATACTTTCGCTGTCGTTCACAGTTTTATGAACACATTTCAGTTTAATATCTACAATTTTGAGTAGGTTTAGTGCATAATTTTAATCCCGGTAAAATTCCTTTTACTCTTATTTAATTTTAAATATATGTTAAAATAGAGGATCCAATACGTATTTATTATAATATTAACATTCCTGCGCAGTTCACGAATGATCATCAATCACACTCCGTAATCCGGTAAATTACAATAATGATTATAGCGAAACAATAAAATATACTAAATGTATATTAACAAAAATAGTTGTTTCACTAGACATTTGCGTTTAAAGTAAATAAAAAACAATTAAAAAATACATTAAATTGAAATTATCATGCTTTGTTGATAAAATCAATAAAAAATGATGAAAAAAGAGCGAAACTTCTAGCGTAAGACTCCGCGGTAGAGCGAGATACAGGGATGGACTATTATTATTCGTATGGCTTAACAAATCAACGTTACAGCAATATAGTTATTTAAAAGTTTAGGGATGGGCCAATTGCTGTACTCGTATTTGTCATCTAGTCGAGGCTCTGTTATAATAAACCTCATATTATATATAGTATTATTATTATTATTATTATTATTATTATTATATATGTATAAAATGGTGGTACTCCTAGGTCGGATAAGACTTAACGGTCGGGCGAGATACAGAGATCTTATCGCTGTAAGTCTCATTTTCTTTTAAAATCTGCACATAATACTTTGATTCGAAAAACAAGAAAAATATGACGAGGCCCCCGAATGTTGTGAATTCGCAAACACAATAAAAAATATCATGAAAAAACCAATACATTCCTTGTTTCACTCAGAATCTAAAAACGATATACTGAAGAAAGATAACAAGAAGGAAGAATTGTTTGCCGATTATTATCTCGCTACGTTACATTTTACTTTAAATTTCTATTCCGGTCTTAAATTAATATGTTTGAATGTTTGCAGATAGGTACTAACATATAAATAAATAATAATGTATACTTTATAACCGTTAGGAATGTGTTGGCTTATAAACTTTTCAACAACTGTACTATGCATAAAATATTTCGCGTTGTTTTATCTATATAACCTACACGTTCATAAATCACAAACCGCTCGGTAAAATGTTGTTAAAACGGAAGACCGTCACCGTCAATTTAAATGTCCAGTATATGACAACCGAATTTATTACGGTAATGTGATAAACTGACAAACGGTGTTGCGTGTGTACCGATCAAAATACTTATATGCGATCGTCCATATTGATAATATATGACAAAAATTGTGCGCTTTTACGTGTATAATGTTATGGTTAGAGTCCAAAATCGGCTAACGTTCATGTTTATGGACTTGAACGGTGAAAAAAAACTGTTAGGACTAGGTAATGTAAACATTATCCGGCTATATAAGTAATCTTGGTCGCAGTGTTATGGCTAATGTAAAATTGGACCATAACATCTGGGCTTCTAACGTTCACCTTACGTAAGAAATAATAATTATTCAACTACAAGATTCATGAACTGAATTTTAATTTCATATTTTAAAAATATTTTTTTAATGCTGGGTCTCTGCATTTATTAATTATTATACCAGACAAAACCGCATTATGTATTCCCATTTAAAAAATAAACATCTGCGAATAATGGTGAAGTGGTTATCTCCTATACACAGAATAATCCTTTATACAACTGTCAATAGTATTTCCAAAGCAAATAAACAGTTAAGAAAACAAATATTAACCTATAAATCAACAACCAATTAAATTGTTGTACGAAAACATTATTTACAAAACTTCAATAATAATGTTTTCTCTTGTCGTTGTATAAATAATACATGTAAAATAATAAAATAATAAATTCCATCGTATAATACAAATGTATACTTTTTTCTTAGGTTCGACGACCGGATTTTACTTTTTAGTTTTTATGTTATAAAATCGAATACAAATTAACATTATTTAATTTACCTCAAGTAAATTTATTTGTATAATCCGTTTTTTTTTTTGATTTTTTTCTCTTATATATTTATTTGTAGTCACCGGTTGCACATGTAATCAGGCATGGAATCAAGCTGATAGAAACCGGTAAACAGGTGTTTAAAATATTATATTTTAAAGAGTTTATAGGTAGGAAAAGTAGAATTTAAAGGAGTGAGATAAATAGTAATTCAGTCAAACGTCCATATAACGAACTTCTATTTCACGAAATTTTCTGTTTAATGAAATGTTTTTAAGAACCATGACCTTAGATTCTTAGTTGATTATATGTAAAATTCCTCTCCAAATAACGAATCTAATGATTCTATATTATGAATAAATTATTCGATAGCAAACCTTTTTTTGTAAATGTTATCACTTTCAAATATTATATTAAGTACTGTTCTAAAATTGTACATGTATCTACAATAATAAAATTGTATTGTACTCGAAAAAGACACCAAAGGTAGACAATCTGATTAATTTTATTGCAGTATTGCAGTTCCAATATTGACGCAAACGGGTATGTATGAATTTTCTCTCGTTTTTGCTACACATGTAAAAAAATATCAAAACGTAGATTTTTATCAATTGTCGATAAATTTTAAATTTTAAACGAAGTCGATGAAAGTGTTGAAAAAATATATTACCGAAAAGTTGTCTTTCAACCATTTTGAAAAATCGAGAAAACATAACTAAGCAAGTGCAAGAATCTTCTCTCCTCTGCTAACTCAATGATATAGAAACTTTTTATGAAAAAAGTACAATTTATAAAAATAATAAACAAACGAAACTAACTCATTATTTACTTTAAATTATAAGATTAAAAAATGAATTAAATTGGAATATGATTTTTGAATTTTTTTTTTCTTAATAAATACACTCGGTATAGAAATACATACTACGTACATAACTGCTCTTTAAGTGTTTATTAACAATAAAATATTTATTTAATTTTTGGGGAACCTAAATTAAATTTTTCTTTTTCTTTAAGCGCATACACTTATACGTATAAATGCTATTCACTTTTGTAATACCAACAAATATCTTTTGTGTGTATATTGAATTTGTCCTTTCGTATATTCTAAACAGAATGAAAGAGTTATGGGTTTCTCTATTGCGTTTTTTCTTTCTTTTGCGTTTTAAAAATACTATGCAAACTGTGCATAGCATTTCTATACATTGAAAATATTTTATCACTTTTTATGAAAAGCTTATTTTCGTAAATTTTTAAGAATTTTCAAAAAAAGTCACAACTCAGATTTAGAACATGAACTAGTGTTTAAAATTCTACAAAAAAAAATATAATAACTGAATTTAAAAAACGCTTAAATGTATGTGTAAAACAATTTTTTTTTATGCTATTATGATTTGAAGAGTGCCAATTATATTATAAATGTTTGTATAAATTATTGGAAACAAGAACAACCAGATACCAGATGTTTGCATTTTTAATAAGTTTCTTTATACGTAAATTTATCTAATAATTGTTCCGGATTAAAATTAATTTTGACAAAATGTTTTTATGTTTTATTTCGATGAACGTGAATATTGTTTAGCAGCATAAACGTGAATATAGTATTATTCCTCTGTTGAGCGCAAATACCAAATCGATCAGGCGTTGCAAATTGCGTTGTCTTTTGTCATTATAATACCAGTTGTATTGTAACATTGTTTTCGCGTTAATATTAATGTGCCCAATGTAATCGTACATATAGTATACTGTTATGTAGTATAATTTTGTGGTCTATCAATATACATTTAATTTATCATATTAGGTGATACGCAAGCTCGGTTGTTCACAATTATTTAGATCATCAGAAATTTAGAGAGCACAGTAACACACTAATTGATTTAACCGTCTCGTATAATTAGCGAAAATATATTGTTTAACGGTTTCAACATTTACTCTTTAAATGGTGCAACAGTAAGATATTAATTTATTAATATTTGTTACCAGGGGAGGTGCGAATTGATGCATTTACATCTTCAATTTGGAAACTGAACAAGACAGCTAATTTTTTTACCAAAACGTATGTCTTATGAAAACTATATAATATACTCGTATACCATAATGACCTTTATTATACGGTAAGGTAAGCAATGGTACAACTGCATATTGCCACTTCGGGTAATTAATATTGTTGCACAATGAGTAAACGATCTCTTTGACAAACTTCCAACCATGATTCATACGATTCGGTGAATGCAATTAGTGACACTTTGAATTATTATCGGATAGTTCTTATATAGTTGGAATCCTTTGACGTGTCACTTAAAGTTGTAGATTGTTGGTCTTTTACCAATATTTGAGAAGTGATTGGTTCGTTCGGAACAATTACGGCTTTAATTTTTACGATTTTCCTCGATTTTTTTTCAAAGTCCGTAAGATTCTTTCGGAATGTTATTTATTTTAAAAATAAGATTTTTCGACAGCTGTTTGTAAATTGTGAGGCATTACTAGAAAACATGTATTGAGACACTTATGTAGAAATCAGAAAATTACAAAACGTACCTTTACATAATACACATTTTAATTAACATTATAACTTATGCCGTTGCTTTAACTACGAATAATAATCTATCATGACATAATGTACAATAGTAGCAGTTGTCATAAATTAGAGTACAAATAAATTAAATTAATAAATACATAAAATATAATCGGTTAAAAAAATATAGAAATAAAATAAATAATGTGTTACGCGAAGTAATAATATATAATCGTTGTAACGTAATCTCAGACAAGCTAATACGGCTCACTTGATCCGTTGATTTAGAATTAACGGTACAATGTGTGCAATATAAATCAAAACAATACGATGGATTATCCATAATGATAGTAAAAGTATTTCCAAAGATTTTTGATTTTTTAATCGCTTTAATACTTTATATGACGTACTCAAGTGTTCAGAGTAACTGCGTAAAGTGTAATAGATAATAAGTTGCATTATTAAAGAAACGTAGTTAAATCCAAAGCTGCATAATTATTCATGTCATAATATTGACAGTATTGTTTTTTTGTGCATTCGAGTTAGTTAGCTTTTGATTTGTGTGCAAGTGAATTTATCATAAAATTTCATGGGTCGTAGCATAAATAAGAAAGCTTGTCAAAATAATAAAAATAATATTAATAACCGAGAAACGCATTAAAAATAGGTGGACCAATATTTGAAAGTCAACAAAATGAAAAATTAACGCAATAAAACCACCGCAATAAACATTTATTATCAAGTCACTTACAAATTACAATGGTATTTGTTATTTCACTGCTGTCAAAGATAGGAACTTTTTTCTTGGAGAATATAACATAATAATTTCAAAAGCTATACATAACATTATTTATGGTGAAAAAATATCTAACCTAAAGTGTTTTAACTTTAATTTTTACATTTACTTTTATCTTAAAAGCTGTACTAGCTGTACTAGGGTGAATTCCGATCAAGATCGCAGTGATAAGGCTATTGATTAAATCGAAATGTCTTGTTCTGTCAATACTTAACGTACTCCAATCATCAAATTTAATGCATGAATATATAATAGTTGTATGCACGTAAAAATTCGAAACGTTTTTAACATCACTGACCTATATTCGCGTTAATTGCACTCTTTCGTGGGCGTTCTCAAATCGCATTCACATGCCGTGTCGCAGTTCAAAAGTTTTGCACATAATTTCCGGCGTAGTACATGTGTACGTTAATAGTAAACTGCAGGTAAATAGGTGCAACACGACAAGTTACGCAGTCACACACCTCTAATCTAAAAAGTATTTAGACTTAATAGCGCAAATAGGGTAGGTTTATAGGGGATGCTTAGTCTAGTCGATTACAATTTAGCCTGCCAAAAACATCACTTTTTGATTTCAGATAGTACTTGTTAAATTATATTATTTTGTCATTTGAAAAAAAGTGATGAACGTTGTCAAAATTCCCTGTTCTAGTAAGATTTAAGTGTTTAACGTATAGAATTTTTAGTACAGTACACTATTTTTATAATTGGTTTATTGTGGTCTCACGTAGTGTATGAAAACAAATCTTATCGTTGTAATAAATCCAGAACGTTTCTTGGTTCTCTCAAAATCTTAAATGTGTTTTGACAGTATGTAAGGGGTTGGGGGTGGGCCCTCTAACTGGTTATTTTAAGTTAAAAGTTTTAGTAAAATTCACCCCCCCCCCCAGAATTGTCACCCTAGTCCTGCCTATCTAATGTAACATGGTTTACCCGATACCGTAACAGCACCGCCGTGATTTGTTTGTATACAGCAGTATAATTTTATGACATAATTATACGCAGGTGCTGAGGTGCACACATTGTAGTCGAAACATCTATGCTAGGCCCGGCGGAATGATTGTAAGTATTGTAAATTATAATAACAATGATAATGCTCGTGTTACGTGAAAAATATTTTTTACTAGTTGAACTTAGTAATGATGAAGTTGTTAACATTTTAGCTACAGCTAGTGAACATTTAAAAAGATAAAAACTTGTTTTGGCAACAATTTATCATACGCTATCTGCGAGGAAAGAAAAATAAAAAAAGGGTTTTTTCTACAACATACAGATGTGACCACTCTAGATCTAAATCCTGGTAACTTTAAGCTCATGTATATTTCGGAAACAGAATACACTATGTTGTTTATCGCCGGTATGCTTCAGGTCACAGCAAATCGGAATATTATTCGATAATTTTGTTTTGTTTCAGTACAAAAAAATAGATACACAAAAGACAAACCTCTCTATCCCGTGCTCTTGTTAATCACACCATCGGATGTTTATATTATGTAAGTATGAATGTGAACCCAATTTCTTGGCGAATTCCTTGGTTTATACGATGGCCGTGGTTTCAATTAATCGTATATTCGTCGTGATAAAAATATTATCATAGCCGTCAATATACGAATGTAATAAGACAAATGTGGTTCGGAAAAAAAGCAAATGAAAAAAAACCAAGTGGAAAAATCTGGATTCGCCATTGAAGTAAAGAATAAGTATAAAATTTCTAGGATTTAAAGAACCTAAAATATTTAGAAATCCGTTATGAACAATGTCTCGGCCGCGACAATTCCGGGTAAAGCCGGGTACTTCAGCTAGTAGGTATATAAAATCTGTCATGAAATTATAGCTGAAATAATAAATATAATATTGAAATAATGAAATAATGTTACAATTGTTTTAAATAGTTAAAAATTTTTTTTAAATATTATAAACGTTAGGTATGATTTAAAATCGATGGTATTATACACGGAGTGATGAATTTTTCGAATGATCGTTTTTTATATTGTTTTTATTCATTCTATTTTTTTCCTCTTGCTTTTTTCTCGCTTGTTTTATTTTCCCAAATTCATGACAAATAGTGATAATAACCGCGAGAACACTTTGACGGAGTTCACGAACGGCATTACGAACCACAGCGATTTCAATGGCAATTTCGTTTTTTGCTTTTCGCATATAAATACCTACCTATTTATTTTACATTTCGAACGTTTCGCGACAGTTGTATACCGCGTATAGCCGAACGTGAAAAGCGAGACGTTCCGCAGTAGCACGCGGTTCGGCGAATGATAATGAAAAGTATTGAGAATACCTGAAGTAATTATATTTCTTTATTCAGAAAATAAATTAAAAGTCCAAACTATTTTCATTCATTTTATTGTATAAAGTTCAATAAACGAAATAAAAAATCATTAAAACGAAGAATGTAAACATTGTTTTTTCAGCTTTCGGAATTTTAAGAAGTGGCTAGATAATATTTGGTGGATAAAATACAAACTTTTGAAAAAACTTTTTTAAATAGAAAAGTGGTACATATTATCAAAGGCAATCGTCAAAACATAAATATATCATTTTTTTAACAACAAAAATGTGTCATTTTTTATTTTTCACGTTGCAATCGCACATATGCCATATACGATGTATACGTACGTAATATTATTATAAACGTACTTTGCCGTAAGGTTTATTATGTTAATAACGCTCACGTTACCACTGCATTATTTATTGCCTTGTGTAAATTATGTTCGGTTGTTTTAGCACGTACAGGTAGACCAACGACGGTTATACAGAGTGTGCTGTGTGCGTATACATTGTCACATGTTTTACCCCCGACATCCCGCGTTCGACTGTTCAGTAGCAATAATATGAGTGTTTTCGGCATAGGAGTTTTATGAAAACGCGATCGACCGTAATTTAATTGAACATGCTGCAACGGTCCTCAAACTTTTTTGTTCGCGGAACCCTTGTGATTCAGAAAAAAAAATGAAAATCCTCTATGCTCCAAATACCATGTATGCCAATTTTAAACCACAACTTGAAACTGCCTAAGCAGCTGTATTTTAGGGAGGAACAACAGGGGGCTGTTGCACCGGGCTGCAGATTTAAGGAGGACGGCCAAATTTTTTAAATTAAATTTTTTTTATTCTAACATATTAATCGTTTCCTGCATTTAATATTAAAAATTAAATGTTTCATAGAAATGTGGAATACCAATCAGTCGAGTATGCAGTCAACGTGTTGAAAGATGAAAGTGGTTTGTATTTGATCGACAAAGCTTTTGACTTAGAGTAAAAATACTTAATTTGTAAATAATTTTAATTCCAAATATTTAAATTATACTTGTACATATTTCTGAGGCCTAACAATTAATTAATGGATTTAACTGAAGTTAAGATGCTTACAATAACCGGACTAAAACATATCTGAATCTGGTGTATTTGGGACCCCTTTATATATCCTGAATCCTGTGAATCCATGTGTCATTCTCTTTGCTAGATAGTAGTTCAGGTTTTATCAATCATCCCAATAGAAATCGTTATTTCTACCTACCTATTTTTAATGATCTATAGTAATCAATACGGAAATCATAGGATATACGTCGTTTCATGGAATGCTGTTTAGTTATTCACTCACGTGGATGAAATTGTGTCTCCTTATGTTTTGATTTATTCTTAGCTTAGTTATCCTTCAATTTTATAAGTGACTGATATCCCCCAATTTAATATATACCTATGTCATACACTCATACGTGTATGTCTTATCCCAGGGCTCCTATTTGTATGTCCGTAATTGCAGTTTCATATTCATAGCCTGTTAATAATTTGAATTTAATACATTTTTAAATTACAATATAGTATTTTTTTCTACTTATTCTTTCAACTGGGTGTTTTTTATTTGTTATCTCAGGGCAGAAAATTACTAATTATAGTCCTTAATTAAAGATTATACGACAGGTACAATAAAATATTATCCATCGAGGCGTCTTTATTAGGCCTTGTCGATAAATTATTACACCCATTAACTTTTTACAAAATATAGTCCAATCAATTTGCACAAATATAACTTTTGTTATTTTAAAATAAATAAAAGATGGGTTATAAACTTATATGTGATGTGTGTAAAAAAAAAAAAATTGTAATGTAACAATTATCACAAACAACGAAAATACGATTTAAATTCGCTTTAATATCGTACAACTTTTGTGTGCGGAATAAGGTACTATATGTTTTGTATCGTTTATCTGCTTTTTTCTTTGTATGGACTAATCGTCCATTATATAAGCATTATCGAAATTAATATTGATAAATTAACTAAACATTAATATTATAAAAAATATGACACTCTACATATATATTACTATTTTCATAAGGTATGGTCCAAATAGTATTGCATAATATCCAATTTATATAAATGTCACTATTTAACTATAGTAAATAATTATAGCGTTTACATTTAATTTGCTTGAGAGATTTGTGCGTGACGCCCCTAGACCAGCACATTGGTTCTTAACCTTTTTTCGTAGGCCACAAATTATATTTACACGATTTTTTATGCGACCTTTCTGTAAATAATGTCCAATAGGGAGCCACGCAGCCCCATCATACACCCTTAATTTTTCAATGACTGTGACAAAACACGAGTTCACATAGTATTGTAGTTGATTCCAAGAAAAATGCAAGTTAACTTCTAGTCAACAACTTTTCAAATGTATTATTTTTCTTGAATGCGTCTACCAATAAAATATGTTTATAGCTTTAGAAGTCTGAAATGCTAAATTTATACGACTTGTTTGTCGAGAAAAATAATCTACGAAAAATGTTTCATGAGTTTAAAAGTTTAAACTTTTTAACACATGTAGTCCCAAATGAAAATATTATATCGACTCTTTAAATTGTTGGCGACCCGTTCAAAAGTATTCGCGAACAAATCTATGTGGAATAGAGTGACGAAAACGTCAGAAGCCTGTGTTACGGTGGCAGGACGGACGGCTCGAAGGCAATTTCCGCGCCATATCCTGCGAGCGGCGATTAATCACGGCGACCGGTGAAATTAATTATTCTATTTACTTTAATGGCGTCATTTTTTATCAAGCAACGGGTGCCGAAAATGGCTACCATGTGAGAACGGCAACACTGTTCGTTATTCATAATCGGCGTGGAATCAAGTGTATCGTGTATGCGCACGCCATCCAACACTCTTACGAGCAATTTTGTGCTTTTGCCTTTTCCCTGGTTATTATCATCGGTATCAATAGCATGGATTCGTTTACAATACAAAATGAGTTTTTAGAATTGTCATTGTCTTTGGCAAATTTTTGCTATTGAGTTCTGAACACCGCGTTTAATGTTGTTATTATTATTATTATTATAATTATTATTATTATTTTGGTGACCATTTGAAACTATATCAGGTCTCTAGCTTTGCTTCTAAGATACAACCGTTTTGTTTTTGTTTTCATCTTATATAATTTAAAATAACAATTTTGAAAAAATACCACCAACTGATAATATTATTAGTCAGTAAATCTGTTTTGAAAAAGTTTTACAATCTTTGAATCGATGATTATTTTTTTTACAAACTTTTACAGTTTTCAAAAAAATATGGTTGAGGAGTAAAGTATCACATTTCCTCCTTAAAACCTAACCAATCATTTAGATTTAAGATCAATAAACGATCTTACCTACTTCAGATATATCCATTGATCGATATTCCGGGTTAATGCTTCTAGGACCTGAGTAGTTTACTTGGTCAAAGTATTAATATCCTCTTATTGAATAAAACCTCTAGGTTATACGAGTATTTCCTTACTAACCAAACGTAACCCTCTGGGTCTAAGATTATATTCATAGTTTCAAATCACTTTTACCGTTTGCTTGCTTCCTGTTGGGTAATCGAATAATTTATACACCTGTTACTGAAGTATAAAATTATAATCGGATCATATATTTAATAAAAACTTATCTTATCAGAAATTTTTGACAGAACATTTTAAAGTATTCTGAAATTATTTTATTTATCCCGAAATATAATATTTATGCGAATCTAAAATCTAAAAAATTATAAATGTAGTATTTGGTCATGTAGGTTGTTAAAAATAAAAAAAACAGACTTCGATTATAATTATTCGATTAACTTATTTAAGAATTATATTATATTATATTATATTATTTAAGAATAATTAATATTCTTAAACACAAGTTATCGCAATAAGTTAGTTCTTGTGGTACACTCCATATAATTTACAAGATAATAATGCTAATCATTACTGAAAGTACTTTGAAATACTAAATTTTTACTCATCATAAATTGGTCCAAGCTTTTATAGAGTCCCTATGAACTTGCACTCACCTCTCTTCTCACACATCTTAACTACTTAAACCATGGCTTTATTTGAAAAAAAAAATTATTATTGATAATCAAATAAAATGTCGATTATAGAAGTAGTTATTTGTATTTGAAGTTCAAAATTTTATGTATCGTAAATTGTGTTCGGTTTATTTGTAGATTTACTAAGATTGTCGTCGTATATATATTTTATAAATTGAATATATTGAAGAAAACGGAAAATCCAATTTTCTTGTAACGACTTCTATCTCGGTTATTCCATTTACGTTATTACGAGTATACTTGACTTCTCAATCTAACCGACAAATAATCTCAAAGTAATCCTTTAAACTCGGTGATCTTTAATCATATTTATTCGATAGGATTGAGTTTAATAAACAATTTATAGCCGGTGAAGCACACAATGGGAAAAAAACAATATTTAGCAAGGCAAAAGTATCATTTTTAAAATATAAAAATTCATTATTATTTACATTACAGAGAGTTTTTTATATTTTAGCTTTATAAGTCTTATTTTTGAAATATAGAAAAATAAAAATTTAAGAAACATCAAAAATCGTTAAAAAATTTAACTGTTAATTGATATTGAAGCATGTAATCCTCTAATGATGACTTATTTGATATATAATATAAATTAGTAGGTACTCAAAAAGAGATTAACGGTTAAAAATTAAGCTATATGTATAGTTTTTTTTTTAATATAATTTTATAAAATGTCGCATTTCACCATGTTCGATTTACTTGACGGATTGGAATATTGAGGAGGGTTAGATATGAGAGGTGAAACTTGAGTATTTGGTTGTATTTGTAATTTAAAATATTTAAATACCAACTTTGAATTTTTTTTTGTTAATTCACTGATGTTTTCTATGTTTAAGTCTTAATGAAGGGAGTTATTTGATATGTACCAGGGACAAACATTCTATATCTATTATGTATTTGCATTTTACCCAAGCTAACATGCAAACTATCCAAATAACGCAGGCCAACGAAGTAAAATAACAAAAATTGTAAAATACATACCAGTCGGACAAGTGCAGAACAACGCCCAATCACATTAACTCTTCCAATCAACAAGATAAACAAGAAAAAAAAACATAATAAAAAGAAAGCCATCAAACGCCACTCAAATAAAAGTGATCAACCTTAACATCATCAAAAAAAAACAACCCTGTTCAGTGCCCGTACTGTTTTTGCACATACTAGTAGGTATACACCACCGGTTTCTATTATAATAATATAAATCAGCTACGAATATCTGAATGTTACCCGAATATTTACTGAGCAATAATATATTATAAAACTACTATAACAAATCAAGCACACAAACTAACGAAAAATTACGAAACATATTAAGTAACATAAAAATATATTTTAAGAACAAAAAATATTGTACTCGTACACTAAATAAAACATAATATAAACAATGATCAAATACTCGTATGGACGAAACTCCTAAGTCTGATGAGACTACACGGTTGGGCGAGATGTAAGGATGGGTCTTAAAAACAATTTAAAACCAATGAAGATATAGCTCTCGAAAAAACGATTCTGAGTGAAAGAGGTCGGTTGGATCAGTTTATATTTCTAAAGGTGGTCGATATAATAGCAGAAACAATTTTTTAATAATATAGATTGAACTTTTAATATTATTACTTTTGCGAAAAATTAAACAAAAAATTACGTGAAAGACATGTGTAAGAAAAACGGCTCATTGGTCACACCTAGTAAACATAATTTTTTTTTTTTTCTTATGATTTAAGCTAAATGTTGAGAAAAATTAAAGAAAACTTGGGTTTTTTCTGTTAAATGTTGAATAACTATAACAAATAGGGGTGGGGGAGAACTTTTTTTGTTATAACTCTATATAAGTCAAAGTAACAAGTGTTAATTCTATAAAAAAAATACATTTTTAATTAAACTACTTTTAACTGAGAAACTTTGATTAACATTTTTAGCGTAAAAATTGGAACTAATTAATGAAAGGTAAACATTTCTAATCGAACCGTCTTATTTCACTTGGTTATCAACTAATCAATCAAGAATTTTAAATTTACACTTAAAATATTACAATGATAAATAATGTCAATCAAATGTAAGATTTTATAGATATAAAAAATGGAACTTTTGGCCACCCTTATATTTGTTTCATCCCACTGTATGGCGATCTCATTGATCTTCATATAAATACCTATGCAAGGACTAAGAAGAATAAATTTTAGAATTATATTAAGAATAATCGAAGTCAGATATGACTAACTAAATATTGTTATAAAAACAATGTATTCATTTACGAATTTACGAATGTGAATTTTTTTATACTTCTTGAAGGAAATAGAACTTTAAAATGTATAGCAGAATTACCGACAGAAATTATAAGTTTAAGGAGAATAGTAGTGCAAAGTTAAAGCTGACTGTTTGATCTATTTTGTAAACCTCTTCCTGTGGTTTAATTTGTATTTATTAATTTTCTTCTAACATAAATATTTAATAAAACTTACATCCTACCATGAAATATGCAATTTTCAAACAAAATTATAATAAAATATAATATTATTAAATATGAAGTAACAACTAAATAATTAAACCATTAAAAGTGTTGAAGATTAAATCTTGTTATTTTGAATCAAAGAGCGCTTGGTTTTTAAACTTTTAAGTCAACTTTTTAACTATTAATTTTTGTTTCTTTACTCCTCAGTTTTTCATTTAACAATTTAATTATTCATTTCTATAAAAGTTCATTCGTGTAGGTGTTTGGAGTTTGTACTACTATATTAGTAATTTTAGAATGTGTGACGATCATCAAATGTATCCCTTTTGATATCTTATCATGTGTATTTGGTTGATCTATGATAATTTAATCTGAGTTGTTACGTTTCACGTTTTCAATAAAAAATATTATAAAGTGTTTTTTAATCTTTTATTCTTGTAGTGAAACATTATTTTTTATTTAAATTACTAAATGTAAAAAAGACAATTATTCCGTATTAGTAGGTAGCTCAAAATACAAGAAATCAATAAAAGTTACAGTGAAAAACTTTAATAATGGGCTCATTACTATTTTTTATAAGAGGTCCATTGGCGTTAGTTCTAGTTTGAAAATAATTATCAGTAGGTAAATTAATTATTACGAATTTGACTTCATAGGGTCAGTGGAAAATTTATCTTTTTTTTTTTTGGCATTTACTAACAATTGAGTCAATTGAACATTTTTTCAAAGGAAAACTACCAAAAGTAAAGTTATTACATATTGAAGTATTTATAACAGTAACATATGTGAAAGATTAAAAACAAAACTACCTTCCGAAAAAAATGAATACATTTCCTTTTTTAAATCTGTTTGAGTACCCACAATAAACAATACATGTAACAGTTATATTGATTAGTTTGTAGGAATACAAAGTTTAAAAAAAATTATAAAGTAATTACAATTAATTTATCTATTTTAAAAAATAACAAAATAGTTAATAATAAGTATTCAATATAGAAATCAATTGTTTTCATGTTTATTAAGACATCCCAAAAGATGGCGGACAAACTATAATACCTGTATATGGCTCATTCGAGTTACAATAATGATTAGTGCAGTATCCAAAGATATCTGTGCGATTATGATTTATAATACAAGTTTCATGAATGAATAGTGACACGCAAAAAAGAAACAAGTTCTATTCATGTTCGTTTACGTAAATCTATGCGTAGTTATTGATCGTAGCTTCTTATCAATCAAATCGCTCATTACCATCGTTCATTATTATGTTAATTAATATGCGAGCATAATTATATTATAATGCAACCCGCGAAGTATTTCGTATAACTCGACTAACGGTGCATCATAATACATTATGCGCGTTATGAACGAATTCTAAAGACTTCGAAGGAAGCGGTGGGAGGGTGAGTGCGTGTGCTCGTGGTAAGCATAACGCGATTAAACACAATCCTTTAAACGCTCGCACAGCACGAATACTACGCACCGTTCGTGGGGAGGCGGGCGCGGGCGCATCGTTTACTCTGCTCACGCGACTCGAGTGTTGGCACACTAGACGTATATGTAGTAGTGTATTGTCGGCGGACAGAAATATTGTATACAATAGAGGTGCACCCTTATTCCGCCGTCCCCGGAGAAGAACGAGTTAAGTGGCCACTCTTCCGGAGAATCGGCCGGCGAGGGTACCTACATGTATACAAGGTATCCCACCGCGACTTACACATAGTGATACCTCCCGTGCAAATACAGATGATGAAATTCTATTTTTCTTACGGAGCATCCCTGGGCCGAGTAAATTTTGTTGATAGTAGTTCGGTAAATATAAGTGCGTATTATTAAAGAAGCTGAACAATTAAGTTTTGATTTTATCATTATTGTGATATTCCAACATTGACATTTTATAGGGCTTCTTTTTTTGAGAATTAAGTCGGTTCACTTTTAGTTTTTATTAATTTTTTTAGACTACAAAGAAATAATGTAAATTATTATCACCTCGTCATGTTTCCAAAAAGTTGTAGATAATGTCATTATTATTTAAAATTGTGAAAATAGTACACTATTTTCTTATAAACTAGTACAATTATTAAAAATCAATAAGTTAATGAAAACTGAAAGTCGATCCGACAAAATTTTTAGAAAAATAAACCCTAAAAAACGGCTATCTTCGAAATTTATAAAAATTACAAAATAAAAAGTCGTTTTTTTTCACTTCTTTAGTACCTCATGGCTTATACACTTATATTTACCACAATTTTGTTAATAAAATTACCTTTGTTGCCTGGGAATGCTCATAGAAAAAAAAACAGAATTTGTTTATCTCTACTAACACGGAAGATACCGCTCTGTATAAGTCCCGGTGGGACACCCTGTATATTAAATACACAGAGGGATGTATGTGACGGTAGCAGAATACCGTACCTGTGGACGGAGAGGAGTTTCAACGGAATTTCAACGACGGCTGGTAGCAGCTCTGGCGACGGCATAGGATGAGCGTACTTGAAAAGGCTCGCCGAGAGAGTGTATTATATATATATATATATATATATATATATAGACGTATAAATGTTTGCTTTGAAAATAAACGCGCTAGTGGCTTCAAAAGATTCGGATCGAAACGACGTCGACGACCGAGACGCGTTTTTCTCCATGACGCGAACGCAGTATAAATACAGTATTGCAAAACGAAAAAATCATTTCATCCTGTACAAATATATGCAATATGACGACATAATT